>CM053511.1:19029059-19054316 GCA_028627145.1 Eidolon dupreanum | reverse complement strand
TTTTTTTTTCTGTAGGCATTCCTTCCAATTTGCAATTTATAATTCCTGGCTTTAAAAAGAAAGGTCTTATGAAAACAATAATGTCTTAATTTGTTCAAAGAAACCTCAGTTTAATAAACATTCATATTTCAAATTCATGTGGAATAGTTCTGTTTTTCCCCCTCTCCATTTTTTCTTAAAATACTTTTTATGCATTCAACTTCCTTAAATAGTGGTTGAGGTTATTGCCCAATTGGCTGGGGAAGGGGGTCGGAAATTGAGGTGTTCTTTTTTATAGAGTTGATACACAGGGGAGAAAGATAGCCAGAAGTAAATTTCAGACCTTTCATTTGGTACCACATAATTTTTTTTTTTTTTCATTAAACACCAAGCCAATGGCTACCAAGTAGCATGTAAATGTTGGGGAAGGAACATTCTATTGCAAGTGGGTTGGAGTGATGAGCTCTTCCCTGGGAAACCAGACTTGCCTTATGAAATCATTCTGTGGCTTTCAGAATCCTGTACAGAGAAAGGGCATTCCCAGGTATGGAATTTAATTAGGTTATTAAAAAGGAAATATTGAGTAAAGGATTAAAAATTTGAGTAAAGGATTAAAAATAAAACCCAAACCCCTGCCATGAAAGATGAAAAGGAAAATGGTCTGAATAAAGATACTGGGCAGTACTTTCCTCATGTGGAAAATTTGTAACTTGAAAATAATATCTTTCAATTCTTTTTGGCCATCAGACTCCATGATTTTAAATGGATGAAACAGGATGTTAACTTTTATCATAAGCCAGGCTTCTAGGACCAATTCTACAAAAATCTCTTGTTAATGCTTTCCCTTATCTCAAGCAGGAAGTTTTAAAGTTTAAATAGATACCTTTGTACGAAAGAGATGTACACAAAAAAATACAAAGTACTCTCAACTGGAGAATTGGAAGTGTATGTCTCATCCAGATGTCAGAGCTCTTCCAAGTCCAACAATCTTCAAAGGCAGGATTTCAGAGTCCCTCATCCATAGAATTAACTGGCATAGTCTTCATCCTTCTATACAATAAATTTTAGTTAAAAATGCAATATTAATTGAGTACAAATGAAAAGAGGCAATTCCAGTTGAGGAAAGGGATGAATATTGGAGTAGCTATAGAATCATCTGCTGTTGTCTAAATAATACGATTTCAATATCTAAGAAGGGTGAAAAAGGGAAAGCATTTCACAGGGAAGGAACAGCCTTAGCAGAGAAAGGGAGAATGTGTGACATACTTGGCAAGTTTTGAGTACAGTGAAAAGTGTAGCATGTCTAATAGGCCAGGTGGGAATGTGAGAGTGGTAAGCAATGAGACAGGAAAAATAGGCTAGACTAAATGTGTGATAGGAAGTTTAGACTTCATTATGTGGGCAATTTAAAATCAGGGAAGGTTTTAGAGCAGAGGATTTGAAATACCCCCTCCCAGGGTTGAGAGGAGAGAGTGCAGGGGATAAGTCCAGAGTGACCGGGGCCAGTGAGATCATTTATTGGCCCACTTGGAAAGCCCAGGGGAACGATCTTAACCTGAACTCAGCATTGGAGTCCAACGAGTAAAGAGACTTCTCCAGAAGAAAGTCATCCTCAGCGAACATAAACTTCTGAAGAAATACAAAACTTCATAGAGCAACCTAACTAAGTCAAAGGCTGTAGGCTAGCCTACCACTGGCCCTGATTAGAGAGCAATGATTTGTAATTTGCGGATTAAAGGGAAAGATGAAACTCCTATGGCTTCTGTTTTTGTTAGACTGATGATGTTTGTTTGGAAATGTGTGCCCAGTAAGTTTAGAAAATAAACTACTTAAAAATGTTTTGTCCCCTGAAAGTGGTAAACATTCTCTTGAATCACACTGAAACCCTTAGTTGTTTAGCAAATCCATTTGGTTAATGCCAAGTTAAGCCACAGTGAAACTCATTCAAGAATCACTTTTATTTACTTCAGTGTGAATATAAGAGATATATCTGTTTGTCCTTTAGTTATCCTCTGAAATGAAGACTGGCGGGTGGATATTAAAATAACGTTATTATAATGGTGGGTTTGGGTTGGGGTTGGAAATGGGGAATGACTGCAGATTGGGCGCAAGGGGTGTTTTTGGAGGGGGGGAAATGTTCTGAAGCTGGATCGTGGTGCTAGCTGCACAGCTCTGTGCGGCTAGAAGTCACTGGACAGTACACTTAAAATGGGTAAATTTTATAGTATCAAATTATATTTAATTAAGACTGTCAAAAACATTATTGATGTACATATAATAAAAATTCTAAATCTGCCAAAGGTGATAAATAACTTGCACTCATTTATCCAATAACAGTTTATAGAGAAGTATATTAGGGGCAGGTATGTTCTATGCCAGGTTATTCTTAAATTCTATTAACCATTTAATGTGCTTAAGAATTATCAGTGGATATGAAATGCTGGTTCTAATTCTGCAAGTCTTGGTCTGGGTCCATAATTCTACCATTTTAACAAACTTCCACTTGATGCCATGAGCTAGCTGAAAAACCACACGTGAATGTCAAGGTTCTAGGCATAGGAAATACAGCAAGGAACTAGAAGGTAATGTTCTTGCTCCCACGGAGCTGATTTCCAAGGAAAGGAGGTAGGTAATAATAAAGTAAACAAATAAAAGCTCAAGATAGTTTCTCATCTATATTGTGTAACCTTCAAACCAAACCTATGATTCAACATTCTTTGAAAATATTCCTATTCACTGTCGACCATGTGTCAGGGATTATGATTGGCAATGGAGACACAACTGTGAGCAAACCACAGTTTCCAATCTCATGGAATTTACAATTGAGTGCTAGACTCACTTCACCCTCAAAACAAGGTGAACCTGAGGTATATAATATAATTCTCTTCGTTTTACAGAAGCAGAAGGCCACATGGCTCATATCAGTGCTGAGTCTCAAACCCAAGACTTGATCTCAACACTATGCTGGACTATACTTTCCTCAATTTCACTGTTACATTTTAGAAATGAGAAATTTAGATTACATTTATCATCACAGAATACTATGGTCTTTTGGGCTTTGGTAGCCTTAGCAAGTTATACTATTTGTACTGTCTATTAGCTCAACTCTTTTCTCTTTCTGGGTCTCATGTTATTAAAGCACTCGTGCTTATATGGAAGATTGTTATTTAGGTCTGTATTTCTTTCTCTTTGCTACCAATTTCAGCAACCTTCTGAGGACCTATTTATACTCTCCTTTCTTGGGAATTTGCAGTTCATCTTCATTTATTGTCTGCAGATGTACTTCTCATGCCACTGACTTCCTTTTTACAGTTCACTAACAATGTAATTAAACGACATTGAACCAACACTAATCCACAAGGACAGCTCCTCAAATGCTGTGCTCGTTTTATGTCTGTCATCCATTCCTTCAACAGAATGTCTTAGCTTTAAGTACTCATACTGGAACAAAAACAAACCACTGTAGATTATACAAGAATATAAATTCCTAGATAGATGTGGGAGAAATAGTTAAAACTCCACAATTTATTTGCATGAATATGACCAATGATGGAAATATAAAATGGGAAATTACATCCCAGTATATGTGAACAATAATAATGAACATTTATTGAACACAAATATGTCAATCACCAAATTATACTATTAGTATTTCTAAGTTTAAAAATCATCTTTCAATATATTTACATTTACTACCACCATCACCACTATTCTTCAGGCCAGAAACTGAGAGCCAGTATTATGTGTCGCTATTATGCATTGGTTGTCACTTTGACCTGTTAAGAAACTAACCATTCTACCCTTCTAATTTGTTACATAAAATTTGTCAGTATTCTCCCAAAGAACACTTGATTTGGAGAGTTTGAATAAGAGTATGTCTCCCCTAAGAAACAGTTGACTCTATCAGAACCAATAATTTGGTCTGGCTTGTTATAAGAGACTTGTTACCTTGAAATAGGTTTTGTGAAACATTCATTTTTATAAAGCTAAAAGAGAAAAAGAATTAAAAAAAGGTTCAAGTATATAAATGGCCTATAGTATGGTTACAAGACAATTATATTAAGTATACAAATCTGGTTTTAATGGCATGCTTAGAAGATGGGCAGTGTGCTAAATGTGTAAGCAATTAAGATTTGGCACAGTAGCTCTGTTTATTTTAAGCTCTCTTTGCTGCTTTGGTTGAGAATGTTTACTTAACCAGACTCTATTAAACATGCTAAAAACATTATTGCAGATTTTGTCTCTGTGAGGACTTTTAATTGACAAGATACAGAAGTGATAAATCATCAGGCTTAGTAGATGATGGCAGATGGGCTAGAGCAGACACAAAGCGGACAGGCAAGTATCTTTTTATCTTGGACTAAAAAAAATTTCAATTGAATTAAGTGTTTCTGGAAAGCAAAGGGCTGAGAGTATTGGAGACTGAAGTCTATTTTCTAAACATCAGCTCTGTGTAGGGAACTGCCAGAAGGAGTTCCTCTCTAACATGCTTTGACCTGCTGGAACTAGATGATTAGCCCTCTCTGGTGTCAGGAAAATCCCATGCTAGTAACCACTGCATGGAATTCAGCCTCTAAATCTTAATGCAATTTACTCTAAATCTTAATGCAATTTACTCTAAGAGCTTGATAGATACATAACCACCCACAGTGCTATCTAAGCTTAGGAAAGAAACACTTAGGTGTGTTTCACAATGCAGGGACAAAGAAAAGGGAAATTGCAGAAACTTCTGTCAATAATGATTGATGTGAAAACCCAGTTTTTAGCTTTATTATTATTTCTTTTCATTCTCCCTTCTACTCTCCTTCTTCCTACTCCTTCTTTATTTTCCTCTTTGTCATCATCTTCCTCCTCTTTGTTGTTTCTATCTTTATTCAACTTTATGGGGGGCAGGGAGTCGTACTTTCATTTTAAATAATTTCAATAGTATTTCCTGATAAACATTGTTTATACATAAATATTTTAAAAGCACTTAATAATAATAATTTAATCATTTCTATGCAAAATTTTAAAATAGCTGATTCTCACGAAATAAGTTCACAGTAGAGAGGCAGTGGTTTTATTCTAAAGAAAACTAAAGAATCTTTGCCAAACACTGTAATTATTTATTGAAGTAATCTTGAATTGGCAGCAGGAAAAAAAAAAACATGTTTATCTTTACGATTTACATAAATCTCAACCTGATAGAGATTTTAGGCCATGACTACCACAGAAATGATCTGATATGTTCTTTTGAAGTTTATTGACAAAACCCATTCCACTCACAAATCCACTTTATGTGGTGTGTGGTCTTAAAGGAAAAAAATATTAGTCTTATTTAGTTGAAAAGGGAATCCTAAAATAGCTTTACCAAAGTTTATAGAAGGACAGTATTAATAAATAATTAGCATGAGAGAATGGTTATATGTCACATCTTTTTAAAAAAATACTATGTGCTATTTAATTTTAAAAACTTTACATTTTTAAATGATTTTAAAAATGAAATTAATTTTTTGAGATCCAAACACAATATACTGTTATCGTATAAAGTTGTTCACATATACAGGGTTTCCTGTGTACCATGGAATACTGCTTACACAAGTGTTTATGATCTAAATAATAAACTTTTTTATGTCAGTAATCACAGCACCACTTATTTATGAGAAAAAAGAAAAGCTAGATGTATATCAATCACTTGAACTTATAGAAAACCATTTAGAAAACTGCTAAAGTAGAAACCATTAAATTCCAGTAGGGGCTGGTGGAACTAAGGAATAGGGATACTTAACCTCTTTTAGCCTATAGTCCTCATCTGTAAAATGGGGATAATAACTTCGTTTTTATAAGTTTTCAAAAAAACTATAGTTAACAATATTGCATTGTATATTTGAAAGTTGCTAAGAGAGATCTTAATAGTTCTCATCACAAAAAAATAATAACTGTATGAGGTGATGAATGTCTTAACTAACCTTATATGTGATAATCATTTTTGCAATATATTTATATATCAAATCATTACATTGTATGTCTTAAATTTTACATAATGTTATGTGTCAATTATATCTCATTAAAGCTGGAAAAAAAGTTTTCAAGAAGACTTAAATGAGATAACTTATGTCATGACCTAAGCCCTGTGCCTAAATGTATTCAACGAATTTTAGTTTCTTTTACTTTAGGAAGTGAGAGTACTTTTTCTAAGGGTAAGAGCCATGTTCCATTTATGTTTGTCACTTTCAGAGTGCTTGGTGGAGTGTCTTATACAAATAGATATTCAATAAAATCTGTAGAAAAATAAGAAGAAAGGGAACAAGCTGGTTTCCATCCTAAAACAACTCCCGATCTAGTATGAGGAACAGAAGTTGCATAAGTAAACATTTATGTTTGAAATTTACATATAAAAATAAACACTAACCTAAAGGCTCATACCAGCTGCTAAATTATTAGAGGAAGGAAAGGATGTTGTCTTTTGCTCAAAAGGCATTTGAATGAAAGGATTCTATGACTCTTCAGAGTGTCTATGAAAATAAGGAAAGAATACAGGCGGGCATGTTCACCAGGAGACCCTTAAAACAGCCTGGGTATATAGGGCATGAACCTGGCTGAGAATGTGAAAATGCAGACATATAGAAATTTAAAAAAAAAAAAAATCCTGTAGGTGTCAGCAGGACTTGGGACCAGTCTGGAAAGGTGAGTGAATGGGAATGGTCTGGAAATGAGAATGCAGGGAAAACAGAAGAAACAGGCTAAGAAGAGACCATGAATTCCCTTCCTTCCTCCCCTCCCCTCCCCCACCATGTTTAGATTTAGTTGATGGCAGAACTTCTAAGATGTTCTATAAACAGATAGAAATCTGTGACTGGGGAGAACGTGAAAGGTCAGGGCAGAAGAGAAAGACCTGCAACTTGTCTGCATAGAGGTGGGTGATAAATAAAATTGGGAGCTCAGCATGTCACTTGCTCAGAGGACATGAGTTGCAAACCACAGATTACAAAAAACACTTCTTATTTTAATTGCATTTATTTGTTAAGTATTTCTGGATTCTCTCTGGGAGTTAATATATTACTAAATTTTAGGTACTTACTTATTTTAAGCTTGAGAGATTTCTGATCTAATTCCTTCCTTTTATAAATAGGCAGGAAGCCAGAAGCATGCAGTGACATGTTCAAGGTTATAGAGCAAATAAGTTTTCATGTGCTCACTTATTCAATAAGTACAAATATACAGATATATCTGAGTGCAAATATGGGATGATTTAAAATTCTATATTGATGTGCATTTCTATTTACAAATTATCAATCCTTTTGTGACTGTAATTTAGTCATGCTTATGCTGAGTAAAAGTATATATACTTCAAATGACTGACCCAAAGCCTTATGTGATACTATAATTGGGAACCAAAAATTTCCTACAAACATTGATATGTATTTTAAAAACCAATAGGATGATAGTATCAAAACAGATTCACATTTTGAAACACTTCCTCTGTTTAGTTGGAGCGAGTCAGAATAACCTATAGGTAATGAAGGATGTTTTCTAAACCTCAATTTGAGGACATATGAGATTCTTATTTTTTAAAGTTGATCCCAGCTATAGTACATGTTTAACTTGAAATATATAATGTAGACACTCGAAACTAGATGAAAGAGGTACATTTTCCAAGTGACTTTTATATACTTGGGTAAAACCAAAGGAAAATAATAAATCTAGCAGAAACCCGACATAATCTAGGCTGTCAGCTTTCAGTGGTTTACTTGGAAAATCACTCAGTTGCTCTCTTGCTACCTTTCCTAATTACACAGTGTACTCAACTTACAGTAGCCAGAATTTTTTAAAAAGGCAAATTCATTAAACTACAAGTTTTACATTTGATTGTTTTTTGATAATACTATGAAATGGTCACACACCTTCGACCGAATATGTCCAATAACAGAAACTGATTAGCCCTGAAGCAAGTGTGGTTTATCTTTATCTCTCTGGAAAATTCTTTCATATTATAATGTTTTCCTGCAACTTACACATACATATCGTTTCATATTCTGCCCCTAGGGATCTTGGAAAGCAATCATATTTGCTCCTTTGGCCTGGTAATCCTTTCAATATTCGGAGAAAGCTACCAGGTTCCCTTTGAGTTTCTTTGTAACCCGGTCATCCCTCCTATGAGTTGTCCTGATCACGTTGCTCTATTGGTTTTTCTCCATAGAATCTGCTCCTGTTCATCCAGACTTTCTGTAATGTGGTACGGCATAGTGGAATAGATAGAAGTCAGTTCGGGAGTTGGATTGATCTTTATTTGAATCCCTAACAGTCTAGTGGATCTTACACAACTTATTTAACCTCCCTGAGCCTAAGTTTCCTCACCTGTCAAATGTGAAATATGAATAACAACCTCAGAGTCCTGCTCTAATGACAAAATGAGATCATACATGGCCCAGTGCCTGTTCTAGCTCTCATTAAACCCATGCCTCTGTTAGAAGTTAGATATTTGCTGGTAAAAAAGAGGAGTCCTGTCGCATTAGACCCAGATATCATGTATTATTTAGAAGCCAGGGAGAACTGAAAGTTTACTTAAATATGTGCATGTTTCACACATGCACACCCACAAAATCCTCCATAAAGAGCTCTTAAGTGCAACTTCACAAAATGTACTCACACTAAATTTCTTTGGCAACATAAATGAGTGAAAATGCAAAAGAAAAAAAATATGTTCTGGCAAAAGGTAGTACAGACCAACAAAAACAAACTGGCGTTGGTCATGTTGCATACTTAATTTTTTTTTTGTTACCATTTAACCCACTTACAGCAGTACTACATTTGTACGTTTTTTCCTATTCTAATTTATGCTTATTTTAAAGGTTTTACAAATGCTATATTTGCCATTGTTCATCTCATTACCAGGTAACATATTTGTCAAGAAGAAAGCGTAAAAATAAGCAAACCAAACCCCTGAAAATATTGTCAGTGTGAGCTGCTTCTCTTTTTGAAAGGATTTTGTTCTATAAGACAATATGTGTTCTTGAGTGAACTTTATATTACTTATATGATTTCCCTCGCTCCACATCTTGTAGCTTGCATAGTTCTCCAGTTTCCAAATATAGTCATTTCAGCCTATTGCCTTGAAAGATGGCAATGATTGCATTACAACACACACACATGTGCACACACACACACACACACACACACACACACACACAACTGTGCAGTAGAGAAGTACTGCTGAAACTTTGCCTAAAATTCACTATGTCCCACGAGTCTTAGTAACTGAGCCTGTTAAGCATCTGCCATAAGAAGGTGCCACATTTTTTCTGCATAGGGCAAATAAGAAAACATTCTTTTAGCTACGCTCATATTTCTGGTAACATCTGCACAATGTCTTCATGTCAGAGAGCTGAATTAAACAGTCTTCCCCTAACATGGAATGCCCAGCCCTGTGTTTCTTTCAATATCTTCATGATTCATTCTCTATTAAGCATGTTCCAATCACTTACCAGCATAACAGACCATTTTTTGTGTGTGTGCTCCCATATCCTACTTTATGTACTTCTATCAGTTCTCTGCAGAACTTAAAAGCTCTAATTTGTTTATTGAGCTATCTCTCTCTTTAGATCATAAGCTTTTTGAGGGTGTGGAAAATGTCCTAGTCATTCCAAAGGTCTGGAACAATACCTAACTCAACAGAGTTTCCCTTCTCCAGTGATTCTCTTTGGCTCAGTTATTATGGAAAAATTGTGTAGTGAAACAACTGGAACTGGAATTTAAGAGACCTGGGTTCTAACTCTCAGTTATTAATCAGTGTCAGTTATTAATCAATTCTAGGGGAACCTAAAATAAGGAGGTTGAGCTAAGTCATCTTAGTCATCTTTCCAGGATTTAAAATTCTGATTCTCAGTCCTCGGGTATCTATGATATACTTTACAATGCAGTGAGAGTGATGAAAGATAAAATGAGATTGAGTCATTGGGATCGCTGAACATGAACTTACCATGAGGATGAATACAAAACGAGCTCTGGTTAAAGTATTCTCTCAAAGTTTAAGTATAAATTCAGAATATTCAGGTACAATTTACTCTACTTGATGGCAATGACGTTAGCAGTGACTGAGAAGAGTCAATGTCCTTCTAGAATTGTCTAAATCACTCTCAGAATTTCTCCTGTAAGGAGAGAATCTGGGTTAACATGTCCGTGGGTTATGTGTGGGAGTCCCATGTCTGAATCACTGGCACCAGTGCCTAATGCCACATATAAAAACCCTAAGCCTCAAACTATTAAGTGTTGAGCAAGATATTTAGCAACACTGGGTGTTCTGAAAGCACATCTTATTTTGGCTTAGAATACCTAGGGGAAAGGACAGGTTTTCAGGATTAAACTGAACCTTGAACATTATTCTCTTTCACATGGAAGCCAGATACAGTTAATGAGGAAAAAGCAAATCACTCTTTCCAAGAATGCAGTTATATGTCGAAGTAATAGGCCAACCTTCTCTTGTCAGTTGGTCCAAGTGTTTGCCAAACAATATTACAGAACCCCCAAATGAGGTCAACATTCTAGCATTAGGTCTTACCCTTGTTGTCAGTGAAATGAAATAGTTCTGTAAACTTATAAGAAGATTTTGCATACAGAAGCAAAATTTTATGAGGCTGTCATCAATAATGTCTAGAAGAATCCTTAAAATTTGGTTAAGTCAAGCTGATATGAAATAGAGATGTTCAGACTGTCAGACTATGCTTATAAGAGTTTCCTCAATATTTATGAGTTTTAGCAAAGACTCCCTTTATCTCAGATTCAGGCATCAGTTTTATTACTTTCCAACAATTATGAGAGTGAAAAATTATTTAGCTCAACCAACCACATTGGACAATGATTTGTAGATCAGATGATGGCTATTAATTTATTCTGGAAGATAAATTGTGCCTTTACTCTTTTTCTGAAAGGCTGAACCATAAAGGGGAAATTCAGCATGTCAAAGAGAGATTTAAATCAAATTAACATATCTTGAGATGTTATTCTTCTTCCCTGCAGAGGTATTTCTGTCCAGACACCTAGAACTAGTCATCAGAATCAATGCCCTTCACCCTGAACAGGACTGACAATATGTACTAATTTTCACCCTCTAACTCTGCTTTTTCTACAACAGTGTTCTTTCTGCACGTGCTCCCCATAGTGAGTTACATCACATCCCCTATTGTGTCAGAATCTTATTTCTCAAAGGCAGAAAGTCTCAGGAAGCATTTTACTGCCTGCCTTCTACACTAGATTGTCCATTTTGACCTATACTGGCCTCATCACATCTCATTAATCGGAGGATTTTTTTAAATTTAATTTTATTTCCTAAGTCATAAGGGGTATTTGGACACAATGAGCAGAGAGAAAAATGAAAGTGAAAAGGAAAACTGATACTCTTACCCTTGTTTTTATCCCTTTAGAATTTTCCTGGGTCCCTGGAATGTATACATTTTGGTTTATATAGCTATATATTATTATACTTTACTTCTTTCACAATTTATTAATAAAAATTAATTCAATATGAATCTCAATATGTAAATATCATTAAAATCAGTTAATGTAAAAAGAATTCACTCACAAATTTGAAGTCAGAAAGAAACTAGAATCCAAATGTCTTTGTAAAAATTAAATTGAAAAATTTAGCTAAAATAGCATGTGACACTACTAATCTTTACTACAAATAGCACAATATTTTAATTTGTAATTTGATCTTGAATGTACTACTTTTAGAAAACTGGTTGAAATCATACATATATATGATTAGCTAAAATTTTGCTTGATTTTGGCAAACTACTTGGGTTTCTTAAAATATGTACTATGAACCTCCAACAGTTGCTTTTTCAAATTCTATTTACATTTCTATAATAGGTAATCTGTCTACAGATCCATGTCTCAGGACAAGTATCAATCAGAAGTCAATAAATTTTAGATTAACTTTCATTGAGCATCTAATCAAAATCATACTGGGTCCTGGAAGAAGAAATCAAACATAATTTCTGTTTCAAAAACTCAGAATCTTTCAGGAAAACAAATATGATGTGACTAACAGATATGTAATCCACACAAAGGTATGCATGCCCTAAGCCAGGACTGTCCAATTGAAATCAATTGCAAGCTACAAATGAGAAGACACATATATAAAATAGATCATAATCTACAGAATACAATAAGGATCTATGAGTCTACCTGGTAGAAAGAAAGGAGAGATAGAGAGAGAGAGAGAGAGAAGAGAGAGGGGCGTGGGAGGAAACTGCCTTTCTTACAGCAAAATGCCAGCTGATACATGTAAAAGTACTAATGGATTTAGGAAACCACCAATGGATGTAAAAGTAGTGATTGAAAGTGTGATGAGAAACAGATACTTAAATATTTTTAAAGTATCTCTCTACGAATTATTTACTAATTATAAAGCAAAAATGTTGACTTTACAGTGGAGAAACCTTGTAGAATGAACATTTAATACTATGTACACAATGTGATTTTAAGTACTTTACACATATTACTTTATTTAATCTGCCATAATTTCGGAGGTAGGTACTAGTGTTATCTTCACTTTACCAACGAGAAACCTGAAGAACGAAGAGAGTAAGTAGCTTTCCCAAGATCACTCAGCTAGTAAGTGGTGGGGACAGAATGAGAATACTGGATGTTCCGGCTCCTACAGGCAAAGGGAGAGGCAGTGTGGGGCAATGCAAAGGCGAGCTATCAGGATCAGAGACACTTGGGAGTGAGTCTTGTGTCTGTCACATATTAACTATGTCACTTTGAAAAAGTAACTGAATTACTCTATCACCAATTTCCTAATTTAAAAGATACAAATGGCATCTACGACATAGAAATGAAAGGCTTAGGTGAGATAAAGAAGATAAAATGCCTAAAAGTGCCTGGAAAACCATACTCAATCATTATGAGTTTAATACTCCTTCAAGTGAATGACTAATTTTTGTTGTTTGTTCATTCCTTTAATTAGGCTGACCTACTAGATGGTATTGTTGTTGAATAAGCTAGGGAACAGTTGTGAAGCATGATCAATTCCCAATTCAGGTATCACCTACTATCGGTCTTCATCATCAATAGACAGACTTTATTCCGCATTTTTTGACCCAGCATTTTATGTACATTATCCCTTTGTGTGAAGGCAAATAAACTGTCTGAGAATGATCTATATACTAGAAGCAAAATATCCAGGTGCAGCATAAATTGAAGTTGAAAGGGATGTTTCTAGTCTGTTTTTGAAATGAAGATGATCTGGGGACTTCCAGAGGGCCCATAGGAGTGGGGAATAAAACAAAATAATATTTCTTCCCTGAAGTAAGTTTTAAATGAAGAAGAGTGGGAGGAGGGGATATGTCTAAATATTACATGAATATATAACCCTCTGTACTGCTGTGATTTTATAAAACATTTTTATTTAATGTTAGTGCTACTCAGTGTGACAATAAAACTGTCAATAATTATTGTTCTACTTATTATGTCACCACACACTCCCTCTTTGGTAATATTTTGGTCTATTATTTGCATATATAACATAAAGTAGTTACCTATTTAGTGAACCATATATTTCAATCCAGAGTGTAGATAGAGTTTTTTGCTGCCTTTATTAGTCTTTTATTAATAAAGCAAAAGAAGTCAAAACTTTTGATGTTCTTAAGGAAAAATGTATTGAAAGAGCAAGACCCCAAATCAAGAGTTTCATCTGAAATTCTGGGGCCCAAAGATGACAGAACAGGTAAGCAGTAGTGATTGGCTACTGGCACCTGAGCAAAATTTACTCATATGAAGACATACTTTACCTGTTACATAATATAAATGAATCCTATTTCTCTATCTCTGCATCAAATCATGTAACTAGATGTACCTTAGCTTGGAACCAGCATGTTTTCAACTCTTGTATGACTTTTTGTATGAGACAAAAAACATTTTTGAATTTAGGCTATGTTGTAATACATATAATGTATATTTCTTACTTTGTACAAAGCATTTTTCTTTGTTCTTTGTGTACATTAGCTCATGTAAGTCTAGTGACTCATATGAGGTGTATCATTTTGCATATTTACCTTAGATAATTAGATATACAAAAAATTAGATATCTATGAAATAATTTTCTTTGGGTTGGGCTTCCCTTGGTCCAGTTTATTATAATGTGGATATACTTACAAAGTTTAGAAGAGGCCTAAATATCTGATTTTAAAATTCAAGCTTTAAGAGTGAACCCAACAATCAATAATTGTTAAATCCTTAAAATATGAAAATACATTAAATTAGTGTTTTGATTAAAGGCATAAAATTAAACAACAGAATGTGGCAAGAGTGTCCTGTCTGAATCCAGGTAAAGTCGATATAGAACTAAAAATGATGTGAGTTCTTAGAGGAATGATATGGGATATTAGGTATTGTTAAAAGGATTTCAACTTTTTAAAAGTGATTTTAAAGCCATTGCACTAGATATACTATCTGTATTACTTCTTGTTAGTATCCACATTCATGGTTTCTACAGCTAGTTCCACAGTCTAAGCATCTGCTAAAGCTCAAATTCTGCTTAAGCTTCCTGGAGAGGAGTTAAGGATTATTTGCTTTTATATGGTTCATTTATGTCTGTGGTATGTGATAAAGGTGGTGATTTCTTGACACAGCAATATAGATGGATTTTCGCCATTAAAAGCTCTATTATTGGTAGGACACCCTTATAAATCACTGTGTGGTCTCGTAAATCCTGCAGTGTTGTGAGATATTTTTCTCCCAGGTTTGGATCAGAATAACAAGCACACATGCAATCACCAAGAGCATCCAAAAAGAAAGCAAAACCACCCAAAACAAACAAAACAAGTCTAAAATTATTTTAAGAAAAAAATGCTGAAAAATTTATTGACCCAAATGAAGTATTTCCAAGGGTGTTGCCAAAAATATAAATATGGGAATAGGTATACATGTACTCTAATTTTACATCAAGAAATTATAGAAAGATATTAAAATTATAGTAATGCTAGTAACAGTAGAATAAATCATATTTACTGAACACTAACTCTGCTTGACACTGCTAATTGCTTTCCCTAGATTTACACTGTTTAATCCCCACAATCACACAATGCACTTAGCATCATGTTACAGATAAGAAAATTTATGACTGCCTCCTGCATATTTACTAGAATATTCTGTAAATGCATTACAATACTTTTATTTCAAGTCACATCTCATTTAGATAAATATTATTTGACAAGATTTAATTTCCTTTCTCACTTTTTATGGTCTCATATCTAATTATGTCCAGAGAAAGGAAATGTCTTCATACATACATTTCTTAAATAAAAGAGAAATACACTTCTAGAATTTCTACTGTCTGTTTTCTAAATAATGATTACCAATAGTAGATATCAAATGAGTATTGACTGGACACAAAGTCCAGGTATAAGAAAGAGATTAGAAGTGAGAGAAACTGTTCTCCCCAAACTTATCTGTATACACAGACACACACGGACACACACACACACACACACACACACACACACACACACACACACAATTTATTTTTATCTCATGATACTTGGTGTGATATTTTCCAAAAAATGACCTGGCCCTATAGAAGTTAAGCTTTGATGGATATCGAGCTTTATTTATAATGAGGGGAGAGTTTTTATCAATAGAAGATTCTGGCTTATGATTAACAACTTTGTAAGTACCTTAGTACTATAGAAACAGATCTGTATATAGTGACCTTTATTCATTTCACATTTTCACAAAATGACTGAAAAGGGTGACTCCTTTAAATATGGAACTTGTTATTTTATAAATCATTTGAACAGTGATTTGTGAGAAGTTCTAATGGGAAAAAGACATGAAAATTTCATTATAAGAGGATGCTACTGTGGAAGTCATCCTATGTTCATGGTTGCCTTTTCTTGAGCAACAAGAAAGATCTTTCTTTTTAGATCACTCACCTGAGTCTCAGGCAAAATGTGTTTCTATTGAATTCGTAAATTCTTATACCTGATGTGTTTATCTTTTCCTTGGACTGCCAGTAAATTTAGCCTAATTTTTGATTCACCACTAACAATTTTAAAGAACTACGTAGTGTGTATTTCACCATGCTAATCCTATGTTCCTATCTTTATTTTCTGTTTACCTAATTCTCAAATGTTTATTTTATACTTTATATGTGTATGCTTGTATATTTACATATATACACATATATGTATATGTGTAAGTGTGTGTGTATATACCTTGGCTACATCAAAGTCTTTATAAAATGAATAGGACAAGGCATTAACATTTAGAAAAATAAAATCAACAAGCATTCTGACACAGTGTTTACCATAATACATTATTTTTATATAACATATATTCTACTATTTTCCATGGATAGAGACGTGTATCAAATTTTCTTTCTTTTAAGTAAAAAAAAAAAAAAAAAAAAAAAATGAAAGACAATGTAAGCAATGAAACTTGCTCCTATCCTTCATAATTAAAGTCTTATGGGTAGACCATGGACATCAAGCTAAGCAGATGTGAATTCCCCGTCCATCTTAGCTTGGGCTACTTGTGTGAATTTGCACAAACACCCCAACCTCCAAAAGCTTTAGCTTCCTCATCTCAAAAATGGAGAGAATATTTTTTTATTTGCCAGATGTTTGTAAGGATTAAATGATAGTAAATAAATTTGACACATAGTAAGGCTCAATAAATTCTGGTCCTGCTTTTAGTCATTTTCCTTATAAAAATCTCCACTCACTAGATCTTCACAAAACATACTAGACATTCTGAAATGTTTAGTAATGAGTAATGATGAAGAATTTATAGGGAACTATTTTCCCTTAACGGAATTGGCTGCGTAAGAGAATTTTACTATAACTTTACATCCAAGAAGGGCAAATGCTTAACTAATTTTTTAAATGATGGTGCCCAATCCTCATAAAAATGTACGTGTGGTGTGTGTTTCTGTGGTTACTCTCACATAATGTTAATGTGAGAGTCCATTATTTTGCCACAGATTGTCTGAAGAGGACTTTAGATCTCTGTATATTACCTTTGAACCAGAAATTTGACTTCCAACACTTTTGATGAAGAATAATTAAGGATAGATTCAGAAACTTATTTACAAAGATGTTCATTGCAATACCATTTATCATATATAAATTAGTTAGAAATCTATATGTTCAAGAGTAGCCATCTGGATAAAAGGGAGCGCATTAAAATAACTGAGTTTTAACTTGTCATTATAATGAGATGGCAAAGTACATTACTTGACATGAAAAAATGTACATTGTATACTGTTGCGATAAAAAAAAAATAGAATTTGAAACACCATATACAGAATGACCCTATTTTTGGAATTAATTTGAATGTCTGTAAAGAAAAAGAACTTGGAGAGTATATAAAAAAGAAGTAAAGAATGGCTACGGTTGTCTCTGTGAGTGGCAAGTGATTTGTATTTCTTTTAGCCTATCTCATATTTTCTCATTTTCCAGTAATGAAGAACTTCTACTTATAGAATAAGAGTCGCTAAGTGAAAAACAGAGAACAACTGCCTCAAGTCCAACTCTTCATCTCCCTTCTGCTTTTTGCTTCCCTGGTGGCACATTCCAAGGCAAATGGTTTAGAAAAGAATTGAGTGTAGCATGTTACTTTTACAATATGGTCCACAATCCTGTACTTTTTTTTTTTTAATAGATGTACTTGAATGACCTTAAACTACCTAAATATACAAGAGTTGAGAAGGAGTTTTGTGAGGAGGGCGACTAGGCTTGTGAGATGTTATCAGCACCATTTAGATTCTATCTCTTTTCTATTACTCAAGACATGCTGCTATTTGACAAGACTATTCCATTTATTTGTTACATTAAAAGTCAATTTCCAGACAAGTCATTTAGTGCAAGTTTTGAGCCAGTTCACTGTTACTTTTGAGTATCTGGTAGTGTTATAGGTACCTTAATATAAATCTTCAACTGTTTATTATTTTCAGTTATTGGACTAAACTGATATCTAGACATGTCTTCTTTCTTGTATAGAAATACACTAGAGAAGTATACTCCAAGTAGGAAGTAGTACAATTTCTATTCAAAAAAAGTATCACATATTTTGTTAGTCAATCTAATCTAAATGACATACTAATAGATTGAGATACAATATACAGTTCTGAATATCTAACTACTCTGGAAGTGCTGCAATTCAAGATGTGAATGTCAGGTTTCTCTGTCTTTAATACATACATATATATACATGCACATACACATACATACATACATACATACATACATACATACACACACACTAGGGTTAAATGGCTCCAATATACTTTCCCAAAACATTGCCTGTCCTTGTAAAATGAAGTGGTTTAGAAATAGGTCCACCCTCTCCCACTGACCTTTGGCTCTCATACATCTTCCTCTCTAACTACCTTCTCAAAATACTCCCTCAGAAGCCTTTTACTCAACCTAAAAATAGCTCCCAGATGTCTCGCTACCTCAGTGTGTAGCCCCCTTCCCACCCCACTCCCTCTGCCCAACTGAGATTGTGTGATTAAGAAACATAGCAGGCGGGGTCTAACGACAGGACCTTCTCTGGTTCAGAGTAAGCTCAGTACATAGCAGGTCCTTTCTTTATCTTTTTATGAATACTTCAGAAATGAAGAAAACAGTTTCCTCTAACTTTACTTATTATGTTTGAAGTTGAAGCAAACTTCTTTAAAAGTTTATAGTTTAAACATAAATGTCAGTATTTATCTAATTTTAGGGGGAGCTGTCTCATTTATTAAACTAACAAGTGACAAACTCTAACCATCAAGTCATTTGCTAAATGTCTGAACTGAATTCTCCCCTTACATTTCCAGCAAGTGTCTCCTGTTTTCCCACATCCTATGATTAATAACTATTACTGAATTCCCTGGCAATGTGGTGGGTAAGCGGTTTAACCCTGACCTTCCATTCTAGGAATAAAGGTCAAGTAAATACAAAAGCCTTTGCATCATGTACCTTGGTGAACCAACTTATGTTTTGAATGGGGTACAATATTTCAAAGGAGAGTTTATTGATAAAAAAAATAAATATTTATGGTAATTCCTTCCCTCTCCTCATGAGTCATTGCAGGTAAAGTTTGCAATTTTGCTGTGGTGGTTGTAAAATATTCCTTACCTGTGGCCAAACTTACGATAAAGTATCTCCAATGAGAGAAGCGGTGGGGCTTGACTAAATTCACAAGCAAGGCATTAGTCTTCAATAAAGAATCTGGTTGGAGAACCTCCCTCTTCATTAGTCTCTTTTGTCAACATTTTTAAGCATGGAAACAGACTTAGAAAGACCCAAAATGCATGACTTGGGATTGGAATGAAGCTGTAAAAAGCATGTTTTTTTAAGAACAAGAAGGCAGAAAGTTGATCTTCACTGGTTTTCTGTCTACCATGAGAATGCACCCCTGAGACCTGGTGTGCACATCAGCACATCAGCTAATGGGAGAGCAGCAGCATTATATTAAACATGGGGTTCAATGTGCCTTTCTTTCAAATGAACAAAGTTTTAAAAAATCTTACAGGTTCAAAACTGTTCATTGTGCTGTAATAATCAGGTCAACAAATATTATTTAGTCAACATTAAAACAGAAAGCTGAGTAGCAGCTGAAGTCACAAATAGTTTTCTGTGAACTTGGATGTCTTGAGCAAAGCTGAGATGTTTGCATAATCTTTTCTGTAGCAACAACATTCCACATGCATATTTCTCTTTAAAAAGAAACTCCATGCTCAGTGGCATTCTAGGTTCAAGGCCTGAATAAAAAGCATCTCAAGTCAAAAGTCCTGTTCTAAAAACTGAGATGTAGAGAAGGTCATAAGGTTTTTGACTTCTCTTTTAAATCATTTATGGATGACTAAAAGTCACATTGATTCAAAGTACAAATTTACTTAAATCTTTGAACTTGAACTTTTAGCTATCTAGCCCAATTTCTTCCCCAAAACCTTCTGAAGTGTTTGAGGTTTCTACAAACAAGATAAATCACCCAATGCAGCACTGAGCACAGGAAAAGGTAAAATGCATAATAAACGTGCTTGCACAATTTTTCTCAAGGCCTTGAAATAAAAATGTTAAATGTGGCCTACTACTTTTGTGGCATTTTTCCAAAATACAAGTTTCAAAGTGTATGTGATAAAACATTTATTTTTAAAAAATGAAAATATAAAACCTAGTAATCCAAAACTAAAAAAAAAGGCAAATCTATGAATTATACTTATTTTGATCTCTCAGCTTTCCCGAGAGTTTAATCAATACAACACTTAATAAAGCAAAATTTCTATGATGAAATTACTTTGCTTTCTGCATTGAGCCATTGGAGATGTGCTGGAAATTATAATATTTCTTCAATAAATAAGAATTGTATCATATGCTCTTTTAATTTTATGACTTCAACTATGTGATTATTGTAACATCATTAGTATGATGAATAATTAAAAGTTCAAACAGTAATATTTATCACACATATTCTTTATTATAGATTACACATTCATTAGATTATCATACATTAACACATCCATATCACTACATAGAGTTGTATACACAACTCTGTAACCCCTGAATAAGAGGCTCCCAATAAGCTAATACAGAGATGGAAAAAAAAAAAAATTACCACATGCTTATGTGTCCTACAATTTTTGGAAATGATGATGATTATCCTGATAATGATTATGCTAAAACAGTCATAGCCAAAAAGTAATGCTTTGGGGCGAGGTAGTCACACCAAAGGAGTCATTTTTTTAGGGGAGTTAAACACCACTGAAATAAACAGTAATAAGATTATCAGGTTAATTCAGATTTCTACGTAAGACTTCATCTGTGATTGTTGAGGTGGCAATTGATCCTAATCACTCCAAGTTAGTGCCAGTAAGCAAAATTTAAAATAAATAAATCTTTGCTGACCCAGACCTCTCCTTTCTGAGGGGTAAGTAGCAAAGTACAACTGCCAGCTCTACCACTAATCTGAAACGAGCTAACCAAGTTGTTTATATTTCGGTCTCAGTCAACTGAAACTATTAATATGTAGATAAGACTCTTTACCAGAAGCAAGTAATCTATTTCATTGTCTAAAATTTAAACCACTCACAATGCCTCCCAAGAAGTTTGTTATTTAGGAAATCACACACATGCAACATACATGCACACCACACACATCACATACATGCACACCACACACACATACACACACACACACACACTCACACCTCAAAAAGGGGGGAAAAAGCCAAAAGGAATTTTTTTTTAGGACAATGATTCTGTGGATGTAAGTTAATTAGTAAATAAATCTATTTCAGCTCCTTCTTTATATAAAGAAACAATGCTTTACAAAAAGTTATATTCATACTGAATGTGAAACCAAAAATAAAATAGAACATCTGAGTTAAGTCCAATAATTACTTTCAAGTTTCTACAACTCAAAGCCAAGTTGGGATTAGAACAGTTCTTGTCCATGTGTAGTTGAAATTCCAGTATGTACCAATAAATAGGATTTGACTGATGTTTCTGACATTAATTACAATGGTCTGCTCACTGGCCTTTTGTACTTAATTGAGAATTTTATGATCATACTGTAACATGCAGGATACATACAAGAATAAACAATGACTTTATTTATCTTTGAGATTTCAGTAACTGCTGTTTCTCTATTTGAATGTATTATAGAAAAATTGTTAATGGAAAATATTATTTGCGAACTTGGTTTGAGACTTTATTCACAAACTTAAGCTCATCACAAGTTCTTAGAATTACCCTTGTCAAAACAAAGTCTGAGTTCTTTGACCCAATTACAGGTTGGAAATGCTTCTAATCAAAAGGTAAGAGTATCGTAAAGTATAAAATATTTTCTGAACTGAAACAAAGAAAAAATATTTTAAAATTTTAAAACATTTTTAATAAGACTTTGCAACTATATCTAGTAGATAACCTCTATTCTGGTAAATGAAATGACTAACTACATCTAAGGAGTGAAAAATATTAAAAGAAAAATTGAAATGCATCAAAATGTTATATTATGTTTGGTGCAACAATATAGCCTTTATTATAAATATAAGGAAGGTATTCTTTTTTATAAAATATCAGTTTCTCTCATGAAATAAATATTGAACACATTGAACACAGGTCTAGAAGGTCTAATATCATGTTAGTTGCCATGCATGTACTATCTGATTTAACCTTCCCGATAAGCCAATCAAACAAATTCTATTATCCATTATTATACAAACTTTACATATGACATATGACATATGACAAAATTAAGGCCCAAATTTAAGTAACTAGCAGAAAATCACATAGTTAGCAAGTTCAACCCTGGGATAATCGAACTTCAAAGTTAATGCTTACAACTCCATCAAAGATCATTCGAGCTCTATTCAGCAAGTTCCTCTGTTTTGGAACACAGTTTATTCTATGAGCTCTGCATCCCAGTATTTGCTTGCTCTCTCTCTTTTTTAATCTCTCATGGAGCAATCTTTGGCTTCACTTTATATTCAAGGAAAACTTGTCCATATGCCCAGAAACTATATAGGATACAGTATAAAATACTTTAATTAAGTAAAAAATGTTCAATCAATAAAACAAAATAAGATGATTAGAATTCAACCCATGATATATGGGAACTGGGCATGAATAAGAAAATCCATTGTGCCCTTTCAATGTTTACAACAATTTCAATTTTCATAACTCAAAAATGACCACTTTCACTTCACACTAATTGATACAAGTTTTAAGATACTTGATTGCATAGTCAAACCAGTTTGCATAAAATAAGTAATTTCTCGTATATAATCTTAGACCTTTTAAAACATGCTTGATTGCTCTTCCAGAATGTCATTGTAGTAGAGTAAAAACAAACAAACAAACAAAAACAAAAAAATGGCAGGCTCCAAAGACACATCAAATAAATATACAGGTAATTGAATGAAAATGTAAATTTACTCTAAAACTCATTTTCAATTTTCTGACCTTTGTTTTAGAAACAAAGGAAAAGAGAACAAAGTATTGTTTGGTAACTAAGTGCTAAAAACTTCTGTCATAAATTTCTTGGACTCCAAGTGATTTTCAGCAGATCTGACTTGCCCTGTGAAAACATGCAGAAAGTATCTCCATCATTTCACTACTTTGTTTTGTATGATCATGTCTTAGTGCAATGCTTTCATTCAAGGGACAAGGACACATTTGAGTCTTTCACAGTGTAAATCTGGTAAAGCACTATAAAAATCTTCCAAGTAGAATTGTTAAAAAATTCCAAAATATGGAAAAGTGTAAAGTGCATATTTTTAATTCTGTATCTATAAGCATATTCTATAGCAGCATGCAAAGATTCCCAATCCTTTTTTCGGGGGTTGGAGGTGGAAGCTGAGGAGTGGAGATCAGGGATGGGGTTGAATCAGGGGTGGGAACATCTAAGCAGGAGATGTATGTATAGACCATGTCTTTGGATGCATAAAAAAGGGCTACAGACTGCCTATTTGGGTGATGTAAATAAAACTAAAGATGAAATAGGATTAGTATCTCAAAAATATATTAAACCAATGAATTTTAACTCAAACTTTTGTGCATGCATGAGTGAACACTTCTCTGCTGTTGGACAAATTAACAACTGAAGATCTTAATATAACTCTGCTACTGTTTTTACCTAGGGTCAGTTTAAATTCTTGCTAGAAAATGAAAGGATTTCTAAAGAAATGCTTCTGTAACACACACACATATAGAAGACACATAGAGAACACTAGTCAAGTGCTAGTCAACTTGCTGTCTGATTTATATGCATGGGGTAGGGAGAAGGAAAACATTCAATTCAATTATAGGAGATTTTTATGATCAAGCAAGGCCATTCCAGTTTTCTCTCATTTAAATATAATTTTCAGTTAAATCCTAATAGACATAACTTCTCACAAGAAGGCCTTGCCTGGATGGAGTCCAATACAGAAAATTTATGTTAATACTCTTTAATGAGACTAAGCAATTTACTTTTGGCCTTTTGTCAGATTTTTTTTTTTTTTTGAGTAATCAAAAATCATGAAGACTCTTTGCTAAGTCTATATATTTCCTCTCATTGCCTGAGTCTCCAGGGGTACTTGAACTTCAGAGGCATACTGCAGTATGCCCAGGACACACGAAGCCACAGGAAAAAGGTGAAACATTTTTTTGAAAGTTAATTTTATTTTAAAATGTGTAAATAAAAGCACTATTTTACATTAAAAGAAAAGGATAAGTTAGCATATTTCTCACTTTCAGATTAATATTTATAAAGTTTGGGTTGGGGTAGACCATTTCAGGCTATACCTGCAAACTCTTGGGTTTCTTTCTCTCTCTCCACCAATGAGTATATCAGTGGGAAATTTTGAGTAATTCAGGTGATTATTTATTTACACTAGGAGAAATTAAAATTCAATTTTAGTGAAAGGCACTATACTATTAAAAACCCTAAGCAGCAGGACACATGTCAGTATTCACAGTAAACAGTTAAAGCAATTCAGTGTTTCTTCTTCTCTAAATTATTTACTATTGATCAGCTTGAGATTCAATGCTCAAAATATATTTTCCAAGTCAGGATACATCTTAAAGTGATAAGAAATTATAGTGTCATAGTTAAATTAGCAGTATTTTTATTTTTTTACCTAAACTAATGATGCTGCTTACAATCACTGGTTCCTCAGAGTCAACATAATGCATTTTTTGAAGAGTTATTGCAAGCCCCACTATATTATGGGCTACTGTTACCAAGCCTAGCCTTCAGAATCCAGTTACTTTGAACTTATATTCAAATTGGATACATGTTGTGGCCAAAGTATAGTATAACTAGTCAATAAATTTTTGATGCTAGTTATATTTTGCTCTGTGGATGGTTCTACTTTCATAAGTAAATAAATGAATAAGTACATAAATAAATGTATATTGATGATATATGGGGCTTTCTCTATATGCTGAAACATATGATATGTTTTAGATGTCATTCTATATTCAAAACAAGCCAATAGGTGCATTATTTATATTCATTTTTTTTAAATTGATAAACACAGCAAACAAGTTCAGGAAGTGTCAGTTTAACAAACTACTAATTAAGAACAATTATGTATCAAAGTTTTATTCATTAACTGTATAATGACCATAAGACAACTCTGCCTTGAAATATAAACCTTCAGGAGGACAGATGGTACAGACTATGTCTAGTTCCACTTTCTTAGGGATTAAATAAACTGTCAGCACTTTATTGCTTAATTGAAAAATAAGTGCATGCTTTTAGATGGTAATGACAATGACAATGACCTTGGTTGGCAATGATAACTTGGAGAGAGAAACAAAACAG
>CM053511.1:19000309-19028559 GCA_028627145.1 Eidolon dupreanum | reverse complement strand
AATTAACTGAGTGAATATAGGTAATTCTCATAGACAGAACTTGAAACGCAGTATTTAATAAACACTGGTATTGTGAGGAGAAAAGTCAGAGAGGAAAACAAACAATGCAGTAAGTATGATCATTATATGTGGGGAATAGAGACAGTGCACAGGGAGCTAGAACAGTAAATCAAAGAAAATGCGAATCAGTATGGAGGCCTCAAGATAGTTTCCCAGGAGAGTCAATATTTGATCTCATTTTAAAGAATTAACAGAAGTGACGGAAGAAGGTACAGTCTAGTTAAATATTTCAATATGAAATATTTTAAAAATATAACAGAATTTCACCAAAAGATAGCAAGTAACTAAATGTTTATTCCACTTCAATATATGTTAACTAGTGAATCTAAGTTCACACGCTTTGCTCATTCACTATACATCTCCATTTCCAAATAAATGCAACATAGCATCCATTTGAGGTTTCCAATGGCAGTCATATGCAAGGAAAAACAATTCATATAACCAACCACATTGTTTTCCTAGAGAGGCTTGATCCGAAACACAAACGCCTCTCCAACTGTGACATTTCAAATGCAATTCTGAATGGGGGTACATTGTGGTACTCTTACCATCATATTGCTCACCTAACTCTTTCTCGGTGATAAGTGTCTTCAAATAGTTGGGATGCTGCCACACAGACACTAGTTTAATATATATATTGCTAGGAGGTGCATTACTAGGAACAAGTTTCAGGAAGGACTTCTATCTAGGAGAACTGTCTAATGCTCAGAATTGCTAAACCCACTGGAAGCCTCTCTACTACACCTCCAGAAAGTGCTATTCCTGGCACGAAAAGCATTCACATAGACTGAAAAATCATCTATCCATGTTTTAACATGGATTGCGAGAGGTTGCAAGAAGTGGTTGGAGGGAAAAGGTGGACAAAATGACTTCTAAATTTCCACTCAATCTTCAAGTGCAATTTAACTATTTAAATACACATTTTACTGAGTACAAAATGAGTCAGGAATATGAGAATTTCCTTTATGGTTCTGTTTATGCCTATTGCCTTAGTGAAATGATTAATGGAATACCCTTTGAATCTCAAAAGTGTCCATTGTCACTAGGGAATATTAATTTCTTTTTAGTGACACACCTCTAGGAGTCTGTCTTCTAGCCCTATGGAGGTAAGCTGGATTCTATGGCTGGAAAGAAGAGTCCC
This sequence comes from Eidolon dupreanum, assembly GCA_028627145.1. Lineage (NCBI taxonomy): Eukaryota > Metazoa > Chordata > Mammalia > Chiroptera > Pteropodidae > Eidolon > Eidolon dupreanum. Next base: position 19,027,358 of record CM053511.1, on the reverse strand, counting down.
TTTGGTTTTCCTACTAAAGTAAGGTTTTATTCTATTAAAGGATAATGTCATCTATTTCTCCTCTCAGCTCCAACCCTCCACCTGCTAGGCCTAAAGTGTCTCATACATTTTTTGTAGGTAAGAGTAAGAAAATAATTAAGAAAAAGAAATAGTTTCTACAACCAAGGAAAACTGAAGAATTTCAGCAGTTATCTGAGCTCTGTCTGCTAAAAGTTATAATTGAGGAAACATATCTTTATTTGATCCCTTACCCTCTGCCCCACTAGTACTAATTTAGGACCTCATTTCCTCTTGCTGGATTATAAGTACAATATTGAAATGTTAATCCTTATCTGTATCTTAGTCAACACCATGGCATGATTAAAGATTTAAAATATAGACATCAAATATGCAGATGACAAAAAGTTATGATTAAAATATGTTTTGGGGGAAAGAAGCTAAAAATAGTTTTTAATGAGCTAAAACAATACGACCACCCAAAGAAAAGTACAACTGAATATAGATAAATTGAAAGCTCTATCTTTAGCTTAAAATGGAACAAAAAAGATAGATGAGGACAGATAGGAGTAAATGTTGTTCAGATAAAGAAACCTGGGGATTTATCTGGGATAATGTGATCCGATGGTGTGACAAAGCTACTAAGAGTGGATAATGTCTAGGTTGAAACAAAAGAAGCAGAACGTCGGGACCACTGAACAAAACAGTCCCATGGTTTCGCTAGGACCACATGTGGATACGATGTTCAGCTCTGTAATTTAAGGTAAAATTGACCACAGTTTATTGAGAACAGATGAAGAGGGAAAGCATGCATAGCTGAGTAAAAAAAAAATTTAGGGAGGTGAAATAACTACACAACAACAATACTATAATAACTGCAACATTGATAAAGTAGTACTATGTGCTGGAGTGTGTTGGAGACAGTTTAAACAAGTTGCCTACATTGACTCCTGCATAAATCCTAGGAGGTAATAATATTAGCTTCCTTTTTTTCGGATGAGAAATCTGATGCTCAGAAAAAGTAATTGGTCTAAGATTACTTTCATACTAAATATTTGAAGGCATTTATGTAGAAGTGAGAAAGACTTGTTCTTTCACTGGGACATGAATGGAAGCTACAGCCTGATACAAAAGAAAAAATTCCTAGTATCCATAACTGCATCAGAGTGGAATTGTCAGCCCCCTTAATGGTGAGTACTCCTTTGCCACGTGTGATCAAACTAAGGTAACATTTAGGTTTTCCTCCAACACTGAAGTCCAGGTTCTGATTCTGAGAAACAGGGTACTTTTGTTGCCTTGGTATCATATACTATTGTCAAATCAAAACAAATCAAATAAAAAAGTTATTCAAATCAGTTGTTATGCTGAACTGGCAAGCCTCTTCAATTAAAATAGCTGTTCCAATTAATTGTGTAAACACACTCTTTAATCCATTTCTGTGACTGGTCACATTTCATTTGGATTTGCTTTTTTAAAAAATTAATTTTATGAATATTACCTATACACCATACTGTACAAAGAGTAACAACAGGGCCTTTACTCACAAAGTTATAAATACAATTACTTCAAAATCTCTCACTGCCCACTCTGGATATAACAGAAGCTTAATGCTGCCGAATGGGGCGAGCCTCCAACAAGCCACTTCTAGACATGTATTAATGTCGCAACTGAAAGATTTCAGCTAATGTTTGGAAATGAAAAATAAGAGTCCTTTATCATTTGTTTGAACCTGCATCCTGCCTGAAAAGTAAACTCAAACATTATATGTGGCCTGTTGTAAGTGGAGGGAAACTCTCCAACTAAGATCAAATTACAGGGTATTCATGAAGGAATGTTACCTAGATTTGGCATGTGCGAGGTATGTGTACACAACCGGTTTCCTCTGCCTCCCACCAGTTCTTGTCAGTTATTTCAAAGTCAAACTCAAGTGGTGAAGAAAAAGGATAGTAACTACAGATCGTATGCATGAAGCAACAATAGAGAAACTTGGATAATCCAGAGCAAATACTTGTTACCTGGGGAAGTAGATCCACAAAACTCTAGGGTTTCCCTTATATAAATTCAGAGACAGAGATAGACAGAATGTAAACAAATTGGGCTTGTTCTAGTGTATCTGTTTGTCCATCTTCCCTTTCTTCCTTCCTTCCTCTCTTCCTTTCTTGCTGCCATTTTTTTTTTTTTTTGTAGCTTCTGTAGCATGTCAGTAGCTGAACAGTTCAAATCCTGACAAAATCCAATTCTTTATTTTATACTCTCATTGTCCCATGTATATATCTCTTCTTTATTGTATTAACTTAAAATTATTTGTATGACCATTTTATTAATATCCATTTCCTCACTAAAACTGTATACCCTATTTGAAGGTAGGGATAATGTCTGTTTGTTTACCTTTGTTCCCAGTATTTTGGTATAATGCTTGTCATATATGGTACCTGTCAGTAAATATTCATTGAATGAACAAATTAATAAACCTGACCTTGAAGAACAAATTTTGATTAACCACAGGCTTTATAAACCATTTGTACAAACTCCAGGACAGACTTTATCATATACAAAGAATAGCTTCACAGAAAAGTTTGAGGCAAAAACCAATGTCGGGGAACACTGCCATTAATTGTGTCATCTCTGAAAACTAAAATGGGCAATAACACAGCCCACAAATCAACCCTAAATTGGCCAAAGTCTAGAATGCATTTCCATCCCTGAATTATACAATTTTATCACTGCAATCTATCAATCTTTCTTTTTTTTTTTTTTCTTTCTTTTTTTTTTTTTAGAAAGCCAAGTCAGATTTCTAGGTTTTCAAATTGTACTTCATAAGTTCCTAGCTAACACACAACGGGTTTGTCTTGAGTTACCAAGCAATGAGATTTGACATCAGGCAACATATATAACTCCATACCACATCTTAAAAATACCTTTTCATCAGGCATACAAAAGGATAACCTTATACAGATTTTACTGACTGGCTTGAGAGGTGCCTTTAACCACTTCGGTAAGCTAAATGAGCACAGACTATTTCACAGATAATCTGTGTACAATTTGTATAACGCTCATTACAGCTGTTACAGAACAGAGAGGTCAAAACCATATCTATATTCACAAACTAGAATACTTTACAGATCTCATGTAATATATTAAAAATTTGAGAATATTTTGTTTTACAGTATTTTGATAAAATGATATAGTTCTGATTTCTCGTTCTATTACAGCTCGTAGGCCTTTTAATGATAGACAAAGGAAATTAATATACTTTTTGGAAGAAAAATTATATCTTAAACTTTCTTACTCAAAGTATAAATCTGAAGCCTCAAGGGCCTGGAAGAAAGACAATCATAGAAGCTGTAATGTTATGTTAAGTACCTGCTATTAGCAAATTTACTAATTTTTTTTATTCACATTATTGTAGGAGGGTAATAAAATATATCAGGTTGCACTTAATGCATTCTCAGTGTCTGGCAAATTTATTTTTATATGCTTATGTAGAACTTTGTTTTTCAAAAATATAATATCTTCTGCATATAACCATCACTTCACCCATAACCATTAGGATGTGTTCCAGGATTTTATGCTAGGTAGGAAAACCCTTCTCTCTATTTCATGAAGCTTTTACAGAATTCTTCAGGTCTGAGAAGTTAAAATCTATTCTTTTACAGGTCTTTTCCTTTTCAAATAACTCTCTGTAAGGAGCAAGCACTGCCTAGCAGAGTTGTTCCTCAGATTTTCATTGACAGAATTATTCATTTCATACCCAAATTAGCTGATATGTCTTCATCGTATCTAGAGAAATCCATTCATAATGCATGTCTATCAAATCCAAGGCAGAACATATCTTCACTGGGATTTTTTTGTGTTTGCTTATTTGTTCATTTATGTATTTTATTAGCTAAAGTCCATATTTTTTCAGATTTCCTTAGTTTTACCTAATGTTCTTTTTTTGACCCAGAATGCCATCCAGGATACTGAATGACATTTACTCATCATGTCTCCTTAGGTTCCTCTTGCTTTTTTTGATGGCCTTGACATTTTTAAAGAGTGCTTGTCAGATATTCTATAGAATATCCCTATATAATTGAGATTTTTCTAATGTTTTTGTCATGATTAGACTGGGGTTACGAGCTTTGAGGAGACCACCGAAGGTGCCATTCTGTGCTATCCTCATAACTCCGAGAAGCACATGTACTACCAACATGACTTATCACTGTTGATGCTGACTTTCATCACCTGGCTGAGGTAGTCTGCGTCAGGTTTCTACACTGTAAAGTTACCTTTCTCCCCTTTCAATACTGTACTCGTTGGAAAGAAGATATTAGGCACAGCCCACACTTAATGAGTGGGGAGTTGTTCTCTGCCTCCTTGGAGGTGGAGCATATATATAAATTATTTTAAATTCCTCTGCATAATAGATTTGTTCACTGGGATATGAACAAGGAAATCTTAAAGCAATGCTTATCTGATTACTAACAAGCCATGTAGCCCTAATAAAACCACTTAACCTTGTTGGGCACCATTTATAAAGAAAATGTTTAAAATTTTTTAATATAGTTGTAATTTGTTAAACATATACTATGTACCAGACTTTGTTATGAGGCACTTAGTTAATCTTGTCTCATTAATCACTATAACAACCTTAAGAGGAAGGCATTATTATTCACATTTCATAGATGCAGAAATTTGAAGCTCAGAGAAGTAAAGTAGCCTGTCCAGTTCACACTCACAATCCATCACATGCTGAAAGCTAAACTGTATACATGTATATGCATATACATACATATATAGGCATTACATATTATAAAATAACACCTTCCCATATATAATAAAGGCAGAAAGCATGTCAAAGATTCTGGTTTGTATATTTTAAAGAAAGAGAAGACTTTGCTTATTGGAAATTTCTAAATTTGCCATATTTATTTTGTATCACAAAGAATATAAACAACTTCCCCATCTCTACTACCACTAAAACTAGTAGTCACCTGGTTTGAGGTATCCAGTTCTCTATGAGTTGTTGTCATCTAAGTGAATAAAAATCCATGACATAAAGCCATGAGAATGTAATAGGAGTATGTGTTTTTAAGATGTGAATTTCCCAGTGAGCATATTTTATTTATAGGCATAAATATGCATTTGCTTAAATATACACATGTTCCATGTTACAAGACCATTATTCTTGCTCAGCAAACACGGAATTTCCATGTTTTTACCAAGTCAGATTTCTGCTCAAACATTTTATCTGAAATGTGCATGACTACCAGAGCATACGTATTTCTAATATTAACCAGGACTATCTCTGTGCTATACAAAGTCATGAAATGCATATCTGGCATGATCTAGTTGATAAATGCCAAAGAGCATTTCACATGTCACTATTAAAAGATACACATGTTTACAAATGTAAAATACCCCCATTCAAAACACAAGGTTGAATTCAGGTCATTTAAAAGGGGGAAAAAATGCCATATGAGACATATAGGTCAGCAAATATTACTTATTATACCTTAATCTCTAAATAAAGAGGGCTCTTGGTACTTAACAAATTCTACACTGAAATGGTTAATGCCTTTGTTTTCAAAATGGAACCATGAAGCATTATTTTTTTGCAGCGAGATTCACTTAATTTTCAAGGATCAAACAGACTTTAAGAAATCAAATCATTCCTTTATATAAGCTGTCTATATAACACAAATAGAATAGAGCAGTCTATATCTTGCCTAATAGTACAAATGTGTATTTTTAAGTGGTTGGAAGCTTTGATATAAGGCTTATTAACCTCAGACTTAAAAAGTAATCTGGCTCAATTCCCTAACGTTCTGTACTACATTCTGTAAATGCATGGGGTATGCAAAGGAATGGAGCTCTCTACTTCTATTTGAACTAAGAAATTTTAAAGCTCTTTTAAAGCTTCAGGATTATACTTTCATTTCAAAAGATGGGAATGGGGTCAAGCTTATCTTATGCAATACTGAAAATTACTCTTAAAGTCATTTGAAGTTAACAGCTCTATATGAGCCAAACACAGAAACATTTCCAGTTGTAATTTTACATGTTTTCAGTGTTTATTACCTGAGTAAAACACTTGGATAATATCCCTAGCTCTAAAATGTCAGTGTTATTTTTGATGAACACTTCTGTTTTATTTTTATTTACATGTTCTATTATAATTTCCCCTTGGAATTTCACTGGGAACCTAATTCTCTAGCTGCTTTTCCTATTCTTTTTACCTTATTACCCTATTACTTTAGGCAATTGTCAGAGCTGTGCAAGTGACTCACTCTACCATCCCGGCTCTTGTCATTCACCATTTCATAATGAACTGCAGAATCCAAAACCATTTCTCACCGTTATTACTGTTTATGTCTATGTCCTTTAAAATTTGACAGTAAGTTTCTATTGCCTCGTTAGTCACTTTTTCTATCAAATCCCACTACCTCAGAGTGAGTTGCAGAACCTGTATCCCTCCTACTTATTAATGTGCCCTTCCAATCATCCATCTTTCCATCTGTATATTTAATACTATATGGAGAATGGGGCAGAAGAGATGCAAGGAATTTTCTGGAGTATAGAATGCACAAACTTAAGAAGGAGGAATAAATTATGATATTGTAACAGAACTTCTAGGATTTAGATATGGCTGGAGCATGAATCAGGGAGAAAATGTGAGAAATGAGACTGGATAGGTGAGCAAGGGCCAGTTCAAGATATGGAGCTTGAACTTGATTCTAAGGGTCCTCTGGGGCCAATGATGCAGTTTAACAGTGAGAATGGCAAGATTAGGTTTTGACTTTTGGAAAAGCTCTGGTTGGCCAACGTAGTTTGCACCAGCATAGATATTAAGATCTTGCAAAGTAATTTCATATATATGTGCCATATAATCATAACTTCCTAAATTTCTCTGCCATATGCTTTCTCGCTCTGTTACATCAAATCTTAGAGCATTTAGTTCTGATTTTGTGACTTACAAACCTAGGTCACCCATTCACCTTCTGTTTTATAACTTATCTTTCTGTAAATCTTAAGCAAAATTCTTTAAAGATATTTCTTTGAATAAAAATAATAAAATCAGCTGAAGATTATGGACTACCCCAACCCAATTACTGTCTGTAATTCACCATTTTCAGAGCTCTCAACATCAACTTATCATAAAAGTAGAGAACAAGAGAAGTAAAAAATAAAAATTGGTATGAAATGAATAAATTACCACCACATGATGAAAGTGGATTTAGAACTGCTCTTTTAAAAAGGTAGCTGCTTAGGTGATAAAATATGAAGTTACCAAAGGAAAAACCCTGATCCAAAATATTTCTTCTATGCTTCCTTCACTTACATATTCTGTTGCTGTTTCTATAGGCCTCTCTATATTTGCCTTGCTCTGAGACCAGTTATTTTGAAAAGTGATAGAAATTTTAACATGGTCATGTTTCCATCATCTCCACTTTACTCCTGCTTATTTCTATTTAGCCTCGGCCTAGATATACTATTTTTCTTTTAAAAAAATAAAGCTTACATTACTGATTATAAAAGTGACACACGCTCATATTGTACAACAAGTACTATAGACATAAAAGAGAAAATGCAAAATATATTCTTCAATTCCACCATTAAAAACGAACCCTGTGAATGTTTTGGGTGTGTTTCCTGTCAATGGTTTTATGCATATACTTAAAATACACATGAAGTCAGGGCTGTAATACATGTAGAGCTTTTCTAACATGATGACAATGACAATATCTATGTACAGATTTGCGAAGATCAGATAAAATAATACCATTAAAGTTTGTCCCAGATTTGGTATACACTAACTGCTCAAAATATTAGCTATTAATTTTTATTGCTATTATTATTCAGGTATATAAATGTGTTCACTCAACATCTTGTGGGCATTTCCCTTGTCAAAATATGATTTTTTAACAGCAGCAGTCATGGTGTCACTGAAAATAAGGACTTTCACCATACAATCCTAGGCTGGAGTGCTTGCAGGCTCTGCCCTTTTGTGTGGTGGTAGTTTGTACATGGGCTTCTCAATCATAGCTGTGGATAATATTGTTTATTTTTCAGAATTTTTTTAGGACTCTATATCATGTGTGCAAACTATCATAGTAAATACCAACTAAATAATATCTACTGTTTCTAATGTTCCTGCTATGATAGCTACACTGAACATGTTCATGTGTATTGGTTTTTTCTCCCTTTGAATTATTTCCTTGGGAATAATTCCCAGAAGTAAGATTTCTGAGTCAAGGGGTATAAAGAAGTAGTTATGTTCTTTGTATTTACCGTTATGTTGTTTTCCAATAAGTTTCAACCAACATATAATGTAATAAGCAAAGTACCTCATATATTTAAATAACATTCCTATACCTGCTTCATTCAAGTCCAAATCCTATGCTCATCAGTTAAGAAGGGGAGAATCTGGGATGGATTTTATTGCAGGAATTCCAAACTGTTGGGAACTGAACAGATGCTGCTAACTCATTTTACATTTGGGAGACCATCAGTCAGCCATGCTCAGCAACAGCTTTCAAAAACATCTGGATATAAGCTTACAGCCTAAACATGACAGGTTAAGTAGTATATAGTTATAAAATAGCTTCATGCCTTGATTCTCAAAAATCTGAGTTCACTGAGATTTTTACATTTTTAAATAATCAAAAAAATTGCAAACAATGTAAGCATTAAGACTCACATAAACTACACAGTATGTCATTTTGGTATTATGGACTTCTGGCTGAGTTGGAGTTTAGGAAGGCTCAGAGGATTTATACTAATACTATTTCGAAGGCAGAAAAATCCTTACTAATAACTATTTTACTCAAAGGAACACAAAGATATATGCAGTCTTCAAGTTATATTTGTTGATTTTTAATTTATGGGAAACTGAAATGGTTAACTTATAAGAGCAGAGTAGGTAATAAAGATAGTAAATGTATTGGCTAAAAATCCCAGCACTTATGACACTCTACCCACGTCATGAGGCTTACTGGAATATGTTAGGCAGGGTTCACGTCTAACGTATTTCTCTTCAGAGATTACTGTACCACAGGCAGGCCTGCCTCTGTACTTAAGTAAATAGTTACTGTTCCAAGCACTGTCGTTGCATTAATATGCCACACCCAAATTTTGTAGCTTGTTACAGCTATTCCTTTGCACTCATTACGTTCACAAACTTTATGAATCAGGATTTCAGATAAGGTACAGTGGGGGTCAGTTGTTTCTACTCCACGATATCTGGGACTTTATTTCTGGATGTAAGGAAATGAGTAGTGGGGCTGGAATCATTGGAAGGCTCATTCACTCACATATTTAGAGCCTGAGCTAGAAGGACTCAAGATGGGGACTACTGACCAGACAACCTAAACATGGCCTCTCCATGTGGCTTGACTTCCTCAAAACATGGTGGCCTCAAGGTAGATGGACTTGTAATATGGCAGGTCAGGACTATGATCATGAGTAGTGCAATGAACAAGATGGAAACTGAATTGCCTTTTATGACCCAGGCAGATTCAAAGAGAAGGGAAATTTTTATGGGAAGATGGTATATAAGACATAATACTATTTATGACATATTATACTATTATAACAATTTTTGGAAAATACAAATAACAATTACCCTCTAGTCTTGTATTCTATTTAACTTATATTCTTTCTACCCTGTTAAATTTTAAAAATTGCATTTCTTTGCATAGTTTTAGTACCCAAACATGGTAGGGATTTGCTTTGACTAAATTAACAAACTATATATAATTTGTAAAGTACTCCTTCCCTCTAAGATGCTGGACAAGTAAAACTGGTGTGTCTTCCTGATAGAAAATCACCTCCTTGCCATTAATTTCTCAATTGCCCAGCAATTAGAGAAGGACCAAGCACATATTAATCTCGTTTTCCACAGGGGATATTTTGCATTTGAACAGAAGAGAAATTCTCAAAATATTTGGTTAATTATCTGAAACATAAGCAATTTTAAAATATGCTTATAGAGTTTATTTGAACTTTTTAGTTGCCTATGATATATATTTTGATCATGACTTTCAAAATTAGATCCAGCGGAAGATGTTTCAATATAGTAGAATAACACAGAGAGATATTTTATGCTCAGGATAATTCATATCCATAGTGACCTTTTCTCCTGCAAACTGCACAAGTTTGATTTGTGAACTTAAAGTATGTAAGCTTTAGTCCCATATGAAACATAATGGTCACAAAATAAAAGGATTTCCCTTTCATATGACATGAAGCCACTATATGTACTCAGTTCTCAGTTAAGATCTTTGTTGAAGGTTGAGTGTGGGATTTCCATTTCTGTTGTTAAGTTTAATCATTTATTTGAACCAAAGTCTCTTTAGTTCATTACTTTATCTTGACTTAGTAAGAGGTAATGACAATTTCACTTTCACAAGTGTTTATTGATTTCCTATTTTTTTTCTAAGCATAAACGTGGGATCAATTATTACTTTTATATACTGAGAAACTAAAATAAAAAAAGTAAAAATACATATGGCATATGATCATTTTCCCACAAACACTACAAACGAGACCCTAATTCATTAATGTTGAAATATTAAACAATCTCCTCTACTGACTATTTTTTATCACTATTTGGTCTTTAAAAAATATATAACCTAGCACTATAATGTAGGGTTTATGAGCAAAAATGCACATAAACTAGTTTAAAATACTATCTTTATTTGTGTGCTCTTATCAGGGTAACCTCGACTGGGGCAGTTTGTGTAAGTAACTCACTTATTTGAAAAAAAAAAACGGAAAAACGACAATTAATTATTTGCCTCTGATGTATTTTTAAGTTCAAATAAAATTTATATCCAGTCAGGAATTATGTTAGAAGTCGTTGTCCTAATAACAGTATCTTTCTAACAGCAATTTTTATGTATGTATGGAAAATTATTCTAAACTCCTTCCCCACTCTTCATCAACAAAAATGTGTTTTAATTTGTGAAAGAAGCATGAAAAATTAAGAGCTTTAGATTTAACCGCTCAGAATGCCTGGGTTCAAATTCTACATATGTCTCAGAGTAAATACGTAACCTTTTAAAAATTATTTGATTTTATTGGTCCTCAGTTTTTAATCTATAAAATGGATATGATAGTGCCTACTATTTATAAAAATGTATGTTAGGATGATGATACTGCTTAAAGAAGGCAGACTTATTAATACCTTATTTGTTACTAAACACCTTTCTTAAAATAGAATGTCATTTTCATACTTGCTTTGGTGACAGAACAGCCAATATCCATTTCCGTCTTTACAGAAAAATTGATTTATACCATACACAAGGCGATAGCAATTTCATTGTCAGGAAATACGATTATGTTATACAGATGAGATAAATCACACCATAATCATGTTTCCACATAAAATACAAACTAGACAACTAAGTATGGAGTTTACTTCCCAGGTTCTATTCATATGTATTTGCTATTTTGACAGCTAACTCTTGATAGAAAAATGAAAAGCATCAGACTCAATAGATGAAAGATGAACAATCTGGAAGGGTTGAAGAAAGAAACCCTTAAAACTAAGAAAGCTATACTCCTTAACTCCTTAATAGTTTCTTATAAATTAGGAAAAGGTCCATGTTATTCAGCACTAGCACCAGAATGCTTGAGACCACTTCACCAACCAAAAAGTTGCCACCAAATTGTGTGAGCACCGCAGCATGTATATATCCTACCATGATCTATTGGCCACCCACAACACTGACGGGCCACACGCTGCTGATCCTCAGCATTCTATGCAGAATTCAGGACAAGCGAGTAGATACATGTCAAGTCTTTCCCCCTTCCCTTTAATGTGTTTAATTTGTCCCACTATGCAAAGGTGGATGAAAGCATGTCTGAATTCTATTTTGTCCCCACCCTGTTTTGTCCTCTCTCTTCTTTGGCTCTCCATGAAGAAAGGACAGAAGGACGTTCAGGTAGACTGGAGTCTTTCTACCTCATGCAGTTGATACTTAGCTATGCAGGCAGCAGCCCTCGAAACCTAGGCATCTGAGTGGTCAGGCATCTGAGATGAGGACAAAAGAGGAGGAAGAGCCGTCACAACTGCCTGCAAGTAGCAGTGTTTTGGCCTTGAATCAAAATACCAGAAATATTTTAATTAATAGAGACAATGACAAATAAAATAGGAAGTGAGATAAGAGGTCATTGCCTGAGAAAACAAGGCTTTTCTTCACATTTTTACAACTCTCTAAATGACCCACAAAAGAAAGTGCATGCAAATAATATTTTAAGTTCCAGGATGTGCTTTTGCTTTCCCAAGAAGGATTGCCCACAGATAAATCCAAGAGGGAGGTCATTAAATTGAACAAAAGATATTTAGAATAGACTGCTTCACCCCATGTAAAGCAATCATAAGGCTTTCTTTGTGTTTTTAGAAGTTTTCAAATAAATAGTCAGATTCAATTAAGCTCTGTAACTTCAAGAGATGGTGCTTCTAAGAAGATAGGCGCGGGGAGCCACAGACGTGGGATTCCTCTATGTGTTAGTAGACCTGTGGGAGGGCGGAGAGAATTGAGTTATTGTGCTTCAATCAGCAGCATAGCCTATGAGTCATAGTCAATTTAACCATGGAGCTTCAGAGTCGGGATTGGGACAAATGACTGTCTGAAACAGAACTTGAGGAAGGGGAAACCCATTTAGTATGAAAGAATTAAGGGTTTAGATGCAAAGAGTACTACAGAAAAAAAATTTAAATAGACTTAAGGTTTGAAAATTGACAAGAGGAGACATAGTAAAAGTGTCTGTAGTTAATCCCATACTTGGTTAAGAGCACAGATCACAGGGCCAGACTGACAGGGACTGGGTGCTGGCCCTGTCTCTTAGCCACTGGGAAACTGGGCAAGTTATTTCCTCTCTTGGTGCCTCAGCTTCTTCATTTGCCATGTGGAAAAACATACTACTATCTACCTCGTATCTACCTTTTGAAGGTATTTAATAAATTAATACATGTAAAGTTCTTTTAAAGGGTCTAATAGTTAGTAAAAGTACTCAATATTTAACTATTACTGTAACCCAGAACCGCCCCAAGGAGTATCTAATATTTACTTAACATTCATTATGTGATAGAATTTATGCAAAGTAATTTATGTGAATTATGCTTACTCTTAACAGTCACCCTATGATTTAAGTATCATGACTACATAGATTTTACTGGTAATAAAAATGAAGGACAGAGAAGTTAAGGAAGTTGTCCAAGGTCACACAGCAGGAAAGTGGTACTGTCAAGATTCCAGTCCAGGCAGTCTGGCTCTAGGTACAACACACTTTGTCACTGTTTAGCACTGTCTTTAAACTTCAAGTAGGAAATAGTGGACACAAACAATGCATTTGCTTTCATGCCTATCTATTTTAGTGGGTTTAGGTTTCACAAAAACAGAGGCTGTAAGTGGATCTATTACTACCTCCCAGCACCTAGCAGACCACCTTGTCTGCAGTACATATTTGATTAAATAACTGGTTCACTGTCTGTCCTTTGTTGATGACAGGTGTTTAGCTCTTTGACTTGTGCCTGTATTCTAACATCTCATGACAGAACCCACTGCCATCTCCCATGGAGCAGTCCTGCTAACACTACTATAGTCCCACGACCCCTCACTCTGCCCCTCAGCTTCCTATGAAAGGATAGTCACTAGTCTCCCTATTCATTTGCCTTCCCTCTTGTCCATCCTCTTTCTAGCACTTCCACCATATGGCTATTATAAAGAGGATCATATAGGACTTTACTGAAAATAATGCCAGAGGAGAGAAGAGGAATGAAGGGGAGAGACAGGCCCAGGAATAGAGTCCAATGAGTGCTTTTGTCTTTCCATCTCTGAGGACTGCCTCACCACCTCTCTTTTCTGGTTTTTGAGTCTCAGAGGTCTCCAAATGCAAAATGCACAAATTTGCATTTGAAAAAAGCAGGCCACTGAAATGCCAGAAAAAAAATATTAGAACTTTCATTTTTAGAATAATAAGAACATTAATAAGAAATTCATATAAGGCCTGACTTTGGAGTCTTCACTCCATCAGTATATCAAATAGTTGTGCATTACTCACATCCCAAAGAAGGAGAAATAACGCCACAGAGCTAATAGAATGGAAGGCTGCCTTCATGTGATTGTCCTCATTCAGTGTATTGTGATATGTTGCAGCTTAGGTGTGCCTGGGAAAGTAGATTCAAGGATGATTTTATCCAGTCTTAACTAAAGTAAATTCCATGGTCCAGAGTAGAATCTTAAAAAATACTAAGTAGTTAGCACATATTAACAAGAAAATGGCAATTCTGAAATTCCTATTCTAGTCAAGTGTCAAATACTAAAAGCAAAAACAAAGATTAGCTAAGTAGATCGAATGAGAATCTTTGAAATTTCTGAAAACATAGTTTTCAGCCAGAAAATATTGAAAATATCAAAATACCTACTTAAAATTCAGATTTTCTTTCACTATCCTTAACAATGAATTCTGCTCTAAGTGAATATTATAGCTTCAGATATTAGGTAATCAATGTAATTCATGTTCCTAAATTTAAAATAGAGAAGTATAAACTATCATGCAATTGGATAATTTAGAATATAGTTGTTATACAATTTGCCACTAATTACCCAAGAGTCTGTTATCTTAACATTTGGGTCATATTAAATATGGATGGGCTTCAACATATTTAAGCGTCTAGAACCACCTGTGTTTTTGGTAATTTATACATTAATATGCTTAAACTGCTTTGCATATGGCAGACTTGAACTTTCCGATATCAGCTTGCCAACAAATACCCAAACTATTAAGTGTTATGTTTCTTCCTGCCTGTCAGTAGACTGGTTTTAGCAGTTTTACCTATCTAGAATTTGATTATTTGAAAATTTTATTGCAACCATTTTGAAATTAAATTTCTTTGAACATATAAGGTCCCTGGAGAATGCCTCTGGAGAGAGGTTCACCTCCAGCCTCTCCACTTACATCTAGATTACAGATTAAGCTTCTGCCTAATAATTTGCTTAATAATAGGGTTCTATTGCTAAGAAATATTTTGAATTCATTAGTTCATTCATTCAAATATATTAAAGCTTCACTGTTTTATTAACATTTTTAAGTTATAAATATTCAATTATTCAAAAAAACATTCGTTTATTCAATAAATATTAAAACAACTGTTTACTGTACCTTCATTCTTGTTATTTAAGAACTGAGTAAAATTAGAAAATAAAGAAAAGACTGCTGATGCAGTAATAAGAATATAATTCTCACTTCTTATATCTGTGCAATTTGAGATAACACGGAGGCAAGGTCTGCTGGATCGAGCAAATCTTTAGCCACAATAAATACCCACTGGACTTTAGACATCTGCACATGAAGACTGAAGACAAGAACAGTGTTAAAATGCTTTATAAAATCTTAGGACTATCTTTAAAGGTTTAGAAGTGAAATGTAATTTGGGATTTTAAAATATTTATTTGTTCTCTTGAAATAGAAACGCTCCAATGATCTTTAGGGTCTAATATTATTATTAAACTCAAAATAGAGACTATCTATAAAGTGTACAACTTCCTAATGAGTTAAACTATACATATCGCTAAACTTTAAAATACACCGTCATCCAGGATGTGGTTCCATAGAGTAGCGGTTAGCACTTCTGCTTTACATGCAGAAGGTCCTGGGTTTGTGCCCCAGTGAAGCCATAGTCCATGGTCTACAGCCATGCTGCCCTAAACGAGCCCGATGTCTGATCTCAGAAGCTAAGCAGGGTCGGGCCTGTTAGTACTTGGATGGGAGACCAGGTAGCAAGACCAGGTGCTGTAGGCATTAAAAAAAAAAAAAAAATTACACCATCATCCAAAATTATCATCAGCCATTCCACAGTAATGTTTAGTAAGCTTACCTGTTTGGTGGCGTACAGGTATATATTACTAATGATTCAAGATATTCATGTTTCACTTGCATTTTATTCATATTTTGGCTACTGATTTGCTTTAGATAGAAATTTAATGCTTGTGCTAATTTGCATGCTCCTACAATAGTTCAACACAAACTTGGAAAATATATGCCAATGTAGACCTATAATAATTGACCTGTACAGTTGTAAGGTATATGTAAATAAATAACATTTATCATTTATTTTTATTCTATATTCTCCAATACCTACTGCCAAAAGAAAAGATCTACATATGCCCCAAAATATTATCAGTAAAATTATTAGCTACCAATAGGGTTGTACCTGGCTTTATATGATTTATATCATTTTCTCTGTTAAATACTACCTTTTTATTTTTTTGAGGGAAGAAATCAGATCATTTGGATAGGCAACTAAAACCAAACAAGCCTGAAAATCTCTCACTTCTAATTTTTCTGTGTAAGAATTAGAGTGTTTAGGTACAGAGCCTCCAAATATAAAGGAAAGATAATCCATGGAGCGTTTCATTCTTTAGAAATCTCTTTGATAAGGGAGGGGGCATATCTTTTGTACATTTTGTAAAGAGATTTAAATACTAAGAGGCCTTCTCTCCCTTGGACCAAGGGGCCAGGACCAAAAGGGGTTTGGAACTTCCCAACTTCACAGCAAATGATAATCTTCTACTGGAATAAAAGGCAAGGTTGACTCAGAATGTAATTAGGGTTGTGCATCTAAGCAAATGACATAATGTAACTTGTGGTATTAAAAAAAGAAAAGAACACAGGGCCCAAGAAAAGGCTGTTAATGTTTCCACACAGACACAAGGTCATGGCAGAATAAAAACAAAACCTCCTTAATTAGCAAATTATAGTACAGGAGCTGATAATTTTGTAGCTGAGTAACCCACTTGTTGCTCCTCCCCTCTCCTCACACAAGTGGGAGTACTTGTAATGTTTATATCTAAAACAAATGACAGAGGGAGAACAAGGTTTCTAAGCAGACCAAATGGAAGAGGCTGAGCTCAAGTCCCATTTCTATGAAAACAGATGTTTTGTCAACATTCCCTCTGATGCCACAGCCAACAGGATGAGACAGGCACATAAAGCAGAGAACCCTGGAACTCCGCCGTGTTTATCTAGAGGCTGCTGATCCGTCCTATTATCCAGGTGTTTTCCCATTGTAACATGTATCTGCTTTTAAAATATTTCTGTGTTCACATGGTCATGGGCAGAGGAAAGAAAAGACATGAAATTTTCTGTCCGTACTACTCTAAAATGTCACCTCACAGCTTGTCTCGATACCAAGCCAAGAAATGACTTAGTCCGGCTCTCTGCCAGCTGGCATGGAACTGAAGATTACTTGGCCTCCTGGAGGGCAATCTTCTTTTCCCACACAACAAACCTCACAATATACCTTGCAATAGTCCCAATACTAATACCATGTACCTTTTGTGATATAGAACAGTGGTCAGCAAACTTTTTCTATAAAGGGCTGGATTTTAAATTTAATCTCCATGGACCATTTGGTCTCTGTTGCAACTCCTCCACTTTGCCTTTGTAGGAGAAAAACAGCCATAGACTATATATATGTGTGTGCGTGTATATATACACACACGCACATATGCAAATGGGTGTGGCTCTCTTCCAATAAAACTTTATTTACAAATGCATAGATAATATATTAATGAATGGGTGTGGTCATATTCCAATAAAAATTTATTTATAAACACAGGTAGCTGGCAGGATTTAGACCAAGGACCATGGTTTGCTAACCTTTGATATAGAGGATGAAAATTCAGAAGATAAATGAAGGTTTCTCCTATTACACAGTTATCAGGGTAATGTATGGTACATAGTTGAGTCTCATTTTCATACATATATTTAATTATAGTCCGAATTTGCCCATGGAATTCATTCATTTCTCTATTGACTAAAAAAACACTTTTTCCAACTATGTTTCAGGCATTGTGCTAGAAAAGTAGATCTAATATCAAAAATAATAAATAAAATAATAAAAACTTGTGAATAAGACAGGCACAGTCAGTCTCTACCTCATAGATTTTTGGGTCTGGGAGAATAAATTCTGCAAATATTTATTGAGGTCCTACTGTATATCATACAGTTTTCAAGGAGCGAGGTATACTGCAGAGAACAAGGTAAATGAGGAATTCTTGTGGCATTTACATTCTTAGCAGAGGAAGATAGAATAAATAATATGACAAACAATAAGCAATACAAGGTCACATGCTAGTAAATACTATGAAGAAATAATACAGTACGATATGACAGAAAGTCACTTATCAGAGTGGGGGAAGGTGGCAGGTGATGGTGCTTACATAGACTTTCTGAGAAGAAAACTTCTGAGCAAAGACCTGAATGAAGAGAAAGAGCCATCCATGCCAGGATCTGGGGGAAGAATTCCCTCAGCTAAATAATCAACGTGTAAGGTCCCTAAGACAGAAATGAGTTAGTCTATTGAAGAAAAACCAAGAAGGCTAATGCTGTTGGAGGGTCTGGGATGAGGGAAAAGTAGTAAATGATGAATCTAGAGAGAGGTGTGGAAGTAGATCATATAGGGCCTCATGGTAAGAAATGTAGATTTTATTCTTACATAATGAAAAACTATAGGGAGATTTTAGGGAAAGAATGACACATTCTTATCCACTTTAAAGTACACTAAACCCATAATTACGTACAAGGTAAGTGCAACCAAAAGAAGGCTCAATGCGAAATGGTATGGTCAGGGGTAAGAAAGGGCTTCAATCGCCCATAGAAAAAACTTACTTGCCATGGTACTAAAATTGGAGGTCTGCCAATGGAGACAGTTTGGGAAAATGCTCACTCCTTCTTACAGAGAAATCCAAAAGGCTGATACAGTTCCAATTGTCCAACTTCTGGGGCCCGGAAAGGTTTTTATGCCTTCTTGGATCTTTTGATTCTAATTGATAACAAGTGAACAATAAAACCTAACTATTCGCTGATAAGTTAATTCAGGGATATTAGCTAAAGGGCTCCTCCTTGGCTTGAAAATCAAGGGTTTTCTTTAAATGAAGTTAGTTAGGTCCATTTCTACGATTAGATTTTTAAAAATAATTATTCCTAACTTTTTTTGACAACTGCCTTTATTTATGTCTCTACGCATAAATCATACATGTATATTTTCTTCAAGTTCAGTGACATTTTTTTCAACATACTTATTAACTGTCTGCTCATTTCACACATTCAGGAAGTCTCCCCAAATAAAACACAGAGCATCCTCTCTGGCTCAGTATTGCACAGTCAGCAGCCACCAAAATGATGCACAGGTGAGAAGTCAGTCTGAGTAGTAACTCAGATTCACATGTGCACATATTATGTGAAAATATATGTCATTATTATTTGCAGTGAATGGTTGCCTGCTTGTCTGAAAGTACAAAATTCTCTTTCCACTCATAGCTGACCTTCATGTAACATAGCACCAACAATTAACTTTAGTGTCTGAAAGCAGTTACTAGGTCCCTTAACTTGCATTATTTTATACCTAGCACCATACACTCGAGCACATGATATTTTTTTTTTTTTTTTTTTAGATTATGATGGTAGCAGAGATATTGTTCAGACATTTAACAAGCATCTTTGGAGATATAAAGATGAATAAAGATATATTTACTACACTCAAGAAACTATTGTCTAAGTAAAAATATAGGCTTTAAAACAATTACCAAAAATGACAACAAACATACAGCATGGCAGTGCAGTGCTAACATGATACCTGCAGGGCACTGTACTGTGATAACTGGAGAACTCAGCCGGGGGTAGGGGTGTGGAGTATGGCTACCTTTCCTGGAGAAACTGGCAAAAAAGCTGATTCTTGAAGAATAAGTAAGAGGACAAAATTAGAAGTGACTATATAACTTTTTGAGATCCTAGGTCATTAGGTAAGTACAATTTGAATAATTAATAACCAAGTACTCTAAACCCAATTATCACTTTAATATTAGAACAAAAATGATAACAGGATACAGTCCTTGCCTAAATGACAACTTATAATCTATTTAGGGAGGTAGGTGTATGTCCAAAACAAAATGTTAACAGTTAGTGCATTCATTTGTTCATTCAACAAACATTTATTGTCTATGTACTATGGACCATATACTGCTCTAGAACCAGGGATATGGCAGTAGACAAACACACAAAGTCACTGGCCTCATGGAAGTCACATTCTAGTGGATACTACTATGGGTTAATATATAGTTTTAAAAAGATCATCATCAATATGTTTCAGGTAACAGCATGCTCTGAAGCAAAGAATACAATATATAAGTGTAGGATGTTGTTAAGTCAAAAAATACTGTCAAATAGAAAAATTTAGTCATTCCAGTAAAAGCTTTTCATTTATTAAAATATTCTGGATGGTAATCCATAACTACATTTTCTACAATCATAATTATCAATTCAACAATTTTAGGTAGTGTGAAATATATTAGATAGACCCTTGTTCTCTATTTTTGACCCAATTTATTTATACTTTCAGCCAAAAACAAAAAAAAAAGATATCCTTTGGCAAAGACAAAACAGACTTTCTAAGCATTCCCTCAAATTCTAGAACATATATTTTTAAATTTACATATTTGTGAACTTTTAGAATATAAAAAAGAAAAAATAATAGTTAAAAAAGTAAAAGATGCAGAGTAGACATTAAACATTAGACATTTGTCATAGAAGGGTTGAAAGGAATCACAAGGAGGTGGCAAAGACACAAAGGCCATTTGTACTTGTTACTCTCCTGAGATCTGATCACTCTCAGGTATTTGATATGGTTTGCTAATCATTCTGAAAAGAGCTATATGATAGAAAAGAGTCAAACCTAGACATAAGGCCCGGGTTTTTCACTCAGTAAAATTGTGAATTTTTGAGCATATTACTTATATTCTTCCCCATCTGACAAGTGAAGGTAAAGCTATCAACCTACCTCGTATTAGTGTTACTGTTACCACAGAAAGTTGATGTCCTTGAATTAAATCCATCACATCAAAAAACCAGTGTCATAACAGTTCCAGCACTTACGGTGACCAATACATCCTTTACCCCCTTGTATACCTTGCTTGTCATCTTGTTCAGTTGCAAGACCAGAAAAGTTGAGGAATGAGATTTGAGAGCATATCATAAGGTGACTTTTAGCGACAGTCAGTGTCTCATGAAGAATATTTAAAAGAATTCAGTCTATCAAATTTCAAGAAAGGTACTAGATTAACATAAATTATCATCTAGCTGCAAATAGCATTAACAACACACATTCTTCATCAGAAGCTTTCCTGATGGTGATTCCATGAGCTGCATAATAATGACCATGCTTTGATTAATTATTTTGTTGAGTAAATGGATGAATTAATTGCACTTACACTGATAGCCTCAGTTTCTGTGGTACATTGCTTCTTATCCTGACACAACTGCTTGGACTCAAAATAGAAGTAGTACAAATTCCAGTATTAAGAACATCAAATGGTTACAGTAAAAAGATTTCCATTTGAATTATCAAAATAAATACATGACATGAAATTTAGAACTTGAAGTGAAGAAAGTCTCTAATTAGGGAAACTTATGAGAGTCTTTAGCAAGTTCTCTGCTGAATGCAATTATTTGGTTTCTTAATCCTCAGACCAATTGCATTAACAATGACAAAAGATATGCAAATTTAAACAGACAATAGTCAAGCCAAACTGCTCTGACTCAAACCAACAGGGACATTTTCAGCATATATTCAGCTTGATTCATGCTAGCAAGGGTCAATGTAATACTTCTGCTGGGCTATAATCTGAAGACTATAACATAATCATTGACCAAGAATAATGTAAACAAAAATCAAATTTATTTCACACAATAAATTAACATACAAAATATGTGCATGATTTAAGCCCAGTAGAATCATGTATTTACCTAATCGCTGATTAATAATTGCACAGCAACAGAAAACATGCATTGCTGTGTTTGAATCACCATTTTAAGTATATATTTTATGCAAAAAAATTACATTTTTGATAGAATAGCTCATTCAAGACAAATTGAGACTAAATTTCCTTCCCTATCCTCTCAAAGAATCCAGACTAATTTAATAGGAGTGATGGCTCATTAAAAACTATACAAACAGTATATTGAGAATAGTAATAAACAATTCAACCAAATTAATTTGCTTACTATGGAAATGAGTTTGCCAAAGGAAAAAAAAAAGATGTTTTATTATAAATAGCTAGTGTAATTCACGTCTGAAATTTAAGCCACAATTATCAAAAGACTGCAGAATTCTGTTTGCTTCCTATTCTTCTACGTATCTATTGATTTTTTTTTTTTTTTTTTACTATAGTACACAATAGAAAGATTAACTACAATTCCAGATTTGGAAACTATAAAACTGCTGAGTTTCAGTTAACTTGTCAAATAAAATAACAGTGATCTTAGTTCGGTCCCTAGCGGACAAAAGCAGAATAACTATTACTCGGCATGATTCAGCTGGCAGTCCTCTGAGTCTGACCACACAGGAATAAAAAACAGAATTTGTCCTTTCTCTATCTTTTATCTTCTTAAAAGGTTTGCTCTGTTAACCAACTAACTTAAGGAATACTGGACCGGTTACATTCCTATCTATATGCACCAAGTGAATTTTTCTGAAAAGATCCCCAGGGGTTGGGAGTTGGGGGGTGGGGAGAGGCTTTTCACAAATGAGGACATCTACACCCTTTCTAGTGACAATAATTGAGCACGCTTGTTATCTGCTGCTTACCTGTTACAAAATTAAACAGAGAACAGATAGAATGAACTGCAGGAAATGTTTCATATTTTTGTAGGCATATTTTCAACAAAAACTATTAAATGGTTTATAGAGAAATAACTGAATAAAATGTTCAATTTGATTTCTATAAATCGGGACTAAATGCATATCCAATATCAACATTCATCTGGATACGCAGACTACCACATGGCGGTGTCTGTAACTACAACGTCCTGAGAAAAGAGACAGGAGAGGCACAGAGCCAAGACTACGCGTTGCGTTCAGGGGGAATCTGCAGGTGCACATCTTTGGGGAAGGCCACCAATGGCTCATTTTCTCCTTTCATAGTGGGCAAACAACCTCTTCCTGATGAGTTCACATTAAAATTTATCTTCTTGGTTTTCTCAAGGACAGAAGAAAATATGACAGAAATCAGTCCTCTACTCTTCTACTACTTGCTAAAATTTTGCTTCCTTCACAAACTTACACAACTTCTCCAACCAAATATCACACTTTACATTTACTCTTATTTCATGCTAACTTTACTAGAGGTTGAAAAATAAGTATTTGGTGATGATTCCCCATCCTGGCTGCACAAAATTTCCCGGTGTAAAATCTATTGGATCTTAAATTCATATTAACATTATTATTTCCATTTTTTTTTTTTTTGTCTCTCAATTTGCTCAAGAGGTATATGCTTCCCCCCCCCCTTTTTTTTTAAGTTGTGTTTGGACAGTCAAGAAATTCAAGCTAAATTTTAAATAAGAAAAAAAAAAAAACAGAAATGTCATAAAATGTGCCATTGCTTGGCACACAAATAGGATGCCACCATACTTTCATAAGCTAGCACAAACCTAAAAACCTTGGCTCGCCGGTGGTCACAGGGAGAGAGCCCTCTTGCATTTGCAAATACTGCCCCCCTGGAGCAAAAGGTAAACACACAAATGCTTCCCTAAGGATCTCTAAGTTAGCTGCAGTGCAGAAACGGAAAAGGCACCATGCAATTAGAAACCGAAAGCAATCACTTACTTTTTGTAGCCACTGAGTATAATTTTCCAGCACATGCTCCAGATGTTGAAGTTTCTGGGAAGAGAAATCCGGTTCCACGTGTGGAGCATCTCTCTGCAGAGCGTTTGTGTTGTACTGGTCTGTCGTACTCTCACGACAGTTCCCGTCGTGTTCTGGAAGAATGAAAGTGTAGGCACATTGCCCATACTGAATCCGGTTATATCTTCTCCCACCGTTTTCTGGACTTCGGCGCTGGTTGCTGCACCCTACGTGAGTCAGAATGGCAGCGAGGAAAGCTAAGGAAAAGAAAACTGTCATTGTACTGCCAGCACTCTCTTTCCGTGCCTCTCAGCAAAACTTGTTCCTTTCTTCTGACCTTTAAACTAGTTCTTATTTCAGGTAAAACTGCTTGTTTCTTTGACTTTTTCCCGTTCAAAGAAAGCTTTTGAAGAAGAATCACAGAAAACTAGCCATTTGTTAGCTTTGTTCTAAAATGTTATTTTTTATTTCACTGTAATGATAGTTTCCTTAGTTAAAACTTGAGATATTTATTGCATAGTAGCTGAGATTTATTGTTTCCTCTCTGTGTAACCGTTCAGCGTGGAGCCTGCCTGAGTCAGCTGCGTGTACATATTCTAGACCCTTTCCTCTGCCCTATCTGCTGCAGATCTGCTATTTTCTCCCAGACCTCAGTGAGTTTTATTAAGGTTGCACATCCAAGCCAAGCTGGAAGCAGGCAGCCTTTCACAAGATGACTTGACAGGAATGAGGGTGCCCCTATGCTAAGGATTGCTGATGGCTTAGCTTAGAGCAGCAGGATCGTCTTACAAATTGGCTAGATGCGCATGACCTCGATCATGTATGGCCCTCCCGACCCTTACGCAGACAATTGTCTGGAGTCTTTAGAAGATTCATGGCAAATCAATAAATACAGCAGTCCACCTTAATACACTTTTAGTGTACATGCTGACCTACTAAAATCTAGCAAACTAGCAGTGTGTTTTTAAAGTTACTGTTTAATTGGAGAACCCTAAGAAGAAAATAGTGTCCAGTGAAATTATTTTTGATAGTGAATGATAAAACTGTATAATTACTAATTAAAAAATTTATTCTTGACTCCAGAGAGAAAGACATTAAAGACCAGTTTTAGAAATGGTATTCTTTCATTGTATTCATTCAGACATTTAGGAGGTAGAGAAAATTATCAGGGAATGTCAAATTAGCAAAAATACTTCATAACTTGTCCCTCAAAGGAATATAGCATGTGCATATTAAGTAGAATAATCTGAGTACCTTCTAAAATATGGATTTTAAATGAAACTGGTTCCTGATTAGAATGCAGCCCTGTGTATTCTGTGTACAGAAATTGAGCAACTTCCTTATAGAAACAGTGTGGTTACAATTTAAAACAGTGGCCTGAGAATTATTAATTCCTGTGGTATATCCTAATCATACATTCCACAAGGACCTCTTTGGTGTTGCTATGGCTATCTTTACTACTGGCATAAAAGTTCCACATAAACTCTCCTGTGGCCGCATAGAAAAACTATTAGAGAAAAACGCATATATCAGGTGTACCAATGGGCCAGGAAAAAGGCCCTATGAGAGAAATCTCTGTGGTTCTATTAAGAAACAAAAATTATCGCAAGGTGAATTCCCAAATCTAGGGCATAAACATCTGAACAAAGGGATCAGTAAAACATAAAAAACAGGTGATAATTATAGAATTAAGTTTATAGCACTGAGATCTTTACTAAGTGTGTGCAGAAAACATGAATTATGAGCAGGGGCTTTCATCAAGAACTGGGAGGGATTTCAGGGACTGGAGCTTCTCAACTGCGCTCATGGTGTGAAAACAGAAGCCACAGATGTTGGCTCTCATGTCCCCGAATGTGGTGGGGGGGAGGGAGGGCAGGGCGGTGGGTGAAGGGCAGTGGAGATTAGAGATTGGCATGTAGGGAGAAGTTAGAGGAGAGGGCAAAACAAACTCTAGAAAGAATGTGATTTACTTGGGGGAAATAAATTGTGCCGTGGCTTATCAATCCTTTCCACACCAAAAAAATAAATTTCTGATCTGACAGATATGGAAGCAAGTAATACCAAACATAGCAAAAAACCTTTGAACCATCTTTGCCGTCTCCTCCTAACATTGCATGTCTCCCCGTTGGCCGATATGTCACTCTCATGTAATAATAATGACATTTATTAAGATCTTACTATTTTCTAGGTCTGTACTGAGTACTCCTTACACACGATCTCATTTAATTATGCAACGAACCTAAGACATGATATTATGTTTAACCCCATTTTATCGATGGGAAAACAATCACAGAAAGGCTAACTGGAAACAACTCACATAGCTGGTAAGTGGTGGTGCCAGTGTGTGAACTCTGGCCGGCTGCTTCCAAGTCTATGCTTGCGACCTGCAAGCCAGTCAGACCTCCCAAACGCTCCAGCTGCACTGATTCATAGTCCTAAAGCAGGTTAAGGGATGGTACTTAGAAGAAAAAGAACTGATTAAAAGCCAATTTATGCTATGAATGTGATATAATCCTTTCTCCATACCCAAAAGAATAAACAAATAAACAAAAAGTGACAGGTAACCCATATGATCTAGTTTTTAAGGACCTACAGGGATGAAGTGGACTGGTCAAGCACAGATTGTCTAAGAGCATTTTCCAACATTGCTTGCTTTGACAATTATCCTCGGAAAGGAGAAAGTCCAAAACCAACACCTATGAGTGCTCCGTTAAGAACTAAATACAGCCAAAAATCAGCAGAAGAGACACGGGAGAGCTGTGAGGGTTCTATTAAAGTGCTCCTGCATTTTTTAACAGCCAAGATTGTTAAAAATCTGTTCGTGGGTGTGTGCCTTCATATGCTCACTCATGTAAACTTTTCCAATCTGAACAAATGAAAAGAAGGCATGCAAAATTCCTGAGGGGAAAGTAGACAACTAAGAACGGAAAGCCTGAAATACTAGTAAAAAGTGGGGAAGGGACATAGAGATAGTGAGAGAAAGAGATAGAAACTTGTTTATTTCTTTTCCAGATAAACAAAAACACAAACAAATAAAAAAAAAATACCCATCACACTGGAAATACTAATGTCATTCTGGAAAAGAAAGTCTTAAGATTAATCTTAAGCAACTTGAAAACACAGAGATGTGCAGAATAAACCCATGTGTTTGGGAGTTCAGCTGAGGAGACACTGGGTGCATTTGAAGATCCTAATGACATGCCAAAAACCATATATATTCAAGGACTTGAACCTACCAACAGCAATACTGTTATTGTTGGTGATTGTTCAGAAATGGTTTAGTTTAGTAGACTTTAGAATTTAGAAAGTAGTATGAAGTAGAGGCTATACCACATTTTTTGAAAAAATTTCTCTACCATACTTCCAAAAAAAGGTTCAAAAAAA
>CM053511.1:18843202-18999809 GCA_028627145.1 Eidolon dupreanum | reverse complement strand
TATGAAGATAATCACATCTACTTTCCAATCCTTTCAATCAAATGTAGCATAAAAAGCTATTGATGAGTAAGTCAAAGGTTATTTTACCTGGAGAAACATGATGAAAGGGAAACATAATCAAACTTGACATTTTAGAAAATCTGCTTAAAAAAAAAAATTTCCAAATACCTAGACAAATTTACTATATGACCAGAGTGACATATGAAATCAGTGGGCAAAGGAATATTTTTTTTTGGCGGGGGGTGGGGGGGGGGCGGGGAGGAGGAGTGATTTAAATAAATGGTGTTAAAACAATTGGGTGTCCATCTGGTAAAAGATAAAGTTTTCTTCACACTTCACACTGTGCACTAAGATAAACTCCATGACAATTACATTATTACATTAAAAAATAAACTATTAAAATAAAAAATCCTTAGGTTAAGAAGGTCTTTCTAACTTAAAATCTGGAATCCATTTTAAAAATGTAAACACTTGATCATTTTGGCTACCAAAAAATATAAAATGTCTTAGTACCAAATTAAAAAGAAACAATGAACGAAATCAAAAGACAAATCACAGAGAAAAAATTAATTGAATTCACAGCATATAAGAAAAATGCAAATTTAACTACATCAAGCAATGTCTAAACAATTATATTGGCAAAAATTCAGAAGTTAGACAATCCCAATTTGTTAGTAAGTTTATGGGGAAACTGATGATCTTATACATTACAGGTGAAAAATAGTACAATTATAAATGCATTTATCTTTTGACCCAGAATTTTGCTTTGGGGAATTATACTACAGAAGGATATACATGAATGATGTACATTCAATTATTTACTAAAACTTTATTTGTGACAGAAAAAAAAAATAGTGTCATGAAACTCACACTTCTAATATATACTGTGGAACATCCACCCAAGAGAGTACTATACGGCTATAAAAAGCAAGGACTAATCTAAGCATAGACATGAAAAGAGCTCCAGGATATATTTCTGATTTTTTTAAGTCATAAAAGAGGATATACAGTATGACATATTTGCTTGTAAAGGGGAGGGGTGACCAGAGCAGACAGTGGTTAAAGAGGGACTTCTTAATGCTATTACAGTTGTATCTTTTGAATCATATGACTGTATAAACTATCCAAACCAAAAAGAAATTTAAAAAATAATAACAAAGAAAAACTGGAGTCAAATCCTGATTCACTTTAAGACTAATCCTGAATAGTAACTTAACCATCCTGAGCTTAATTTCTTAGTCTATGAAACTGAAAAAAAAGAAAAGAAAACAAACAAACAAAAAACCTTGCTTATCTCATATTTTTTCTTTATAATAAATGATATAAAACACGTGAAAGTGTTTTTGAACTGTGAAGCGGCATGAAAGGAAGACATTTTCTTTTATTTTTAGTTTTCTTAAAAGGACTTGATGGAAAACATACAAAGTAAGGCAGAACCTAACGAGGTAAGTATATGAAGAGAGAAACCTCTAATATTCAGTTTAAGTTCTTTATTCATTCTCATTTTTCATTAATTCTTTATTCACTTTTTTCAAATTCCATTTTACTCATAGAAACTTTTCTCCAAGCCTGGTTGTAGTTAGAGAGCAGGAAGTGGAAACAAAAGAGACGAATCACTAGAAAGACAGCCCCTCCATATTCTTCCCTCTGGGGTGTCCCTCTGCTGCCACTCTTCTTCTGACAGCAGGGTGGCGTGGGGACACCTCTGGTCTCCTGTTCTGCTGCTATCCAAAGAATTCACTGTTACCCACTGTAGCACCATATTCTTATTTCTGTCTACTCTTATTCTTTTTTCTTTTTTATTCTTTTTTCTACTACCTTTGCCACCTCTACTGTCCCCTCTTCCACCATATCTGCTACTTCCCGGTTCCCATCTCTGAGGAAGGATGCCAGGTGCAGGCTCCAAGAATGAGGCATGGGGATAGCTCCTCGGATTGCCCCCGACACACTGCAGCTTCCCATGCTTCCACTGGTCCCGGCTGTGTAGAGCGGGAACTAGTCCGAGGAAGCTAAGACTGGCAAGACCCAGGTGCCCCTGTGATTATGTCTTGCCGTAGCCTGAACACTGTGATTTTTTAAATTCAGGTCTCCTGCACTTGTTCCCATAGGGAATTGCACTTCCCATAAGAAAGCAACTTGTATCATCCCCTCTCCTTTATCTTGGGTTAGCAGTGAGGGGGGTCGGCATTCTGTCTCATCGTCCACCCCGACCCAACTCCCTCCCCGTCCTTTGACCTGCGGGCAGTCTGATTTCCCAGAAGATGGATCCATTGTTTCCCTGTTCTCTTTCCCCAGTTTCACCAGCCTGTGGGATTTTCTCAGACATACCTCTTTATTCTGGTTAGTTTTTCATCTTAAAAGAATGATTCTGGAGCAGTTACAAACACTGAAGACCTTTCCTGAGATCACTGGTGAGTAAGATTACAATTCCAGAACAGTAATCCCCTGCCTTGGCTGATGACTGGCAGATTTCCCAAAAGACACAACTCCAAATTTACCAAAATTCCCTCTAAAAATATTTTTTAATTAATTCATTTTAAGTATGACTGTCATATGACACTCTGAGACAATCTAAGCAAAGTGACAATGTTCCTCAAGTCCCAGCAGATACACTATTATGTAACCTGCCCAGTCATGGGGTCAGTCAGAAGAGAGCAAGAATGTTCATACATTTTTTAAAAAATCAAACCAAGAAAATAAAGTTTTTATCGAAATAATTTGAGTCAATCTCTAAAAGGAAAGATTATAAAAATCATAAGATAAACACATTTTAAACAGAATCTAAAGAAATGTGCACTTTTTTATTTTATTCATTCATTCATTCATTCATTTATTTTAGTGAATCCTGTATTGAAAAGAGGAAAACAGACCTTACCAGACTGCATAAGCCACAGAAGGATAAAGCACGCATCTCAAAAACCAAGGAACATGCTGTATAAGAGTGCCATGCTCAGTAATACTTGAGCATTTGGAAATGCATAGCCATCTGCTAAATTATTTTTTGCTCTTCTTGAGCTGTTCGGTAGATATGTCTGTTTCTCATGCACACCCAAAGTCCCCACTAAGAACTGAGACCAGAGAATTACTGTGGTTTCACTACAAAGTTTCAATGACTTCCACAGAACGTTTCTAGATTACATTGGAAATTGTTATAAACACTTCCTGATGCCTCTGTCATCCACTCAACTGAAAAGATCTCTTTTCTTTCTGATCTTTAGCCATTACTGAAATGTTACCTATCTGTCCGTGTACTTCCTGGATGCCATGTCCTGTAACCTTGTGCCATGACCTCAGCATGACAGCTGTTCCAATGGTTTTGGCTGATGCTGTTGTATTTACTCACCAAAAGAAACATACTGTTTTGGCTCATTGCTTACTGTATGCCTGCTGCTTCTGGCTGCAGACCTCCTGACAGGTTGCTCTGTCAATTTTACTAGGTAAAAGGTCCTGAGGGAGGCTTGTTTTACATAGATAGACTGCATAATATTACTGACATCTGCTCCACAAGAGAACAAATATTGCTGCCTAAACCTTCAAACTTCATGCATACAACAATTAAATGGGTCCATTTTCCACAAATAGCCATGACACAGTGAAGAGAATTAAATTCATGCAATTGTAGGTGAATTAGAAACCCAAAATACAGGTTAGGGCCCATGGTACAATTAGTCTGAGATTCAGATAGTTTTTAAATAAAAAATAAAATATTCTGAAATAGTATTTAGAGTATTATTTATTGGAGTCATTTTAGAGGCTTGAAAAACATGCAATTAATTTTAAACAAGAGAAAGTTTAAAAGATCATAAAATACTAGCATTGAATGATTTAAATAAACCCTTTTATCTTGCAGATAAGAAAACTATAGCTCAAAGATTTGCCCCAGGTTATAATGGCTTTCCACTAGAAAAGCCAATAGTGGTTGACACATCCCCACTATATTTTCACCTTACTTTCGTAATTTATTTCCTGAAAAACAACCTCCAATGTAGAATTTCAGCATCCAAGTACCAAAAACAAATTTTATTTTTTACTTTTAATCTTTACCTCTCAAATATACTCAGGAGAAACTTTTCTCCCTTTCCTTCCTATTCTTACCTGATTTTCATTAAAAAAATATCTTCCAATCCCATGGTAGGGTTATTGGATATATGTAAGGGAACTGGAGAGCTTCAGGATAAATTTCTACATGGCAAACCAAATAAAACATGACTATAAATAATTACGGCCATAAAAACCAGCTTACTTGCTCCTGGCCTAAGAAGAATTAGAGCAGTAAAAAGAAATGCAGATCGGTATGGTGCTAGACAAGGGAGAAAGACAACATGACCTGTTATTCTATTTGAGGACCTCTATATCTGGGAGGTGGAGGTGGGGCAGTCTGTGATGGGGAGGATGGTGATTATTTTTGGCCACCAGTACTATGCTTGTAATTTCTCACCTGAATGACTTGATGTCTGTTAAAAGACAAGGAATTCATGGACTCTGCCTGAGGTCCCAGAAACCTGGGTTCAAATCCCTGTTCTGACCCTTAGCTTCTGTGTGCTTTGGAAAAGGCTCCTAATTGCTTCAAACTTGTGTTTCTTCCTCAGTGACAGAGAAGTAATCATGTCTGCCTCCCAGGGATCATGGTGAGGTTGAAATGAGATAGCGCGAGCAGAAAGCTTGATATTCACAGAGGCCCAATTAGTACAGTTTTCCTTTGTTTTTATAAAGTAAGACTATTAATAAATAGGTTGAAAAATGCAAACAGTACAGCAAATCAGATGGTTGCTTTTATTTCTTTGCAGACTAGTGATGTTTAGAATCTCTTTCAAAAAATACTATGAATTCTTCCAAACTCCAAGTGGAATTCTTTCTAATACCACTTGAAAATTCACTGGGTTTGAGAAACTCTATCCGGAGATGCCATGTTTGAGACAAGAGCCTGGCGAAACGTTTTTTGGCCTGGTTCACTTTTGATCCCCTGAGATTTATTTTTTCCTGTCCCTCTTCCCTTTTCTCTCTGTTTTCCTTCTTCCTGGCACTGCCCCTACTAAGCCCATGGGCAAAACTCCAGTTTTTCTTTTTACCACTCTTTGCCCTCCTGCAACAGGTTTAGTGAGAACTGAAGAGGGTGAGACGGAAATGGAGGAGAGAATGTAACCCACACACACGTCCAGTCCTCCCAGTCCCAAAGAGTGCCCTTCCGAACCTCCGTCATGACCCTCCCTTCCTTTCTGGTTCAGTTTGTTCATCTGTTCAGGGCAAGGGTGAAAGGTCACTGGGCGGAGCCACACTAATTGCACTAGGAAATCTCCCAGTAATGCAGGGACAACGGGGAAAACCAAGAAAGAAAAAAATAGAAGTATGAAGGAGAATCTGCTGCCAAAAATTGTTACTGAATCCCTTTGGATTTATTTAGAACATATTGCTCTGCGTATAAATATGAAACCAAACAGATCTCTAAACCAGCCTGTTTCGACCAATTTGACATTTCACTGGAAACTAAAGTTGTGCCTCTGTGATGCCAAAATATCTGGATGAAAAGTGAAAAACTGTGTCAATAAACAAATATCTGTTAAGCCTATTACCCAAGTATAGCCCAGTGCTCAGGCTGAGAGTATAACAGATGTAAGACAACAGGACCCTCCTCTTCAAGGAGCTTGCAATGGCAGCAGACTCTAATGATAGCATCCTGGCTAAAATATCAGTCCACCACCACACACACTGATCACTCGCCTATCATTTAATTATCTCCTGTTACTAATTTATCTCCTATTATCTTTCTTTTGTCAACTATATCTGGATCTAATCTATCTTTCCATTCATCTGGCAGTCTATCCATCATTTATATCTCTATGTATCTATCATCTATCTATCTATCTATCATCTATCTATCTAAATACATATCTTAAAAAAGACTATTTTCTTCATCAATTTCTCCTTCTAAAATGTAAGCTCCATGAGAAAGGAGGTGTAGTTTTATTCACTGCTATACTCCTGGTCCAAGAATTGAATCTGACACAGTTGACACTCAATAAATATTTTTTGAATGAACTAATGATATAGAGCAACAAGATAAGTCAGGAAAATCTTCATGGAGAAAGGACATCTTCAGCTGAACTATGATGGACAGACAGAATTTGAATAGATAAAAAGAAGAGAATATTCCAGATATGGATGCAACATGACCTAAGATGTCAAGGCTGGAACAGCATAGCATACAAAATGTGGAGCAAATAGTCTCACCCTCTCTAAAAGAATGTGTAGGACACCAATGTCTGGCTGCCTGGATTTAGATAGATAAAATATTAGAATTACAGTATTTCTTCAATTCATAGATACTAATGTCATTCAAATATGCTTTCCAAGTGTTTGTCTTGTCTTTGTAGAAGCTTGCATCCCAGGATCTTCATTCTAGGAATGGATCCTCACTGTTTATCAGGATAATTGAAACTCAAACTTTAGGGAGTTTACCAAAGGAATAGCTACTGCTGATACCTAGCTTCTCCTCTGATTTCCTTCCCCTTTGGTCTGTGATCTCTTATTGTTATTATTATTATTTGTGCCTATAGCACCTGGTCTTCTTAGGTAGTCTCCCATCCAAGTACTAACCAGGCCCGACCTTGCTTAGCTTCCAAGATCAGACATCAGGCTTGTTCAGGGGGATATGGCTGTAGACCATGGACCGTGGCTCCACTGGGGCACGAACCCAGGACCTTCTGCATGTAAAGCAGACATGCTAACCACTACACTATAAAACCACATCCCTGTGATCTTTTTTAATTTTCCTCCTTTATGACCATTTGCAATGGTATTCAATATACATGCCTTTCTCACTTTTCACTAAAACCAATATTATGTTTGTATGTGACAACATGGCTGAACATTGAGACGTTACTCTTAAGTAAAATAAGCTGGTCATGGAAGAACAATTACTGCATGATTCTACTTAAATGAGGTATCTAAAATAGTCTAACTAATAAAAACAGAGACTAGATGGTTGCCAGAGGCTGTGGGGAGAGAGAAATGGTATGTTTCTAAATAACAGGAATAAAGTCTTAATTATGCAAGGTGGATAAGAATTGCTGTACAACATTGCCCCTATAACGAATAATACTGTATTGTACACTTAAAATTTTGTCGCTAAGGTTAAGTGTCACATTAAGTGTTCCTTACCACAATAAAGTAACCTAAAAAACATAAAATAAAAATAATTAAATAAACAATCCCTAAGGCTAGGAACCCTATCTTCTGCTTGTTCTATGGGCCACACATGCCCCCACACACAAGACCACACACTCATTCTTCAGTGATGACCCAAGATCCTGGGCACAGGTCTTGGCCCAGCAGAAGCTACATAAGAGAGAGTTGACTCTGAAGATCAACTGCTCATTTCTGAAGAAACCCATCAATTTATTAAAGAGTCCAGAATTAGAATCCAAGAATCATAGTCATTTTTTATTTAAACAAGAGATCTCAAAAATAAAAAAAGTCGTATTATTTTCATCTTTAAACATGTTGGCTGCTATTAGTTCTACATGTGTAATGTGTCCAGCTATGTACAGCCATCACTATTATAGGCAGTAAGGTCTACGTTTAGTTAGAGCAGTGTTAAAAATACATATCGCAGTGGGTGACATGGGTAACAGTGGACTGTGGATAGAAATAAAGAAGTTCAGTTAATCCTGACCTTAGACCATTTAAGCACATTACAGAACAAACACATCTTCGCAGCTCTCTTGCAACTTAAATAGTTTGGTATTAATTCTTCTGTCGAGGCAGTCATTTTCATATAAATAAATACGTGTCTAACAATATAAGTTATCATCCTGGTGAAAATATGGTGGCATTCTCTAGCCCTTCATTTATCTTTTATGAGCTTCCCTTTTTTCTGCTTTCTCTTAATTTAGGTTCATCTTTGTCCTGAATTCATCTCATGTTGTACAGTTTTCCTGGTAGCTCTAGATCAATTTGTCTATAAACAATTTGCCAGTGTATAATTTAGCCAAAAGGCAATTTCCTAAATGGCTAATTCACTGAAAGCAATTTCTTGAAAGGAATGGCTTTTTGCAAATTGCTTTTTGGTGAAATGGTCCATGTTCTCCTCTGGACCTTATCTACTCACAGGAACTGAACTACCACTGTATAATCATGTCTCCCGCATCCATATCACTTACATATTCAACTTGTATATTCCCTTGACATGTTAAAATTTATATGTCTAAAAGTCCCTTTCTCCATTCTCTTAGTCCCAAACTGCTCCTCCAGTATTTCTGATCTCAACAAAAAGCACCACTTGTCACTCACTTTCCCAAGCCATTATAGATTCATTCATCATCTCCTTGCCTCCCAGATGCAGTCAATTGCCCACTCTTGCTGATTTTAATCTCCTAAATAAGTAGGAGAATGAAATCATCAGATCTGTATTTCCCACAGATTCCTAAGTGCTTCTCAATCAATCATCATTATTGTCCATGGATGAAGGTAAGGTCTGCCCATCTCTATCTAGGCTACTCTATAACTATAACAATATCATATTTAATCTGCCTTGATCTAATTTTTCCCTTCACATTCCTTCTTTAGTTTGCTGCTAGAATGAACTACATTCCCCTTTTTAAAATTACTTACAATCTCCTTGCTATCAATAGCAATGATTCCCACAAGTGTGTTCCATGAAACAAATCCTGCAAGATGATCTATGTTCAAAAATGTTTAGAAAATGCTGTATACTATGAGCCCTTCTAGTAAAATCACAAAGGTCATTTACATAATAAAGGTCCTAAACAGACTTGAAGTAAAGAAATATATAACAATGTCTAACTCAGCATTCTCCACAGGCTTTTGACTCATCTCTCCTTTTCCACTAACAGCTATTAATAAGCAGTGCAGCACACTTTGAAAATGCTAGCATTATGATTTGGTCATGCTAAGGAAGTGAAGTAAATGGCTTGACCCTTTCTTATTTCATTCCCTCTCCACCTCACAGTTAACATTTTGGGAATCTTGTATGACCTGAAGCTCTTCATGAGCAGCATGTTCTTTCCCAAGTCTTTGGCATGTTGCTTCCTTTACCTGAAATGCCCTATTTACCTACTGTCCATTTCCACCTTCTGATTAACTCCTACTCATCTTTCAAAACACATCGCAAGTTTTGTCTCCTCTATTAACTTTCATTGACTTTTCTGACCTACCTTTGGTTTCTGTCATGTCTTGCTACTCATCATAGCACTTCCCATCTTTTAGCTAAAGCTAACTTAATTTCCCCATTGGTGCAATCTCCTCAAGAACCAAATCATTAATACACAGTAAGTGCTCAAGAAATAGCTGCTGAACTGAAATATACCAGCCTACCATGAAGATAATAGATGATAATATAGTAAAGTTTTTAAGAATGTATAAAATGCTAGAATCACTCAATATTTCAAGAATATATTCTAAAACCTTTTCTTTTTTTAGAAAAACAGTTTATAGTATGCATCTTATTTCTTTAATTAATGTCATTGCATTTATTAATGTTGTTAGTGATTTGTAATGAAATTTTCCTTCTCATTTCCACTTGCATGTTTTAATCATTTCTATCAGATATTCTTTTTTTTTCTTCTTTACCAAGAATGAGGAAGAAAAAGAAACTGCTGAAAATACTCACCATGGCAACTTTCTACTATAGAAGTTGGCAACACCACTTTGGATCTTGAAATATAAACACTGCCTAAAAATCAATGTGAGGACACTGAATCTGTGTCTTTGCTAGATCTTATTTAAACAACAGCTGTTCTTCATTTTATTTGCCTCAAACTTACCAAACCTGTTTGGGCCATGAAGCAGGTCTGAGTCAAGCCTCCTATGTTTAGCTGTACATAAGAAAAGATGACAGCTTTTCTTCTGTATAAAATTACCTCATGCCACATTTCCCCCTAAGCAACTCCCTTTGTATTCCAGATCTAGGTTTTCAAAGGTGACCAGCGATCACTGATCACGTCTGACATCTTTATCAACTTATTTACGAATACAGGTTGTGCCCATAGGTGTAATGTACAATAAATGTTTAGCTGAATATTCACTGATCCATATGAAAGAGGATATCCCCTTCATTTGCTCATGTATTCACTCACTTGATAAATATATGCTGAGCACCCATGCTGTCACAAAAGCCATAGTGGGATAATAATAGCAATGTTATAAATAATAGCTGCGTGTGCTGAGCACATACAATGTACAAGGTACCATGCTAAGTTGTGTATGTATATTACCTTGTTTGACCTTTATAACAAGCTTGTGAGGTTGGTGCATTGCTATTCCTTTTGATATATTAGGATACTGAGACTTAAGAGACATTGGTACAGCAGTGCTAGCAAACAGCAGAGCCACATTTGAATACAGACAGCCTGTCTCCTAAGAAGCCCCTGTGCTTAGTTACCGGGCAAAACAGCCCATCAGTGGTCACACAATACCATTCTACCATCAAACTTTCCACAGACATGTTCCTTGCCTGACCACTGTCACATTGCATCTTGAAAAGCACTGAGCAGGAACCATTTCAGGGGCTTTTAAAGTGACAAAGCCTTAGGAAATCAAATTAAAATGTTTATTTTTTAATCTAACAACTTGGGAGCATATGGTGTTGGCAAGTATTCAATGAATATTAACTGATTATAGTTAATGTTAAACTGTAGTTAATGTGGTTGTACTGTGTGACCTTTGAGGTACCTTTCAACCGGAGATTCTGTGATTAAAGAGGTGGCTCAATCTAGTTGTTTCTAGATTCCATTTCCAGACTGTCTCTTAAAAATCACATTTAATTCAAACTATTTCCAAAGGAATGGACTGGACTAAGCAAAACACTTGTCCTTATTTATACCGAATTAAAGAGGTCCCCTGTGGAGGAGTGGCCGGTGAGGCACCTATTTTGTTTCAACTATATCCTTTGAGAAAATGGAATTCAAGATAAAAAAACAAAAACAAAAACAAAAACAAAACAAAAAACAAAAAAGCCAATGTAATGGCAGCATGGAAGGACCGTCAGGAAGAAATACTAATTTACCCAAAATGACTTTTCTAGGTAAGTAAGCCATTATGAAATAGTGATAAATGTTCTCTTTAGAGCTAATATACTAGAAGTTGCTTTACAAGAATTCGATCAGTGCAATAAATTATAGTGGATCCCAAATGTACAAAGAATGTAATTCCCCACTGTTTATCATGTAAATTTCCTGCCTTACCCCACCCCCTGGCTCACTTAGCCATATAGTCTCCCCACAGGCCACAAAACAAGACTGCTTGAACAGTGTATTTCCTGACTAATTTATTAAGATGGTTTCTTGGGTTATACAATATTCCCAACCCAAAGGCCACTCACTGGCAAGAGAAAATAATCCTCTTTTTAATTAACAAGGAAAAAAACATCAGACTGAATTCCGAGCTATTTGACCACTTTGACCTGGTCTTAGACCTTATTCACATTTCCATGAGCTCAGAGGTGAACTCCAAATCCCACTTTGGGTTTAAGTTTTATTTAAAGTACTATTCAATGGAAAGCAGTCATTTTTCTAGCTGCCCTGGAATTTGAATGTCAGTAAGGTGACAACCAGGTGCCAAGGTGAGAGGCTGCTATAACATAACATGATCCAAAGTCCATTTATGCACAGAAGTTCTGGGCTTTGTGGCAAGAACTGAAATGTTTTGCACCAATTCTTATGTCCTAAATGTATCTTTTTCCCATAAGAAGTGATATTTTCACAGGAGTTTTGGAGCTGAGTCAACCAGTGACTTGAAATTACGTTTATGTCGAGAGTCCCTAAGTTCCTTAAGGAGGCATTTATAGCAAACCAAACAAAATACCTTACATAAGCCAGTAAAACTTGTAGCAACAATATGACCATGGCATAACCATTCCCGTTTAATAAAATAAAGTTTGTGTGACTAGAACATGAGAGTACACCAACAATTTAGCTCCTGATGGAGACATTCCAACATAGATCTTGCTTCAAATTCTGCTTCCCTCACTCACTGGGTGACCTCGGGTATGTAACAAAAGTCTGTTTCCACAACTGTGCCTCATAGAATAGAATTATTATAAATGTGATAATGTAGTTAGAAGTTCTGATTATATATACTGTCTGACACAGAGAAAGCACTCAACAAGTATTAGCTTCCAGGTTTTACTCCTTGAACTAACAATTATGGAAAGTACAATTATCAGGAACTAAGCTATAGGAAACAAACAAATGAAAAAACTAAAAGCAGGATGAAAAATGGTTACAACATTGTTTTTAAATTTTGTTTTGTGTTTTAAATATTTGTGTTCTTGGGTATTTTTCCATTGACCCTGTTTCTTCCAATGGCTTGTAAGCTCCTCTAAAACTGCATGTCATCACT
The DNA here is from genome assembly GCA_028627145.1 of Eidolon dupreanum. Classification (NCBI taxonomy): domain Eukaryota; kingdom Metazoa; phylum Chordata; class Mammalia; order Chiroptera; family Pteropodidae; genus Eidolon; species Eidolon dupreanum. The sequence continues at coordinate 18,987,452 of CM053511.1, read as the reverse complement.
GCAATTTCTTTTGAATGGCTTCTAGTATACAATGATTACTTTGTGGTTAGCTAATTTTTCTCTGCCACAGGCTGTTCTGAAAGTTTATGAGGTATATACTCAACCAATTGCATAGTTAAGGCTCACTCAGACTTTTTTATGTGAGTCTTATCATGGCCGAGATCATATTATGAACATCTGAAGAGATCGATAGGATTAGAGGGCCTTTATGAAAGCAGGACCGCTAAAAACTAACCCATCTTCCCTTTGAGATGCCTTTTCCCCAACAGAAACTTGACTTTTTCATTACTGCTCAAGACATCAGGGGTCAGGATCTCATCAGGCTTTAGCCACTGGTTTGTCCTCACTTACTAACTTTGCTGCTGTGACTCTTAAAGTAGATGACAAAAGTGTCATGGACTGCTTTAAAAACTGTGGGAGCATGCGTACGTGTGTGTTTGTGTGTGTGTGTATGTGTGTGTGTGTGTGTGTGCGTGTGTGTGTTTTGAAAGGAATCTGCAGAAACAGTCCATCTTCAAATGGCAGAAAGGAGCCACAAAAAAAAAAAAAAACCTATATGCAGAGAATTGCATTAATTAAAATGTACAACATAACATACATAGCCAAAATTAATGGTTTAGAATAGTAAACCAATCACAATCACACTGTCTTCTGAACTTGATATTTTAATACTCAGAATATGATTCTACTTGCTGTGCTACCTAAATGATAGCTCTGAAAATTTTGTCTTAGACTCATTGGTATGATCTCAAAAGAATTTTGAAACTAATTTTATTTTATTAAATTTCTAGATGTGAATCACTTTTCTTTTTTAACTTTGGATGAAACTATATTGTTATTGACTAATGGTAAGAAACCCACCAAGTCACAATTTCTCTGGGTCTCAGTGTTCCCACTAATAAAATAAGAATCAGACTAAATGAGTACTAAGACCCATTCCAGTTTTTTTAAATTCTAGCACTCATTGTTTCAATTAATAGTTAAATGTTTGGATTGTTTGACAACTAGAAAACAAACCATGATTTAATGGAAAATTTAATATAAGCATATATACACTTCAAGAAACTTAACTGTGAATGAACATTTGAATTGAGGGTTAGAAAGAATCCTTAAAAAACACATCTTACTGTAAGCTAATCCAAATAACTACTTGAAAAACTGTTTTTTATTTTCAAGGAACTGCTTGGAAGAAATAATTGTATAAGTAGAGGCAGGATGACAATGCATATTTTAAAACAGAAAGATCTAGATTCAAATCCTGGGTTCACTGTATCATCTTGGGTAAATTATATAATCTCCTGGGTCTCAACTTCTTCATGTGTAAAGTGCAAATAATATGTACCTTCTAGGGCTGCTATGAGATTAAATAAGACATTTAAGGCAACTAGCACGGTGACTAGTTCATGGTAAACATTCAAATATTATCCATTTTTTCTTTTCCTTTCTAGAAATCTTTGCACTAAGATCAAAATATTCTAGAGTCAGTAGAAGCAAGAGTGAAATCGGACTGTGGCTCCTGGAGTCTAGAGAAGCAATATTTCATAGTTATTACCATGTGTACTTGAGAATCTTACAGACTTGCATTCAAATTCTAGATCTGTCACATAATACCTTTGGGACAATAGGCAATTTATTGCAGTTCTCTGAGATGCAGGTTTTCATCTGTAAACTGATTTGTAACAAGACTTAGAGAATGTAGCAGAGTATCTATATTGTATCACAAGAACTCAATAAATGGTAGCATTTTTATTATGCTTATGTTCTCCACACTTGAACAGTGACTGAAATAGAGATGAAAATCAATGGGTATTTCTGAAGGAATGATTGAGCAAATGATTGTTCCCTGGTTGATGAACAACACTCAGGTTCTCTGTGTGCCTTCTGGGAGCAAGGCAGGCCCTGGAATCCCACAGCTTCCTATGGAAGGCATGTCATTTTCAAAGACATCTTCCTTGACATGAAAAGAATGCCCTGTGAACCACTTGTGTTCTTTTTATGGAACCAGCTAGGGATTCCTCATTATTTTGTCCTCAGTTAAAAAAATTGTTCCATGACATTTTTCATGGGTGTGACCTGGTCGTCTTTAGCCAAAGGTTTTTTTTTTTTTTTTTTGGTATTGGGGGATGGAGTGGTGGAAGAGTGAATGTGGCTAACATCTTTGGGAAATCTGAAATAAAAGTTAGATCAGCCCCATTGGGAATTCTTGAATTGGTTGTACAAATAGATCTAAAAACTGTTTACTTACACAAACATAAGTTAAGAAATACTGGCACTTCATTAGATTTAAACAATAACAACATATCATTAAAGTGTTTATACTTTGCTGAATATCTCTAGGATCCAAAAATATAAAAATTCTTTCAGTAGAGTATTTAAAATAAAATTATATCATCATTTTAGACTGACTTTTTTAAAAAAACAACAATAATGTATGGGCTCCCTCTGCTGGATCTTCAGCCTGTGAATGCCAGAAAGAAGTTTCATACTTCGAAGTTACCTAATCAATTGGATTAGTCGTAGTGATGAAATTAACACACACGAAAAGGCTGCTTGCAATGATCCATTTCAAAATCCACAGTAAAACAATTTGCCAAATTAAAAAAGCTAAAATTGGTTAGGAATATTTTTTCTGTTAGTGTTGAAAAGCAGAGATTTTATTTTGTTTTAAGTAGGAGGCAGCAAATTTTGTGTTTGTTTGTTTTGTTTTATGTTTTAAAAAGGAAGCATAGACTTTCTCTGGAGAGAGGTCACATGTGGTCCACGGTGCCTGTTGCCAAGGTAACCATATCCTCTGTCTATACATGTTAAGGCTAGTTGCTTCGTTTGGAGACAATCAGACTATCAGGTCAAAGAAACAGAAAATGCAAATTATGATGCCCATGCTACTTCAGAAAAACTACAATGTGATTATCTTGCAACCCAACTCAAATTAGTTTTCACTTTATAATGAATTTCTTTTAATATTACTAATGTTACTGTTTCCTTAAAATAATTATATTCTGGTGTATACATAAACACTTCATGTCTTTGCATTGGGAGCTTTCTCTGTTTATTAAACTCATAAGGAGATGTGAGGACAAAATGTTCTTTAATGAAATTAGAACTTTTCTCTTCCAAGACTCACAAAACAGTTATTCAAAACTCTATAAAAATATTACCCCTTTTAGCTTATGTAGATTTTTTAAATAAGGTTCTCCTTTTTTTTGTTTGTTTGTTAATGCCCAATTATCCTGAATTTAGATGTATTTAAAACTTGTTTGCTGAAGGAAGGCTATAATTAGTTTAAGGAATACTGAGTTCCACTTTGAGAACGGCAAGTTATTAGTTATTTTTGTTTGTTTACATGAAGAACAGAAATATAACTTTTTGCACAACACTGGAGTTTTATCTATTATTTAGTTTGGTATAGATATTTATAATCAGATGCATAAAATTTAAATATGCAAGTGACTACTCATGTATTTGTGAAAAAGCATAATTTTTTTGTTGAGTTTCACAGACTTAACACTCTTATTATTCACTTTTCATTATAAAATTTCCAAATCTATAAAAAAGTTTTGAGAAACCTTACTTCATAGGTATTGATAGTGATCCCCTTATGAAACATAGTTCATCAATATATCACAAATTCTACAATATATCTAAAATTACCTCTCTCATAATATTTCTGGAAAGGTAACCAAAACAATTTCTTATCTTGAAAAGTCTAAGTTAGTAGTTTCAAAAATGATAAAATTCTTTATTTTGCTTAAAAAGATTAAGTATATATCTCCTCCAAGTTTTCCTTTTTAATTTTCTCTCTTACAGTATACTGTGTTACTAAAAATTTTGAAAGATCTTCATCCAAAAGGAGAGTATAGCTATTACTTCCTTTTATGCAGGGACTTTCCTTGGACCTGTCTCAGAGGGGTGTTGGAGAAACTAAGATAATGTATATCGAGAAAGATATGAACACACAATGAATTATAACTAGAGTGTCTTCTAGATAGAGTGACCATATGTTCCAATTTACTGGGGACAATTTTAGTTGATGCCTATTTTTCTGGCTTAATTATAAACAGTGCCATTTCATTCTCAAAAATGTCTGTTTGCAATGATAAATTATATGACCTTCCAATTTACAGTCTAAGTTCTTCGGACTACATTGCCATTTGTTTTCTAGAACATCATTTCCAAATGTGCTTCTACCTGAGCTCTAATTCTTCCATATATCGGGAGTTCCACAGTTAATAAAGTTTAAGAAACACTGCATATAATATGCAGTAGTCTTCTTGTAAAGTCTAAGATGCACTCACATATTTAAGGCTGCTTGACTTTGCTTATCCCAAAAACTCCACAATTTTTGGACTACTAGACCCCTTTTTCACATAATACTTAATATAACATAACATGGAGCTGTAACTATTTATAGTTGCATGAGTGTTCAATTCCAGTTAGCACAGGATCCATATCCCATTTCTATACTTACTTCACTGCACTCATCTGAAGAACTAAAATTTTGTGGAGACAGAAGTACCTGTTAGAATGCCAGCTCCAAAAACTCCACTAGAAAATACCAAGGGAGCTCTAATTTAAGATAAAAAGTGTTCATAAAGCTCATGTCTAAATTGTTCAGAGTGAAATCAGATATCATTTCTTCACACATTCCCACTGAATTCAGCTGCTCTTTATTTAGTGCTTATTATGTTCAAAGTACTAGTTCTGCACTATTCGAGGATGCATAAGAGAAACTGTTGTATCCAGAGACTTACAGTGGGGTAACAGACTCTTTTTCTCCACTGTTGATCTTATTTACTCTGTTTTATTTTTTTCCCCACTGCCCTTATGTAGACTTCTATCATATTATATAATTTTCTAATTGATTATATCTATTCTATTTTATGTCTTCCCAGTGTATATTCAATATATATTCAGATATATATATTCAGTATATATCTCAAGCATCTAGAAAGTAGTTAGCACAAAGTTTATGCTTAATCAACTTTTCTTGAATGAACAAATGAATGAATAAATAAACTCCTTAAGGAAAGTTTTAATCATGGGGCCTAGCTCACAGAAGGCTTATTTTTGAAGAATAAAGGAATGAAGGCATAGATGCATGAGACTACAGGTATGTGGCTAGAACTCAGAGTGAAACATAAGACTAAACAAGTATGTTAGAATTAGACCATGGAGAACCTTAAATGTCATGTTAATGGCTAGTTATCATTTATGATGTAATTTTACTGAGTGAGGAATCAACATCTTCCTTATAACAAACCCAAAAGTTAAGTATTATTGTTCCCTGCTTTAGGGGAGAAAACAGAAAAGGTGAAGTAACTTCTCCCAAATCGCATACAAGTTAGCATTGAAGTTGGAATTGAAACCTAATTTTCTGTGACTCCAAGATTTATGCTCATAATGCCATCTTTCATTACATAGTGGAGAGCCATAAAGATATGTGGGCAATGAAGTACAATATTTGCCTTGTGTTTATATAAATAATTGCCACCACTATGAGGGACAAATTATACAAGTAAGAAGTTGAATGTGAGATTCTAGTAAGAGTTGGAATTCTAGCTCTGGAGCTCAGAATTCAGAATGGATTCACAGGTTCCAGAGTTGTGATGTCCAAGACAAAGGTTACTAGCCTGAGATGATTAAGTGCTTGATATAAGACTATTCCAATAATCGGTGCTGTTAAGTATAAAATATACACTGGATATTGAAGACATAGTACCAAAAAAAAAATCTAAAATATTTCATTAAGGGGAAAGAGAGTGAGGGGAGGGCAAAGTGGGTAAAAGGGGTCAAATATGTGGTAACGGAAGGAAATCAGACTTCAAGTGGGGAGCATGCAATAAAGTATGCAGATGATGAAATATAATCTTATACCTGAAAATTATATGTTATTAATCAATGTTACTCCAATAAAGTTAATAAAAATATTTCATTAATAATTTTAATGGATTATGTGGTAAAATGGTAATATTACAGATATACTGAGTTAAAGTATATTAAAATTATTTGTTTTACTTTTTGTAAGGTGGCTACTAGGAAAATTAAAATTGCATATGTGGCTTACATTATATCTCTGTTGGACAGGGCTATTCTAGTTTCTTATAAAGGAGTTCTCTGAATTCTTAAGGGGCTATAGAAGAAACAGCTTAGATCAAGGAAAGAATCTTGAGAGAAGTCTGCATTTAGGAGCTGGGTAAAGAAGAAAGTGATAGCAAAGGAGACTGAGGAATAACCCAAAAATGGCAGTGCCAGGAAGTAAACTGGGCCACATGTTGCAGAAAGGCCAGGGAAGATGACGACAGAGACGAGGCGGCTAGATTTGCTAATTAAGAGTTTATTTGTTTTTAGGACTTCTCGTAGAGTAGTTGTGGCAGAAGCTGGTTTGAAAAAGGCAGTAGGAATAGGACTCAAGATACAGACATTTTTAAGACTATGGATGATGTTAACATGTTTGAAAGTTTAGTGGAGAGGAAGGATTAAAGATTCAAAAAGAAGAAAAGATCATTGATGTAGCAAGGTCCCATGACCAGTTCTAGAAAAGTAACCCACCTAGGAAAGGACTCAGGATACTTTTCCTATGAAGCCACATAGAAGAAAAAGAAATTCAGAGATTTCACGTGATTTTATTTCCTATATTCTTTGAGGTGGAAAAGATAACGTCTGATCTGAGAGAAGGTTGAAATTGAACTTCAGAGCTTGAGAAGTGCGAGAAAACCTTGGAAAATACACAGTAGAAAGTCATCACTACGGAATGATAAAAGATTGGGAAGTGAGCAAGGAAGAGCCAGTGGAGTTTGGATAGCGTAAATATTCAGGAGCATCTGTTGACACTATTATATTGCTTTCTCCAGCAGAGCTAAGCTTTCCAAGGCTTACCCAAGATTAGAATTTGACAAAGTAAGTATGATTAAAGGGCAAGGGGACTATTCTGTTGCTTGTGAAGATTAACAAAATTGTAGAACACTATGCCCAGATTGGATAAAAAGGCTTTCAAAGCCAATAAGGGAGATTTTGGAGGATAGAACAGAGGCAGTAGCCATTTTGTAGCATATGCACTTTGCTGGTCTACTGACTAGCCTCACTGACGTGAAGCAATAGCTGGGTCAGGTGAGTGTGTTTGGCTCTGTGAGGAAGGGCTTCAGCTTCTGCAGGTTATCTGCATCACCAAATCAGAGGCGGCAAGGACAAACGCATATTTCAGACCATCCTCATGAGGTTTCAGTGAATCCTGGTGGGGTTCCAGCCTGGGGGGTGATCTTCTCTTCCTGCCTGCCTGCCCTGGGAAGTTCAGGCTAGCACCAGACACAGACAGGACTATTTATCAGCTCCTGTTAGTCAATTCCCTGTACTTAATCCTTTAATATATATGTATATGTATAGTTAATCCTATAATTATACACATACGTATGCACATATATTCCTATTGTTTCTACCTCTCTAGTTGAATCCTGACTGATACAGAGTTAAAAGCCTAGGGAAAAGATGGCAAACCCTGAAGTCAGAAAGAAGAGATTTCATTTATTAATTCATTTATTCTAGGTGCCAAAATCATACATCATTACAAAATATGGATTTTGACAAGTTCTCAATAAAACAAACAAGTGAAATAAAACTGTCTGCATGAAGTAGAGAGTGGTTCAAGACAGAGATGGTCATTCTGCCTAGCTCGGATTTCAAAGGAATGCTGAATTGAGATTGTGGTCTATTGTCTGGAAGATACTTTAGAGAACAAGAAGAAAACCAATCTCTTCTTTGGGTCCCAAGATATTGAAACAGTAAAAGGAGAGACTGATGTTTGGAAGAGATTTTCAGGAAATGACGTAGGCTCCTTAGTTATAAAACTGTAATTCCACTTCAAGCATCACTTATTCATTACCCATCACTCCAGATCAGATCATTCTCTTATATTCCACAGCAATAATTTCCCAAGCTCCTCAAATACAAATCTCTGCAGTAACCTCTACTCTTTTTTATTCCCCCGCCCCCATTTCATCCAGCACCATTACCCAATCTGCCCTCTGCCACCTCTTCCCCATTGGCCATCAAATCCTGTTACTTCTTCTTTGGCACTGTCTCTTACATAAAGATCTTACTTTGCAACTCTGCTGCCACTGCATGAATAATATCATCATTGTCCCTCACTTGCGTATTTTCACAAGCTTCTTCAATTGAATATTTCTGCCCCTAGGGTTCCTATAAAACAAGTCAGATCCAGTCACATTCCTACATAAACATCACTGAATCTCTCTAGAAACATTTCAAACTCTATCATAGCACCTTGTCAGTAAAGGCTCTGACAACCATTTTCTACATTTCCCACCACTTTTCATCATCTATCTCCATTGGACAACTTCTGCTCATTCCTGAATAACACCATGCCTTTCAGAACTTTGTGTCTTTGTGTGTGCTGTTCCTGTGGCTTAAAAGCCATCTAGAGCCTTTGACTTGTGATAAATGCCTTGTAGTTCTTCGGGTTCTCTATCAGGCAAACCCTCTCCTTGGTACACTAGAGCATTGCATGCTAACCTCCCTTTTGACACAAATTCCACTTTGAATAATAATCAATTTACATAGATGCTTCTCATTTTGCCACTGTCATCTCCTGGGAGTTATGGCCACAGTACGTTGGCAATGTTCTGGCTGGCACATGAGAATGGCTTCAGAAAAGTTTATTATACAAATTATTAGTTAATGAGTATCATAGAGAATGATGTTTTAAACAGAGGTTTACAATTATTGCTCAGACCATCTGGCTAGCCAACAGAAATCTATTTCTTCTATAAGGTAGCTAGAATACAGTAGTAGAACTATATTTGCAAAATATTGCATTCCAGAACTTTTATTACAAAAAAAGACAATACTTCAGCAATTTAATAAGTTATACCTATACTGTGGGCTGACCAGAAAGTCAATCAAAATTTATACTACTATTTCATAGGTAAGTACACTCCACAACTTACAGGGAGAAGGGGATACAACCACTGCAGAAATGAGAGTTCTTCAGTTACAGCTGTGCTATCTGTTTGGTAAATGAAAGGGAAAAAAGGAGGAAAAATGCCAAAAACTGTTTATATTTTTGCTTCACAAGGCATGGCCTTTGGGTCCCAGCACGCAATAAGCTGGTGATATGAGGTACATGACTTCCCTCATCATCGCCCAGAACATTTTCAGGCTGTGTCAGAGAAGTAGGAAGCGTGGGGCTCACAGAATGGCTCTTGTTCTCTGGGCTATGCCTTTCTGCCCACACATTCAGTGTTCTCCGTGCTGTTCTCTTTTGGTATGAATATTTGTAACTCTGGTTACTGATATTTTAAAGAATATTAAGTTAACACATAAATCCCCTTTTTAACTGAATAAAATCCTCCTGAATTAGCTTGATAATAGCAGCATTTTTTGTCTAAGCAGTCATTTGATAAACGTTGTTAGAATTCCTACCATGTGCTAGCCCATGTTCTAAGCATTGGGGATGGAAATAAATGGTTCATAGTCTAAAGAATGAATTGTCAGTCAATAAAAATATACTATACATAAAGTAGAATTACAGAAGTAACAAAGAGATTATTTCTGTCCTCATAGAGTTTATATGCCAGCAGGAAAAAAATGTGCATAATTATAATGGGATTGGTATATTCAATAATTGGGTGAGTCAAAGTATTTTAGAAGCATAGAGAAGTACTTTCTAATCCAGATTTGATAGAAATGCAGGTGGAAAAGGTAGGTGTGGTAAACAGATTAAAAAATGACCCCCAATTATTCTTGCCTTTTGGTATTCATTTTTGTGTGATCCTCTCCCTTTGAGTGTGAGTGGGATCTGTGAGTTGCTGGCAAAAGCAATGGGATGTCACTTTCATGACTTAATTGTATAAGATCATGGCTTCTGTCTTCCTAGTAGCCTTTCTCTATTGCATTCTTAGCTTGCACACTTTGACAAAATAATCAGTCATGTTAGAGAACCCCACGTATCGAGGAACAGAGGGCTGCCTCTTATCAAGGCAATCTAGGAACTGGAGGTAGCCTCCAGACAACAACCAAAAAATAAATGAGCCCTCTGCCCAACAGGCCTCAAGGCACTGAATGTTGTCAACAATCATGCAAGCTGAGAAGTGGATATTTCCCAAGTCGAGTATTCAGATGGGACCTCAGCCCTGACTGACACCTTGGTTGCAGCCTCATGAGAAACACTAAAGGAAGATTCGACTTTGCAATACCTGGATTCTGGACCCACAGAAACCACAAATAATAATAACAATAACAAATATAAATGCATGTTTTTAAGTCACTAAATTTGTGATAATATTTTACACAGCAATAGATAACTAGCACAGCAAGTAAGACTTACTGAAGAAGGAGACTGATGCCTGAGCCAAATACTAAAGAATAAGACAGATGGAGTAAGGCAGTGAAAAGTATTCTAGACAAACGGAACAGGGTAACTAAAAGTACAAAGTCAGGAAGCAGTGAGATTTGATGACCGCACTACAAGCGTGTCTGTTACTGAGACCACAAGTGCACTGAGGGTGGGAAATAAGGAGGTAAAGGTGTTTGAGCAGGGGTTGCACTCTGAAGGATCTTTTAGGCTTGCATGTCATATTAACAATTCGGACTTTATCATACAGGCAATGGGAGGTGACTGAAACATTTAAGAAGGGCAGGAATGATGGAGGGTTTTATAGTTTAGATAGAATACTCTGGAAACTATATGGATAGATAACTTTGAATATAACAAGGACCAAAGTTGCCCTCCAGATGCCAAACTGTTCCCAAGGTAGGTCAAGGTAATAGAGGATAAGGGCTAGAAGAATGTAATGGATGTAAAGATGGTTACTGATTTGAGAAATATTTAGAAAATAAAATCAGCAGAACTTGGGTATTGGTTGAAAGTCAGGCATGATGGGAAGGAAGAAGTCAAAGATGACCCCTTGATTTCCAATTTGGATAACTGTTAGTGATGGCTCCATAAACTGAGACCAAGAATACAGAAGGAGAAAGAGTAGTTCCAGGAGGAAAAGATGAGTGAGGTTTTTAATGAGAAATTCAAGGCTGAGTTCTGCATTGAGATGTAGATCTGTCTTGAGAGTAGCAATAGTGGCTCAAATCAAAAGAGTTGATGGGCTTGACTAGAAACAACAGGGGAAAGAAAATCAGTGAGCTGAAAATAGAACTTCAGGGACAACAACAGAGAGTGGACAGCAGAAGAGACAGCAGTAATAATTATGCAGGAAGAGTAAAAAGAGAATGAGGAGAAGAACATTAAAAGCTTATTAGAAATTTCATCTCACATTTAAGAAACTCCCTTCTTTCTATAATTTGCTTTGACTGATCTGGACTTGAGCAGACTTGAGTGAGTTTATGTGAAACTCCTTTCCTTCATCACCCTCTTCTTTTCCATCTACCTATCATATCCTTCCATTAACTGAATGACTTTCTATACTTTCTTGATTAAAAAGGCACCGACTCTTCCAGAGATTCTGGAAGAGATTCTGATACGTTGGAGTATATCCTGGGAACAATAACAAGAATTTGCCATCAAGGACTGTTTTGGCTACTGGAACTCATAGAGAGACTAAGGACAGAGAACCACTGAGAAATCATTTTCAGAAAGTGGTTCAATGTTATATTTTTGAGGAAAGTTTATTTTAAGGAGAAACAAACTGATATAATAGAAGGAACATTGAGGTGAAAGTTAGAATTCTTTATTGTTAGGGTTACAAGAGTTTTAAAAGGCCAAAATGGGGTGATATGAGTGGAAAAGAAAAGTGAAATACTTTGAAAACATGGCAGAATTTTGTAACACAATTTAGGGGTGAAGAGGAGATAAAAGAGGGCTACTTGAACATTTCAGAATCTGTGTGCTGTGAAAATGCTGATGTGATTACTGAGTAGAGACAGTGCAGCAGAAAAAAAAAAAAGCCAGTTTCCTAAAAATTTGCAAGATAGCTTTATAGATGTCTTCTTTGAGCTAATAGTGAGATCTATAATAGAAATTTATTGTGTATACCAGAGACTCTGAACAAGCAGTGAGATGACAAGATGGAATAAATGATAGATGTCTGAAGCATACCTGGAAAGAGGCACAGTTGGAGTCCTTGGTGGTGAAAACACCTTCAGAGTAAGAAAAGCAGAGACAATTTTGGAAGCTAGAAGGAAGAAATGAAAGAAAGAGAAAAGCAGTGCTTGTAGAGGCAGGAGGGGAACTGGGATTATTATACAGCTGGATAGAGATGTTTGTTCATCCTTTAGTGCCCCTTTATCTGTTTTCTAACAAAAAAGACATGATTTAGAGTACGTCTCATTGCTCGTTTCACATGGAACACTGAAGTTATTTCAGTTCACCAGAGGACACGGAGCACAAATGTAACACCAATAAGAGAAGTGATGATAGATTTGAACATGATTTCCCACATGTTACAAGTAATTTCCTTTTGAGTCCAAATCATGGTGTCTGGTTACAGGAGAATATTTACTGGCAGCAGTGTAAACTCCTGGAAGGTTACTGTCTTACTCAGCTATTAGCAATGAAGGCACAGGCTGTATTCTTAGTTAGACATGCTGGATTTTAAAACCACAAAAACCAATCCCCAAAGTTCCTCAAACTAAGCAAGATAAGAAATTTTACTGTGTGACTAATATCAAAAGAGAGTAGTCTCAGCTAATTAAGCTCAAGTCATTTTACTTATAAAATTAACACTCGTGATTGTAATGAAGTAATTTTTACTGAGGAGGTAAGTTTTTAGAATATTACACCATAACTCGATCAGAAATAAATATATTGTCTACATGTTTGGCTTTGACATTTTTCAAAAAATATAATTACCAGTTGATATCACTTGATTATATCAGTGAAACAAATTTAGAGCCCAGGGTTCCAACAGTCTCTAAACCTCGGGAACGTTCTCATTCTCTAGGTCCCTACACTCTGCTGGACTAAGCTATCCTGGCAATGCACTTCTACTCATGAAAGTGTGCCATTTCACCATGATGGTTTCTAGAATAATCAAAAAGTTCCTCATCTTATTTGTAGTACTTGTCACAAAAGTATCATGTCTAAAAAGAAAAAAAGTACTTGTAATTCAGGCTAAGAGGTCAACTCAAGACATATTATTTTCTACTAAAACTAAGACTTAGATGCAGTTAGAAAATTATTATTGTCCAAACATACCATTGTAGAGTCAAAAGAAAGGTTCCTCAACTACTGAGATGGATGACATAGTTGACGCAGGATAATAATCGAATGGTTAGAATTCCAAAAATCGTACGAGATCATGATTAATCTGACAAATATAATGTTAATTTTCAGATAACTCTGGCCTTTATAAGCACCGTTTACAAACTATCAATTAGGCAGTCATATCAAAATGAATGTCTCTTTATCATCCTTTTAGTACATTATGATATACCATGAGTCTTGGTAAATACGGACACTAGCAAGGGCTTCAGTTCAGTCTTCTTTTCTTAAATCTGTATATCACTGGAGTGTTAATGACCGTATAATGCTTAGGAAGGTTATTTGCATATAGTAGTAAATATTCATGAAATCTGTATTGAAAGCATCAATTAATTAGTAAATGTATATTCATTTAGCTGTATGCTGTATGCTGAACTCTGTTACTGTGCATTTTAGGCACTTAGTAAATACTGCAGACTGGATTTTGAATAAATAGGCATGATACTGTTAATTAATTCAAAAAACATACACTGTAATTCCAGCTTAGTCTTAACAATGTTGTTTGTGATATGATGGTTTGGGGATATTTTCTCTGCTGTTCCCTTGAACACCTTGTTAGATATGTTAACAATGCAATATGCATAGAAACAAATGATTTTTGAGTTGTGCCAAAATTAAATATAATTTTTTACTACTTTAAACATTTCAAAAGGAGAACGTATTTTCACGAGAGTGAAAATTTTAAATTTTAAACATTTAGAAATGTGTCAAAGCAAACGATTTAGAGAAGCTATTCTTCATTATGGAAAAAAAATCATTGACCTACAAGTAACTTTTTTTAAGCTCTGATAATGTATTTTTAATAGATTACACTTAGTCCAAGCAAACTATTTATAGTCACTCTTAACAAAGGGCTCTCTTTAAAGACAATCGAATTTTTCCAAGGAAAATTTATGGTAAACTCTCAATGCAATTTCATTAGGACAACATATGGTATATACATGTACTTAGTTTGAGATTTATAAATAATTAGAGGAATCATTGAATTATATCTCAGAAATCAACCAAATTATTTTTTAATTTTTTCACTCTTTAAGCAGTCCTGAATTTTCCCCTTTCAAAAGAAATCATTAATGAGAAAGAAAGGAAGACATTAGCACAATTAAACATGCTTTTACAAAGATATTTTAACTGTACTTGCCCATATACCAAAAAGATTACTTTAATTCATGTAAGCTTATTTCAAAGTAAAGATATAATTCAATTTGATGAGCTATAGTAGAGTTATAATTCTTAAATCTTTATAATAGACTTGTAACATAATTCCATTTACAATGTTATAATGTAACATAAAAACTATGTTAAAATTACATTAAATTGCAAATGGCAAGTTTGTATTGAAACAATTTTAGTATGTGTGCTTAACAAGTAAAAATTTTCCCTGACTAAAAAAAAAAGGACAAAATAGATTTTTCCAGTCTAAATTCTAAAATATAAAATGTTTCAAAGAAAGTTGAGAGATATATACAATTTAAAAGGCAGCAAAAATTTGCATTCCATCTTCATTTTTTATAATTAAGTAGATTTAAAAAAACATTAAAAACACATTTGCAATATTTTGGTGTGACTCAAGAGCCGTTGAAACTAAATTTAATTTAAAATATAAGCAATCTAAGGCAAATCAGGAGAATCATATTTTTTTACATTTGAGTTGTTCGCATAAAGATGGTTTAGAATTTTATTATTTTTGGAGAAATCTTTTATCAAAACAAGCTGAAGCATCAGACAAAGAAAACACAATTATACATATAAAATTAATAAACAGAAAAATAGCAGCCAGATAATTGCTGTCAAATTCTCACAATCACTTTGAAGTAGAATTTTTCATGAAATGAAGTGCAATCTGCTATTTGGATGGAATGAAAATAATCTCACCATAAATTTTTTAAATGTATGAAAAACAATGAATATTTTTGGATTTTTTAAAATGTTTATAATAAGACTACTTTTAGGCTTGCTTACGTAAAATGACCATCATACATATGCATGGTATTCACTATAAAGCCACAAATAGTCAAATTTGCAGTAATTTACTTTTTCCAAGAATCACCTAACAGAAAAAGCAGAAAGATGGGGGGTGGGAGGGAGGAAGAGAGAGAGAGAGAGAGAGAGAGAGAGAGGAAGGAAGAAACTCTTAAATAAGATTTAATTATGAAAGAAGGGAGGATGAGATGGAGGAAGAAAAGAGAAAGGAAAGGAGGAAGAGACTTTTATCAAAGCACCGAATATGAACCAAAAGGGATCATCAAAGGGGAACATTAGTCCTAATTTTAAAAAAATCAATATTTCAAAACCTAAATTATCAATTTTAATAGATGTGCCACCTCTTGAATTTAACTGGCTTATAGATACATAACCAGTCAAGTCCTGTGTGAATATATGTGTACGAGTTATTGCTCTTATCTACTGTTAACTCCCTCAAAACTTAGTGGTTTAACTACAACTGTTTTATGATATCTCACATTTATGGGTAATGATTCGGTTAGGGTTCAGCTGATTAATTCTCTTTTCCATGTGTTTTTGACAGACTAGGCTACTCTGAAGAGTCCTAGACAGCTCTACTCTCAAGTCTACTGCCTCAGGAGAGATGGCTGGAAGGTTAAGGTCAGCTGGGGCTGGAGCACCTACAAATGGCCTCTCCGGCAGGAGTCTGAAGATAGTCAGGCTTATATATATGGCAGCTCAGGGAACCCAAAGGGAGTGTTCCAAAGAAGCCCAGACAGGATCTGCAAGGCTTCTTATACCTTAACTTTGGGTGTCTGAGAATGGTACTTGCGAAGTCTTCCATCAGTCAAGCCTGACATGAAGCCCAGACCAGACACAAGAGGAAGGGACTTTGACATCATCTTTCAGCAGGAGAAGTAGCAAAGAATTTGTGACCCTTTTAAATATTCCCATAAATTCACACTGGAAGATATATCAGGAAGAAAAAACAGATACATTTAAAAAAACCTGTGAGAAAGATCCGCAGCTCAATGATATATATTTTGTTAATGCTTTATCAATATTATTTTTGGTAAAAAAAAAAAAATGATTGTTTTTAGTTATATTTTCTTTAAAATTATTCAGGTTTAAATTATTATAACTAATTTTTATGACATGTAACTTTTAAAGCCTTTTATTTACTTACTTTTTTGGTTGTTTTACTCTGGTTTGGGGGTTTGGGGTTTTTTTTGGGGGGGGGGTTATTTGTTTGTTTTTTAGAGAGAGAATTCTTTTCTTATTCCAAGGAGCCTACTTTAGCCAAATATCAGACAGATGTGAAATGACTTTCTATTCAGGCACGTTGCCCTGGGAGACCATTCAAATTTTGAAGGAGATTATGAATTGTCCCAAGTGTTAAGAATATGACTGAAAACAACTGGTAGCAGAAAATATCCACATTCCGGGTATTTCTTAGAGAATATAACTTTTACCTCATAGCCGCTCATAATTTAGCAAAGATCAGCTGAAACAAAGGTAGTGATAGTGAATTCCTGAGACGACACAGACAGTACTTGCAGTCCTCCAAGCCTTATTTGCCCTTTGATTCATCCAGGCCATCAGAGTTTAGTGCCTCCTTGCTTTAATGTCCTATTTATCTTTTACTAAACTGCACTTCGACATTACACCACCACCTCACATCAATGGCTTTTATAAGACACTGCCTTTTAAAGCTGATTATTGTATCTATTATCATGTGAATGTAGTTGTCACTGTGGCTCATGACACTACTCTCCTTTAGCAAAATCTCCTTTAGGAGAATCCGCAGGTAAAATTTCTCCTGGCTCAGCACCAGAAATAGTTGAACTTCTCCAGAGCAACCACTTTGTCTTGATTTTGAGACCCTGAATCGTATAACTGATTATGGTTTCCTCTTTGCCACATCTACTAAATGTTAAACTTGTTGCCTAACCTTGGCAACTAAGAGAACATAAACTTGAGTGCTGACCCCATGCTGAAGTTCAATTCGTTTTTAATCATCTTGCTTTCCCTTTTTTGAATAAATTATTTCTTTATCAGCTTATAGTGGGTGTTTTTGAAACCTACCTTCAATCTTTTTTTTTAAAAAGGTAAGCAGTAAGCGATTAAATAAAAAATATCCAACAGCTGTTCACTGAGTATTCACTATGTGTTATAAAGAGCTTACAAGTGGCATGCTATCTTCTTTTGCCTTCAGATGCATGTTTTCCAGCTATGGAAAATAGAAATGTGTATTTAATGCTTTATCTCAGCTGAGTCTAATCAGATATTGGGTGTGTGAGACTTGATCTATAGATCTTTGAATCTATTTGAATTGAGGGAATAAAAGAATAATTCAGACTGTTAATACTTAGGATTCAGAAATTTCCAGGCCTGCATAGTAACACGATTGGTGAGAAAGGAATAATATTCCCAGGAGAAAATTTCATTCTGAAGACAGACTTTGGCATTTGCTAATATTTTAAATGGTCAATCTAAAATAACCCTAAATAGTAAGTTATATGTTTTAGTTTCCTAGACATACAGATTGTAATGTCATTTTAGGGGGACATTAGTCCCTAATATCTTGCAACTCATAAAATATAAGGCTCAGCTGAAACTGTTACGAGGATTTTTGTTATTGTTTTTCATTTGTTTTATTTTGGAATAAACATATTAACCCTGGCTCTAAAATATTTTCAAGTTAAAGAAGTGGTTCTAAACCAAGAGTGATGTCGAATACACTTTCGCCTGCCTCAACGAGAGCTGGCAGTAGCACTGGGATCTAATTCAGAGAGGTCAGGAATGACACCAAACACCCCACAATGCACAGGACAGCCCCCACGACAAGGAATTCTCCAATCCAAAATGTCATCAGTGCCGAGACTGAGAATGCTGTGCTATAAAACTCTCAGTTCTTAATCAATTAACTAGTGTAAGAGGTTAAAACAATGTAAAACTTTTTGGGAAAAATAATTGTTGGTTTTCAATAATATTGGCAGCCTTTTGCAATTATGTCATATTTATTTCTATATATCCATCATCTTGCAAGTGGCCTGGCCTTAAACTCTTGTTGAAAGGGGTGAATGGATGATGGACAGACATTATGAAAGGACACTGATAATTTCCATACTGAAGGGAGTTGGCCTTTTTTTCTTTGCAGGAGGTAATAGTCTGGCTATTCAACTTCCCCCAGAGAAGGTCACTTTGGCCTCTCTCTTACTTGGTTCTCATGGTAGTCAGCAACATAAGCTATCTGTAATTAATATATTTATGAGATGATTTGCTTGCAAATTTAACGAAATTCAGCATCTGTGAAATTCTAAGGCATCTGATATCTCAGAGAGACAATCTAATGGATGTTATTTGCTATTTTATCATCTAGGTTGTTCCAGTTCTATCTTTGTGTTATGTAAGCTCAAGAAGCAAAGTGTCTGGATGAGATGCCCTCTGCTTGTTTGAAGGGTCAATATAAGGACTATTTGGTTAAACAGCATTTCTGCATCTCCTGTGACATTAGAGTTAAAGCCACTGTCCAGTGTGTCACATAATACATTTTATGCAAACCACTTGCTAATAATTCAGACTTGAGATTTGTTCCAGGAAAAAAAATGCCTCAATATATTATTTCTCTTGTCAAAAACACAAAACTATATATATATATAACTGACTATTTTCCTTCTTCACCTTAGTTACAAGAAAAATAAGCTGTCTAAAATCATTTGCTCTTTCTGAGGCTGTATCATGAGTGGTTAAAATGATACACCCTGGAGCCAGGCTGCCTGGATTCAAATCCCAGAGCCACCGTTTACTAGCTGGGGATTTCTTTTCACTGTGACTCAGTTTCCTCACAGGCAAAATAATTACACCGTCTTAAGGTTATTGTTAGGATTGAAATTATTAACTGTTGAGGACTTAGAAGTTTCTAGTACATAGGAACCCCTTAGTAAGTGTTACCTTATTATTATTTCTGCTTTCTCCAGACAATTCCAAGTCCACTGTATTTTCTAGTAGCCCTTTGACTTAAACGTATTCTAAGGCCAAGGCCTTAGTACGTTGCTCACCAATGAACTATCAATGAAATCTCTAGCAGAATATCTAACATATAGAATGTCTTTAAAAAATGTGACCTGAATAAAAGAATACAGACTAGCACTTTATCAACAGATAAACAAAAAACATATAAAGCTTGACCCTCCAATGGGGAATATGTCCAGAGAACAAAGGTAAACTTGTATGTGACTGAAAAAGTCTAGACTACAAATGTCGATGAAAGAATACAGTACTTAGCACAATTAAATGTTACTTTCAGTTTAGAGTTAGATCAGAGGGGATCAATTGAGAAGATTTTCCTTGACACTGACATTTGATTTCAAAAGTTACTTAAGAAATATTTTCACTGCAGATGGTATACACTCTGATGTTAGAACAAAAATTTTTGCACTCTACATAATGGATGCAAAGAAAAATGGGTCAGAAACCCTTTCCTCCAGGAGTTTAGCATCCAATTTCTATGAGGAATTCAGAGTCTAGTTACTGGAGAATTTTCAGGTGCTTTTTTATAATTATGTGCCAGACACACGATGTGAGACATGTTCTTTTTTCTCTAAGAATTTACTGGTTTCAGTTTAGAAGCATTTTTATTTGAAACTAAGATAGCATATATACTGTTTGATTTTTGTCTTTTTGATATAACCGTATCAGTGAGCACCAGAGTAAACTGATAGTATTTCCGAGGTGCAAAGGAAAGCTCACAGCCTCAAACCTCATATTGTCTTAGAGATGTGACATGAGAATTGAACTGTTCAGAAAAAAAAAATCTAATTTTTCAAAAGTCGTTCTTCTATAATTACCCAGACACCACATAAATTACATTTTGCCAAATATTGGAAATAAAGTTTTTCATCCTGTCATAAATATGTCTAAGAAACTATACAGTAGTTAATTGATTGAGAAACAAATCTCACCAGTTGCCAACCATTTAATCAACCTATAAGGGAGCAATGTGCCTTGCTCCACACTTATTGGCAGAGGTGAATCCCTACCCAGTGGAAATGGGATAGTGAGTAAGATATTGACGGCAAAGCCATCTGAAGGGATTGTGCTCCAAAGGTTAGCTCTCCAAACAACCCTGAATTTGAAGGACGCCAACAGGATGATACTTGTAGTTCTGTGGTAAGAGGCACCGCAGAAATCTAAATGATTCCAGTAAAGTCTTTCCAGTGTTCTATAACATTTTTTAACTTGATTGCTCTCTGTGCTGTTATATATTAATGTCATATATTAATTTCATTTCTCTTCATCTCTGTCTTGATCATTCTACAAAATTACAGGGCTGGAAGAGAAGCTGATTTTCCACCATTTAACTTGACTGTTAGCATTCCCAATTATGATGTGATTTTGAGACTCATTCCAAAGTGATACACCCATAATCTGACAGCTTTAGATATCTAAAGTTTACAAAATGTACAATGTTTGTAATTTTTTTAGCATGCAATGAGAATAATTAATAATCCTTTGTGAATTGTTTTTTGATGAGCTTCCTTTTCCTGTTCCCTCAGATAGTTAAGAGCAAAGTTCTCCTCTCTTCCTGTTTTTTTTTTTTTTTTTGCTTTATTTGTTCTTCTCCAAAGAATCTAAAGATTTCTTTAATACAACTTCAGACTTAAATAATAGAAGTAAGGGAGGAAATAGATAATAACCAGATTCAGTTGAATGTCAGGCACTGTGCTAGGTTTTTTGTAATATATTATGCTACCGAATTTCCACATCAATTTTCTGTGGTTTGTATTGTTATCTCTATTTTATAAATAAAGAAATGGGGGGAGTCAAACATATTAGGTAACTTATTCAAAGTCATGCAGCTAGCAAGTGGCAGAAGCAAGCTTCCCCTTCCAATTCTACGTCTAAGGCTTTGCCCACTACATCAGACATGCACAAAGAGGTCACCTGAAGACTCTTGTCCTGACCTACATGCTTCTAGTTTAGCGCTTACCCCTAAAGAAATGATCAGGACTTCTCTCACTCTAATATGGTCATCGTGTATAACTCATGCTTACTGTGACCTAGAGAGCATTCCAGGTTGAGCTGACTAAAAGCGGTTCATATAGGAAAACTGCTCCCAAAAAATAGAAGTTATATAGAAAATAATCGTGTATGAAAATTCTCTGATTGAAATGTACAATTAAAAAGGAATTGAAATAGCACCTTTTAACTAAAAGTAGAACCCAGAAGAATTCAGTATCTTGCTACACATCTCATTGCCAGGTTCAACTTGATCAATATGCAGAGTGAACAAATTTTATTTAATTTAATCCTTCTGAAAGATATAGGAAATAGGTACAATGATTCTCTGAATGTTTAAGATTATCTCAAGAAACCAATATCTAAAATAATTAAGTGCCTTGTCCAAGGTCATATAGCTAAACTTCTATGCCATAACATCAAAATCTTTGTGTTCAAGTTCTAGGCCTTTCCCTGGAGCATTCTTTTTTCCATCAACTCATTTCACAGTGGCCCTCCACTGGGTCCTTCACCACACTTTGCTGCATGACAGCAGACCTCCATCTCAATTCTACTTACTTAAATTCTCCTGCTCCCTCTGAGGTTTTCATTTGGTCTGCTCAGTGATACCACAGAATGTTTCCTCCAGTAGCTCTGTCTAATTAAAGAGCTCTTCAAATTCTTCTCTTCCATAAACATTTTTCATGCACTTGAAATAAAAAGAGATACCATATTTCACTTATTTACTTAATGTGATATTTTGATTCATAGACATTCTTATACTAATTGTCACACAGGATGACAGTTATGTCTTTATATATTAATTTAATGAGTCTTTTTAATATTTGAACACTTCAATTACTTCGCTATTTTGAGGTCACAGTTTCTAGAGGCCAATACTTGAGTCTGGTAAGGCAACTGGTACAAAGCCCATCTCAAGGCCCCTCATACGAGGATATAAATAAATATGTCAATCAACAAACTAGAGCACATTTATCTGATAGGTGAAATCCCAATGACATTGATCTATTCATTAAACATTTACTTGGAACCTATTATGCGTAAGATCCTGTGCTAAGTGTTCATGTGCACAAAAGTTTACATTAATTAAACACCACCCAACTTATTTGGTTTGATTCTTCCCTCAGTTGACTGTGACTGCAAGTATGTCAGATGACCCCTCTGCCTCTCAGTTTTTGTTTTGTTTTGTTTTGTTTTTTATAATGAGGGGATTAATTGATTCTCAAAGTCTCTTCTAGTTGTGTAAGTCTATGATTCAATGGGGCTGTGTTACTCCTTGAATTGAGAAGTCATATCTTTTAACTCTCCAAATTAGATATGGTTTAATCTTCATAGTTATATAGCTTAAAGAAAACTTCTTTAAAAATAATACATAAATGATAGGAACTATCTTGGATTACTGCGGACTTATCTTAGCAGTATTTTGATTTAAGTATAAGTAAATCATAAGCATGAGGATTATATTTCTCCTAAAATAAACATGATGAAAATCTCAGATGATATTTTCTTGGCAAAATGCACTTAGGATTTTATTAAACCCAAGACGTTTGAAAATCAGACGATATACTGAGAATAAGATATTCACACAGGATCTATATCTATGAAATGAAGTAAATTGAAGCAATTTGTTGGGTATTACAGACTAAGAAGCTCTGTTGCTTTTACTTCCCTGAGATTAAGGTAAAAGTAAATTTGAGACTTAATAGTCTATTTCCAGGCCCAAATCACAGATATCTGAATACTCTCCACATCCATTGTATGGGTTTCTTTGCCCAATAGGTAAAACTGATTCCCCTATACCACTTGGCTCTCTACTGGTCATTTCTTTCTGATTGGCTTAACTGGACACTAGCTCTTTTTATAAGTTCCCCCTGTCCTCTCAAGTGTAAAAGCTATTTCTCCCACACACCACATATTTCAAGGTTTTCAAACAACTCTCAGCTCATGACTCCCTCATCTTTATATAAATAAACAAACAAATAAATAAATACATATATATGTTCCCTTGAAGCTCTTGACGATTGGCTATACATTCTTTACTTATTTTCTAATATTATATTCTATTATTCTCTTGGCCACTTCCCTTAATTCAATACAAACTTTGACACTTGTTCAAATAACTTATGTCCTGCTCTTGTGAGTAATGTCATTAACTTCTGGGTGACTCGTCCAAATGTAAACATAGTAATCTTTGAACTTGTTATCTCTTCCTTTACTCCACTTGTTTTCTGTCTCATGGATCCACCAGAAATATTCCACTTCTGAAACTAGAAATGCCTTCTCTCTACTCTGAGACCACAGTTTTCTCTATCCCATAAATCTCTTCAATTTCATTAGATTTTAATTCATATGTCTTTCTACTTTCTTCCCATTTAGCAACATTTTTCTTTCTCCTCTATATCTATGATCCATTGCTTCAAAACCGCTCCTACCTAACACTATTCTTGCAAACATCTCAATTTTGAATGAAGTCAACTAGGTTGAGAATGCTGTTTAGTAAATCACACAACTGGGCATTGAACCAATAGCTCAATTCTCTTTCCCCTTCCCTAAAAGCTAATAAGAAGAAAAGCAATTGAGTCACATGGCAATATAAACCATTCCTTTTTGAAGCTATTACTTCCTTAAATCTCAACTTCTAATCTATTTTCACAACAGAGAAACTATAATCCATCAGAGAAGGAGTCCCTCAAATTTTAGAGAAAAGATAGAAACAAATCATATAAGAAGACCAGATGATCTTTTTCTACTTTCCATCTTCAGAGTGGAGCTGATATCCCTGCTCTCTACAGAGTTGAGGAGTGGCATTTATTATTTCCCATCAATTTCCTTGAGAGCCAAGCCCTAAGAGGGTAAGGACAAGACACTCCTGTTCTCCTTTGTAAACTCGGGGCCTAGTACAGTAGGGGCTAAAACAATATTCAATGAATGTATAAATAAATGACTGGGTAATGATCAGGGAATTTCTGACAAATGCATTTGTAACTTCAAACCTCCAGTTAATAGCTTCGGTTGTGCACTTACTTATACAAGGCGACTTGGCTTTTGTTTCACCAAATTATCTCAAACCATTTTCATGTGTCTTTTGCTTTAACTCAAAATACACTCTGCCAACTGTATTTTTCCATAGATTTTAAACACAAAATTCTTTAAGGAGAAATTCAATCCTAATGTTTATGATTCATTTACAGTTAAATCATCAAAACATCACTTAAGAGTCCCACTTGGCTATCTAATTTTGTTATTCCTTAACTGCATAATTGTTTATATATTTAAGACAAAATTATTATTTACACTTAATTATTTAGACAATTATCTCAATTATACGTTTGTGTCATTTGTAAAAAGCTATAATAAAACTAAAATACACTCTGATTTAAAGATACTTCAGTCTTTATATTTAGAGATAAAGTTTTTGTATAAGAGAATTAAAACAAGAAATGAGAAGTTAAAAAGTATCCTTTTAAATAAAGCCTTGTTTAACAGTTAATATATAATCCATAGAAGTCATTCTTAATACAGAAAAATCCTTTGATTGGTTTAGTAGCTTTCACTATTCCTGGTCATTTTAAAATAAATCAGTTGTCAATCTCAAGCAAAATGGAGTCTAGTATTGTAAATAGAAAGTCAAGTTTGGATGCTAAAAGTGGTAAAGCCACCTTAAATAGATGGGGAACTAGAGGAAGAAACTTGTTTCCTGGAATTTAATTTTTCTTATCTTTTTTAAGTACTTTTCCCTGCCACTCTTACCTTGTGTCTTTCCTTTCTCTCTCTCCTTCACTCTCTTCTAACCATGCTGGCCTTGACAATTCAAACTCATTTCTCTCTCAGGGCCTATGCCTATTCTATTTTATCTCTTGAAGGCTCTTTGTCATAGTGCTCATTTCAGTTAAGCTTCTATTCCAAAGTCACCTCTTAACAAAGGCCTTTCCTAATCACTCTAGACAAAGTAATCATTTCCTTCCACTTGGCCATCCTCTTCTCACCCTGTCTTATTCTTATCACAGTACTTATTACTAATGTCACTACCTAGGTTTATAAAATATAATTAATTTAGTTATCTATGTCAAATTTCTCTTAAAAGGCAGGGAAGCAAGGACCATGATTTCTTCACTGCCATATCTCCCAATATTTTTTGACTCAATGAATGAATCTTCAGTATTAGTATTTAAAGAATTTTTGTTGTTTTTGTTTGTTTGTTGAGTTTTTTTGTTTGTTTGTTTGTTTTTGCCATTTCACCTTACTGAATTCTATAATATGCTAAGGGGAAAACACAAAGCTTGCAAACATTGCTGACAAAAAAAGAAGGGTAATGCTCTCTGTAGCATTTACTCTTGTTTAAAGGTGGAGCTAACATTTCTCAATTCTGCTTCACGTATGGTTTCAAAATATTTAAAGACTTGAAATTAGACAAAGCAAATGAAATTCTTTTTTGTTTTTGAGAGAAAAACAATGAAAGGTCAATATTTGGACTCCCACCTCTATAGATAATGGAATGTTCTCATCTGGATATACATTAAATATAAATGAAAACCAACTTCTTGCTAATTATGTTCAACAATATAAATTGTGGTTTTACCAAAACACTACTTTCACATTTTAGAGTACAAAAAGTGTATACATTATTTACTTCTAAAAACACCATCTTATTTTTCTAAATTCTATGAAGATGATGATAGACACTAATTAGAGATGGGATGGGATGGGAAGGGTATAGAGGTTAGTTTAACCATTTTTCTTAAAATTTTACCCAATCCTTATCCAATTTTTATTTGCATCTAAATAATGGGACAGTAACAATACCCATTATTCTTGAACATATGCTAGGTTTCATGGATTTTGTGTGCTAAGAGCTTTATGTATATTTCCTACTTAATCCTCCCATCAAACAATAAAATTAAGACTCAGAAAGTTTAACTTGCTCAAGATTACCCTGATTTGTTCTAAGGGAGAGTGGCTTCCTGACCATTCTGAAGAATGAATAATTTATTCAGCATGAGTTCTCCCTTAGGCATCAATATTCCATCTCAGCACATAAAGCATGGCAGTAATACCCTCAGATGATGTGGCCCAGTCTCTCAACTCTTCAAGAATGTGCTAAAGCACTTGGCGCACAAAGTCCATTTTGTTCTTAAATAAAAGATGCACATTTTATTAATATCTGTAAGTAACTTAGGAAACTTTAAAATTATGTTTCTGACCAGAGAACAGAAGGTTGTTATAATAACCAAAAAGATAAATAGATTTTAAAACTAAATCCCCTTCCCTCACACAGACAAGATAGAGCAGGAAGCATAGGTCATAGGCTGGGGCATTACTGGAACTAGCTGTACAGAGTAAGGTCTTCAACGTCATGGTCAGACCATAGTCTCTATTTTCACTATGGTTGTGGTGGTTTTTATAGAGATTTATAAGCCACTTATAATGATTATCACACACATATCACATATATACCAAGGCTTGGCATTTGTTACTCTGAATATGTAGACTGGTACATCTAGCCTGTGCTTTAGCCCAGTAAGTGGCCTTGGTTTCCAGGGACATGACCCTGATTTCCAGCTTATGAGATAATGGTCCAGTATCTCAGCAGGCAATAATGAGCTATGACATATTTTTCTTCTCTATCTCCTGTTCCTTGGGTAATTCCTATAATCTGAACCTCAGAGATCAAACTGCAGAAATTCCCATGCTACCTTGTTATGAAAACTAAGGTTGAACAGAAACAACAAATCTAAGACTTTGTCTGATAACTGACATTAAACCAATAGCTAAACTCCCTATCCCCTCCATGACTGCTAAGAAGACAAGCAGTTGAGTTGGATGTCCATATTAATGAAGGGATAAATGACCGGGGGTCACTTTGAATAATAGCAAGACCGATCCTGTCAAAACTATAAAAATAATCCACACAAATAAAACACTGGTGTCAAGACTATAAAACTATATATCATTGGCCTCTGATAATTTTTTCACTATGCAACAAGAGACCCAGATAATCCCAAAAAGCTGAGAATTTAGCTTCTTTTACTATTTCTCTGTTGTAATTATCCTTTGTTTAGAAGTCATGCACTTCAAATGTAATTAAGAGGCAGCTGGCAATACTGCTTTTTTTTTTTTTTTTACTTTTATATCTTTCATTTCTTGCCATGTCTCAGTTATTTTTTTATTTTTTTTATTAGTTTCAAGTATATGGTACATTGGTTAGACTTTTATATAGTTTATAAAATGATTTCAGAATATGCATAAGGAAGAAAAGCCTAGTCCATATGCAGAAAGGAGAAAAGGATGAGATTAAATATTAAGGCCATTTCCTTAACACCAGGCAGTACTCAGAAGAGACCTGTGTTTGTAATCCACCTTTTTTTCCCCTGCTTGGGTGCATACAGTCATGTTGCAGGAAATCTCAGACTCACAAAATGGTTTGAATTCTCAGGTTGAAAGAGTTAGTCTTTTTGACACATTTTTCTTCAAAAAAAAATTTTTTTTTTGTATGTGTAGTTCCACAGAAAACTAAGCTTCTCTTTTCTTCAAAGTTAGATCAGTTCATTTAGTACAATGCCACACACATCCAGGCAGAAAGTTCTGTTCTCAATGATAATTTATACATTTCATCATTAGTAAAGGGTGGCTGAAATTGGAGCTTTACAGACCTTTGCTGGGTATAATTTCATAATTAATCCCGTTTCCTTCATTGCTTTTAATTGAAACATCATAATTTCCTCTCAATATAATTAGTATCAAGGGAGTTATTGGTCTATGGAAACTATATCATTACATGAGTTTTCCTATTTTAGCAATCCAGTGATTTTACAACTTCTGTTTCAAATTTTTTTCTCTTAATGAGAAAATATATCCTGTTTGTTTAATTGTTTTAGAGTTCATTTAATATTTCCAGATCTTTTGATTCAGATCTATGTTAAGTATCTAGCTAACATGCTCACCTGAATTCTAAAGAATTATTTTATTTGATCTGTATACCAATAATGATGATCTGCATAAGTGTGTACAGAACCCAGATATGTATAAAAATTTCATATATTGATTGTATTTCCAACTTAACCAAGCTGCTACTATCTCTCACCACAAAAATAACAATTTCTCAGGTCTTAAGTTATTTAAGATTGTCCCTTCTTTCCTCTGCTGCTAGATGCCCATTTACCTAGTGTTGTCTATCAGAATGGAGACCAAAGAAAATTCCTTTATTAAGAAAAAGAATAAACAAATGTTCTATCAGGTGAAGCTCTAGAGTAAAAAGGGAGCTGAAAACTTATGTGTAAATTGTGTTGCTGCTTTTAATACCTGATTCTCTCAACACTACAGAAGTTCTCTACTGCGGGAGGGCCAGGTAAAGAAGAGGTAGGAAGGTTTCTGGCTCTCCTCCAATCAAATGCAGGCAGCAGCTTTTTGTCTATAGAGTCTATTCCAATTCAGATGAACGGTAACTTCTGAAATACCAATCTGAACCCAGACACAGAAATGTTTTCTCTCCTCTATGTCTTTAGCTACCAGTATTAGTTTTCTTCCTTAATCTTGCTAAAATAATACATCAAAAGGCAATTTATAAAACATCTATAGCATTAGAAAAACATACTAGCCTTAGAAGAACTTTCTGAAAATTTCCTTTCGGGTTCTGCTTGCTGGTTGAATAAACCATTCAAGGCCAGGGTGGTGCATGTGCTGTAGATATCTCTTCTTAATCAAAAATAATTCTGAAGTGAAGTGAGTCTTTTTTCTTTTCATTAGGTCTACACTTCTACTATTCCCCTTTAAATACAACAAAACAGCCAACCCCCTTCTTCACCTTCCTCTTCACTCCTTTAGCAGTTCCTATTTCCCCAGGCGAAGCAGACCAGGGCTCAAAAGCTTGAAAGGAGGAATCTGTAACCAGGGCTCTGGCAATTAGCAACAGTAATAAACATGTCTTATAGGGAACACATGCCCTTGGACAAGTCATTTAAATGCTGATGCCTCTGCTACCTCATCTATCTAACCAACATAACAAAACAAAAAACACAAATCTTCTAATACTTCACATCCTTTTTCCCAAAGGTTTTTAGGAAAATCAAAATATTTTACATGAGTCTTTCTTTAAAAAATTTTTAAATCGAAATATAATTTACATACAATGGGATGCACAGTTATTATATATTAAATGAATTTTGAGAAATGCATATACTCATGTAACTCATATTTGTATCAAATACAGATCATTTCCATTTTGTTCCCTTATGCCTCTTCCCAGTCAGTCCTGCCACATCATGACCCTCCCAACCACCAAGCCCAGAGGTTACTATCATCCTAATTTCCTTCACAAAAAAAAAAAAAAAAAAAAAAAAAAAAAAAAAAAAAAAAAAAAAATTGGTTTATCTTGTTCTAGAACTACATATAAATAGGTTCACAGAGGTACTCTTTCACATCTGGCTTCTTTTGCTCAGAATATTTTTGAGATTCGAACCTGTTAGCACACGTATCAGCAGTTTGTTCCTTTTTTATTGCTCCTACTATTCCATTCGAAGTTCTTTCATTCCTTTCCCATTGTCCCTTAATATTCCATCATATGAAATGCCACAATTCATTTACTTATTTTTCTAGTGGTTTATAGTTTTTGCGACTTCCAAATAAGGCAACTATACATATTCTTAAACAAGCCTTTTTGAGAAAATATATTTTATTTTATCTTGGGAAATTTAGAAGTTCATTTGCTGGATCAGAGGTTCAAGATATGTTTGACTTAGAAATTCACAGTTTCTCAAAGTAGTAATGTCATTTTACACTTTCAATAATATATGAGAGCTCTGGTTCCTCCACTCTTGTGATCATTTGGTGCTAACCTTTTGATTTTAACAATTCTAGTGGGTATAAACAGATATCTCATTATGATGTTAATTTTTATTTTTCTAATGACTAATGAGATTGAGCACTTTTTAATGGGATGGGTGGCTGATTATACATCTTCCTATGTGAAGTGTCTGTTGAAGTTTTTTTTTCATATTTTTTAAATAGGTTGTTACTTCTACTTTTGAATTATAGGAGTTCTTTATATATTCTTAATATAAGTCTTATATGTTCAGAATATAAATGTGACATATGTTTTACAAATATTTTTCTCAATCTGTGGCATATATATTTTGTCAAATAGTATCTTTTAATGAGCAGAAGTTTGAGCTATTAATTTAATCTAGCTTAATATTCTTTTATATCTAGTATTTTCTTTTTCTGAAGAAATCTTTGTCTACCCCAAGGTTGTAATGATATTCTCCTTTGTTTTCTTCTAGAAGTTATAGTTTTAGCTTTCATGTTCAAATCTATGATCCATTTCAAATTCTGTTTGTTTCTGAGTTAAATTAGAAATCAAGGTTAATTTTTTCCCATACAGACACTAGCTGCATTAGCTCATTTTGTAGGAAAAAAAACATTCTTTCCCCATTAAATCACTTTGAGAATTTTATCAAATTATCAATAAACAGTATGTCTATTTCTGTACCCCTGATCTATTTTTCTATCATTATGCTGCCTTGATTACTGTAATTTCATAATAAGTTTTGAAATCAAGGTAGTCCTCTTGTGTTTCTTCTTTGATTTTATTTAGACTATTCTGGATCATTTGCATTTCATATAAATTTAGAATCAGTTTATCACTTTTTTTACAAGTTTAGTCTGTTTTTTTATTGGGATTACATTGACTCTATACACTAATTTGTATATAAATCTTTTTTGAAAAGTATTAAGAAAAATACTAACATAAGACATTTCTGTTGACGTTATTTCAAGATGTAAAAGAATAAACTGGCATTTGAATTTTTAGTGCAAATTTGCAGAACTTGCCCTAAGCAAAAAGTGTGTAAATACAATAAAGACATATGACCCAAGTGCTCTGCAATATTCTAAGCTAGAGGCAGAGAAGATTCATTAATTCATCTGGGACTCTTATGAGTACTTACATCATAATGCTCTAGGATCTCTGAATATACGTAAGACAGTGCCTGCTTCACACATAGAAAAAACTCAATAACTGTTTGATGAATGAGTGGATGATAAAAACACATCCTCAAAGAGTTTGTGGCCTAACGAAGGAGATACACGTGCAAACAAATGATTAAAAGGCAATGAGAAAAGACCTATAGGAGGACATGAAAGAAAGCTGCTAAATCTGAGAGGTCTTCTGACTGCCATAAAATGCAGCATAAAATTGGTTTAGTGTAAATGGAGTTTACGATCCCAAAATATTTTAATTAAATCCTAATAATCACTCAGGGAAAACCAGTTATGTGTTCTTTCTCTTTTTATTCATACATTTTCTGCCATTTAAAGAGAAAATAAATTTTGAAAATTCCACAGCTTTACAAATCAAATTTAGGATTATTAAAGATCATTTATAGCACAATTATCTAAAAACAAATATATTACTTTAATTTTCTGTGAAAATTGTAGTAGATTAAAAAATAATAAATTATTCTGTTTTCCTGTTTAAAGATATTAATGTAATTAAGAAGAGAGCATTGGTTATTATGGTTTTTTGTTGATTCTGGTTCGTTTAAACGTTGGTTTCTCTGGCTTTGCATGAAAGCATC
The DNA here is from genome assembly GCA_028627145.1 of Eidolon dupreanum. NCBI lineage: Eukaryota > Metazoa > Chordata > Mammalia > Chiroptera > Pteropodidae > Eidolon > Eidolon dupreanum. Next base: position 18,955,691 of record CM053511.1, on the reverse strand, counting down.
CTCCTACGTAGTTTCATACTCATTTATTCAACTGTCAATGGATATTTATTTATCATGCACTGTGTGCTATGAAAAAAACAATATGGAGTCTATAATTTCATATATAAAGTAAAATAAAGATACTCTCTGGCAAGTTCAATATATATGGATATTGTTCAAAATAATTCTTGGAGGATTTATTGCACCAGTAAGAAAGTTTAATCCAGGAAGAAGATATTTAGGAAATAACATGAATACAGAATTGAATCAGGCCTTTTTTTAAATGAAATGATCTTTAAAAATATATATCTTTAATAAACATGCACTAAAATTTCACAAGATACAATGGATACTAACATGGGAGGTAGTTTTGAGGTTACCGTGCGTTCAAGGGAGGAGACACTAGAAGTTAAAAGTGTGCTGTGGTACATGTTTTGTTTGGGGGGAATATATAGAATACATAGAATTTGATTTATTCCAGACAAAAAGGTAAACATAACCTAATAGAAGATTTAATAAACTCCTAGAAAATATAAAATAGAAAAAAAAATATATCCAATGTAAAATAATAAGGAAGAAAAAAAGAAAATTAAGTATCGAAAAGAAAAAACAAAAATATTAAATAAATGGAACTAAATCCCATCTAACACAAGTAATAATAATAGAAAATGAGATAAGTTTATTGATCAAAACATAGATATCCAGATCAAATTAAAATAATACATGTTAAAAAGGTAGGATAAAGTAGTATTTATAGGTAAATAATTTTGCATTTTTTTTTTAAAAAAAGGACCAAATATTCAAATCAATAACTTAGAGAAAAAAAGAATAAACCCAAAGACTTTAGAAGGAAATAATAATAATAATGATAATAATAAGAAGAAGACAAAGAAGAAGAAGAAGGAGAAGGAGAAGGAGGAGGAGAAGAAGAAGAAGAAGAAGAAGAAGAAGAAGAAGAAGAAGAAGAAGAAGAAGAAGAAGAAGAAGAAGAAGAAGAAGAAGAAGAAGAAGAAGAAGAAATGAAATAACCAGAGAAAAACAACAATAACTTACAGATAATTAAAACAGAGTAGTTATTTGAAAGCTTTGATAAGTTAGACAAGCGATAGCTATTGTTGAAAATAAACAGGGAGTCACAATAAAATATACAATGTAAAAGAGAAAATAATTGGAAAATACAAAACTTGAAAGGTAATTCAATACTATTGTGAAAATTATATAACAATTTTGAAATGTGGAATAATTAAATACATTTTTGGAAAATATAGGTACAAGAAGAAACAGAAAACTTGAAGAGACAAATAATCACTAAGGAATTGAAAATAGTAAACAAAAGCCCATCCTTTTCCCCGCCTTCAAACACAAGGACCACTAAAATGATTTTCATGGTTAATTCCCCGTACTCTTAAGGAACAGATGATTTTTAGCTCATATATTTCAAAAAATAAGAACAAAAAGGGAAGGTTTCTAGGATTTTGTCATCAGAATAGTTTAATCTTGTGTTGAAATCAGTTGAAGGCAAAAGAAAAATCAAAATCATATTCTAATAACATTTATTTGTACAACTGAAAATTTTCAAAATAACATATTAGGTAATTGAATCTTTCTACATCAGGCTTGGGTAGAATTTAAACCACAAATGCCAGAGTTTTTTGATAGCAGCATATTTATTAGTGAAGTCATTTATTTCATTAATGAATTATGAAAATAAAAGTAACGGATTTAAGAATAATAATAAAGGAGAAATAACATATTCAATTATGTTAACACTCTAGGAAAAAATTAAAAGAATTTTCTTAAACTAATAAATAAAAGACAGTTGCCAAATCTTATAGCAAACATTGTACTTAACAGAAATTTCAGAAGCATTCTTTTTTAACTTTGGAAAAAGTCAAGGATGATTACTCTAATCACTACTGTGCAATATAATCCTAAGAGTCATGGGTGAAGTAATCAAGCAAGAAAAAAAAGAGTTCAGGAAAAGATAACATTGATAGCAGCATATGCTATCATTTACACTAGAGAATCAATAGACAAACTATTAAAAATATTATAAGAGGTCAGTTAATTGGCTGATATAAGATCAACTTATAAATATCAATAATATTTCTCTACTTCCACAATAAGTAAAATGTAATAAAAAATTCAAGTGCAACTTATAATAGCCAAAAATAGACTCTCAGAAATAGCCAGTTCTATTTAAGAACAAAAAAGAATGCCTGATTAAATGGAAGGATATACCATATTCATGGATAGTCCATCCTATCATTACAAAGCTGTCAATTCTCTCCAAATAAATCTATATATTTAAAAGTAATTCCAACTGAAATCCAAGCAGAATTTTTGGAGCAAATTTGATGGCGGATTCTAAAAATTTATTAAAGAATAAATGCACAAATATTTATGACAATTTGTGAAAAATTAAGACCTTATACTGCTCTATCACTTCCATTAACTTTATTTATTATGGTACTGGTTTTTACATTTGGACCTAGGTTTCATTTCGATTGCTGTATTGCTTAAAAATCTACCAACTGCCCCAATTCTCTTTTCACATTTCCAGCATTAGTGCAAAAGAGGCAACAGGCAGTCTTTGTGACTCCAAGACTTTCTTCTTTATAAAGTATGAATTTAAAAATATCTTTAGATATTTTTAAAGATAAATATATACACTAAGTGGGTCTAACTGATAGATCCTTGCTTCCACCCACAACAAACTCTTCTCTGAACAAAATTTCCTCCTACATGAAGTTCTAAGAGCATGGCACACAGTGTTCTACTCTTGTAGCCTGAATGTCACAAGGTAAAGAAAATGATCCTTGGTTTAGCAAACAAAGCTCCCAATCACAGGATGCCTGGTTACTTCTCTTTCCTCATCTTTTAACTCCCTGAATTCCACTTTATCTCACAGACATAAATACAATGTTGTTGACAGTTCCTGAATCTCCTCTGTTAAATGGAAAGGTTTATTATGTTATTTCACAGTTTTAAGCTTCTATAATCCTATATCAAATGGAGAACATATGGAAATCATGAGACTGTGATTTATATTTGATCTTTATTTATGGTTATCTATACATACGTTAATAAAAAAATTGTAAATAAATATTATTTTATTGTAGCTATAAATTTAGATCTACCAACTCTTCCTGTCTTCATGTTTTGTCTTCCATCCAAACTAATTCCAAAAATCTTTTGCAATACCTTTGTTATAGGGCCAGAAAATCAAAGTAACACACAAATTAGTGAATAGCAAAGTATTTTAGCACAGCATTAATCTGTAAATACACTCAGTATGTATTACATAGTGTAGTAGCTTCACTATAGCTTGTAAACATTCGATCCAGATTTTTATGAGAGACTTCCATTCTCCTGTAATACTCAGACTTCTTTTATTCAGATTGTTATCATATCTTGCTATTCTTTCTGGTTCTCTTAAAGTAAATTTAAAGACTCAGTCTTCAAAGACAGTTGCAATTAGTTGGACTGTGAATACTATTTTTATTCAGTTGTATTCAAAAAATTTTTTTGTTTTTAAATTTTGGAAGAAGTAGTTTTTAATAAACACTATTCATAATTAAATAAGAGATTTTAAAAGAGAGAGAGAAATAGGCAGAACCTTTCTTGCGGTTATAATACCAACATCCAAGTATGTATGTATGTATACATTTTTTTTTTCATTTAACATTTAAAATTATTAAAATGAGAATTCAGACCATCCATTATACTTTGAAAGATGACTCTTGATCACCATGGAAGAAAAAAAATGCAGCCTCTTTAAATAATCTTAATAACCATAAACAAACATCAAACTTATAATAAAAAATCAGTGAAATAAGCAAAAAAAAACATGAACTGATGTTTAAATTGCAACTTCTTTAGTTTGTATTGACAATAAAGTTTTTAAAAGGCATGTGATCTTTAATTACTAATTGCTATTAACTTAGGTTTCCTTGGTTCTGTGCTGATTTATTAGGACATCACACTCAAAGCTTAAGATGACTTAAATATTCAGGATTTTGTAATTATTTTCCTATTGCCATGTGTTTTAAATTAGAGAAGATGTGTTTTGTACCCTTAAAGTAATAGTTACTTCAATATGCTCATCAAATTCTCAAATACAATCTTAGTAATTTATTTATTAGTAGGTTTCCACTTTATTCTATGGCTGCATAAAACATGACATTATTTCTCTTCTGTTCTTCCTAATAATTATTCTTTTCTTGGAGAAAAAGAGAAATTAAATATTGAATAATTAGTTTTTTAAAAAGCAACTCATTGTTAATAAAAAAAATTAAATGTGAAAGGTGAAAACTAACAATTATCTGATTTTCTCCATTTATATTGTTAACTTTGTATATCCTAATTTCCTTTAATGTATCAGAATAGCATCAAAACATTTTTTTCTACTGATTCCCAAAACATTTCTAAAGCGTGATATGAAAATTTGAAACCAACATTGTCTTATACCCTTAAGCATAAGAAAATGAAAATTCTATGCCTATTTCATAATATTTTATTCCTTTCTTTTCTTTCCCAAGCCTTGACCTACTTTTACAATTAATTTTTAGCTAGCTATTTTTGTGGTTTTGAAATGTTTTTATGTTCCTCTGTATTTTCATTTTGATGCATATTTACAAACAGGAGCAATAATAATATGAAAAAATAAATAAATTATTGGTACCCATTTTGAAGAAATGTATAAAATTATTTTTCTGTAATACAAATATTAATATACAAAATATAATTAAATTTTGATTTCATTATGAAGGATATGAAAATCTTAAATACAATTTTTGAAATAAAAATATAATAAATATAATGTCATGAGTTGAGAAGGTAAAACACTCTTTGATGAAGAAAGCATATTAGTACAATTTAAATAAATCTTATTTTTTAAAAATTAAGATTCACACCAATAAAGTAAATAGAATCTTATGTGCCAATCATCTTTTCCTGTTTATACACTTGACCTTATTATTTTAAATATCCTGACAATATAACATGGCATAATTCTTGATGATGTAATTCTTTTCTCATCTAGAGCAAATAACAAAGATATTGAGAGGGTTCTTATATTTCTTGGGACAAAATCTATTTTAAGGTGATTGAAAGTATAGCTTTCAAACTTTTTAGTCTTTATGCCATATATAATAAATGAAACATCACATTAAGTTAGAACGAGAACCTAGGATTGCACTCTACCTGACTGAGGTAACCTTAATAGTGAGTCTACATTCTCCAAACAGAAACTAAAAAAGAAGCCATTTACTCAATTGGTAAATATCTATATAATATTTAACGTTCATAATGTTTATAATATATATATATATTTAAAAGTTTGCAGTAATATATATAAAAACCAAAGTCAACATTTTATTTTATTTATTCCTTTGCATCATGACCATGCATGAATATAAGAATATATATGTATATATATGTGTATGTATGTGTGAAAGAATTATAAATTAAAAGGCTCAAATATATATTAAATATGTTGTTTTATAGTAATATTTATAGTTTGCTTTGGGGGGTTTTCTTTGTTTTTGCCTCAAAAAATTATACATCATGATAATAAAATCTTAAACTCAGGATTTGAATAGGAAAAAGCTTCAGGAAGAATAGCATTTGATCCTTTTTCATTTTCCACTGAAATTATAGCAATACAACAATGTAAAAAAGTTTCTTGAAAAAAATATTAATAAGAAAACTTTATATAAACTATCAATTCAATAGTATTATTTAAATACTATAAATAATTTAATCAATATCTTTAATAATTCAAAAACATAGTTTAAATTTTAAAATAGATTTAAAATATACTTTTTGCAATGATGAGGTATTCTGGAATTAGAAGCAAATAAAAGTAAATGAATTTTGATAATAATTTAAGTAAGTAGCACATCTAACAAAAGGATTCTGACAGGACAATAGCGTAATGATAATCCTTAATATATATGGATGGAGAGATCCCACACAAAATTAAGACTTTAATAAAATTTTGTTAAAAATAAACAAATAGTTGGACAGTTTGACATAAAAAATATGAACAGAGAAAGAATATACCCTAATTTCATGGAGTTCAATTTTAAACAAGATTTAACTTACTGGTCTCCAAGTTCATTTACTCTTGGAAAAACAAAGTTTTCCATTTTAAGAGAAAAAGGCTTATTTTAAAGAGTGAGTACTCTTGCACTACAACATGTTAATGATTTCAGTATAAACGAATCAGAAATATATGGATTGAGTTTCCTTCCAAAAACACATGGCTTGTAAGTTAAAGAAAAACCCCTTCAGGCTACAAGTTTTATCAAACCTAAAGCAAGCTGACATAGTTTTAAGATATAAAAAATACTGAAACCGTGGCCATTCCTGGATTAAACAAAACACCATGATCATAAAATTTGATCTATACTATTCAGAAGAGAATACCATGAGAAATTCCAACAATTACTAGAAGGTGAAAAACACTTCTTCAGGAAATTTCTAAGTTACCTACACTCTTTTCCAAAAATATAGTGTTATTATAAACATTTAAGAAAAAAACTTCATTAAAGGGTCAAGGAATTTATGTACACAATAAGGAATCACTCTGCAATGTGATATTCCAATATGATAGATAGTGATAACTTGGCCTCTGCTTCACTAAGATGCCTTTTTCTTTCATTAACACCTAATTTCTACTCTCTGTATCCTAGATTCACACCACCACTTCCTTCTAACACACACACACACATACACATACAGAACACTTTTAGCGTCTTTAAAATATGTTAAATTATTTTAATGATTTTGATGCTGTGGTGATTTTGTAATGTGTCAACTTAGCTAAGTTGATCTATGTCTTCGAATTTTTTTCCATGTATGTTTCATTAGAGGGTACACAAGAGAGAGTCTTGTGAGATATTTTGAAGGTGGGTATAAAGTTGAAGTCATTTTGTTGCTCATCCACATTATTGTGTATCTTCTGGCTCACCTCATAGATATGAGGCAGTAACCAGTCCTGCAACTCCCCTATGTTCCTCTATATTATCCTTCAGCATTTCCAGCTCCTGGGGCAGGAGTCCGTGTTTAGCTCTGTGATAAAGAGCCTTGGCTGTGTAAGAGACCCACATCATCAGGACGGAGGCAATAAGAACTGACAAGTATTTCAGTCCCAGTGTGTGGGCTTGTTCTTGTTCTCTTCCACAATGTATTCTCGGTTTTTAGCTTGTTCTTGTTCTACAGTACTTTATACCCACCTTTCCTTCTCAATTACCTTTCCTCATAACTCAAGTTCCATCATCAGATGTAAAAATAACAGCTTTACAGAGCCTGTTTAAGCAGCTCTCATAATTCCATTAAGTCAAATCCATGAAATGAAATGGTTAAAATGCACACATACTCACACCTCCTAGTTGTTCTCCTTCTCTGATTGAACCTTGACTGACAAATATACTCAGAACTTAATGTCCACTAGACATTAGAGGCAGATGAGTAGGAAATTTGGGAATCAAAAAGACTCTTAAAGTGTCCTACCATTTAAACAAGTGTATGCACTACTGATTTTCAAGTTCAGCACTGAAAATGTATCTGCAACAAGTATTTCTACAGATCAGATGTTTATTGAAGTGTTATTGAAAATTCTAGTCAGTATTCTCATGGTTGCAAGTGAAACTAACTTAGCTTACACTATCTTAGGTCAATGGAATCTACTGAGTTGTGCAAGCAAGTTGTAGAAAGGTAGAAAAACTAGAAACAGAAATTGAGATACCATCTGAACTTTCTCCCATCTCTTAATTGTCCTTCTCTCTGTTTCAGCTTCTGTTTCTCAAACTAACCTTTCCAGAAAATGCTGAAAGAAGATATTGATACTTCCAGAGTCTATTTGCCTAAATATAACCCCAGGAAAGAGCTCTTTCCTTCATCTCCTGCTAATAAATAAATAAATAAATAAATAAATAAATAAATAAATAAAATTGGTGGAGGCCTCTAATCAGCCTCTATAACTAAGACTCACACAGAGAAGAGGAAAGGAGCTCAACCCTAGTTAACAGGTCTCAGTAGAACTATAGAATTCAGGAAAGAGGTGTATTACAAATAAAACAAGGTATGGCTACCAGGAAAAGCAGAAAAGAGACACAGAACTAAAAAATAAAACTACAGATATCCAGACTGGATTGGTCCAGATCATAATGCACACATTTCCTTCAAGGCTCTATTTTTTTTTTTCTCAAATATAGGTATGTATCATGAAACATGCCTTATCCAGAAGAGCAAGATTATCCATAATTAAAAAAAAAAAAAAAACATTAAAAACGGGTCATGGCTAATGAATTACTGTCAGTTTGGTGGAAGGTCTGTGCTCATCAAGCTCTGATGATAGATCCATCTCGTTCAACATATTTATCAATCATTTTAACCAGGCCAAATATATGTGCTTGTTAAATTTACAATCCACAAAAATCTGAGAGGGAGAGAAAATGTGTTTGATGATACAATATAGATCTAAAAGCACATAAAAAGGCTGAATAATTATCCAGAATTAACCAGTTAGAAATAAAAAATGATATATAGGAAGACATTAATTTATCAAAGCCAACCAACCTGCCAACAAATAATAGCACAAGTTTAAAATAAAGAAGGTCTTAATGGCAGCACTATAATAAATATTTAGAGAGTTTATTTTTATGTGTGTCTTTCCCTTTTTCCATCTATAATCTATTCTTTTCTTTACTTGAAGAATAAGTTTTTATTGAGTTTTAGATAAAACATGATCTACAATCAAACCTAGACTGCAGTATTAGAAACAAGAGTGTCAAAATGAGAGTTAAGATTCTTCTTAACCTTGTGGTTTTGTAATTTTTGTATGTTGTAAATTAAGAAATAATTTTTATAATTTAGTTTCCATAAATAATTAAAGAAAATGATAGGTGATAGTAATAAGTTAATTGTTAAATGCATTTTGCCTTCATCTATGTTGGTTTTATGATTTTAATACACTTTAGCTAATATACATTACATATGTAAAAATATACATTCACACATTTATTTGTACAGTTGCATATCAGACTTAATTTCTAGTCCTATGCTTAATCCACTAGCCCAATGATCACAGTGATCATAATTTGAAAACTGAGCTGCATCAAAAAAGGTCATTTATGACTTTCTTAATGACCTTTCTAGAATAAATGTTTATGACTCGACCTGGAAAACACAGGCATGCATATAAGAAGGGTGATTAGAATCCTCCAGCTATGTTGGAAAATGGAACTTAAAACATTGAAATTCTGTGATACAAAGATGAGAAACAAACTCTGGAAGGAGAAATCATTTGTCCTCCTGACATATGCTCTAGTTTATAGTGATTCTTACACCCCAGAGCATTACCTCATTACTATCTGCTCCCAACTTTCAACTCTCACCTCTGACATTTTTCAGTGAGGCAATGGGAACAGGCCTGGACTGTCCAGATCCTGTGAAACTATTATAGAATTGAATCCTGTCTGCAGACATATCTTCCAGAGCTCAAATCTCATTGGGAAAAGACATCAATTCAGAGTAGATCTTTGGCAGAGTTTAAAGAAAAGTCTGGGTGAATAGAAGGTCAAAGAGATAGCTACATATGTTAAGTAATAGAGCCTGAAAATGAATATGAAATTAAATATTACAATAAAACATGAGAGACATAGTCAAGGAATGATAATAAAGGGAATAATTTGAAAAAGTAAAATATAGACAGTGTAATAAGGATTAAGTGTTAATGAAGAAATGAGATCTGAGTGCCAGTAAGACTGGGCACTGTTATTAATTGATAAGAGTTGAGAAGAAAGACAACATTAGATTGTGGAAAGACAGAATATGCTTCTGAAATTTCCTGCTGTGTTCTTTATTAAATCTGAATGTGATTCACTCATTGCGTATTGATTCATTTATGCATAAGAAGCATTTAATATATATCTACTAGGTATATGGAATTATGCCAGAAACTTAGTAGGAAGAAAAAGAAATACAAGGCAGTCCACATATTCTACAATATCCTACAATCTGGCATATCCATAAAATAAATAATAGCATAAGATATTATTAGTATAAATATCAAAAAGAGAAAAACAGACAACAGATACTTTGGGAGTTCAAAGAAAAGGCATTTTGTGAACTTCAGTAGTTGAGAAAGGCATCTCGAAAAATTAAGATGTGAGTTTGCTCTTAAAAAAATGAGTAAAACTTGAATTTGTAGTGGAATGGAGGTCAAACCTGCCACAGAAAGGCTCCCCAAAAAGAATAAGTACTGTTTTTTGTTGAGGGAGGATGTTTCTTGACTACTTCCTCACGTCCCCACATCTAGTCAATCACAAAGTCCTGTTGAGTTCATACTGTAAACACATCTGTACCCACCTGCCTCCATGCCATCATCTTCTCGTGTCTGAATTATTGAACCAGTCCCTTAACTGTTCATTCTTTCAGTTAAAACTGAGTTAATGATGGAATATCCAAGTGAATATGTCCTCTGGTCAAAAGGAATATCGAATCAGAGGTATAGATTTAAAATATCACAATAAAAGTGACTATCTATAGCAGGGGTCAGCAAATTAAGGCCAATTATAGGCCCATCACTGTCTTTTTTTTATAAATAAAGTTTCATTGGAAGGCAACCATGCCTATCCATTTGTACATTGTCTATAGCTGCGCTCATGCTACAACAGCAGAGGTGATTATTTCCTATGAAGATCTCCTGGGCTGCAAACCTAAACTATTTACTATCTGGTCCTTTACAGAAAGTTTCCCTGATCTATAATAATGGACCACCTGTGAAAATGATAGCAATAACTTTAGATGTAAATAAATGAATCATATTTATACATATTTTTAGATACATGTACCTCCCAAAGATGACCACATCCTAATTCCCAAATATGTTACCTTACATGGCAAAAGGGATTTATAGATCTTGAGATAGAGAAATCATCCTGGCTTGTTCCAGTGAACCCAATGTAATCACAATGTTCCTTATAAAACAGGCAGGAGGATTAGAGTAGGAGAAAAAGATTTAATGACAGAAGCAGAGGTGGGAGTGATATGGCCAGGAACCAAAGAATGTGGGCAGACTCTAGAAGATGGAAAATCCAAGGAACAGATTTTCCCCTAGAGCCTCTAGAGTCACAGCTCTGCTGACACTTGATCTTTGCACTGTCAGACCTATTTCAGACTTCTGACCGCCAGAATTGTTAGATAATAAATTTGTATTGGGTTAAGCCACTAAGTTTTGTGGTAATTTGTTACAACACAATAATAAACTAATAGAACAGGCTAAAAGAATATGTAAAATCTTTTCACTGAACTAATGTTCTTGAGTATGTTCATTCCACCATACTGTCTTATTTTTATTGTTGCTCAAGAGAAATATTTTTCAGGTGTCAGTACACAAATAACTGTTCTCTGAACTACTGAACTCTGTGGATTATGTCCCCGATTATTCTTTCTAATGTCGTCTTCACTACTGGGAAACTCCAGTGCAATCCATTATTACGAGCACTAACTTTATCCTTAATTTAGCTCTATTTTTGTTTTTGTTTTCTCTTTACTCTTTTTCTCATTTATCTTTTTTATATCTTCTTGACTTATATATTAGACACTTCAAAACATTATTTGAAGATAAGTATAAATAAATCAGTTATTAAATAAATTCTTATAAATATTTTATTTTTAAAAATCTCTTCATGCTAATTGAAGTTCTCCCCATTGTAAATTAATCTCTTTGAAAATTTGGCCTGCAAAGAGAAGAAATTTGGAAGAGAGCCATTTTGAAAAAAAAAAAAAGAGTTCAAAATTTTCTTGTTCTCAATTTAGACAAATGACATTTTCACTTTGTAACTTTTTTAAAGATCCATTGATGTAAAATCCATTATATACCCTCCATTCTAAAAGAAGAGTCATTGATTATATTTCTCAAATAATGTAACAAACAATTGTATTTATACATTTATAACCTTTATAACTTTTACTTTTCTTCATATGTGATGACAGACAGATACTGACCACGTCTGAATAGAGATTTGATTAAGATTGATAGTTGTATTTTTTTTCAATTGTCCTTTGGCTTTTTTTTTTTTTTGTCCTTTTAACAACAGCTATTCACTTTTTGGTTAAACCTTTCTTTACAGTCTGTGACATTGGCCTCCCATGTTTGAAGGGCTCTTGTGTAAGGACGAAGAGCTGTCTTTCTCTGCTTTTCACCCACTGACTCATGACATTGAAACACTCTGACTTTGTCTGCATCATGACGGAAAAGTTCTCTTTTAATAGTTGTCACAGACTAAAGCTCATTCGAGGAGCTCTACTTGGCTGTACCTCTGCGAATACATTTCCTATAGTTGGCGCTGATATTGGAGAATTAACCTTTCATGCCTCTTTCCATTTGATCTTACCTGTTGACATTTGTATGCCAAAAAAAGAAAATGTCAGTGGCAAGAGAAGAGTAGATATGAAGTTCCAAAGTGCCTGTCTGCCAAGTGGACAGGTTTAACTGAGGAAGGTGACTGGGAAAAGTGTGAAGATCATGCCAGACATTGGGATATATGTTTAGAAACAGGAAAAAAAAAAATGCCTAGCAGGAAAAGCTTGTGGGAACAAAATCTCTGGGAAGTAAGCAGATGATGGCAGGTGACAAAGTGGACCACAAAGAGGTGAATAGAAGAGGATAATTTGCAGAGATGCATGAAGCACTCAACATGGAAATTGGGCAGCCAGTCAAAGATACATCAGCCTTGACTGGTCAAAAGCACATTTTGATTTGACTGTTCACATCTTGTTGCTGAGTGAGAATTTCCTTGATCATGTGGGAAAGTAGGGAAGGTCAGTGTCCAAAATATCCATAAAGGGTTATGAAGAGAATGAGGGTGACAGAAAAATGGTGGATTGTAATTATAACACCATGGGGTGATATAAAATGCTTGCTCTAGATAATGAATATTTATATTTTTTATAAAAGAAACAGAGGAAAATGCTTCTAAATCTACCTGCATATGATGATAGGTGCTTGTATTCATTTTGCCCATTTATTTCTAGCCTTCCAGAATTACATTTCCTTTGTGTTTTATGATTGTTTTTTTCAATAGGTTGTAAATTCCAAGAGGGCAGGAATTACATCTATTTTGTTCACTATTTGGTATTTAGCAGTAAGCTCAATGCCTGACACACAGAAGGTATTGTATATTTACTGAATAAATTAGCTAGTATATAAATGATGAAACTCAATTTACAAGGATATTTACTGGTGTATGGTTGACTAGTAAAACTATGACCACCCAAAACTAGATTATTTCTATGTCAATAAAACATTTAAATGAGCATTTCTGTGTTTAACTAAATATTTATCAGTTTCTAGGAATTGTATTAAAGAAATAGGACTTAGCAATAGTCAGTCTTTTCTTGCTCTGGATGAGTGAGAACAACCATAAAGAGCTAGAGTCCTGTTTTTGTTTTGGGTTTTTGTTTTTTAATTTCTGGAATGCATGGAAACCACTAAAAATACTAAATATTTAAAAGATGAAGAATCTAGATTAGTTTCGGGATTAAACAATTGGTTCAGTCTTTCTCCATTTGGTTGCCAATCTCTGTACTCATAGTGAGAAGATGTCTGAATTCATTTGTCACCCCATCTGTTTACATTTAGATTTGAAGACTAGATAATACTTGGGTAATACAGTGACTCAATTTAGACATTGCCATATTTTAAGGAGACAGTGATACGCACACACACACACATATTTCCCAGAGTTGGAGCAACCTCAGCATGTCTAATCTCTAAAGTCTTTTCTTAGAAGAAAATCTGCACAGAACCTGTTTTGTGGTGTGTGAGGAAGCAGCATGTGCTTTGCACCGATGATACTGGTAACATCAAGGGACAAACAGGTCCCTGTACATAAGGGCTCTGTGCTGACAAGGTCCCTTTTCTTCCTACTGACAATCCATATAGTCCTTATTGCAGAAGCTAGATTTTGTGAAAGAACATCCATCTTCACATTTAGGAGTAATAAAATATAAATGGCATGAATAAACATAATTATACCCCCATGAGGTGCAGTTAAGGAAAATAGAGAAAAGGGGCAACCGTGTAGGCACTAGCAACTCTACAGTGTCTTTTTGGAGTCTTGTGCTGAAACTCTCACTGTAACTGACTTTCAATATGATGAAACTAGCCCTCAACTCATTAAAGTCTGCATGAGGATCTTATTTTTAAGAAATCTTCCATCGATTACAGTCAATACATCTTAAAGAGTCTTGCCAAAGTCAAGATTTCTTCCTCTGCATAGATTATTACCTTGTGTTGTTGAAACAAAGGGAAAGGCGCCTGCAGAAAAACTTGTTCTTTTCTGAAGAAGAATGCCCTCAAGGACAATAACCAAGTTAGGAATCAGAGCTTATAATTTAGAAGGCATCTATTTTATAGATAAAAGTGCCTACTGGAAACTGATCTCCACTTCATTTATTTTTGTTTTTGCTCCTTTCTTTTAAAGATCATACCTATAAAGAGTAAAAAGATTTGAATATGTAGACTGGAGAAGCAGCAACACAGGAAAAAAAAAAAGATGTGTAAACTGGTGTAGTGCTGTTACATCTATTTGTAAATGCTCTGGAAAGACATAAATATGAGATTAAACCTCAGCCAAATAAGAGTTAAGGTTGTTTTGTTCTATTGCCTGGAATATATAGAAAGTTTAAAACAAAGGTAAAGATATATTTTACTACCTTCTCATCCTCCACAGCTCTTGGCTCTGTGTTGGAAGAAAGGTTTTGTTGTTAGAGGCCAAAGCAGAGGCACAGAGTCCCAGAAAACTTCTTACGCTGCTTGCTGAAAGCAGAATAATATTCAGGATGCTCACTTCCTGTCAGACTATCAGAATTTGGGTTTCAGACCCACCAATTAATAGCTACTGATGTGAGTAAGCTATTTAGTTTTTCTATATTTTATCTTAAAACGAGGATCCACTTGGCACGGAAGTGTTGAATATGACTAACATGTGACTAAGCACCAAAAATGTTAGCTATTATTATGATAAATGTTATCAATTTCCTATGAATGTATGTGTGTGTGTTTTAAAATTTAGCAGCAGAGAGTAAATGAAAAGGTATATAAATGCTTTTTTTTAAATATGCTTTATTTTTAGAGCAGTTTTAGGTTCATAGTGAAATCAAGAAGAAGGTACAGAGAATTACCGTATACTCTCTGCCCCTCACAAGCACAGCTTCCCCCTTCATCAACACCCCCACCAAGGTGATATGGCACTGCTGTTATAACTGACGAATCTATACAGACATATATTTACCACCTAAAGTACATAGGTTACACTAAGGTTCATGTTTGATGTTGTATATACATAATTTTTTATTTCTAAAAATGCTCAAGAATAGTCCATTACCAATATATTTAATAATTTGGTTACTATTAAGGAAACAAATCTTATTTCATTAAAACTGTTGTTGACTGGGATATACAAAAGAACATGAAAAGACCTATCTTTGCAAGCATTTTATTATTTTAATGGAATAATAAGTGACACTATAATATAAAATTCTTAACCAAGTGCTTTTTGAGTGTCTACCTGCAAGGAAATACCTTAGGATGATTGCTATATGGGAGGAGACAGGAAGATAAAAATAATTTAGATGTTTATTCTGCTCAATAAGCTTTTTATTCTACTAAGCTTTAAGTTTAGTAAACTAAATAAATAAGACATACATATAAATAATTACAATTAAAAGATGTAAGTGATAAAATGATGTGATCAAGAATTCTTAGAATATAAAGAATTATTGAAACTCACAGAGGAGAGAGATTTATTCTGGCTAATCTGATATTACTTAATGAGAGAGTTGGTTTAATTAATAGGCTCTGAACAAAGGCTGAACCTTTATTGTGGGAAAGAAAAGAGATAAGCAAAGTTACGGATCAAAGAAATGTGAAAAAGGACCATTTATTCATTCTATCAGTTCAGCATATATTTAGCCAGCACTTACCAGAAGCCAGCTATGTTGGTGCTGGAGATATAATAATAAACAAAACACAAAAATCCTATTCTTGAGGAACTTACTCTTTATTGTAGGGAAGCAAAGGAAACCAATGTATACATGTATGCATGCATACATACATACATACATACATACAAAGTTGGGGAGAAGGGGCAGAAAACGTTTGAAGGTAAGCCATTAAAGTTTTTTTAAGTAGCAAAATATCCTAATCAGATCTGTCCTTCAGGAAAATTAATTAGGTAGCTAATTGGTAAGAAAAAGCCTAGAACAGAGAAGAGAAGTGGGTAGACACCATGGCAGTTCTGCAAAGAAATAACAGAGACAAGTAGGTCAAAAAAAAGACAAGTCAGGTGCTGGAAGAGGACATATGAGGAGGAGTATCTAGATGTGAAGTTTAAGCTCAAAGGACACAAAATGACTATGTCTTCCAAATAAGGCAAGGCAGTGCCAGGCCAACGTTTCTTGATGTAGTTCTGCATAGGAGAGATTAAATTTGCAGTGTCCACCTTTCCTTCTGCCAGATTAATTATCTTCAAAATGGTCAATTAACTTAATCTTTACCCCTTTACAAGTGTTTCTTTCTTTTGCTGAAAGCAATGACTATTGAGGTAGAAATGCAGGCACTCTAGATAATAGGAAGGGACCTCCCATCATTAAATGTCCCTGTTCTGAAAGAAACACTGAGGAATTGGGATAAAAGAACCTTTTTGTTCCAGTTTAGTTATATTGTCTTCTTTGCTACTCATCTGTTTAGCAAATGAAGAGAGAAATTAAGGACAGCGATGAATGCAAAGCACAGGGAAATTGTGTAGACATTGTAAAGTTAGCCAATTCACAATGGTCTCCAAAATAAGCTTGATGCTTATTTCCCCAGACTTTGGACTACTCTCCCACCCCCCCCCCCACCCCCACCTTTATTCTTAGTTTGTATTTATTTTTCCATTTAGTCTCAAAAGAACCAATGTGTAAAATGAGTCAATGGTCAGCTTGCAACAAGAGGAGTAAAGAGCTGTCTATTAAATTCTCGGCTCCAGTCTACAGGAACTGAGACTTTTCAAATATTACCAATGGGATAGATTACAAGAGTGACAGAGAAATATAAGTATCTCAAATTACCAGAATAAAACACAAAAGATTATTAGTACTCAATGGTTTTGAGCACACAAGTAGAAAATGCACAGACATATAATATATGCATACGCAAACACACACATACTCACATAAATATACACAATATATTCCACAGAGGAACATTAAGAAATAAAAGATTTAATTGGTGCCTAAGTATTTTCTATATGATCCACCCCTACCCTCCCACCCACACGCACTTTTTCCCTCTTTTGACAGCCTTGTCTTCTAAGAAGAAATAAATGGGATCTCAACTCATGCGATCCTGGGAGCAAATTTCATCACTTACGTTCTATTTTCTTATGCATTTTACTTCAACTATCTGAACTCAATTTTTCTCATCTATAAACAGGATTCCTACCTATAGTCACTCCCACCTATAGATTCTAGTGTGCATTCAATGAGATCATGCAGATAAATGCTTACAGTGACAAGTAATTAATAAGCAATCAGATATTACTTATCATTTGTTATTTTATTGTCATTGTCATTATTATGAAGGAAGCCACGTAATCAAAAGTCACAATTCCTTGAACATATAATGCAGTTGAAATCCCAATGTGTGCCAGCAGGTCTTGAAAGTGCAAACTCACTTAAAACCCAGGCGTCCTGGGGCAGCTACTATCACCTCCAAGAAGAGTGAGATACATACAACTCCAAAACTTAAAATAACTCTGAAGTGTTGGCAAAGATATCCTTGTTGTGAAGGTACAATAAGTGCTCTTTGTGAATTTCACTCCCTGAGTGTTAACTGACATACAGCATGCAACACTTGACAGTCTCATTCAAAAGCAGTTTAAAAGAAAGTGCCTGAAATACGGAGAATTTGGCTGCTCATTATAGACACCACTTTGGCAAACATCATGTTGAGGCATCAAAGCTTTTCAAACACTGGAAGACCTAACTCGGACTAAGATAAGCAAGCTGATAAACAAATTGCCCCTGATTCCAGGGGATATCTGTTTAATATAATTGTTCTTACCAGCTGAAACTGCAGGCTTAGTATAATTTAAATTGTCCAAACAGAAAACTAATTAAAAAAATTTAGGTGGTTTGTTTCACTCCTGATTTTTCCGGAGTAGGGAGCATGAGGATGGCAAGTCTTAACCTGCGGATCTAAATCCTTCCCTTGTTGATTCCAATTTTCTTAAGGGTCCCTGAACCTCCCAGCCCATTTAATAAGTCCTCTCTAGTACTGTTATGAGATGAGGGTTCTTACTCCTCCCTGGAACTAAACAAATTTTTTTAAAAAATTTAGAACTACATGCAAGAAATGTGCTATAGTTGCTTGTACATACTGCAAATATTAGATAAATCAGTTGTGATGCATCATTATTTCAGATATAAAGAGCTATAGAATGTGGATTATTTTGAGTTGGTATGTTGTACCTTTGCCTTTATAAGAGCTTTAATAGTACGTCTATCAAGAGCGCAAATGTTGTGTTAGAACAGAGATAGCTGTACAGGTTATTCATTTACTTATGGCTGCTTGTTTTCAGACTAGTTTCAGGAAGGAGTTTTCTCTTTTATAAATAACTCAATTACCTTTAGTATGCAAACTTCTTGACCACATCGATTCAGAAAGCATTTCATGAACATTGGCTATGTACCAGCAGCATGCTGCGCCCTGGGACAAAACTATCATGAAAGTACAAATAGATTGTTTCATGCAGTATGACAGATGCTATTATAAAGATCAATTGGGGTAGAGGTGAAATTAAGGGAGTAAGAAGTATCCAGATCCCAATTACAATTCATGACAGGGAGGGGTTTCTCTCTCACCGCCAAGCAATTCTTTGGACACCTACTTAAATGTCTTATTATTCAACTCAATTCTGATGCTCTTTACCCAGAGAATGCATCAGATTCCACAATTTAGGGGTTCAGTCCTACAAGACTGCTCCCTCAACTTCAAACACCAGTTGCAAGCCAAAGTTGTTACCTGTACTTCTGAACAACTGGCTACAAAGCAAAGGTTCCCAAGACCCACTTCTTTGGCTTTGATTAATTTGCTAGAGCGGCTCACAGAACTCAGGAAACTATTTACTTACTAGATTGCCAGTTTATTATAAAAAGATATAACTCAGGAACAGCCAGATGGAAGAAATGCATAGGGCAAGGCATGGGAAAAGGATGAGGAGCTCCCATGCTCTCTCTGAGCATGCCTAGAAGCTCTCCAAATCCTGTCCTTCGGGGGTTTTTATGGAGGCGTGGGGCGAGGGGTGGACTATAAGTTCCAACCCTCTAATCACGTGACTGGTTCTTCTTCTTTAAGTTGCCTTTTCAAAAGTCACCTTGTGAACATAACAAGATATATTCATTGCTCTTATGACGGGAACTTTAAGGGTTTAGGAGCTATGGGCCAGGAACCCTGACAAAGACTAAATGTGAATAAGAAGATATTTTGGTCATTTGAATGACCAAATATATATTTCTTATAAATCACAATATCACAGGAAGCATAGAAGAGAGTATTTACTTAGGGATAGAAAAGTATTGGGAAGGCTTCCTGTAGGAATGAAACCTGGGCTGAGTATGAGTATTGATAAGCCCAGCTGTGGTATGAGTGAATTTAGGGTTGAGGTAAGATATGATATGAGAGAGAATGGGGAAGGAGGTACAGCCTGAGGTAGAGATATGCAAGGCCAGGCTACAGAGAAAGCAAGGATTTACACAAGCCAACTCTGGGCAGTTTAGTGTGGTGGAGAGCACAGTATTAAGCATGGAGTTCAAAATTAGTTATCGGCATGCTGTTCCTTCTGGAGGCTCTAAGAACAAATCTCTTTTTCTTTTCCAGCTTCTAAATGTTGACCACATTCACATGTCTTGGCACATGGGCCCCTTACAGAAATGCCACCCCTTCTACATCAGATTTCCATCATTCTGACTCTTGTGGATGAAAAAGAGGCCACATACTAAACCTTACAAGCTCAGGGGAGGGCAGCATGGCAGGTCCTACAAACTCAGAGACTGAAAATAACCACATAAGATGATCTAAACGTAAAAATTTTAACTAAAAGTGGGTCATGGCACGTAGTCACGTCCTAGGCTTGTAGCTTCCTTAACAAAGGTCAGTCTTTACTGTAAGTGAGCCCATCTATTGTCTTTTTACATCTAAGATAGCATACCTTTGAAATGTCAGAATAATCTTTTCAGGACCTCCTAAGGGCACAACTACAGAACAGGAGACTACAGAACCCCTTACTGTTACCTTGTTGCCTGTATACTACCTCTATGTGCTATAAATGTTAATTATAAACTATCCTGTAGCCATCAATGTAAAAAAAGTATGTGTTACTTTATTTTGCTTTTTTATCCAGTCTTAGAGATTTCCCTACTTTATTTTCTCCCACCCCCTTACTCTACCACCAATAGATATCATGTAACCCTCCTTATATCTCCTCCTTTTATTCTAATGTATAAAATGAGCTGTAAAACTGCCATTCTCCAGAGCATTTTCTCAATCCATTGAAATTTTGCTTCCTGGCAATTGTCATCAGTTTGGCTCAAATAAATTCATAAAAATTCTCTACAGGTTTCGACGCTTCTTACATTGACACTGTTCCATCTCCCTCTTTCACTTTTAAGAAGTGATTACACTGGGCTCACCAAGATAATTTCCCCATCTCCAGATCCTCAGTTTAATCACATCTGTAAAGTCCCTTTTGCCATATAAGGTAAAGTAGTCGCAGGATCCCGGGACTAGAATGTGGATATCATTGGCAAGCCATTATTCTGCCTACCACAGAAGCTATTTAAGGTTTTAAGCCAAGAGCCAAAAAAACTGAGTTAAATAAAGTTAACTGAGAATCAAGGACATTTTACGATTCATGAGTTTCTGTATTTTTTGCATCATCAGGTAATTATATTTTAAAAAATCACTTTATTAGGTATTTCATTATCTTATATTCAGTATTTCTCCTCTCCTCTTTTCCCCAGTCAGAAAGGGTGTGTGTGTGTGTGTGTGTGTGTGTGTGAGTGTGGTATAGTCAATCACAAGCATACAGAGAATATGTAGGAATGAGGGTTTCTATATCTAAACAATTACTTATGTTTAATTTAAAACAATGGAGTTCTTAGTCTGAATTCACAACCACACGGCAACCACACTTTATGGCCATTAGAAGTCAAGGGCAGCCCATGCAGAGATAGGCAGGTCTAGATATAGCCCTGACTTTGGAACTTGGCAGAGGTGTGCTCTTTGGACCAGCTGCCTGAGCTTTTTGAGACCCATGTTCCCCATCTATTAAAGGGGCACAGGCATATCTGCCCAGCAGTTTTTTTTTTTTTTGTAAGAATTAAATAATATAATATTGGCAGTAATATTTTCACATTCATGGCATTAGGTTTTTTTAATGGAGAAGGAACCACCTATCTCTGCACATGTCCTTACAGCACCTTACTCCTCTAATACAGAAATCAGACACGAATCATAAGACAGCTATTGCAAGGTATAAATAAATACTAGATAGAATCTCTCACATTTAGGCTAATCTGATAAAACAGTGTTTAAAAAACAGTAGTCAATATAACTACTATTATAATTATTCATCTATTAAAACACAAAAAAGAATTGTGAAATGTGTTCATTGCGTGAATATTTTAAAAAGTTGTCTCCAGATCAACATCTTTGTAGAGCCACAGCTGGCTGGAGCTCTCCAGCACATTTCCTGGGGCCGAGCTGGCCGCCTTATTCTTTTTCTTTATTATCATTACTCACAGCTGCTGAAGAACGGAAACTGGTAACATTCGTTCGTGCTCCCAGGGATCCAAAGGAGGTAGTTTCCAATCTTTTTTCTTTCTCCAAATACAGTCACCCCCAGCGTGTGAGTACACAAGATATTGAGAAATCTGAAAAAGGCTTAAAAATCACATTTCCTTTGAAATACTGAACTGGTCCCCAGGCTGTTTGAACATTCAGTCTATCAGAGGATATGTATATATACTAATGCTAGAACAAGCAAAGGAAGGTTCAAACTGATGATATGTGTTTATGGATGCTCATCTCAGCCAATATGAGGGCACAGATATGAATGAAGTAGCATTCAGATGACAAACATTGTATAATGGAAAACATACTAGGCCTGAAGTCAGAAAGCCTTCATTTTAATCCTGCAGCTGGAAGGGCATGTACAAACAACAATTCAACTCCCTCATGTTGTTGATTCATCTACTCAGAAAATATTTATCTAAGCCCTACCATGTGCCAAGCACTGTGCTAGGCACCAGGGATAAAATAAGCAAAAGAGACAGTAAGAACATACAGAAAGTGCAGGCCCTTTTGAGACATTTGTAATGTAAATGAATTCTATTCTCCTTTTTTATTAGAATTTTTCATACCAAGGTTTGTAGAAAATGACTTTAAGAGAAAGGTAAAACACTTGTACAAATGAATAACTATTAAACAATATTTGAGTGCTTCTCTTTTGTTATTGTGATTAAAAAGTCCTTGGTGATCCTGAGTTCAATTACATATTCATATATAACTTTTTTCTTTTAACATTTAATTTATGACCTTAACTCTTTAGTCCATTTAAATGAATTCTGCTCAATGAGAGGAAAAAAACAATGTTGCACTACTCAATGAATAATCTATAATTTAATAGGTGATTTTCAATTCTCTTTTAAAAATCACTAGTCTGTTTTAGACTTTCCTATTATTGTACTATGTCTGCTGAGACTCGCACCATAACACTGTTATAAATATCCAAATTTTAGATAAGTTTTCACTTGATAAGATAAAATCTGTCTTTTTGCTCTATTTTGCTGTGTTATAGTAGCATTTAGAAGATCTGTTGGCCTTCCTAAGAGATTTTCAGGGAGTAATTTTGATTACATGGAACTTATATTTTAAATGCTGATCTTGGAATCAAATGGCCAATGCTTCTTGTAACTAGTTGTTTCTCACTATATAAGAGTTATTGAGCAGGATTTCTGAAAAAACAACTGACATCAGAACCAACACAGGGTAGTAACAAGATGAGCCTGGAACATCTTGTAATGCCAGAAAGTTAAAAAAAAAAAAGAAGTGGTTTAATAATAAAGGAAATAAAGAAAAAAGAAAACTGTGTTATCAAAAAAAAAAAAAAAAACAGATAAAAGGGGTACCCATTAGGCAAATATTAGACAATATGAGCTCCAAAATAATTAAGTTCAGTAATGAATTATAAACCTTTGGGAAAAGGGGAATTTATGTATCCATGCCAATAATAATCAGGTAAATAAACAAATGGAGAAGAAAAAGGGCACTGCTTATAAAAGAATAGTAAATGCTAACTAAAGAGTATGGAGGAAGCAGTAGAGGCAGAAAAATCATCATACTGCAACTAATAAAGATTGAACCAGTGGTAAAGATTGAACCAGGAAAGAAAGGTAAATGGATGCTAAACTCAGGGAAATATTTTACTGAGGAGAAAGATATTTGCATGGTCTTAAAATGTCTTCTTACAGACTACTTATTAGTTATGAGAGGAAATAGTAATTACAAAGTAGGGAAATCATCTCCACACGTGATCAAAATTAGCATCACCAAAGAGGGGCAGGTGCATACAGGAGGCCTGCAGGTGCAATAGCCTATAAAGGACACAACATTACCTATGAAATATTCTGACTGAGAATGTATAATCTGAATCTAATTATGGGGAAACGTCAGACAAACTCAGAGTATGGAATGTTCTATTAAAAAGGGGAGTAAGTGGGACTTATGTCCATGTCATAAAAAGCAAAGAAAAGCTGTGGAAATGTTCCAGGTTAAAAAAAGCTGAAGGGCTGTGACAACTAAATGCACTATCTGAGCTTAGAAAGGGAAAATGCTGCATCGGACAGTATTAGGTCAACTAACAAAAAGGAATAGAAATGCTAGTTTATATCAAACTGTTTCATCAATCTGAATTTTATTCCAAGTTGATAACTTTATTGTGGTTATATAAGAGAATATTCTTCTTCTCAGGAAATACACATTAAATTATTTAGAGTTAAGTCGATGATGGATGTATGATTAAATGACTCAGGAAAACAAAATATGTAACTGGATGGATGGATGAATGGATGGATGGACAGATGGATAGATGGATGGATGGATGGATGGATGGATAGATGATGGATAGATAGACAAGTAGATAGATTTAGAGAAAAAATGATAAAAAGAATGGTGTAAAATATTAGCAGTATGCAAATCTGAAACAGTGTATAAAGGTGTTCTCTGTACTTATTTTTACATTTTTATAAATTTGAAGATATTCTAAATAAAAATTTTAAATAATAAAAAATAAATATAGAATAGTGAAACAGTGGAGGGGTAGAGCCAAAAATTTTCCTCTGAACTATCTTATTGAAGTAGATTTTCCCATTATTTTATTTTGTTTCACTCTGCTAATTTTTTGTAATAGTCAAATGATTTGAATTATTTATTTCTTCAGTATTCATTAATTATCTCCCTATGAAATAACCCCTTAGGACAGGAACAATGCTTGTTATTGTTTAGCACCAGCTTAGCATCTAGCTTAGTGGGTGGCACAATGTATGCACTGAATAAATATCTGTTGATTATATGGGAAAAACTATTGAGTTTCATATATTTATTTTAATATCTACATACTTTCAACTTTATCTTTTGTTTCTAGTTTTTCATAATGGGACATGTGATACTTTCATATGTGGGACTGAGTGAATTGGAGAGTGCATGTGTTAAATTTACTTATACAAGGTACTATGAAGAGTATTAACAGAGTATTATTATTATTAAAAGAATGTGATATCTATATATGAAGGGCTTAATTTTTAGTCAAGAGTAAAGCAAATTTAAAAAAAATTATTATGATCTCTAGAATTCAAAACTTTGGCCTAAAGATTACACAATATTTATTAAAGTCAATGAATGAAAATACTAAAGTAAAATAAAACTTCTGTGAATACTTCTGGCTTATTATCTGTATCTATGTATGTGGATTTTAGAGCAGTCATATACTGAAACAATTATACAGCTAAAAACCTGAAAATCCTCATTTTTAGAATATTGAAATTATGACAGCTCTTTAAATATATAAGTGAAATAGCAAATTTAAAACTCTGAAAAGAGAAATAAAGTATTGAAAAATACCACACCATTCAAGTTACATTAATAATGGCCTTACCTAATTAATATTGACTTTAGCACATGATAACTTTTGGTTTTTCATCAGTTTACTTTTGTCTTTCAAATATTACAAAATATTCATAAACATATATAAGAAATAATATATTTTACAGTGGTTTTATTTAGTGAAAATAATAAAATGTATAACCACCTAGTTCTGATATAAAGTTCTAAGCAAAAAAAAAAAAAGTGTAAGAAAGAGTTGCAAAGTATAAAATACCCAGTCTTTTAAATACTGAAATTAATTTAGAGTTAAAAATAATATATGTTGTTTTCAACTTTCAGTCTGAAAACCAACTACATAGTTGGGCAAAACTGTCAAAAACAATCATTTAACTTTGCTGAATCCACCAGAATGAGGTCCTTTGATATGAAGTGTTGACAGTTAAAGTGGTGACCTTGGTGGCAAGCAGAGAGTAATGAACAGCGCCTTTGCTAGTCTGAGGTTATAGTCCTGTTTGGGCAAACAGCAGACCTGTGAACTAGCCAGAGACTTAATAGAGAATTTAAAGATGCAAAACAATCATAAGGAGCTTAAATAACCAAAATTAACATCACCAATAAACAATATGAAATGAAAGAAAACAATTACATATATAACAGTAGCAAAAATGAATAAAATAGAAATAAATTTAACAAAAATTCAAGACTTGTAAATTGAGAACTATAAAAATGGTTGAGAGAAATTTAAAGAGTTGAAAATATTAGAAATTCAATATTTATGGATGAGAAGACTCAATATTGTTAAGATTTCAAATCTCCCTAGCTTGATCTATAGCTCCATCATAATCCTTAACAAAATCCCAGAAATCTTTCCTGTAGAAATTGACAAGCTGATTTTAAAACTGATATGGAAATGCAAAGGACTTACTATAGCCAAAATAATTTTTAAAAAGAAGAATAAATTTGGAGGACTTACCTGATTTCAAACCTTAATATAAAGCTATAATAATTAAGATAGTGTGAAATGGATGTAATGAAAGGCATAAAGAATAGATCAATGAAAAAAAATTGATAGTTCAGAAATAAACCCCTTACATTTATGTCACTTAATTTTTCACAAGGATAGTCTTTAAAAAATGGTGCATGGACAATTGAAAACACATTACAAATAATAAAATTAAAATAAATTAAAATAAAATTTAGACTCTATGTCATACCACACACAAAAATTAAATCGAAGTGGATTATGGACTGAAATATAAGAACTAAAACTATAAAACTTTTAGAAGAAAATATATGAAATAATCTTTGATCTTTATGACCTTGGGTTAGGCAAAGTATTCTTAGACATAACAACAAATACACAAACCATTAAAGAAACACTAACAAATTGGACTTCATTAAAATTAAAAAAATTTTTTTCTTCCAAAGACATTATTAAAAAATTGAAAAGACAAGCCATGAAATGGACGAAAGTATTTGAAAACTTTATATGTGATAAAAGACTTGTACCCAGATAATATTAAAAATTCATGTAACTCAATAATGTAAAAAAAAAATTTAAAGATGAGCAAAAGCCTTGAGTAGATAGTTCACCAAAGAATATATGTTACTGGCTGATAAGCACTTGGAAGATGTTCAACATGATTAATTATTAGGAAAATATAAATTAAAACCACAATGACATATGGCAACACACACCAAACTGATTATAATTAAAAGACATACAATACTAAATGTTGGCAAAGATATGAAAAAACTGGAACCCTCATACACGCTGGTATAAATGTAAAATAGCACTGCCTCTTCGAAGAAGTTTGGTACTTTCTGAAAAAGTTAACCATAAACTTATATAAACAGCAAATCCATTCCTAGAAATTTACCCACCAGAAATGAAAACTTACATCCACACAAAGACTTCTGTGAGAATGTTCATAGTAGTCTTACAGATCATAACCAAAAGCTGGAAATTCAAATGTCTATCAACAAGTTAATGAATAAACAAAGTGTGGTATTCCATAAAATGAAATACTGTTCAACACTAAAATGGGGTGAAGTTCTGATCTCACCAGACTGACTTGCAATAAAAAGGCTTTTGAGAATTTATGGAGAGTAATAGAAATGTTCTAAAACTGGATGATGGCTATGGTGATACAACTCTAAACTTACTAAAAATTGTTCAATTGTACACTTACAATGAGTGAATTTTATGTATATAAATTATATTTCAATAAAGTTATTTATAAAAGAATAATTTGCTATAAGTTAACAAAGTGAGAAAGATATCCTGAAATAATTTTTTAATAAAATCTAATGTGTCCCCAGCATGCACACATTACTCACATACCCACATACTTCCATTTTATATCAAGACCCTTCTCTATTAAATTATATCATGAGGCAGCCATTTTGTCAGGACAGGGTTATTACAACAAAAGTTTTAATACAAAGAAATAAGTTCTTCTCCTTTAAGCTTCAAAATATAGTTCTAAAACACTTGGAAGGGAGATTAGCTTTGAGAATGTTCTCCCAAAAGAGACTTACCCTCTGCATATTCCACCCCACATCCTGCTCTTAGACTGAGCCATGGGGTGGAGTAGTGGTAACATAAAGAAACCAGTAAAGTTTGTTTGTTTGTTTGTTTGTTTGTTTGTTTTTAAGAAACCAGTAAAATTTTGAGGAATCTAAATGCATGGGAATCTTTGGCTCCTGTATTTGGATAAGGCCCAACACAAGTTCTAAATCTCTGAATTCCACATGTTCAGAAAAGTGAACAGAGCAAAACTATCTGAAGGATGGGTCAAAACAGAAGGCCTCAGAGAGCTCTTTCGAGTTTTCCACAGCTCTGGAGTAGCAAGGAAGCAGCCAGCATTGACCTGAGCACTAGAGAGGTGCAAATGCAGCTGAGAATACCAACTCCACAGAGATTTTGGAATACAAAGGAAAGTCAGTGCCCCTGAACCTCGTAATTCTATAAGCTCCTCAGCACAGGAATATGATTCTGGGAATGGAGGGAGGGAAGGCAATGAAACTTTGAATTTCTCAGATTACGTTTATTCCCCCTGGCAGAATGGGAGCATGAAATAAAAAAGACAAGTTTGCTTACACAGAACAAGAAACAAGAATTACATTTTTTTCCACACTAAATCTGTAGACTTAGAATTATGCCTGCTATACAAAAAACATTATGAAGTGTTTCTCAGACTTTTTTGTATTATCACCCCCTAAGTAGCCTTCTTAGACCTTCTTTTCCCAAATTACCATCCTTATAAAATTTTAACAATACAAATATACTGTATATCTTATGTGCTATATTTATATGTGTGTTTTATATGTAAAGAGTAAGATTTTTTCCACCTCCACCAAGAACCAATTTTTGCCTCCCTGGGAGCAATATCACCTTTGTTAAGAAAGCATGCTATAAAATTTCTCTTAATGGGGCACAGAAAAGAAATGTTAGATAATCGGTAATATTTACTATGGCTAACACTTCACCAAATACTTCCTTGTTCAACATTTCATTTAGCCCCATCTACAAACTCATGAAATACTGTTATCATCCATTATTATCTTCATTTTCACAGATCATTAAACTACTACTGCTAATAAGTAGTTGAGCTGGAACTGGGACCCAGAAGTTCTAACTCAAATTCTATGTTCTCTCTCCATGATCCCTTGCATCAGAAAACATCTTTTGGAAATGATAGCAGCACTCTCCTTTAAATCATGGAACTGTAATAAGATGAATCGGTAGAAAATATACTACAGGGAATCAGTCTAAATGTGAAGAAAACTGACCAAATGACTATTGGTTTGTTCATCCCTAATTACTAGGATTTGGGTAGAAGGACTGAAGAGACATTAGATATTCAAAATTTAATATAAAAAGTAATATGCAGAACACTAGGAATTTGCAACGGTGTTGTTTATCTTACTGTTGGTGTTCTCATATAAGTCTAGGTAAGTTTATTGGAATTTTAAATGGTGAGACTGACATAAAAACACATGTAAAAGACTAACTCAAAAATTATTACTTAAAGAATATTAAATATCTATTTACAAAGGAAAAAAGAAATTAACATATACTCGATTCTATATATTAACATACATTCAAAGTCAAGACTTTGTCTGTTATTGTTGTTAATGAGCTATATAGCCTGCTCTCAAACAAAATGATTCCAAAACTAAATCCTTATTTATTTATTAACTATAAAGTTATGGAGTAAAATTTGTAAATACTATTTTATTACAACTATATTTACAATTCATGTTCAGACTCTAGGTATATACATATATCAAGTGTCTTATCGTCAAAATTATTTAAATATCCCATGTCAAATACTTATGTCAATATTTACCAAGGAATCACTGACTTACTCTTTCTCTAATCTTAGTAGGATCACAAAAGGATGCTACTCCATAGGCTGGAATAGATGATGCAAGTTTGTGATTGGTGGTTTTGGGGAGCTTTTCCTGGCAGTGACCATGTGAAAGGGCAACTCTCTTTTTTCAGTCTGTTCCCACTGAATACGTTAGCATCATCTTCTGGAAGAGTATTTAATATGCTGTGCATTTCAGAAAACAAGACTGAGGAACAAACAAACAGCAGACAACCTGGAAAAAGGTATCTATGTAAAACTAATCTAGATGTTTGTGCCACAAAGTAAAGAAGGTACATTAATGGTTTCTACTTTGGCACTCGATAATGAAATATGGATTGGGGTGAATCTAATCCTAGTAATCATGGATGTCTTGGACTGATCTTTCATTTCTGGTACAAAATAAGAGAATCAGCAGAGCAAATTGCTGGTGAAAGATCATCCCAAGAGAGGAGCAGCAAAGGCCCCATGGAAGGAAAGAGTTTGGCATGTTTGAGTAACTGAGAGAACTCTAATATGGTATTTAGTCGGCTTTGGGTTTAGCAAGAATATTTTTCATGAAATTATTTGAAATGTTTTAGCATGTTCTAAGTATTATGTTATTCCTGTTTCTATTTGGCGTAGTAGATGCCATAAAACAATAATATAACCAATAGATAAATGACAGAGACTAGAATAATTCAAGTTAGTAATAAGTAGTAAGGAAAAGCATATGCGTTGTGCTAGACCAATTTTAAAAGTGTTTGAATTATCGTGTATACAAAGTTATCACACCAAAACACCTCTAGATTCTAATTCCTTCCATACTAAAAAGGGCATAATCCATCATGACCCTTCAAATTCAGGAAATTCAGATATAAGTGTGGTTTTAATAGAAATACTTAAAACTCACTTGATTTTTTAAAATAATATTTTTCTTTAATATCCTGAGAAAATATTAGGTTAGATGGCTACAGCTCAACTCTTTCCAAAAACATAGAGAAATGCACTGAATTTAAGGTAATGGTGTTGAAATATAACAGTAAGTCAACTTGAGGACAATCCAACATTTTTATATATACTATATTGTTCCTGGATGAAGGAGGACATCTATCTTTCTATCTACAACTATTCTTATATATACATGTATAGACATTGATAATATTGACTAAATTGAGAAGTCAATTTAAGTCAAATGGCATGACAATCCATTTAAATAAACAAACTTTTTAAAAAATGTTAAAATGTTTATTGAATGCTACTGTCAGAAAGTCTTAAAAAATACCTAAATCAAATGTAGAAAATCAATTTGATGATTTTAATGTCGTCTTTCTGCACTTTTTTAACATGCCAAAATGACTACAAATTGAGTAGAGAGCTGCCTAGATCACTATAGCAAGGAGAGATTAAAAAGCTAATTAACAGGTTATAGGAATCACAGGAAAATTACTGCTCACTAGATGAAATGTCTCAAAATGTTAATGAATAAATCATATCAATATCAAATATAATAAAAATGATAATGTAATAAATCAAAATATAAAATAATAAAAAATAAAATACAAAAATGTCATACTCAAGTGATATCGTGAGTGTTTAGTGAGCTCTGTTAAGGCAGAAGCCCACATTTTGTAAAGGGTCTGATAGTAAATATTTTAAATTTTATACATCACAAAGGGTCTCTATCACATAGTCTTTCTCTTCTTCTTTTTTTTTTTTTAAACAACTTTTAAAAATGTGAAAACCATCCTTGGCTCAAGACAAGGAGCAGGTCTTATTTTTATATCCCTACATTGTTAGTGGCTTACTAAATATAGACAGATAGACTGAGAGATGAGCTTGTTTTCCATGAGTTATGAAACTGTCAAATTCAAGAGTAGCTTTGCAAAAGATAAAAAAGAGGGACACAGTGTTCAAAATTGTCTTTCAAATATGCACAATTGCGTGAGTTGATTTCTCAATTCTATATTTTTGTCAGAGCGGTATTTCATCAAACACAAATCTTCATTTTATTCATCTGACCATTATGCAGAGTGTTAATATACTTTGAAAAGGGGGCTAATAAAACCTCAAAATTAGACCTATCTCTTGTAATTGCATGTAACTGAGTAATAGATATGGCTTTGATTTGAGCCATATATTGACCACATCCTTGTATTTCTTTCTATCCCTTCTACGGACCACCAATAAATAAGGAAGGCTTAAACTGCCTGGCTTGAAAGCAGCTCAACAGGCATATGATTTAGAAAAAAATATGCAAACCTAAAAAGCTGGTATCTTTCTCTGTAAAAGTAGATAAACATAGAATTGCTAAAAGTAGATAAACAGAGAAGGGAATTGCTAGAACAACTGGAATTTCTGTAGCTATTCCCTGGGTGGTTACTGGGGGAAAGAGATGGTACCACAAAAAAACTGCCCTCCCAGGAAACTGGGAGAAGGACTCGGAATCTAGAAGACAAGCAACCACTTCCCGACTGGAGTTGCTTATCAGCAGAACTGGCAGATTCTTCTGGGATAACTCATAAATGATGGAGGAAAGGCATGTCTAGACTAAAAGGGGCAAGGACTAACCGCAGTTTCCGTTGAAGTTATATTTGATATAAGAGGGTCCTAAAATTTCTATGAGTTTATAAGAGGCTACAAATAATACTCAAACCACCAGGCCCTAAAAGGTACCTTGGCATGAATTATATGGAAAAGTTTCTGGGGTGAAGTTCAAAGGACCACCCACACCATGAAATTTCGTGGTGGCCCAGCTGGGCACCCCAACTGCCCAGTGTGACGTACTATAGTGCTAGCACTGTGGTCAGTGTGCTGTGAGGGCATCAACAACTAACTGGTCACCAAACCCACTGAAAACACTAGCAGCTGGAGGCAGCATGAGCTCCCCTGGACTTTTTGGATTACCTCCCAGTACTGACAAGTGAACAATAATATACATAGATCCCCTATCGCCCTTCCACCAACACTTTATAGATTTCCAGCATCTTAAGAAATTAGAACCAAGAAGAAAAGTGGCAAAACCCTTGGAAGGAACAGAAACTTGATATGTAGTTTTCAGCTGCATGATAATACCAAAATTCATTTGCAGAAACTGCAGTGTCAGTCTACAAGTCTAGCATAAGTTGTCTGAGCTAGATAAGGCATGAGGTTTCTCTTTTAAAACAGTTTTTCCAGTTATAAAATGAGAGTTTCATTTTTGCTTCACTAACTTTTGTGAATTATGTCAACCATGAAGTATCTCATGATCAGATATGCTAAAATAATAAAATAGTCTTTTCCTTAAATTGCAGTTAGAATACAGAGAGCTTCAAAATTTCATAAGAGATCACAAACATTTAGAAATGCAGGAGACAAAAGATAATTAAGAAATATTCAGAGGAAATGGGGAAAATAATTAACTGTTTTAAAATGGTTATGAAAAATCCTAAATCTGAGGTTGCCTCTGAAACTCTTATAGAATAAATTCTAGTTTATTTTGAAAAATAAACATATAAGGTTCCCATGGAGACAAAACCAATTTTTCCCTTAGATCCAAACTGCAGAAACTTAAGTTTTTAACTACTGAGATGTAGGAACACTTCAAAAATACTTCAAACTGACAGATGAAGGATTAATAAACTGAAACAAGGGGATTAATAAGCTGAAACAACAAACAGCAAATATTGGGCTATACTTACAAACAAATATACAATATATGGTTGACAATAAATTTAAATATGTTTCAACTGTCTGATGAGAATGGCTCAAAGCAAATGCAAAATAATAATATAATTAAGAATATATCTTAATTAAAGTCTTAATTAAGAATAAATCTATAATTAAGAATATATGTCTGCAAGTGCATTGAGTGCTTCTGGAAATACCAATCAGTATTGTGATGGCACAATAAATTTATGTGTAACAGTTGAAAGAACCAAGAGTCTTTGGTCTGGGAAAGTTAAGAGTACTAGTAGTGGGCATGACATCTGACATTCATCTTTTAGTAACAAAAGGGCTGTTGCATGGGCATACAGAAGAGAAATCAGGCTTATCCTATGTGACTTCATAAGCATCTGAGAATTCATTATAGCTAGTAGCAGGCGCCAGTGGCAGATTTTTATCCAAAATGATAAAGAAAGTTATAACAACAAAGACTGCTCAAAAAAGCAGTCTTCTGTGGTAAGGACCTCAGCACACTTCAAGTACTACTTACAAATAGGCAGGACTCAGATGCAACTACTGAGAGAATTCACACAATGGATATAGAGGGTAAGGTTAGATGTCTCTAGACTGCTTTCAGTTCTACAAATAGTTGATTCCATTATACATTATAGCCTTCTATAGCTAAAGGAATGACTATTTGAAATTTGGAATGCTTGAAATGATTTTTCAAGCCATTTTCTTTTGTTTTAAATTTTAAGACTTTGCTTTCTGAATTTTCTGATCAAATTTACTATAATACAGAAGCTGACCAAGGAAAAAATTAGAGGGAAGACAATGATCTGAACAATTTCATTAAGAAAGGGGTCTCAAACTCAAAAGCCTGTAGGGGTCAGGTAGGTACTTTAAATTACTGACTTGGGCAGATAATTCTTCCATTTTTGAAACATATCACCCTCTTATATATTCTTTTTTCCACCTTTTTTGGTAAGGGGCATGATATCTTACCCAAGTTAATGCTAGTTGGTGTCAAATCCAAACAGTCCAACACATGTGTTTATGCTCAGTGGATATGTTTCTTCCACATGGAACTCAGTCACCCAGGCTCCTTCCATTCTGTGGTTCAGGAGATCCTGGATATTCTAATTCATCCTTCAAAAGAGGGAAAAGAAAGTAAAGAGACTCTGCTTTTGTTAAAAATCCTCTCAAGAATGAAACCCACTACTTCTGCTTGCATTCCATGGGTGAGAAGTTTTCATATAGTCTGGATTAAAAAAATAAGCTGTAAAATGTAGTATCTAGTTAATCAGCCACTTGTCAATGGCAACCGTACTGTATGAAAAGAAAGAGTATAATAATTACTGGACAGCTAGCAGTCTCTGCCATATATTGGTGCAAAATTTTTTCTGTAATGAGAGAGTCGACTGTGCAAGAGTGATGATAAATAGCTATTGAGAGCAGGCCTCAGAGAAGTGGCTTGGACAGTGTGGCACACTGGAGAACATATACAGCCACCAAGCCACCCCTAAAAGGGAGTGGCTGGCTTCGGGGTTCCAGGTGATTGCCTTTAGTGCCTGGCGCATAGCAGGCAACTCAGGAGATATTTGTTGACTATATAAACAAATGCAGGATGAAAGCATTCTGAATTAGCAGGCCTTCCAAATTTTTCAAGAGAAAAAAATTTTAATTTTTATGTAAAATCAATTGAATTTTAATTTTTTGACCAAATTAAAAAAAAAAAACCTTACTTGCTAGATACACAAAATACTTTTATGCTGAATTTGTACTATGGGCAACTAATCTGCATTTATAAGCTCTGGATAATAGTTACCACTGAGAGCTTTTCAAGTGTTCTAAATATATTAAAACTATTTGCTTCGTTCAAGAGATAATATTTTATAAAAAATACTAATAATAATATTGGTTCATTTAAAACATTTTTTCTAAGAAGGTACAATCCTCCTCATGGTTAGAAGAGTTCAGAACACTGCCTTCTAGACTTGCTTAGGTATAATTTTAGATTCTGATGAGGACAAAAAATAGAATATAAAACCAGAAAATATTGCTTCCCAGTTTAATTTTATGCTTGATTAAATGTGATGGGGCTATTGGAAAGATAGGGAAAACTAAATGAAATGGAAATGAACAAGAGTCTGCAAAGTGTCTGCAGGCAATGTGACTTTGGCAGGGCTCCTTGGGGACAGCTCACCAGCTCTCGCTTGTTTGTTTTACCAACGGGGAAGATTGCTGCTTTATCTCTGAACATTTTTCACAAGTTAAATGTGACATTTTCATTCTCCTCTAACACTGTGTCATCATATTTTTTCTGAACCAGTGATATCCTTAAGGCTTTTTTTTTCCAAAAATGGAAGCTGTGAAACCAATTATCTTCACATAAGTTTCATAAGTTCCTTCTCCTTACTTCTCACCAAGATGGCTGGCCCTGTGCAGTACATTGAGTTTAGCACCAAAGCGATCCTTGCCGAGCCTTCAGTTTGGCCAGACTGGTCCAAACATATAGTTTAGCTACTCTAGAAAGTTTTAGCAGGGTCTTGCCTTCTACAGAAAAAAAGATCAGGTTGAAATTTTTCGATCAGGTTAAAAAAAAAACAGCAAAATTTTAGTTTCTTAAAGCAGAAAAAAAAAATACATGATATCATTCTGTTTTAGAGAACCCAAGCTCCTTCTGCTAAAATACCTAACTACCTTTTCATCTTCCTAAATGCTTAAGTTTACCTAAACATCCTAGCAATGTGTTAGTAGGTTCTGATAAGGGATTGATTACCTGTCGACATTCATTCATCTAGTGCCATGACAGTCTATGGATGCACCAAGCACTGTTCTCTGTGAGGGGGTGAAACTCTATACTCAACAGACACAATCCTTGCACAATGGAGTTTACGTGTCTCATGGAGATGACAGATACTTGCAGATATACCACAGCCTGATAACTATAACGAGAATTCGACAGCCCCTGAGAGCACCCAGAAGCACCACGGGAGTCCCACAGCCAAATGCTTCTCCTAACTGGAGGCCACATAACCCTGTGCATGAGGAGCACGTAGGCAGGGACCGTGGCAGCTGCAACAAGCTTCCAAATCT
This sequence comes from Eidolon dupreanum, assembly GCA_028627145.1. NCBI lineage: Eukaryota > Metazoa > Chordata > Mammalia > Chiroptera > Pteropodidae > Eidolon > Eidolon dupreanum. The sequence goes on along the minus strand of CM053511.1, from coordinate 18,919,394 downwards.
ACTACGTAAGACTTCAAACTACTAACAGAAACATCCCTAGTCTAGTCTAAGCCACTCATTTTAGAGAGAAGAAAAATAAGGACACTCTGTAATGTTGACTAATATGCCTACTATTTTTTTTGTCACTGTCTACATCTTTCTTCAGTCTCCTGAAATCCTCAGCTAGAAATAATGATCCCCTTCTTTTGCTTCCCATGGAATTTTTTGGTACCTCTTTGGTGAAATTTACCTTATTTTATCAAATCTAAGATGTCATCTATTAAAACAGTCCTCATTTCAGAGATATTAAATTTGAGGTAAGGAGGAGGGGATTTTAGAATAGGTGAAACGTGGTATTACTTTCTGACTTGTGTTTGAGCTATATACAAGCTTGTCTTATCTCCACCAATAAATTTCAAGTCCTCAAGAGCAGACTATGTCTAATCATTTTGTGTAGTTTAATGTAAAAGATCAACGTCTTGCAATTTGCAGAAACCCAAAGTATATTTAAAAGACAAAAAAGAAAAAGGTTTATCAAGTATACCTGATAAAGCCAAGTTTCCCAATTTTCAGTCTAGTATTCTCTCTACCAAATAATAACATCATCGATCCTTATTAAGAGGAAGTCAATAGAAAATTTAATATAAAACAGTAATAGAAAAATGCATATATAATGCTCATAAAGCACTACTGATATGCCAGATATTATGTAAGTGCTATAATTGTCTTTTAATGCTCACAACAGCCTGATGTTCTGGCTATTTTTTATGCCCTTTGTTTTTATTTCCTCAGCCCATCTTTCTGCTCTGGCCATTTGATGTTGGTAGGGCCCCCTGGATCTTGCTCAGCCACACTACTTGTCTCTTGCTTTTAACCAAACTGCTATGCCTCTACCAGGCGGGGTGCCCGGGACATCTCCCCGAGCCACACTGGTGCCTACACAAACTTGAAAGTGTCGTTAGAGTCTATGGCCATGCCTCGCTGAACAAGCCCAATCCTGTCTGATCTCAGAAGCTAAGCAGAGTCGGGCCTGGTTAGTACTTGGATGGGAGACCACCTAGGAAGACCAGGTGCTGTAGGCGTAAAAAATAAAAAAATAAAGGATTGTAAGCTTACAAGGTCCTTGCAATCTGCAAGGCCAACCAAAGGTTGCCTCCCCTAAAAATAAAATAAAATAAAGAAAAGAAAAAGAAAGTGTCATTAAAGTGCAACAAGGTGGTTAAATCCCTTGGGGCCAGGGAGCTAATGGATAAATATCACCCTCTTCTCAGGCAGAGATTCTGAGCTAGCTTTCACAGCTTCACAGGGAGGGCCCAACAGACTCTCATACCATTTTCTACATCAGGATGGGGCTCAATCATGACCCCCTGGACCAGCCTGGCTTCCTTCCTGTTTTAATCCATTTACTCCCAGATTCCAGTGTCCTAATGAATCCCTAGAAATACCTCCTAAAGTAAACCACCTACACATAATCTTTCTTCTCAGGCTCAATATTTTGGGAGAAGTACTAAGATCCCTGTAAAGTAGTTGCACTATGAATAGCCTAGGTTTCAAATACAGAAAGCAAAGCCCAGAGAGCTTAAATCAAATGCCCAAGGGCCTACAGGCAGTAAGTGGCAGAGCTGGGCTTTGAACTCAGAAAGTCTGGTGCCAGAGTTAATACCTCTTTAATCACTTCACCTTTTCTCTTCACAGAAAATGAAATTTGATTTTTAAATAAACAAATCAAATATTTTTCTGCCTAATTAATCATAATTTGTTCTATCAATACAGCAGTATGTATTTGGTCCACTGTCAAATACTGTAGAGAATTAATGTTTATTAAGCCCCTACTCCATGCCAGATATGTTAGTACATATTCTCATTACTTCTTATACTTTTGAATTGTTATTATTTTTGAAATTTATTTTGTATATGAGAAAAATGGACTTTAGAAAATTTAAGTAATTTGCCAAAGTTACAGAGCTGATAAGGGCTGAAACTAGGAATGCAATCCACTCATTTATTTATTTGATTAACAAATATTTATTGAGTAACTGAGGTGTGCCGGGCACTGTTCTGAAAGTAGGAATGTGGTCCAGGCCTCTGCCTTCACAGAGCTTATATTCTGGTAGAGGAGCTGCACAGTAATTCAAACAAATAAACAAGAACCACTGGGTAGTCATAATTTGCTCAAAGACAATAACCCAGGGAGGTGACAGAGTGACTAGATCCGTGAGAGGAGTGCCCATGCTAAGCGAACACCTAGAAGATTCTTAACTTTGGCACTATCGACACTTTAGGACTGATTCTTCTTTGTTATGGGGTATTATCTTATGCATTGTGGAATGTTTAGCAGTATCACTGGCTTATCCTCACTGGATACAAGCAGTGTTCCTCAAATCCTGGTAGCCAAAAAGTCTCCAGACATCACTAAATATCTTCTGGGGGACAAAGCAGCCTGTTTGAGAATCAGTGATGTACAGCAAAGTTGTTCAGGTGGGACCAGACTTGGTACGTGTGCAAAGCAAAATAAGTTTACAGTGAGTAAGGAAGATAGGAGCAAGAGATGAGGTAATAAAGACAGGCGAAGGCCCTACCAGGCAAAGACTTCTAGGCTAGGAGGAATGACCTCTGATTTTATCTCAGGCTTCCCGTAGCCTAGGATGACTTGGAAATGAGATGGTTGTTGTGGAACAGTCACTGATTCTTTCCCTTCTTATTTTTCAAGAGCTCTTAATCCTCAGACCTGGCTAGCCTCTACGCTGAGACTTGCATTATGCATGTTTTCTGAGCCACTCACATCTATTCTGTGCTTTCTCTTATAGGTTCCTGGGGCCGGGTACTTTGGTTACACATGTGTCTGTTCCCTACTTGGTGCCTTTTCCCTGTGGTTCTTTGCCTGGAACACAATGCCCTGCCCTTCCTGCTTGGGAACTCCCTTAGCATGCTTCAAGGGCCAGTTCAAGAATCTGCCTCTCTAGGATGTCTTTCCCAACTTCTTCCTGCAGGCAAACACTTCAACATATATGCTAGTACATTATCATTCTTTATATCTGAATCAAGTTCCTCACCCTCCCTGAAACTTCCCCAAGGCTGTGAGCTAAATCCTGGTCGTCTTTGATTCTGCAGTAACTACCCAGTGACTGACATGCATATAGAAGGTTTGTTCTTTGACCAAAATCTATGTTACTATTTTGAGCCTTCTTCCAAACATAAAAATACTACCTAAGAAAAATTCATTCTGTGCTTCTATCACTTTGGAGAGATGCATTCTTCAACTTTTTCTTTAGTAAATACTGATTGGTTCCTTTTTTTTTCTAAGAAAATGCACAAATCTTGGCAGCATATACACACATACACACACTCAAATTTACTTAGAAAATATACCTTTAGAATTATTGCTGTTGCAGGCCATTCACTTTTAACTTTATGCCAGGTGAATATTAATCAAGGGACAAAAGTAATTAATGTGAGGACCACAGTCATTGAGAGGAAGCAGTGTATCTCAGTTGTGAATGATAAGTTTAAAACTGTTCTCATCTCATCCTGGAACCATTAGGACCTTTCCCACCCTGCAAGGATTAGTATCCAATCATCTGGAGTAAATGGTTCAAGGAGTTTATAAGCCACAGGTCTCATAAAATTTCCTCTCACAAATGCATTGTTTTAATAAATGTCTTCAAAGTCAATGGTGCTGATTTTATGATGTGTATGCAGACAGACTATGAAAAGGCTGAAAAAAAGAGAAAGCAGCAATAAAAACCCACTACTCGATGAGTCAAATTGTAAGCAATGTGCTGCTTTATAAACTCGTCTGAGTGAAAGTGAAATACCAGACTAACAAAATAGATGGTCACAAGATGAACTTTTATATCCGAATTTGATCCGAGTCAGAACAAGTTTCTAATTTCATTTAGCACTGTGTTTCGCTCATAGTAGGTCTCTAATAAACATCTGCTAAATGCATGAATATAGTTTGCCACTCACCTATTTTCTTAATATTAAAATATACAATAAATTTAGTTATGTCCTTTTCACATGATTCATACAGTTTGAATTTTGGCAAAAATAACAAATCTAGGCAGCAATTTGAGTCATTCTAGGGAAAAAAAATGCAAAGTGTTATAAACTTAGCTTTGCAATGAAACCATTAAAAAGATTTCTGAATCCAGCTGTCTTTCTTCTGCTTTAAAGATACCATGTAAAACAAAAACTCACAGGCAGAAGGCAAAGCTGGGTGTGAACCCCTTTTTTGGAGTGTTTGCCAATGGGAATAAAGAGCCAAAAGGAACCCAGGACATTGTTCTATGTTCTCTTAGCTACCACTCAACACAGTCACCATAATCACATTATATTTATGCAACAGGAAGTTCATTTTCCAAAATGATTCTGCCATTTCTTTTTCTAACATCTGACAAAACTATGAAAGACAAAGAGGTGATCATTGGGCCCATTATGTGTTATCAGACATGGAAGCATACAATTCAAGATGGATTAAAGTTAAGTCCGGAAATTCTCAGCGCAATCTCTTAAAATAATAACGGTGAGTTAGAAGAACTGGTTTCCTTTTTAAAAATAAACAAACAAACAAAAAACGTGAGCTTTTCCTTTTAAAAGTAAAGACATCAAGTTTCAGTAACTGGTTTTAAATTGTGTTTTGTTTTACTTTTTTACTAACCTTACCAGTTGTTTGAGTTAACGGGTACATTCAGTCAAGTAATAAATAAATGTATAAAAACAGCCTGCTATCAAATGTCTACAAAAGCTTTTAGGAAACTTTCATCACCCTTCCAAAAAGATGGTCCATGTCCAATCTAGGTGCTAGAAAAGGCAAATGAAACAATTACTCTCTATGTTTTAGGGACGCATATTACAATATTTCCCCACAGCCTTAGCTAATGACACTACTTTAATTTTTGGTAATAATACTAATAAGTATATTTTTAAAGTAGTTTTTGCTTAAGTGACTTTCGCCCTTCTTTCTTTACTTTTATTATCCCCTTCCAATTAGTCCCTAAGACTGTGGTCTACTGTCCTTTCCTAAAACCACCATCACAGTATCTCCTATCCCGCGTTTTTTTCTAAAACCTCGCCCCTCCCTCTATCAAGGTAAGGAGGCCGTGGTCCTTCGTTAGACTCTCAGTGGCCTTTGTGACTGCCTCACTCCTGTGGCAGGAACGCCTCACTCTCGGAACGCTTGTTCTGGAACTCAGCCGCCAAACTGCGCGGAGGCCCGTTTGAAGCAAAATCAAAGCCCTCGGCCGCCAGCCGGGAGGTAGGTAGGTGTCTGAAGCAAGCGGGAGACGCGCCACCAGAAGTACCGAAGATGCAGACAGAGGAGTAGATCCTGCAGCAAGCCGGTGAGCCACCCCGTTGGTGACGGCAAAGAGAGATGGAATAGGGCGAGCACCCGAACCACGCGGCCACCGAGCGGGTATCCACTGAGAAGCCAGCTGGCACCTCACCCGGGAGGTCCCTGCTGTCCCCGCGCGTCTCCTCTCACGTGGTGTCGCCTGCGCACACGGCTGCCAAGAGGAAACACCCTCCCCGGAACCAGGTCTCCACCAAGAAGCCTGCGAGTATCACTCATACCAAAACCCAGCACCACCGGCTGACAGGCAATGCCCAACACAGCTGGAGGTGAGCCCCAAGAACTGAGCCAGACCCCAGCCTAGGCTGCAGGTCCCTTCAAAGTGACAGCCAACGCCTTCTTGACAGACATGTGAGTAACTCACCTTAAAAGTAAATTCTTCAGACCCCCTTGAGCTGTCCCACTAATACCACATGGAGCAGACAGGCCATTTTCACTGAGACCTAGCGAAATTGCAAATTTATGAGCGAAATAAGTCTTTGTTGCTTTTTTAAGCACTAAATTTTGGGGTGGTTCGTTATGCAACAATTGATAACTGATACATCCTCCCTACTGCCTGTGTAATATGTAATCTTTATATTCCCATCGCCAGTGTCCTAAATTCAAGTTCTCATCACTTGCCTAGAGTATTGCAATAGTTGACTCTTTTCCTTCTCTCAATCTCTCCCTGGTTGATTTTAATTTCTACAGTTCACCCTCCATCTTTTAAACTTACATCTTGTTTATATTACTCCCCAGAATAGAGTAAAAGTTCAAACTATAAATATGAGTACTTTTCAATATCTATCAGTTTTCAATTCTGGCTGCCCATTAGAATTATCCAAGGAATTTTTTTAAGCTTATGTCTGAACCTCAGCTCAGAGGTTCTTATTCAGCTGGTATAAGGTGGAACTACTCATTGGTTCCCACTGGTTGTTTTAAAAGCTGTCCAAATAGTCTGTAGGGCAGTCGAAATGAGACCTCTGAAGCCAATGGGAGCAGAAAGGAACTTACAGGGATGGGTATAATGAGAACAGAGCCAACACCAATATTCAAGGTATGAGTAAAAGATAAAGATAAAGAAGTGATATAGAGTTTTCAGAGTAGGAGGAAACACAGAGAGAGAATTAAAATAACAAGAAAAGGAAATGCCTGGGAAGTAAAAATAAAATTCAGAAGATATTGAAGATAGTTCCAAATGTTCATAAATTTCTCATGCTGTTTTATTTTATTATAATAAAATGATTAATACAGCCCTGATAGGCAGAGTTAACTCTAGAGTTGAAAGAAAACATATGACTCCATTAGTATATGATTTCATGTCTTAGCATATTCTCCAACCTATTACAATTCATTTATTGGTTCAACAAATGTGTACTGAATGCCTACTATTTGCCACACATTATGCTCGGGATATAGAAGTGAACAACACAAAAATCCTTGGGTTAAGGAACTTACTTTCAAGTTGGGTGTGATGAACAATTAAAAACTAAACAAGCATATAATATGTCAGAGTTTGGTAAATAATATAAAGAAAAAATTTTTAAAAAGGGGAGAGGAAAAGAAATACTAGGGCAGGAGTAGGGGATGGCGTGTGGAGTATTTTTTAAAAAGGGTCATAAAAAGCTTCACTTGTAAGGTTTCCTTTGTGCGCAGACCTGAAAGAAGTAAAGGAGCCAGCCATGTGAATGGTTACGTGTGGGAGACGTACAGGCAGAACGAAGCAAGTGAGAGTATGCTCAAGGTTTATAAGATACAGCAAGGAGGCCAGTGTGGCTAGGGTGAAGCAAAAATAGTGGAGGGTACTAGGGGTTTCATGAATGGGGAGGAGAAATTGTGACAGTCAGTAGTTCTCTTAGAGTGTTTTAGAATCACCTACGAGGATTCTCAAAATGTCCATGCTCGGTCTGCACCCTCTGTGTGGAGAAAGGACCAATTCAGATCACTTATCTGTTTTTAACATATTTCATAACGAACAAGTGTAGCTTTTGTTGTAATAATATGTTTCTCATTCAAAACATTTTAAAATAGAAATATCTGTTAATGAGAAATAAAGAATTATATTCTCTATATATTTTTCCAGATGTGTTTCATAAGGAGTCTCATGATGGGCAATGGATTGTATATTATTTGGGTAGTTACTGTAACAAAGTACTACACAGACTTTGGGTGGCTTGAAACAGCAAAAACATATTGTCTCATGATTGTAGAGGTTGTAAGTGCCAAACCTGGGTTTCAGCCCAGCTGTGCTACCTCTGAGACTCTGGGTAGACTCCTTCCTTGCTTCTTCCTAGCTTCTGGTAGTGGGCAGCAGTCCTTGGCATTCCTTGGCTTACATCTTCTTCCCTCTCTCTGTCTTTGTCCAAATTTCCCTTTTATAAGGACACCAATTGAATTGGATTATAGCCCACTGTAATCACTCATCTTAACTTGGTTAAATCTACAAAGACCCTATTTCCAAATAACGTCACATTCCAAGGTACTGGAGGTTAGGACTTCAATGTATCTTCTTTGGGGAGAATCTATTATATGTTTTTTGATTGTCTCATTTTTCCAGTCTGGCAGACATTTTTCAGAAAATGACTGAAAACTCTATGAAAATACTTGGTTATTTTTGGTGACTTTCACTCATGGAACATGAATTTTCAAAGTTTTGATGAGTTGACATGTAGGCCTTATGGCCATATAATTCCTAACACAGATTTACTGAAATTAGAGTCATCCACACCTTTGGAAATGGTTTCACAGTTCCAGGGGAATAGAAATTAGAATATTAATAAAATTAACCTGAAAGAAAATGGACATTAGCACATAAACATGTTTAAAACATGTCTAACTTTCCGAACAACTTAATTTTACCTAATGAAGGCTTTTGTTTTCAGCATCAGAATGAAAATTGTTAGTCTAACAATGACCTCTGTAAAAGCTGAACTTTTGTTGAATGCTAGCTTTGAATGTTGAATGTTGACCAGTAGTAAACTCCATAGAGAAAAATCTGAGCAGCACATAATGCTTAGTCTCAAGATATCCCCCAGGCAAAGCAAATCCTTACAAAGAACACACTGGTGGCCCAAGTAACAGAGTCAAGCTGAAATTAATGGGTTGGCACACATGCTGCCCTAGGAAAGTGAGCATTCTGTCACAGGACAGAAAGCAAAAGAAGATGAAGAACAAACACCTACTTCTCGATATATTATCAAACATCATGTTCGCAATTACACTAAAAGTACACACAGTGAAGTATAAACTGTGTTTGACCCATCTATTATCTGGAAGTTAAATATCTCCAAATTCATTTATTTCCACTAATCAGCTGCTACACATTTTTCTCCAGCTTCTGCCATCTGCTTTTAATTACCAAAACAATCCACAATCCAAATTGAAATGATAGTTAATCATCACCACTTTCAGCTTACAGGTATAGTAAAAAAAAAAAAAAAAAAGAAAAGAAATAAGCATATTTTCAGAGAGTTGAACTTAGAAGAATCCAGAACATTGCCAAAATTACCTTATTTCTTTGACATTTTGAGAGTTCACAAATGAAATCCACTTTAAGTAAACAGCTTTAAAAAATTTGGATTAACAAGATTAACAAATACTGTTATTTTGGGCAGAACGATTGAAGTAAAGTAAAAAAGACCCAAACAGATTTCATAGAGAAAGTATGAAGAAATACAGCACACCCTCCAACAGTAATAACTAAAGCTAACATCTAAAGTTAGATGGCATAAATGTTTCAACAACTAATAAGTTCACCTTAATATCATATTTCAGTTTTTAGGAAAAGAAAACCAAAGGCTTACTTTTTCCTTTTAAACAAAGGACATCAAGGTATGAAAAAGAAGTGAAACTAACATTGCCGAGTGTCTGCTATGTATTTGTATGTCACAAATTCAGTCCTGTAAACAGTCCTAGAGAGATTACTTCTCCCACTTTAAAGATAAAAAAACTGAGCCTGGTAGATAAAGTCAAGTTGAGAGTCAAACATAGGTCAGTATATGATTGATGCCTGATTGATACATGATGAATGATGAATAACAAAAAACTTGATAAAAGAAAGTTTCACTGTATTTTTTTAAAGGATAGTACCAGCTTAACAACTATTGGTGTTCAAAAAAATAAGCAGTTTGTCCTTCATGACTTCATGTCTTATCAAGGCTAAAGTCCAAATGATTTTATGTATATGTATATGTACATGTATACGTATATGTGTACATATGTATGTATATACATATACATATGTATGTGTTCTGAAAATTCAAGACAATAATAACTTCTTTTAACATTCTGATGTGTTTTTCAATTTTAATAATGTATTGAGCTCTGAGAGATTAAAGGTAGTGCTTTGAGATTCCCAGAGAGAAGCAAAAATTATATGAATGTGCAAGAATTAATATTCTAGGCTTCAGTAAGAAGTTTTTAAGTTTATAATTGTTATTGGAATTCATCCATCCTACTAAAGAAAGAGCTGATGCTTTTATATTTTTACGTCTGCTGAGACCCAGCGTTTCTAAGGTTTGATGTCAGGAGCCCTCAGTGTTTACAAATTCAGATTCCCAGGCATGACCCCAGGAATCCATATTTTTAATCATCTCAAGGTGCTATAGTAGCTTCAACATACTTCCTCTTTGTCTTAAATTTGCAAGTGTCAAATGCCAATCCCCTAAAATGTCAACACAACAGCCTGTTGATAAGACAAAGCTGAGTTGATTGTCTACTATGTAACTTACTTCACTGAGCCTTTGTAGTCCTCAAAGGCCAAAATAGGACTATTAATTGAGATTTTGAAGTTGGTTTAAGGTGGATCTGTGAATGCAAGGGCTTAGTTAGAATTGGGTAAGGATCATGATATAATAGTGTAGAATTGGTGGACATAGCAAGATAAGGATCTTGAGGCAAAAGGATCAATGAGTCTGGTAGTATAAACTATCTACTGATGATTTCTGATGAAGAGTTGATGAGTCCTTCAGGAAATTCCTGAAATGACCAATAAAGTTATTTACATCTTTCTTCCAGCTGATTTCTACCTTTGAATTTGGAGTATAAAAGGATGAAATAGTAAAGACTTACAGTTACCTGAGAGAACTGTAAAAAATCTGGGATATTCCAGTCTTTGAGAAGGCTGTAGTCTGCAAATGGTCAGCACACCATTTCATGGTCAGTTTCCTCTCTAATGAAGCCAATGAGGGGTAATGGAGTTTTTACTGGGCCCTTGTCAATTCCATAATATGAGATAGGCACAGTTTCACACAGGTTCTAAAAGTAAGATTCAAAATTAGATGGTTTTTAAAGTGACAGAAAAAGCTGTGTATTTATAGCTTTACACGATTCTTTCTTCTCAGCCCTCTAAGAAAAGTGGGTCCTTCATGTTACTAAGCTATGTAACCGTGGAGGGTACATTTTAGAGAAGACAAAAGAGGAATAAATATAATTGAAAAGAAAAGGATAGATGGACCCAGAGAAAAAGGAAGGGAGAGAAGGCTGAAGTGGGTTGTCTAAAGGGAGGTTAGAAAGAGAAGATGAAAGAAATGGAAGGAAAGACAAGGAAAGAAATGGAAATGTGACAGATGCTATCTGGGCAAAAGACTTTGGAGAAAGATCAAGAATGCTTAAAGATATTTTAGAAAGATTTTTACGTGATGTCAAATGAAACCCTTTCCATGGTCTTCCTATGACATCATCAGTAAAAGTCTTTACTTATGAATGTGCTACCACAGCCCGCCTCTGCCGGTATCCAAATGCCAGAAGTTTCTTCCTCTCCAGAACCAACCAGGGATTATTCAGCCAAGCATAACATCCCAAAGTGACAGTAGCAGTTGCTGCTAAGCACTTCATCTTAGCCATCATTCAGAGAAGCTCCTGCAAGATGGCTATGGTTCTCAGTAGGGGAGGCCTCAGGTGGAACCCAGAGACCAAACCACACTGGAGGTGACAGATCACTAACACTGCCTTATACAACTGTAGTGTAAAAAGGGTTGCTGATTTGAGGAAGAATGTCTATGTAGCTAAGTAACATGCACTGTTTTCTACCTTTATTTGTGATACAAATACTTGAAAGGTATTTGTAAAATAAACCAGAGGAGAACAAAATAAACTTTTCTCAGTCTCATCCTACTTTTTCTGCTTGGGACATGCCCATTATAGCAATTTATAAGAAACTAGAACACTAGGATACAGGAGAAGAGAGGAAGAAACGAGCATCCATTGCCTGGTATCATTCTTGTTCACAGAGCCTGGCCCTGTCTCCTCCAAAGTGAATTAAATGTTGTCCCTTGGTTGGAAACATGTGGAGGCACCCAATTAACTAGTATGGTAGGACTTTTGATGTTTGCTATGTCGGCCAGCAGCTTGAGTGGGGCTTGAACTTGTCAGGAACTTAGGGTCTCATATGTCCTTTACCCTGGAGTATGTAATTTCAAAGTTAATCTTAGGTATTAAGTTCAGGGAAAAAAACAGAGGTAGGCTGAACCAGCTGGCATGTAACAGTCAGAGAGTTTGGTGATACAGGAGTAAAGTGATGAAATTTTCCTTTTTTAATCAATAAAAAGGGAAGTGGCTGCTTCTCCAGCCTCCTGTTCTTATGGTGACTCCTTAAAAACAATCATAGTCCCAAGAAGAGTCCTGACATTTTGATTTTATGGCATAAGGTCACAGGTCTTCTGACCTTTGGAACCATAAACACATATACTGAAAATAAACACAGGCATCTGTCAAGAGGTAGCAATCACAGGTATATCGCTTGTCTCTTGAGGCAATAAAAGAAGTGCATGTTCTTTCTTCTACTTTACTGAGTAAATTTGTGTGAAATTCTGTCCAGACTTTGTAGTCCCTTTCATGCTACCTTAATGCAAATAAATCTGTTAATAGTTTCCCAGTAATAAATTGTGTTCTCCTCTCTCCTATATCAGTTCAGAGGGAAATCTTGTCAGGATTCTTTTATTTCCCCAACAATGACTACTAAGAAACAGTTATACAAGCACCCACAAGGAAAAAAAGATAAATAACTTAGTGTGTTGAAGCTTGAACAGTAAATGATGTCATTTACTATGAATGTCTTGAAAGAAGGAACAGTCCTTTCACAGAGAGCAAAACTGCAGTATTGGAGAATTTAACTCTCAAACCTCAATCTCATACTTTTTATTTCTTCTAACACATCCTGGGTTTCTTCTACATCCAGCCAATCAGAAAACCTGTGTTTTCATCCACCCAAAATATTTTTGAAATCCATCTGATCTTCTCCATTGACAGAGCTTCTGAAAGCTCTGACCATCATCTCTCCGCTAAGTTCTATCACCTTCAGTTTTGCTCCCTCTCAAATCATTTCTCCACATGCTATGGGTCATATTTCTAAAACACAAGATACCTTTTTTTAAAAACATGCTATATAGGGATCTCCTCCTCTTGCTCTTGTTTATTCCAACAGCTTGATTTCTTATAACTCTAAAACTCTTTCTCTGCTTCTTTAATGTATGGTCCTGCCATAGTCAATTGCTCAATGTTACTTAAACAACGTTATTCTGGTCTCTAGCATTTTGCATAGGCCATTTCCTCAGTCAGGACCATTTGCAGCCATCCCTTCCTCTATTCACCTTCTTCCTCCTTCCAAAAAATCTCCATTTTTCATTCTTCATTTTGGACTTAACAAGAATGGATCACTTCCTTTTTTATTTTTTGTCTGGCCCTTCCAACGTGTCCCTAATTCCCCCTAGAGCACCTTGCTTTGACCTAATATTTATCACACTGTACTATATTTGCCGATTTGTACTATCTTTTATACTATAAGATCTTTGAAAGAATTTTTAATGTGTTTTGCAATTAAGTCAAGCATTAATGTCCAATTACAGGGCTGGCTTGCATACCACCCTGATCCAGGGCTTCAAATGCAGTCACCAGGACACAGCTACTTTCTAGTCCTCAGCTCTGCTGTCTTGCATGATGGTTTTACTTTCAGACTGCTCCCGGTGGCAAGCATGGCTGCCAACAGCTCGAGGTCTGCATTCTCTCAAGCTCAGTGGGAAACAGTGCCTTTCTCTCCTTGAAGTCCCATCCCAGCAAACGCTTCATTAAATGCCATCAGCTCTGATTGAGCCGTGTGCCCATTGTTGAAGTAATCACTCGGGTCAAGAAGACTAAGATGCTCTGACTAACTGGGCTTGAATAACATGTACATTTCTGGAGCCAGAGATTGAGTTCACACTGAGAGAGCCACATGGAGTATAGGGAACTCGTCAGAAAGTAATAAAGCTACTGGTACAAAAGAGGAATGAATGCAAGCTGGGAAGCAAAAACAAAGCAAAACAAAGACAGCTGTCCACTACAGTAAATAAATTACATGCTGTGTAAATCAGAATATTCTGTGGCAGGTTAAGAAATTACAGCTTTGCAGTTTAATCCAGCAACAGACGCTTTAAATCTCATTTATATGATGAGTTAGCTAATCTTTTTCTGTAAATTAGGTTTCTTTGGAGCTAAACTGAAATTCATTCAGGTTTTTTAAGATTCTGCAGAATAAATGGAAACTTATTTTCAAGCTGCATGCTGTATTCCAAAGAGGATTTATGATTATATAGACTTTGGCTTCAATTTTTAGTTAGAGTATATTTTAAAGTTGATGATTGAATTTCCTCAATATGTTAGAAACATGGAAAACATTTTGGGATAAATGGCTAATTCTGGATAATAAAGGCAAAAAATAGCACTTTTTGTATCATTGTAATACTAAATTATTAATAATGATTTAAAACATATAAAATAATTTGTTTATCATGTGTGAGTCAATCGAAATATTCCATTTATAGCAAAGTTAGGTTAACATGATAAACCAGGGCAGGAGAGGTGGAAAGAGCCAATTTATGTTCAGCAAGAAGGTTCCAGTTACTTCTTAACAACCGAGAAAAGCTTTAAATACACTTTTCCCCCTCTGGGAATTTCAGTACAACTTGGCTGCTCAGAGGAAAATCTCCTTCTTGCAACACCTTTTTTTTGTGATGAGAGCAGGCTGCCAAGACAGCTCCCACTAGATAGAAGAAGAAGTCTGAAGAATCTCCATCTTGAGTCAGGTGTCGTAATTATTTTTGACACCACTTTCACAGTAAAACTCCTTAATCCTCCTGAAATTTTATGGAGGGATAAATTAAGCACTTACATCATTACATACATTATTCCGGTGGTCTCTTTAATCTCATACTTTGAGATAGAAATATTTCAGTTATGGACCTGTAGAATGCCCTGGAAGCATCAGGTAGGTTCTTTTCATATTTAAATAAACACTTTCCTGAGTAAAAGAAACTGTGTTCCCAGTTTACACAGCTATATGATATAAGAGATTCTGTTCCCAAAGGCAGCATGATAAATCAGAAAAAGCACTCAATTTGGAAGACAGATACTTTTAGCTGAAGTCCCAAGACTTTGCCTGAAAACTTCTATGACCTTTAAGAGTTTCCTCATCTCCATAGGGGAGAAAAAATATCTTATATCATAAAGTCATTGTGTGGATCAAAAAGAAGTCAGTAACATGAAAAGAGCTCTGCCATCTGCACAGTCATATAGCCTCAGCCTTCATACTTCTCTACAACAAAGTTTTAGAAAATTGTAGAAACCAAATTTATTATGATGGAGTTAAGACATATTTCTTAGTTCATCAGAAAGTAATAGTGCTTTCTGAATACACATACACGCACACGCACACACACACACACACACACACATCAAATTACACTGCTATAATAATAGCTAACATTAAGCACTAATTATACGCAAGATACTTTGCAAGGCTTCTACTGTCAGGCCCAGAAACAATCCAATGAGGTGGCTAATATTTCTATTTTATATATAGGAAAACAAAGGCTAATAAGGATTAAATAACTTCCCTAAATCCACACAACTAGAAAGTGTGAATCTTGGACTTAACACAGGCCACTTCACTCACAGCCTATATTCTTAGCTCTACACAGCTTCTCCATCCATACAGATCCATCTGACAGAAGACATGGTCCTGTAATACTCCCTTGTATAAATATGAAATTGATTCATTGTAAAGAAGCATCATCAACTAATGGGGAAGTAATTGATCATTTAAAAAATAATTCAGAAAAATTGACCTCTTTGTTTGTTTTATCATAGCTTCTTAGAACACTCAAAAAGTGAAAAAATATCACTTTTTAAAACTTTTTAAATAAGCCCTTTTAAAGCTTTTTAAGTTGTAAGACTGAATAATATTCTATCATATGCATATATCACATTTTATCTATCCATTCATCTGTTGAGGGACGCTTGGGCCATTTCCACCTCTTGGTTATGATGAATAATGCTGCTGTGAACATTGGTGCACAAATACCTGTTCAAGTTCCTGGTTTCTATTCTTTTGGGTAGACACCAGAAGTGGAATTGCTGTATAACATACTAGTTGTATTTTTAATTTTTTGAAGAAACTTCATACTGTTTTTCATACAGGCTGTATTATTTTACATTCCCACCAACAATGCATAAGAGTTCCAGTTTTTCCACATCCTCATCAATACTTATGACTTTCTGGTTTTTTAAATAACATCCTTAAATATTATAATTTTAATACACATGTATTATTTTCAAATTCCAGGAGGATAGACCTTCAAAAATTTTGAAAGAAAATCAAGAATAATAGTGAGATTTTTGTCAAAAGTGAAAATGTTGAGAATTTCATGTCCTTAGTTGTCATGGATTTAGGGTTTCTGTCTTGAGACTTTCCTATAATGAGGTTCTCGAAAATTATTTGAAAGCCTTTCTTCTTTCTATATTCTTCATTTCAGTTGATGAGCTTGGCCTATCGTTAACTGATATGCAGCCTCACATCGATCCTCTTTACTATCCCTTACATTCGTTTGATAACTACTTAATTGTCCTTATACTTGTTTCTAAAATCCCTTCTCTCTTTTTCCTCACCATTGTCTTGGTGTGGCACTCATTAATTCTAGTCTGGTCTGGAGTATTTTTCTCTTCTCTCTCCTCTCCTCCAAAATTATAATTCAAAGAGGCAAATATAATTATATCATTGCTTTGCCTCTTGCCCCACCAACATCTTCAGCTGAACTTCTTAAACACAGGGTATTTTGTCATAGATGAAGCATGCAAATCATTCTAAAACATTGATTTTCTTGAGTGAGAAATAATTTAAAACAATAATTTGCATATTAAAATAATCATGATTATATTATATAATTGAAAGCAAACTTACATATATTTTCAACAAAACCATTGACTTCAAAAAATATTCCCACATGAGGACTTCAGACTATGTAGGCTATGGTGCCACAACCTCAGAGTTTACATTTCTCTCTGTCTTTAAGGGTACATTGAAGGATAACCTTGAAAAATACTAATTTATAGGATAAAGTATAGTCTCTTTACATGTCATTTGAGGTCCCCCATAAACTGGTACTTGCCTATATCTCTAGACTCACTTCCTGCCACTTCCCCCTACATCGATACCTTTCAGAAATGCTGCATTATTCGTGGTTTCCATAATGTCACACTACTATTTCATGTCTCCATGTATTTCATATGCTGTTATCTCACTGAAAGAGTTTTCCTATTCTGTCCCCCTACCAAGCTGTTCTATGTGGTGAACTTCATTTCTACCTTTCTATCTCCCAAATATCATTTCTTCTTTGAAGCCTCCTCAACTTTCTCCTCTACCCTCCACCCTTTCAGTGTTACTTTATATCTCAATTATACTTTAATTATTGTTCATATATTAAATGTGCTATTAGTTTACACATCTGTGTCCCATCCAAAAATATCATTATTTCAAGAGAGTATATGACTAAAGCATAGTTTCTAAAAGTAGTCTAGATGAGTTTGAATCCCAGTGCTACTATTGTCTACATGTGCGACCTTAAGCAATTAACTGACTTCGCCATACCCCAATGTCCTCTGTAAAATAGGGTCTGCACTAGAGCATACCTTACAGCGCTGCTGTTGGCTTCTATGGGATAATATTTGTGCAGGACTTAAAAGACCCGGCAAATCATTGGTGTTCACAAATGTCACCTACCATTGTCTTATTTATTTTAGAATCTTCAGAACCTGCCACAGAGTAGATGCTTGGGAAATATTTTTTTTGAAACAAATTGAATTTCCTTCTTACTATCTACATGTTTTTGGCCTTCAATTCCTTCTCTTTGGCCAAAAGAAAAACATATACTTTTAAAAAAAGAAAAAGAAATCTTGGTGACTAAGAAACCTCAGATGTACTCCTCACATCCCTAGTGTTTCAAATTACTTTGTGTGCCCTGTCCTAGAGTTGGCGGTGCTGGTGTCATGGCACAACAACTAAATCGAAAGAAGAAGGAATTAAAACGCCAATGGTTTGAAAGGGACTTCATTTCCTATTCTGTTGTCAGGAAGTGGTCCAAACCTCCATATAGGGCATGAAAAGAGGACCTTTACTTGGAGACCCCATCCTTTAGAGTTATGAAAACCCATTACATATTTGTTGAAAGGAAAACATTAGTGTATTTGGACAATAACTCCTCAAAGAGGGAGAAGCCTGCCAGAACGCGTGTATAATCGCTTGGACTGCTAGGGGTTTGTTCAGGGTCTCAAGACTAGTGATAGATGAGCCTAAAAAGACTGCTTTAAATAAACCAAACGTCTTGGATTAGTGTTGCTGAACTTAGAGCCCCTTGGGAAAGGCTGTCTCCAGTGATTTCCAGTATACTCCATTTCCAATGAGCTAGAAATACCACAAGAAAACCACTGTTCTCACGGTATTTTTGCCTTTTCCATTTCTGCTTTTAGCTAAGAAAAAAAATGGTATGCGCAGATCAAAAATGGCATATGGACACGACAGAAGAATCAGAGCATCCAAATGTTTGATCTTTAAATTAAGTAGAATTCATTATTAATTTTAAATAAATTCAAATAAAATAACTTTGGACACATTCTCATAAGTTTCACTGAAGCAGATGTATGCCTACAAGTGAGCCAGATTTATTAAACATTACCATCCTGAAATTGTATTGCATACGCATTGATTAAAGGCAACGTGGCAGAATAACTAAAACTGGTTAATGTCTCTAAATTGCGCTTAGAGATATTTACTCAAACTGCTTCCAAAATATGCTATAAATAAGTAAGCATATTTAAATATTTAGGTGTTTTTCAAAAACAGGTTGACTTCTGTACATTTATACATTTGCTGGAAGGATTTAATTCCATGTTTAGATTATGGATAATAAAATGCAACCAATATTTATGGATCACTAACTGCGTGCCTGGCAGAGTGCTAAGAGCCGGGGACATACTTAAGTGCACTGTTTGACATATGCTAATTATTTTTAAATATGTGCAATTAAGAATATTTGGATAAGGTAACCAAAGGAATGTGAAAGTAGAGGAGAAAAGGAAACGATACAATGCAAATCTTCAAAAACAATTTAAGTGTGTGATTTTTTCTTCAATGGTGTACTTAATGTTTTATCTATTAGTAG
The DNA here is from genome assembly GCA_028627145.1 of Eidolon dupreanum. Lineage (NCBI taxonomy): Eukaryota > Metazoa > Chordata > Mammalia > Chiroptera > Pteropodidae > Eidolon > Eidolon dupreanum. The sequence goes on along the minus strand of CM053511.1, from coordinate 18,900,614 downwards.
CAGAAAAAAAATGACTGAAAGCTGAGTGAAAAATAATAGCTTTTTTGTCCTACAAAATCTTGGGGGAGGGGTTGTACAGTTACTTTTTACATTTACCTGTAAGGAAAAAGGATGATTGCTATTTAAATTTTCTGAGTAGCAAGTATAGCACCTTTTTATAAATTCATTAAGCAGATCCTGGAATCGAGGTGAAAAGAGATGTTGTTATTCATATATATACATGTTAATAGATACATTTAAATTAATTGAATCTATTAATTTTTACATACATAATATATATGTTAAGATGTAGGTTAAGAGCTCAGAATATTGATCTGGTCAAATATATTTAGGTCTAAATTTTTGTTTTACTGCTTCATAGCTGTAATTAAGATTGGGAGAAATTAATGATGTTAAAATAAACAAATTTAATAAGACCAGAAGTTTTAACAACTATGAATAATGAAACCATCTGAATATTTCATAATCATAAGTCAAACATAACATGTGATAATGTCTGAATTTAATTATTTTAACACTGAATCCAGAGTACATTCAAATCCAGGAGTTTGAATTATCCATCTCCAAAGAACATTTCTTTGCAATTCAGTGAATGTGCCTAAGAATAACTAACACATAAGCACAGCTCAACTACCATCTCTCTGCTTCTCTGCTGTGAGTTCTGTGAGCTGTGAATAGCATGGTATTTGAGCTGCTACTGGAATTTCTCCTGAAAGTGTGGAACAGCATTCCCAACCTTCAAACAAGCCCCACTGCTGGTGTAGTGCAGGAAATACAGTCTTCCCATTACTCGAGAACAGTAGGAAAATATGACTACAGAATCAGCGACATGTCTGTTAGAGAATTTGTCTTCTCTTAGCTGGAGTAAATACTTTTTCTGCCTCAAAGAGAAATAGACATATCAAAACAATAGCCTGAACCCTAGGGATGTGTTCAGATCAAGGGGGAAGGAAAATTAGCAGTTTTTTGGGTGTTCCTGGGGCCCATCACAGGTAAGAAGGGAAGCGGGTTGCTTGTCAACGCTGCTCAGTCCCATCTGAGCCTAGCAAGTTAACTTCTCCAGGGACTTCCTCTATATGCTGCAGGGAGAAGGAACCTGCCCTTGCCCAGGTGAAATGAAAGATGAAGAGGATGTTTCGGCTCCATCCTTGGGCAAAGAGGCAATACTGTGGTAAAGAGCCTTACTCTTTATTGCAGTAATCATTTTGCAATTTATATTGAATCACTATGGTGTATAACTTATATTGAATCATTATGGTGTATACCTGAAACTAATGTAATGTTACATTTCAATTATATACCAATTTTAAAAAAGATGGGTTATGAATGAGAAAAAGATATGGTCTAAAGTACAGCCCAGGACACTAATACTCTTGAAATTTAACAGTATTGTTCACCATAGAAAATAATTCACCATGATAAGGCTCTCATAGACTGAGCCTAAGGTTTAGATAGTGGAAACAATGTTATAAAGGGTTCATAGTTGAGGGACAAATGAGTTTACTGAAGTTTATGTTAATGGGGTGACACTGAAGGATTGATCCTTTGCCATTAATGTTGTCATAACATAAGGAAAAACTTCTCCTCTCATAAACTAATATTCACCATTTGTTAAGTTAGTGCTTTTAGGTACTAGTTGTAGCAGCTTAAAAGTAAAGTGGAATATTGTTTCCTGTTTGTTCACATAACTATTTCTGATAAATAGTGGCCTGGATCCAGGATTAGTGACCAAATAAAGTATCTCCACCTCGTCAGAGATGTAGTAATTCCAAAGCTTCATGAAAATATTGTGTTTCCATACAATCTCTGCTTCTATTGGGAAAGCAAATAGCAACCATGGTACCTTCACATGAGGTGGAACATGCTTATTAACAACTGACTCATCTCCCTTCATTTAGTCTAGTTGTCAGATCTTAAAATTTATATCTAACTCCAAATAAAACTCTAAGAGATCTAATATGTCCTTGCTCAGAAGTGTATTATGTACCTTTCCATGGAGTAAAGATAAAACAGAGGCCTCTCATCAGGCAAGAGCAAGAACGTCAGTGGTAGAAAGGAAGAGAAGAGGCCCCTGAGCTGCGCAGGAAAATCTCCAACAGCCACGCGAGTTAGGAGGAGGCTGTTGGGATTGTAGCACGTCGTCTCCAGGCATGAGCGAGGGACCAAGATTAATTAGGATCATCTGGTAGCTAAAAGCAACTAAGACCCTAGAGAAGATGGGGAACCACTACAGAAAAATAGACTTCTGATTACTTTGTATCCCAACTAAATTCCCAGGCTTAATTGACATGGGGAAGTCCCCATGACATAAGTGACTGAATTCTCAAAATCAATGTTTTCCTGTAGTTAAAACAATTAGTGAGTACAAGAAAACATTAAAACAGATCATATTTCTCTTGCTGGGGAAAACCTGAGATTTGTTTGCTTTTGAATCTTGAAAAAGATCAGAATACTTTTCTTCTACTCCTACTAAGTCATTAATGCCTGTCATCTGAAAAGCCACTTTTGCCAAAGACTGTTTATAAATGAGCAATTAGAACTTACTGAGACATTTTAGATGAAGCTTATTTAACTGATGAGTAAACTAACACTTGATATATATATCAAGTTGTGATTCTTCTTCCTTAGCAAAAGCATAATATGACATTAGGAGACATAGTACAGAGCTTCTTTGTATTTGTATGAATGTCAAGTGCCATGGTTGAGACTATTTACCATGGAAACAAAATGGGGAATACTTTAGTAGATGTAAATAAAATAATAGCCATTTTATATTCATGGCAACATTTTACCTAGATTTTTGTTATCATGTGTATGAGAGAGGGAGACAGAGAGGATAGAGCGAGCACACGCGTGCACCAAGCAGGATAATGGATGGCATTTATTTGGGGAAAAGGTGGCACTATTTTGATCCCTAAAGGTGGTTTTCATAAACGTGAAAATTACATTTCTTTATCAAATAAGATTTAGGAAATTAACAGCGACAAAATGATTTATCTCTGTATTTCAATCATTATGCAAAAAAAATTGGAAGGAAGAAACTTCTTTTCAAATCAAAATGAGCATGTTTTTTCTCTGCTAGATAACATATGATATAGATTGTAATTGTAATACAAGAATTGGAATTTAGCTTCTCCTCTACACTTTTATTTTTCAATTGTATATGAATTGATATATTATTTTTCTCATTTGATGCATATATCTATACATAGTTGCATGTAATATACTATCAAAATGTCCAAACTTAAAGATCAAAGCTTCACAAAGGAAAATTCCAAGCAACCCTCAATCAAAACACTGATTCTTTTCTTATTTCTTATTAAAGCACTTTTAGGATTAATAACATCCTCATAGACTATCAGCTGGAACACGATTAAGATAAAATATAAGTCAGAGGCTCAACACAGAAACAATCCTAACAGACAAGCATCTTTCTCTGGAATAGAACTGACTTGCAATCCATTGATAACAACTTCTTCAGCAGAGCAAACTGCATGAAGGCTTCAAACACTGAAATTGGCAGGTTTTAAAACCTTATATCCTCTTATCTCCTTGTTTAAGATTCGTGTGAAATGGAAATGTTATCTTCACGTGCAGAGGGAAAAGAAACATGCTCTTTCTTGGAAGTTTTCAATGAATCTGAAAGTGAGAGGTCCCCTCCAACGCCAGGGGAAAGCCTTGAAAGCAAGGAATGTTTTCTTATGATTAGCCCTTTTCCTCCTGGCAGGACAACTAAGGACAAATTTCTTTATCCCTTTTTTTTGCCATATCCTCTTTATACAGGAATAAAGTCACTTTTAGTCACTTGCGCTCCGTGGTGTTGATTATGTAGAGCTGAGGAAAAAGGAGAAAGAACCTGGACTCTGACTCCACGGGACGTAGTACAGAGAGGGACACGGATTCATGCAACCATCCAATGACGCACACGTGTCATCCCTGATTCTGAAAGGTGGTGTACTCCATCAACTGTACAAAACTCTTATTGAGGGGGAAAGAAGGACATTTGTTCCATGCTTGCCTTTCTACGTGGAAGGATTCCACCTAGCCTAACATTGTCTTTTCCCTACCTGCAACTCCTCTTCCAAGGGAGAAAAGGAGAAATAAAATACTTGAATGGGGAGTTTCAAAAATAAACCTCGATCTCAGCATGCTCCATGGGACTGGTTCTCCTGAGATCTGCGAGGTGGTTCAGAGTTTTCTGTACTGCATCATCTGTGCATCTTAGAAGTCTACGACTGTGGGGAAACCTGTGATTGTCTAGCTTGCCAGTGCTGCGGGTAGGGGGTAAATTTAATTATAGGATAAAGGATTAACAAACCCATTCCCCTGCAGATTTAAAAGTTTATTCTATAATCAGCTTTGTCAGTGTAACAAAACAAGTGATACATGTTTTGTTACATGCATCTGACTCCTGTACTTAGCTCTAAATGTGTTCCACACTTGATTTGCAGAGGAGATTTTTTTACTGACTCCCTAAAATTCTAATAGCTTTCAGCTGTGCTAATAAATTAATGCTCATCAATGAATAGCTAGCTTTCAAAAACATTTTCTTCTTTTTACCGGCTAAATTCTTTATTAAGCAACTGAAAACAAACAAAAAAGATTAATGTAAATGAAGGGGAATGTGGTGTCAATGAAAATTGAAAAGGATCATGTGACTGTATCTACAGCCTTAGAAGCCACCTTGGTACCTTGGGATCCATGAGTATAACAGCCTCTCTGTATATCCAGCCCAAGGACATTTTTGGGATGGAAAAGTAGAGGGAAATTCCAGTGAAAGTGCATTGAAGACCCTGATTAGTTTGTACTGCTTCATAGACATGATGATGGGACTATTTATTTTGGGGGGTGGGATGGGTTTGTGAAATGTAAGAAGAAATATTGAACATCCCACCTACATTATTTCATTAACCCCCACAGTGACTGAGTAAAAGACATACTATTTTTTTCTTCATTTTCAGATGAAAAATAAGGCTCAGACACATAAAGCTGTTTGCCCAAGAATCAAAGACTGGAAACGATTGAGCCAGGGTTCAATCCCAGATCTGTGCAAATCAAAACTCTTGCTTTTACCATTCTGTTATTCTGCCTTATTCGTTTTAGTACTGCCAATGTCAATCACCTTGAAACCAGTTGATAATGCTTGTTGAGAGGAATTAAGAGTTGAGTTAAAAACAAGCATTAAAACCTGCCCTCCTCACTCAATTTTCATGTTTATGAACATTGCAACTGACAAGTCACCTAGAACTACAATAAGCTAAATGTCAGAGAATCAGAAAAACTATGTGATTAAAAATTTGAAAAAAAATCGAGAATCCTGAATATTAAGTTTGTTTAACAGAGTAGTTACTAAAGCCGTCATGATAGCCAATAGATACGTGTCAAGTACAAAAAATGAATGGTGAAAAAGTGACTTAAATTAAATGCAACAATTTGAGGAAATAGAATTTAGGTCTAATTTAATGGAAAGCATTTTCATTATGGGAACTCAAATATCACAGAATAATCTCAAGGGAAAAAGAAGATCTTCTACTTTCACATTTAAAAATAGATTGTATTTACCCAAGAAAAAAAGGGAGAAAAAATGTCCATACAAAGACTTGTGTATAAATGTTTTTGGCAGCTTTATTGTAATTGCTCAAAACTGAATACAATCGAATGTTCATCAACTAAATGAATAAACAAATTCGGTATATCCATACAATGAAATACTATTCATCAATAAAAAAGAAGTGAGCTATTAATAAATACAATAATATGAATGAGTCCGACTCTCCATTTCTTCTCTCTTTCTCCCCAAAACTAAGTAAAATCCTGAAACTGGTATACATCATTATCATATCTGTATTTATGCTTTATTTTATATATACAAATATGTGTGTATTTTATATATAATACATATAACAAAAACAATGTTTTGTGCTTTTAAATGTTCTATAAATTGCATCATGAGCATCATTTTACATCTTGCTTTTTCATCCACTATGTTTCTGAGATTTGTCTATGTTGATGCATGTCAATCCAATACATTTATTTTAACTATATCCCAATTGTATGAATAAGTCAATTTAGCATTCCTGTTTCACTTAATGGTATATCATGATTGTTCTCCAAGCCCTGTGGTTTTCCCTTTCTGGAAGGCTCTTTCACCAGCTCTTTCTGGCTGGCTCTTTCTCCTCCCTCAGGTCACTACACAGAGAGGGTTCCCAGACTACCCTATCTGAAGTATCGTCACTCCCACCCAACAAATGGTTATTCTTTTTTTCACATTACTCTGTTGACTTTTTTTTATACCATTTACTTTTCATTTTTCTCCATTTTTTTATTGCATGTTTCTTCCCAGATAAGGTAGTCTTGTGAGGTCAGGGACCTTGTTGTTTTGTTTACCTTTGTATTTTAAAGAGGCATGTCACATTAGCAAAATATATGTCACATTAAAAGGGCTCAACTAATATTTAGAGAAAAAAATGAATAAATGGATAGATGGATAGATGATGGGTGGTAGGAGTGATAGCTAGCTGGATGTTGACTATAAGTTCATTTTAGGTTTTAAGTCTGTGAGATTCCATTATAACGTCAACAAAAAGGCCTCAGGGCACTTAACTCTCATACCTATCCCTCAGCCACATATGGGCCAATCTACTCTGGATGGCCAAGTAGCTAAGACTACCATAAAAACAATAAGCTTTCTAAATATTCTGATTGCAGAGTTTGAAACTACAGTTCAATCCCTTGAACTTCTCTTTTCAAATGATCAATTCACACAGAAACTATAATTCTGGCCATTCAGCTAGATTACCAGAACATATCCTTTATTTTATTATCCTGAGAAGTATTCAGTAAGACTGTAAATAATTCATGGTTAGTTTCATAAATTATTTATGATTTACATAGCACATGGATGATTATTTTCATTGCTAAATAGAGATTTTCTACAGTTTTAGAAATTTGAAAAAGTTTGTATACCATTTAATTTTACAGAGTTGGCTTTGTAATATAATGACAAATTGGAAATTTCACTTTGTAGTTTTAACTTTATGTAATGTTTAATATTAAGAAAAGTGCATGCTTCTGAAATAGTATAAACATCAATATAATAGGTATATAAAATTGGCTTAGAATAATTTAAAAACACATATAATTTTCCTGAATGAAAGTGATTATTTTTATTCCTTAGCTATCACCTAGATTAAAAATATTCTTTGCTTTTGATGACGCTTAAGAGTGGTAAATATTTTGCACATGTAATCATATCTCTCAGTAAAATACATAATAATACTAGTCAGCATTTATTGTGCACTTATTATACACAAGGCACAATACTAAGCACTTCTGTGTATATCTCATTAAGACATCACAATGACCCTATAAGGTAAATATTACTTTCTCCATTCTACACATAAGGAAAAGAGGATTAAAGAGGTTATTTAATTCATCCAAGTAAGTGACAGAATTAAGATATAACTCTAAGCCCATATTTTAACCACTATGCATGCAGTAGTGGCAATGAAGTGTAGTATAAATGAGAAAATAAAAACAACCTTCATTAGAATATTGTTCATATTCTAGTTTATTTTTCTCCAGTTTTTAGAAGTTGAGGTTTTATTATATATATCACATATTCATCTTTCACTTACATAATTTATATTTCCCATGTTGTTATATATTTTTATAGTATTTCTTGTTATGAGGTATGACACTTTAACAATTCTTGCCAGAATTGTTTGTGCTTTCCACAATTCCTAACCCCTCACAACCCACTAATTAACTCGTGTGCTTCTTGTAAAGCATTCCATTTTCTAAATCATCTATTTTAATTAAGAAAATAAAATATTCAAAGCCCCAAGAGCATCCAGAACATTTTCACTCCTGATAGGAGGAAAATATTAAAATTATTTAAATGGTTTTCAACAGAATATGGTAAATATGTTGGTTACAATTTTAAAGATTCTCCCTCAAAGAATAGGCCTTGGTACATATCTCATAAAGGTGAGGCTAATACATACCAAAGAAATGTTTCATGCTGATGGTTTTTATGCTGACCTAAAAGCATTGACAGCATAGTATAAAAGGCAATAAAGCAATGAAAGATATGCCTTAAAAGCACCAGTTGGTCTTGAGCATCACAGGTCATCACCTTGATGGATCCGGCTATCTGCATGTCCTAAGATGGTCTGCACCCAGACTCCAAGTCAACGTTAATTTGATACAAGCTAACGTCTCTCCAAAACCAGATTTACAAAGCCTATTAGTAAAAAGATATTGGTGTGATCATTTTAAGAAAGGGAACTGATAAACATGCTAATGAAACATTTTACTCATGTATTAAATGACACTACTTAAGTGAGATATTTTAGATTGGCATCACTCAAAAGCCTTTCAATCAAAATAAAAATATTCACCTATTTTGTCTTTGCAGATTTTGAAAAGTTATCAATATAAAAGATTCAAATTGAATTTCCTGGGAAAAATTCATTAGCAGTAATTAGTAGGCAGCACATCCTATCAGTAAGTCTATAGAAATTGAACAGTCACTTGCACATTTACTCAACATCAAAAAACTTATGCTGCATGCATAATAAAGGAGGTTTTTTTTTAAAAAAAAAAAATTCTCTGCAAGACACTTTTATGTTGTGATTATGTGTTATGAGGAAAATGGGAGAGATTAGTCTGGAAATATTTATATCCTATTTTTAAGCTATTTATGTTCAAGACAAATGTTTGTGACTTTATAAAGACTGTTTAGATTCAATTATTGTCTGACCTTACAGATAAGGTCTTCATAGATGGCTAAAAGTGCAGAGCTTTTAGCTTATTTTCTTAAATTTTTTATTAAAATAGAATTTTATTATTTAATATATGAAATGATCTTTACAGCCATTTTTGTGCTGGTACAAGAGAGCTTTAAAAAATAAAAATCAATAGAAAAATAGTTATAAATCTGTTTAATGTTATCTTCTTTTTATAACTTTTTGAAACTGGTTATAATTATATACATATCTTTTGCTCTGGGTTCTAATCTCTGTTATAAGCAAAGTCTGAAAAATCTAGTTAACTTATTCAGTAGAATTACAACTGCTTTTGCAGGAATCAGAAATTCAGTCAAAAAGCTAACTTTCTTGTAGTTGCTGATTCACTATTGTGCATTTTTTAAATTGGTCATATTTCTATATCACTAATAGAGAAAATCCTCTTATCCTGACTATATAAATTAGATTTTGCTTTTAAAATGTAATGTATAGACATACAACTCAATCATAGAATGAGAAATAAATGTATTACCAAGATTTTATAATTACTGAAATAAATACCTCTTGTTTTACCCAAAATGCTGCCCAGCTCCTCACTTAGATTTAAAGTATTCTTACTTAATCTAGAAAATGCTTAATGTTCTTGCTTAACCTTCAAACATGAAAAATCATATGGCTTTCTGATGTCCCTTGATTTTAAGAGTAAATTTCTGCTCAGTACAGAGTAAAATTTTCTAGTTCATTTAGCTGGCCAGTGATAGGTTTTATTTGGTTAAACCAGCCTAGTTTTGTTAGTCAATGATATTGTGTAATGAATAGGGAGGGAGAAAGCTTTACTCCATGAAAATGTTACCTTACCAAGTATCCAAAATCGTTAGGAAAGCTTCCCCCCGCCTTGAACTGATCCAGGGCAATGTAAAAGACATCTCACCCTCATCATAGGAGACTGCCGGTTTCTGTGTGGACGAGGTCATTTCAATGACAAAATTTGAATCAGTGAAGGGAAACTATGACCAAAGATAAGCATCTTTGTAATTGTTTACAGAGAACTCACTCAGAGTAATTTACTTAAGGAAAAAGGGCTGGCAGTACAACCATTGGAAATGGCTATGACTAATCATTTCTATGCCAGAAATTTTATTTCTCACTCCTTAAAAAAAAAAAAAAAGCATCCTTCGGTAAGTGTTGAGTTTAGATGGTTGGATTTAGCATTCAGAGAGAAGTTTTCTCATCATCATATTTGTCTTTTTGCTCCTCTTGAATCAATTGTATAGATGTGCCCTGGGACTCTTAAGTAACTCATCTGATAATACCCGAAATTTTATAATAAGTGGGATAGAAGTTGAATAATTTTTATGCTTAATAACAGGACACAATGTCAAAATTGTGTTTCAGAAATTCCTCCTTTGCTGCACAGGTTGAAAATGCATATTCATTACACAGCTCAGTGCTTACTTTACTACTGACCTCATCCAGATGCTCCCTGACAAGGGAAATACAGCTTCTTCCCAAACTTAATTTATCCTTGTCAATTAAATAAAACAAATGAAATGTCATGGACTCTGAAGAAAGAAGTATTAACTAGGACACAATTTGTTGTCTTTGGTTCAGTGTAAGGGTCATTTAAATTGCACAACTGAAACATGCTAAGAAAACTGTAGAGGACAGAAGGTAGTTTGTGTCCTACAGTTGATTAATCTAATGAATCTCATTTGTTTCAAGTAACCATGTTTCTATTCATAGCCACTGAAAGGCCAGAATTTATATGCTTTAATTCTATTTCTTTTTGTTCTTATTGAAGTGAGATTTGCTTTATGGTGAAAACATTTGTTCTCAAAGCACATTCTTCGGAAATTAGTTAAATACCTGGGATTGGCTTTCAGGACAAAACAATCAGTTTCAACTACTCCAGAAAGGTGTTGTGACAAATGATACTACAGTGTCTAAAGGTCAAAATAGAACCACTGGAGTCTGAACCGTTGTCCTTGACCCCTTCTCTCTGAGAACAGCAGAGATGGCTGGGGACCTGGGGAAGGTTCCTCATGCTATGCTGCCTAACTGTAAAAATTCAAAAATGGTAAGTTGATTGATGACACTTTATATCAAGGAATTACATTCCATGAGTTTTTGTCTGTTTTATTCATAGTTGTATCCTCTGGGCCTAGAATAGTGCCTACTACTTAGAAGGTATCTAATAAATATTTCTCAAATTAATTTTTCCAAACCTAATGCCCCAGTACAAAAGCTAACTCCCTATGTGCAAAAGCAGATCAGATCCCCTATTTAATGATAGTATACTATCAATCTTTTCATATCTATTACCTCATTTAATCTTTTTAAAAGCTGTGACGGGGAGAATTACATTATCTTAATTTAAAAACAATAGCAATGAGTTTTTTTTTTTAAAGGAGAACACTAGTGTTGTGGATTAAATGTTTGTATGCCCCCAAATTTCATATATTAAAACCATACTCTCAAAGTGATAGTATTAGGAGGTGGGATCTTTAGGAAGTAATGAGGTTTAGATGAGGTCATGAGGGTGGAGCACTTGTGAATGTGATTAGTGCCTTTGTAAGAATTACAAGAGAGCTTACTTCCTCTCTCTGCTCTCAGCCACATGAAGATACTAGGAGAAGTCAGCAGTTTGCAGTCCAACCCAAGAGAGAGCCTTCACCGGAACTCATCTATTCTGACACCTGGTCTCAGACATCCAACTTCCAGAATGGTGAGATATAAATTTTTGTCATTTATAAATCACCCAGTCTATGATGTTTTTTATAGCAGCCTGAATTGAATAAGACAGCTAGGAAACTTGCCCAGGTTTCATGGACTAAGTATCAGAGTCAAAATGGTAAGTGAGAAAGAGACTGTAGGAAAAGACTGTGCCCTGCTGTCAGCTCAGTCATTTCTCCCTACTTCTTGTGTGCAATTGAGGGCAATACCTCAGGGTCTGGAATAGTATCTGAAGTCACCTGAATCAGTCAAGATTTGCACAAACACAGGGTTAATCCCCGATCAATGTTGATTAGCAAAATATTTAGAAAAAACTTTTTATTCTAGGAGTATAAAAATATTGATATTTTTAAAAAACATTTGAAATTTAATTTTTGAATATATAATCCATTCACTTGATTTAAAGTTCACAAAGTATAAAATAATGCACTAGTGGCTCTTAGCCACCCTGAGTATAGAACTCAGAAAGCATGAGTTTTTAACTGTATTCAATAGGTCTAATATATAGTATTTTTTCATTATCATTCTTTTATATGTATTCTGCGATGTCTATTTCGATAGTCTCTTGACCCAAGAACTTTAAGATAAAGTTTTTGTATTTTCTTTTCTTTCTTTACTTTTCTCCTCCTTTTTAAAAAGATTTTTTCAGTTTGTTATAAGTTTTTTGTTGTATTACATTGGGATTACAGAGTATTGTTTGTGCTATTTCCACTTTTTTAAGATTTATTTATGTTTTTTTGTATGGCCTGGTATCTGGTTTTATTTGTTTGTCTTTTTATTTGTTTGTTTGTTTTTTACTATTACAGACCCTTAGAAATAGAGAATGTTCTGTAGAGTTGTGTGTGTATCCATGTATGTAGTTATGTAGATGTTCCTTTTTTTATATCCAGTCAACTGTCATGAATTATGAAATAGTAATCAAAATCTCTCACTGTAAATCTCTTATATTTCTTATGCTATTTTTTGACTGTATAAATATTGATAGTATATTATTTGACGTACAGATATTCATAACTATTACAAATTGTACATTTTAGCATTAAAATGTACCCTTCTTTATTTAATGCTTTGAGGTATGAGTTCAATCTGCCAGATAGTAAAATTATAACCCCTGCCTCCTTTTGTTTTCACTGGCCTGGTATATGTTTATCAGTTCTTTTATTTTCAGCCTTTATGAGTCATTTGTTTTAGGTGTGGCTCTTGTATACAACATAAAATTGGGTTTACTATGTGATCTGATCTGAAAGCCTTTTTCTTTTAATAAGTAAATTTAGGCCTTACTGATATGACAATATGCTTAATTGTAGTATGTCATTATTTATTCATTTACTTACCTCATTTCTATTAATTTTTTACTGTATTCAATTTCCTTTCTTCTTTCCTTCACTCTCCTCCACCATCTGATGTTAATCAATTATCTTCGTAGTATTTAAATTTTTCTTCTTAAATATATTTGATATTTACTAATTGTTTTGTCACTTTGGCACTTGACCACAGTTTTTAAAATGAGAAGAAATAATTTACTCAAACTTCTTTCCTCTTTCCACTCCTAATTTTTGTTGTAATTTTTTCTATACTGTCAGGATATATCACAGTTAACTCTGTTCTATCATCCTAATTTCCACTCTTATTTCAGTGTTTTAGGTATATCTATTTAAAGATTGAGTGGTCATCAACAGTGTTTTTATGCTCATTCTTCACTTCCCATTTATCTATTTTAAGCTTTTTTCTGTATGGGAATCCTCAAGAAGTCTCATGGGAACAATATTCCCTAAGAATCTGATGTTTAATGTGTTAAAGTGTTGCCTCATACTGAACACCAGTTTGAGGAAGTATAAAATCCTTGGTCGAGCTTTTGTTCTTTAACTTTTTTGCCAAAGTTACTTTACTTTCTCTTAGCATTGACTTTGCTATGGAGAAGTCTCAAGACAGCCTGATGTATTCATCCCTTAGAGGTATGTATTTTGCTTCACTCCTCAAAGGTTTCTTTCTTTATCTTTGCAGATCACCATGCTTACTTGATTATAACTCTATGTTGTCTTTCCTGGCTCAATTTCCCCTAGGACATGATGTGTACTTATGTAGATTCAAACTTCTTTTATTTCAGGAAAGTGAATTATAAATACTTGCTCTGATCTATTATTTTGTTTTTCTCCACTGGGAATTGCAAAGTCTCTCTTTGCCCGTCCTCCATATCTATCCTTTTCTCTCTGATCTTTCTTTATCTTTTTCTTCATCCCATTTTATACTTTACACTTTACTGTGTTTTCAACAAAGTTCCCTTACAAACAGTAAAAAGATATAAAAAGAAATACAAACATAGGAAAGAGGAAGAAGTACAAATTAAATATAAATACAAATAGTAGCATGTTTGTTTTTAATAGTTTCTCTTGTCTACTCTCCCTTGTTTCTTTTCTATTGTCTATCCCTTCTATTTGTTTTTCCTCATAGTTCCTGAGCTTTGCCATCTCTTGTTTCATTTCTTTCTATTATCTCATCATCTCCTCCAGAGCTCTTGCATTTCTGCCCAGTGCTCTTGTTTCATGGAAGCAATTTCTTCATGTGTTTTTAATTCACTTTGCATTTTTTGTGTGTATGTGAGACATGTAAATCTGCTATTTGCTTTTCATGTCTTCTTCCTCCTCCTTGTCCTCCTCTTCATTATCCTTTGGTCTTTCCCTTCTTCCCCCGTATCTCCTTTTATATCTTTTTGCTGTTATTTTTTAATAAGGGGAATTAAATTGGATTAATAGATTAACATATTTTAATTATTAACCCATGAACGGACATATTTTATTTTTTATTTTTTTCACATTAACAATAGAATAAACACCTACAAAACCACCACCCAATATTAGAACTGGAATATTGAATACATCAACAACTGTTTGCCCCTCACTCACTGTTTCCCATCCACGTCAAAACTAATTACTATCCTGAAACTTAGCTTTATCATACTCCTGGCTTTCAAAATTAGAATTCTATCACATAAATGTTATATGTGATATAAGTATATATAGTTACATATGTTTCATAAAAATATACATATACACAAACATCTTCCTAAAACATATGTTGTCTGACTTGTTTTCAACTTTATAAAAGCCATTTAAACATATGACACATGATGTACAAAGAGATTTTTAAATTTATTATTGGTCAGGAAAATAAAGTCCAAGTAATGTTTTATAACTTTATAACTATTCTATTGGCATTGGCAAAAATTAAGTTTAACATTAATATCTGTTTGAGATCTGTTTTCCATAAACATTCCTGGTTATTTCCCTTTTTTCCTCTGGTGTAGCAATTTTTGTAAATTTGTAAGCTACTATTCTCTTTTTGTCACTCACTTTTGAGGGAGGTGGGTTTTAACTCCTGATATCAATTATTTACAGAAAAATTCATATAGGTTATGGGGTATGTTTCTAAATATCTGTTTTTTTCTGTAACCCAATAAATTAGGTCTTAACTTTTTCCAACAAATGAGTTTTGATTTAGATCAATTATATAAGAAAAAAGGCATACAGATTAGGAAGGAGGAACAAAACTGCCTTTGTTCATAGGAGATATGATAGTCCATGTATAAAAGTATAAGAAATCTATAAAAAATGACTTTAGAATTAATAAATGAGTTAGCAAGACTTTAGGATATAAAGTCATGTACAAAATTCCATTGAATCTATATATGAGCAACAAGGAATCAAATTAAAATTTTTTTAAAATTTACAGTATGAAACACTTAGAGATAAATTTAATGAAATATGTGCAAGACCTATACATTAAAAAATATACAATGCTTCTAGAAAAATTAAAGACCTAAATAAGTAAAGGAATATAGCATGTTCATGGATTGTTTTTGTAGTTCATGTCTTTTATTAACCCATATATAATTACTTGTCTATTGAAGCGATAGATTAGACAATATTTGCCACAATAATGTCTGTCAAAGTGGCTGGCAGTAAAAACTCCAGCCACATTCATCTGAAGCGCGCCCCCGACAACGGCGACTCATTTTGCCATTCTCATTCACCTTACAGTATTTCAGAACAGCCAGCTTAAGTCTCTGTCTCTTAGGCTTATTTTTCTCGGGAGTGGTATAAGGCTTCCTTTTCTTAGCACCACCACGAAGTCTCAAAGCAAGATGAAGCGTGGACTCCTTTTGAATGTTGTAGTCAGACAGAGTATGTCCATCTTCCACTTGCTTGCCAACAAAGGTCAGTCTTTGCTGATCAAGAGGAATTTATTCCACATTCTTGGCCTTTACATTTTCTGTTGTATCCGAGGGTTCAACCTTGAGAGTGATGGTCTTCCCCATAAGAGCTTTCACGAAAACCTGCATATTGGCGGTGGCTCCACCACATGTTATTAACATGTTGATTTTCCCCAAATTAGTTTTTAATGCAATCCTAATCAAAATATATCAGCTTTTCTGTAGAAATTGATAAACTGATTCTAAAATTTAAATAGAAATGCAGAGAACCTTGATAACTAAAATAACTGAAAAAGAAAAAGTTGGAAAACTTATACAATGTGGTATTTCTTGTTAATATGAAAAATAAATCTGGACCCTAACTTTAACCATACACAAAAATTAACTCAAAATTAATCAGAGGTCTAAATGTAAGAGCTAATAATATGAAATTTCTTGGAAGAAAAATGAGAGAATATCTTAATTCCCTTGAATTTGGCCAATATTTCTTTAACAGAACACAAAGAACAAAGCATAAAAGAAAAAAAATTAAAAAATTGTGATTTATCAAAATTGGAAATTTTTGCTCTCTAAAAGACAAACCATAAGAAAGGCAAGCTTTAGACTTGTAGAAATATTAACAAAATATGTATCTCACAAGTGACTAATATTTAGGACATGTAAAGAACTATTATACCCCACTTATAATAGACAATCCAGTAAAAATCAGGCAGCATATTTGAACACACAGGTTACTATATGTAGATGTCAAATAAAGACAGAGATACTATCTTTAGTCATTAGGGAAACTCAATTTATAACACAACATTATTTTAATATACACTCAATAGAATGTCTAAAATTAAAACGACTGACTGTATCAAGTGTTATCAGGAGTTATCAGGGGTATGGAACAATTGGAACTCTTATATATTAGTAGTTGAAATATAAAATAACAAAATCACCTTGGAAAACAATTTGGCAGCATCTTAAGATGTTAAATGTATATTTATCATACTACCCAGCCCTTCTACTTCAAGGTATTTTCCCAAGGGAAATGAAAGTATGTGTACATTCAAAGAGTGATATGAGTGTTCATAGCAAACAAAACCTCAAATTTCCGCAATAAGTGAATGGATTTTAAAAAATAATATATTTTTACTATGGGTATACAAACTTTTTCTGTAAAGAGATAAATAATACATATTTTCAGCCTTCAACTCTACTGTTGTAGCATGAAAGCAACCATAAACAATATACAAGCAGGTGGGGTGGTCAGATATGGCCCAAAATAAGCAGGCTTTAGCCTGCTGGATTTGCCAAAGCCTAATCTATACATAATGAACTACTATTCAGCAATAAAAAGAAATACATTTATTATCAATGCATGTAATAACATGGACAAATCTTTAAAATAACTATGCTGATTTAAAAAAAAAAAAAAAAACATACTATATGATTCCATTTATAAAATTTTAGAATTTACAAACCAATTGATAGTGACAGATGGTTTATCAGTGGTATCTTCAGCATGTTTAAATAATCACTTAGACATGGTTTCCTTAGTTCCTTGAACATATTTATAATATTCTACTTAAAGTTTTTGTCTAGTAAATCCAACAGCTGAGCTTCCCCAAGGACAGTTTCTAATGACTGGTTTTTTTCCCCGTGTGTGGGAAAACTTTTCTGTTTATTTGCATAACTTGTAACTTGTTTTTGTTGAAAAGAAGATATTTTAAATAACATAATATGGCAACTCTGGAAATTAGATTCCCTCTCCCCAGAGTTGTTGTTTTCTGAAGTTTTTGTTGCTATTTTTTTGTTTAGTGAATTGCCTGGAATAATTCTTTATGGTCTGCATTCTCTGCCATGTGTACCTTTCAAAGTCTCTGTTTGGATAGCTTACTGGTCACCTAATGATTGTACAAAGATTCCCTTAAATTCCAATTCAAAGGATGATTTTGGTTCATGCAATTAGAGTTTTATGTCTATAGCCTGGAGAGCAGAGGCCTTTATTTTTAACTCTCAATAGAACCACAAAGGGAGAGGGGCATTTTCCCAAAATAAGAGGAAAAAAGCAAAACATAAGTGTCCAATTTTTGAAAACCCCAGACCAGGCCTCAATATCCCATCTTGATCTAAATTAGTCTGACTTTTGGGTTTGGCAATCCAGTCTTCATTCAGTTCTCTTTCATCAGAAGTAGTCACATGGATTCTGGTACTTATGTAAAAACTTTAATTTACTTCCATTGATAATTAGGGAAAAGAAAAGTTTGAAGGCAGAATGCCAACTCAGAAAGAAAATAAAGATGCTGTTTGTTGATTGATTTCCATATAGAATGCAAAAATTATTGACCTCAACCAACATGCTCAGTTGAAAGGGAAATATGGTGAATGGTAGAACTGTTGTAAGTTAACAGGTTCATGTCTTTGGTGGTAATGCCTCCACAATAAAATGGCAGGAACAGATTTGAGTTAAAAATGTTGAAAGGGTCATTCAATTGGACCTAATTTCCATTAATAAATGTTCAGAAGTTATATTGATGCACAGCAATGAACTAAATTATCAGCGGAACCCTCTTGTGACATAAAGACAGTGAGCTTTACTGTGGTACGTTTTCTATATTTACAACTATTTAATGACCAGAAGTCCCTAGATGTGAAAAAAAAAAAATCTAGTTTCCAGAAGATCCTGGGAAGCATTCCAAAGAGAGCCAGATTCTTAAAAAAAGAAAAATGAAAAAAGAAAAAAGGTGTCATAGAGTATCATATTTTACTACATTGAGACAGTTAAACTTTAAGACATTAAACAACACTAGTTGAAACAACACAATTTTCTAAATAATAGCAGGTTAATCGTGGTGAAAAAGTTTATCCAAACATATTCACCCTGAAGGAATTTTAGTAAATGTCTTTTATTGTAAATTAAGTTGTAAGTGGCTAAGATAGTCTTTTAACTTGTACTATTTTCGTGACATCTATTCCCATCAGTCGCATTAAATCTACATTACACAAAACTAATTACACACACGTCTTTGTACTTGAAGCATAGCAGTTCCTTATGTGGACTTGTTTATCTTGCTTCTGGCTTAACTGGTTGAGATACTAAAGTGTATCAGTTTTCTACATATAAATTTTAAAGAAAGATACAACCCAACACTATAATATACAAGTTAAAAAACTTCTTTTATCCTAGACCTTGGTCAGAGATACTTTGTTTTTGTTAAGAACTCTGAATAATCTTTCTAGAAACTAGTATTTAACTCATCATATACTCCAAAATTTAATAGTAAGTAGAATATATTTTTTCTCTGATTCCTTAGGCTCTCATGTTTTATGGACAGCTGCAGAGGAACAGTTAATTGTCATTGGTAAAATCTAATGGGTATGTTTTTGTTACTCATGATGTACTATATTTTGAAAATAAACCCTCTGGGGCATTTTGTTATTCTAAAATTCAAGGAATTTAGAACCATTGTTATAAAGATTTAAAACCATTCTACTGTTTCCTAAACAGTTATACACAGTCACTATGTCAAGATACTACACCACTTTAAAAATAAACATGTTTTTCATATATCATTTTTATGGCAATAACTTGGAAATAAAAATTATATATATATATATATATTTGTAATAGAAATTACAATATGTATGTATAAATGTATTAAGTGCTTATAACTGTGTTTTTTGGGGGGGGGGAATTTCAGTTTTTTGTGTCACTTATAGCATTTTTTAATTTAGAAAGGTCTCAAAAAAAAAAAAAAGACTTTGAGAAATAAGAACTCTTTCAAATATGTCATTCAGAACTAATCCTGCTTCCTTCCAGCCCTGAAGGGAATGATCCTCATGCTCCCACACCCAGGGTAAGCTGCAACCACAGTTCTGAAGAATAAATCATCAAATTACTTGTTAATTATCCATAATTACCTTCAAAAAAAAAAAAAAAGCTAGAGCCCATTCAGATTTATAAGTCAGAATTCAGGTCACAGTACTTATAGTTGCAGAAAATTGTTCAAGTCTGTATCTCCCCACCTCATCATTTGAAAATGAATACAGCACATCTTTTCATACCCCAGTCAAGAAAACGTTTGCATGCTTCATGTCTGTGCTGGCTCAAATCCAGTTGTTCCAAGTACTTGATGCCTCCTTGCATTCCTCTAAGTAAATCTACTCGCACCAAGCACATTTGAGAGACAGGCAGATTTTCATAAAGATTTTGTAGAGGAGGAAAAAAAAAAGGTTTAAAGATTTCACATCAGCCTCTGCCACATACCCTGCAGCATACAATTTTATAAATACCCATCTAACTTGTATCTCCTTCCTAGACCCTTGGGCAGCTGCCAACTCAGAAAAGGCAGGTTTCTTTTCCTCTCTCTTACCACCTAAAACCTGGGTTTTGTCACCACAATGCAGGAAATTATTCAAAACTTTATTTCAACCAAATTAGCTTTCCCTGCAAAGGAAATCTCTTACTAACTCCAAAGAAGTTAAAAATATTTATATGCTTATGTTTTCATTTTAAGTTTGTTGCACTTAACAATGGTCCTTTGCTAAATCTGTAGTAATTCATGAGGGTTTTGTTCATGAAGGTTATTGAGTTCTATTCACCTATGACTCAAATAGCTCCTCATAGAAAATCTTATAAGCCCCCTTTTGGTATTTGGGAATAGAAGTCTCCTCAAAAATAAAAATAACAATCATTTACATGGCGTTCATACTGAAGCAACCAACATGAAGTATATAATCTTCCCAATGTATTTAGCAAAAATAGATGAGGAGTAAGAGGACAACAGTGTCACCCAACTATGAACTCTGGCAAATTTGGCCATCCCTGCACCAGAACTATTCATCATGATTTTCCTCAAAGGGGGCATACCAGAGAAAGTTTTCTTGTTTCCAGGGCATGCACGAGCATCTTGAACTCTGTTTACTACGTTCTTTAAGTAGAGAATCCTCCAGAGCAAATTCGGCCTCAGAGACACTTGATGATGTGGAAAGTTCCCCAAACCATTCAAGGGCCAAACCACACCTTCCGACTCATGTTTAAGGCAACCTAAATTCTTAGTCAGGCCACGTATTGACAGAGTATTTCCCTCCATTTAATTCATTTGACAGTACTCATTTTGTAAATTCTTATGCAACGCTTGATGATATCCCAGGCATTATACTAAATGCTGCACCACAGAAACGATTTCCACCTGCACTGATTATTCTCTGTTTATACATCAAACTCCATCTCTGCCCCTCTCCAGCCTGCCTTGAGCCCCAAGGGACCAACCTGTAGTTAACAGAGCTTCACCTGCTCTCAGGTTTCCTGACCGGTTTGCCCACTGGGGGAGGTCCTACCAGGAGTGAGAGGAGACATCAGAATATCTATTCTCCCTGAGCCATATGTCAACCCATGCTGGTAGCTGATTTTCTTGCCCTTTCATGCCTTGGGTAATAACTGCTGCCCTCTGTTGGTATTCTCTAAGTGTTTCATCATCTTTTCTTAGTTTTCATAATCCTATCTCCACCTTTGTAAATAGTTCCCTCCTTAAATTCTCTTCAAATACCCTTTCTGTATGCTCTCCTTTTCCTGCTAAGGCCCTGACCTGCACACTGCCCTCAAAAATAGTCTCACAGAGAGCCAGACATAGGTGTAAGCAATCTTTTATATCTAGTATTATAATCAAGATAACTTAAAAGTACAACGGATAGCCCTAGTTTTCTGCTCAAAATCTATTTTCCTTTACTTCCTTACTTACAAACCCCTGAACATGTTGGATCAGTGCCGTGTTCAGTTTAAAATACTCAATCTTCCAGGTTCCCTGGCTGCTATTTAGGCCAACAGGGATGTAGACAGAAGTTTCCCAGGTGGAGCTTCAGGAAAGAGATGTATTTCTGATAAAAACTGACAGACTCAGCTAGTACACAGACTGTTCTTTTATTTTTTATTTCTTCCTGCCTGGAATAAAGATTCAACGTTTGGAAGTATACTGGTCACCCTAAGCCAGGCGAAGTAAAGCCCTTTCACAAGACATAATGAAGTAGGAAGCTTTCTGGAAAGAGCTCTGATCTTTCGTAATTTCCAGAACTGATATTTTGGCCCTCACCTGCCTACATCTAACTCAGCTTCTTATTATGTGACGAAAACAAACCCCATGTGCTTAACTTACTATAGTCCGTTCTTGACACATGTAGGTGATCCAACCCCAGGTAATATAAATGAGTCAAAAATGACTTTGACTCTGTAAAGACATGACTCAGCATCACATACAAGGAAACGTTTTAAATATCTGGACCTAAACCTAGTACGTATGGTTCAGGAAAAGAAGAGAGTTGGGGAAGAAATGAGGTTGGAATATAGATAGCCAGATCATAAACACCTTATCTACTGTGTCAAAGGAGTGCAGCTTTTATTCTGCTAATAAGGAGTGCATTAATTTCAGTGCTTGCAGCCTCAAGTAATGGAATACCTAAAAAATGTGACTTAAGCCATACAGGCATTACTTGTACACATTTAATGAGAGACCCATATGTAGGAGTTTACAGGGTAGATTCAGAGGCTGAATGATGTCTTATACTCAGAATCTTCCATGGTTGGTTTCTCTGTGATTCCCTTAGCTTCCCCATTACCAGGAGCACTCTGACAGTCACGCCCAAGGTGTCACATCCAACAGACAGTAAAAAGGGGGCATCTCTCCTCTCTCTCATGTTTATTTTGTATCAAAGAGGACGATCTTTTCTTAAAGCTCACATCAGACTTCTCTACAAGACTTACTGACAAAATTGAGTTATATATCCCTAAACTCATCTTTGGCAGAGGGGAATGATGTTACTGAAGGTTTTCAGAGGCTGCCACCCCTAAATATGCCACACAGGCATGAGGATTAGGTTGAGTTGAAGGCAATTGAGAAAAATCAGACACACAGTGAGCTCTCTGACCTCTCCCAATCTACCTGAAAGCAGAACATAAATTTCTCTCATGAAGATGTGTCCCCCACTTCCTATACCAGGAAGGCAATAATGACCCTATCACTAGAGGCAACAATGAGATGCCACCTAGATGGACCTGCACAAAGAAACTTCACTAAGTAACCCTTATATTCCATTAGTTTCCCCAAAATACTTACTTTCCCACAGTTTGATGCCCCTGAAAGCCTAAATCCCTTTTCCTTTGTCTTCAATCACTTTTCTACAAATGTGCTGTTTTTTATTCAAATGCCATATAAGCCCCAAGTTCTAACCACCCCTGAGTAGTAGAGAATGTTAGTTTTTCCTTAATATATTTTCTTGCCTTTCTGCTCATCTTCCAAGTAAGATACCTTCAACTTTTGGCTATGTATATAATGACCTAGAATAAAAGTATGTTTCCTGTCTACGGCCATGCAACCCTGAACGTGCCCGATCCCATCTGATCTCGGAAGCTAAGTGGGGTCAGGCCTGGTAAGTACTTGGATGGGAGGCCACCTAGAAAGACTGGGTGCTGTAGGCATAAAAAATAAAAATAAAAATAAAAGATTATAAGCTAACAAGTTCCTTGCAGTCTGTGAGGTCAATCAAGGCTTCCCTCACCTAAAAAATTTTAAAAAATTTTTAAAAAGAGTGTTTTACAGCCTCCCTTTGAAACAATTTTAGATCCTGTGACTACATTCTAGCCACTGGTTTGTAAACCAATAAATTATGTGTAAACTTCTAGAAACCTTCTTAAAAGACACTGGGGATGCTTCCTTTGCCGCTTTCTTCTTCATCTCTTTCTCCTTCCTGCTGGCTGGAAGGCAGGTGTGAAAACTGCAGCTCGAGCAGATATTTGGGGCCATGAAATGATTTTAGGAGTGGAATCCTCCCAGGGTAGGGCTATAAGAAAAGACCTGAATCCCTGTGAACTTTGTAAAAAAATAAAAATAAAAAAGACCATTCTATCACATTCAAATTGCTATTTCAAATTGCTATTATATTTTTGTCCTCTGTTATTTGTGGCCAAATCTAATACTATACTAATGACTTAAACTGTTTATGGTTTATTCCATCTTGTCAAGGAGTGGAACCCATTTCTCCTAAGTACATTGCTGACTTACATTTATTTCAACAAAAGAATGGCTCTTTAAGCAAGAATGGAAAAAGTGACTGTGGACTATGTCACCAATAGTGTTTGGTAAAGGAAATCTTCCAGTACATATCTGGAAAGATGTAGCATCACTACTGTGGTTGCATGCCTGAAAGGTCATTGTGCAATGTGTATAGGACAAATGAGAACTGAGAGGAATAGATTTAGAAGATTGAGACCAGCATCATGAGAACGGCCTTAGACAGTGTCAATAGGATTGGAGAAGCAGGGACATCTGTGAGGTACTGACTGGCTGGCAGGGAGGAGGGAAAGGGAGAGGTAGGAGATAAGAAGACACTGAGGTTACAATCACAGAAAAGTAAAGATTTAGAAAACACAACATTCTGAACTCTTGTGTTTTATTGTTGGGAAAAAAAATGAATAGTCAATTAATCAATAAATAAACATTTACTAAACACTTACTACATGCCAAACAGAGGTCTTTGACCATATATTACAGTTGGGCTAGCTTCAAAACTAAAGGAATTTGTTTACAAATAGGAGTTACAGTACTTTTTAGAATTCTACCAGCCCCTAAGTGGAGAACAGAGGTAACTACAGAATAACCCCTGCCTCCAAGGAGCATGCTATCCAGTAGCATTGTGGAGATATATACACCTGTCATAGAGTAGATGTTCTATATTGCTCTTGAGGATAAATGACATGTTCATGCACAGTCATAAAATGGGAAAGTAATGTGTGGTTTGAGGTTCAAATATTTGGGAGCACAAACAAAATAAAATGATTGTTCTATCTAGGCAAACAAAGAAGGCTTCATGGAGGTGACAGTTGACCTTTTTGTAACTTAGTTCATCTCTTGCTTTTATTATTGTTTTCTTATTCTGTTCTACTTCCTTAATCATTCCAAGCAGTCTCAAATAGATTATCTTTTTAAAATTTAAATCTCAATTGCCAGTAAACTACATGATGATGCTAAACTTGTCATATTATTTTTGCTTAATATGGATTCATTCAATCAGCTACAATTTATTATGCTCCTATTATATGCCAAAATTCAATTGTAGATTTTTTGTACTCAATATTTTATATCTTATTTTAACATTCCTAATAAACTACAAGGCAAGTGAGTATATTATCAGGATTAGGTTCAAAGGTGAATAACAGAGTGCAGTAAGATAGAAATCTATTTCTCTATTACAAGTCTGAAAACTGATATATTGACTCTGTTTATAAAGTCCTCAAGGAGCAAGTCTCCTTATAGCTCACTCTTCTGCTGTCTTTAAGATGTTGACCCTGTCTTCTTTGCCCAAGAGAGCAGCTGGAGTTCCAGCCATCTTATCTTCAATCCAGACAGCAGGATGGGGAAAGATTTGAAGAATAAAGGAGGCAAAGGGCTCATATCGGTCATCTTTTATGGAAGGTTCCTTAAAACTACCACATGACACTTCTAATTACCTTCAGAATTTAATCATATGGCCACACCTATGTACAAGGGATAACAGAAAATGCTACATTATTTGGGACAAAATTTTCCCAGCTAAAAATTGTCATTTTTATTCCCATGGAAGAAGGAAAGAGTGGATATTGAATAATGGCAGTCTCTACAGCAGTTATAATTCTCATTTTTATAGATGAGGAAATGAACACTCAGAGAGTAATTTGTCCCTGATGACACATCTGGTTCATGTCAGAGCCAGGATATGAATTTCTTTCTTCTTGATCCAAATTTGGCACCGATTTCACTATACAACAACAGCCCCATCATTTGAAATATGAAATGGCTTCTTTTTCACAATGATTTTTTTTTCCTTAGAACTGACACTGTATCACAGGTATAAGCATAAAAATTTGGGGACAAGTCAATGCAGTGAATATGTCACAACATCAACCATTATTCTAGTCCATTATTTTTTTGTTTTCACCTCTGTAATGTATTAAAATCTCAATATTAATTCCTAGACTAGTCCCATTTCCTTCATTTTTTGGTCTTGCTTCTTTATCCTGACAAATACCAATGTACTTTTCTTTTGTTTCCTTTTGTTTTGTTGTTGTTGTTGTTGTTGTTGTTCCTCATTTTCCTTTACCCTCTGTAATTGTGCATGATGGTTCTATTGTAAAATTACGCCATCATCCTGAAGCTCCCCTTAATGTTTCCTCCTATGTCATATCCTATAGAAGAAACTATCTAACATGTCAGTTTTACATGACTCATGTTTATTCTTTTTTGTCATCCTCACCTCTGCTGAACTTTTGGAAAGAATTTCTTATTTTACTCCAACAATATTTTTCAGAGAATCCCAAAATTTAATACTCAGTACTTCCAAATCCTTATGAAAAATACTAGTTGTTCCCTCAGATATATAAAGACTTGGTTTCCCAATGATCCAAAGATCCATTTTAAATAACTTCTCTTTTTAAAAAATATTCTCTACACTACAATCTCATTTATCTACAACATCAAAGCTATAATATTTTTCACTTTTCTCAGAGTATCTAATGTCTGAATCCCTTCTAATGCCATCCCATACTCTTGCCACTCTTGTCACAGTCATCATCACTGCATCTCTTAACATCTGGAACTATCTTCTGTAACTCCTGAACATTCCATCAATCTTCCAGTCTCATAATAGTAATTTTAAAATCTTGCTTGTTAAATGACTGCAGTTTTTCTCCCTTTATATTTGAAATGTCATTTTTTCTATCAAAAATAATGTGTAATGCAAAACTTCTAAATTTTAGTGATTTAATTTATCTACTAGCAAGTACTTAGATCTGAATGCAAGCATTTCTCAATGAATTGTTTTTGGAATTTTGGGGGGATTGGTCTGTATGGGCCTCTTTTTGAATGATTCCCGATAACTTAGCTGTGTAAACTGATATCTACATATCTTTGTTATTAAAGAGAGAGAATGAACACATCACAAGTTCGGTATTGACTACCCTTAACATGGAGAATAATGGAGCATGTCCCAGCAAACAGGAAATTATAATATCCAAGAGGTGTTCTGCTGAAAATATAAAATATGACGTCACAGATCACACAGTTTATGAACAGCAGCAGGTCTCAAGAGAATGTTTTCCCCTACAGACATACATTAGTGGTTTAATGACAGCACTTCTGACATTTTAAACTGTATAAATGACTTCATATGATTCACCTCCCTGGAAAAATATTTTCTGAGACTAAAGATTGGATGAAGACATCTACTTAATAAGAAAATACAAAATGATACAGTCTTTATAATTTTTTATTAAACTTGTTGGAACAAAATTTATTTTATATTGGCAAAGTCACTACAGATACTTCAACGGAAAATCATTGAAAGAAATTGTTCCTGTAAACATTTTTATCTAAGATATTCCCTTTATGCTGTGGGAAAATATCAAGGTTCGGATTGGAGGATCTTCTCTAAAGGATTTACAAAGCCTTTGAAAGTTGACTCACAAAGACATGGCTGTAATTAAGGTGACTTGGAAATTAGCTCTATAAGTCTTGGCATGGTGCGTTTGTTGTTGACTTTGAATACTTTTCTTATTACATCCAATGATTTAATTTTCTTCTAACTTTATCCCTTTATAGAATTCTTTAAATTACTGGATACTCCTATGAGAAATGTAAAGCTATTCTATCACATTTTCTGTCCAGAAGTATAAATATTTTATGATATCCTTGTTTTGTCTAAATGACTTGCATAAAAGACAGTCATTTTTTCTTTTAAATCCATTTTTCTCCAATTTAATTATTTAAATTAGTTAAAAAATTTTAAAAAACTGAATATTATTGCCAAAATGATATTCCTAAGCATCTTTTCATTTTAAGTAAACAGAATATATAACAATCTGGGCATACAAACTATTATTTCTACAATTAATTAGATCTCTAGTTTTTCTAGTTTCATTTATAATATTTAAATTTGAAGACATTCAATGTCCCTATTTTTTTGTAACACAAAGGAAAACACAAATGTTTAAACTGAAAATTTATCTATTATTTCCTTTAAGCCATGATGTAATTCATAGTATTTGGAAATTCACATTAGAAATAATCTTAACTAGGTCTTAAAATGATTTCAGGTAAACAATTAATAGTGCTATTCACCAAATATTTTTACATTTCTGCCTTCTGGCTTATAGCAAGATTGCACTTTCTTTTCCACCATGTGACTAGTTCTGACCAATGAGCTTTGAGTAGAAGTAACCTGTGTCACTTCTAGGATAAGTATTTAATTGCTGGTGAGATACTCTCCTGAGCTCCTGAGCTCTTCTGTTTCAACAGGGTGATCTATAAAGTTTTAGATAAAGGCCTTCGAGTTGCTGTAATGTGTAGAGACCATTGCCGACTCAAAATGGACATGTAACATAAGCCAGAAATAATCTTTATTGTTTTAAGCCATAAAGTTCTGATGGTGGATTTTATTTTTATTCTACTATAACATAATCTATCATGTCTAAAACAGAATGTTTAAGGTCTTTGAATTTAGGGTCTCTTTTTTTTCAGACTCTACACACATTTACTTTAAATAATGACACTTATTTTTGTCCATTTAAAAAGTGTTAGTAAAGATATAAGAAAAGTATGAAGAATCAGGAAAAATATTTTTTAAAAGTACAGGAAAAAGCTTGGGAAAGTATTTTTTAAATATAACAATGTAAGAAAACACAAAAATAAGTAATTTCTAATTTTCTTTTCTTAGTTACTTCTCCACCAATAATTTTTTTAAATATGAAAGAGGAACTACACATTAAAGAAATAAAATTATATAGAGAAATGTAAAAAGAAAACAAAATAATCACTTCAC
Organism: Eidolon dupreanum; assembly: GCA_028627145.1. Classification (NCBI taxonomy): domain Eukaryota; kingdom Metazoa; phylum Chordata; class Mammalia; order Chiroptera; family Pteropodidae; genus Eidolon; species Eidolon dupreanum. Next base: position 18,872,090 of record CM053511.1, on the reverse strand, counting down.
AGGTATAAACATGTAATCCTATTAACAATCCTATTAACAATTTTTTCCTATGCATGTTCAGTACATGCATGCATTTGAAAATATAATAATGCACCGTGTGAATTAAAAAATTAAAGTAGTAAAACATAAGAAGTAGAAGAAAATGCATTCAAATATTTAACTGAATTTATTTTCTTAGCATAAATATAAAGTGAAAACCACAAAGTTAATGACATTAAACTCATGTATATCATAAACATCCTAAAAAGGATATGACACAATGTACTTGTGTAGCCTAAAGTTGAAACTTGTGTTTATAAAAAAAGCATAAAAAAACATAATGCATGAAAAAATGGGTATTTTTAATTTTAAAAATGATTTAAGATTTTATATTTTGTTATATTCAGAATATATACTCAAAAACATATCATCGAGACTTCATAATCTAGTTGTCAAAACAAACTTTATTTACATGAAAAATTCACAAGAAGAGTATAAGAGATCAATTGCAGATTTAAAATACTTTAAAAAGTCAAAGAAAGGAAATATTTAGAGAAATAAGGACTGAGCTTAGCTTTGATTTTCCATAATAAAATAAGAAGAATCCTTTATCTTTGTAGGGATCACATATATGACCTCTGTCTTGAAGTTTGCTGTAACGGAGCACACTATTAAAGCAAGAGCAAGTGTATAGGGCAGAACAGATAACAAAGGGCCTATCCAGCTGTAGGGCTAACCTTGTCGGAGTGGGCTCAAGGTTTAAGACACAATGTCTTCCTGATCTGTAGATGGCCATTCTCTCTTGTAATATCCTCACATGGTGGAGAAAAAGAGAGCTAGCTTTCTTCCTCATCTTACTAAGACACTAATCCCACCATGGGGGCTCCACTCCTTGATCTCATTATTTTCCAAAGACTCCACCTCCAAATACCATCACATTAAGGCTTCAACAGATGAATTTAGGGTTGCCAGGGGATGGAAGAAGGTTACAACCATTCTTTCCATAGCAGAAAGAGCCATAAAAATGCAGAAACATACCTTGGGCCTGTTGTAATCTAGGGGATAGTATCTTTGTTTTGAATATGAAACAAGAAATAAAGCTGACGTCAAGCAGTAAGGATTGGACCATCATTGCAGAGAACTCTAAAGAGATGCAGGTGCCCAAGGAGTTTATCTCAAAACCACTAGATAGAGAGCTTCAGTCAGCAAAGCTAACTCCAGATTCTACCTGCTGATACAGAAAAGATTTCTAAACTCAGGCTCCAGATTAAGGAGGGTAGAGCTGAGTATATAGATTAAAGGGCTTTGTTACCTGCAGCAGAACAAAGTTTTGAATGCCAGAAGTTGACTTTCCCAATTTTGTAAATGTTTCCATATGCATCATCTTATTTGACCCTCCCAAAGCCTGTAGACCTTTGAAGTAGGAAAAACAGGTATCATTTTCCACATTTTAGAGGAGAAGCATAACATGCCCAAGTTCTGAGGTCAGGAAAAGAAGTGTTCTGTCTCCTGCTCAGTGTTCTTCCCTATGAAATGTGAGAAATCATAGGGTTTTTAATAATGGGATAATGACAAAGAGAAAAGAGAAATTGTGATCACAATGAAAATAAAGGTTTAGATTTAGCCACATGACTAAAGAAATTTCAAGTTATAGTTAGAGAAATAAGGTTGTAAAATCATGTGAGGCTTCTATGTGATGGATGTTGTATTAGTTTACTAGCGCTGCCATGACAAAATACCTTGGACTAGGTGCATGAAAGAAGAGGCATGCCTCTCACAGTTCTGGAGACGGCAAGTCTCAGGTCAAGGTGTGAGCAAGGTTGGTTTTTTCAAAGGTCTCCCTCCTTGGTTCTTAAAAGGCTGTTTTCTCCTTTTGTCTTCACATGGCCTCTCCTGTGTACATGCCTTTGTCCAAATTTCCTCTTCTTATAAGGACAACAATCATACTGGATTAGGGCCTACCCTAATGATCTCATTTTAACTTAAGTACCTCTTCAAAGACCCTATCTCCAAATACAGTCATATTCTGAGGTACTAGGGGTTAGGAAATAAACATGACATTTTATTTTTGAGGTGGGGAAATACAATTCAACCCATACCAGACAGTTTTAAAATCGCAGTATTGGATATAGGTATGACATAATGGGAAATAGGAAGCCATTGAAAACTTTTGAAATGAGTGGCATAATAAAAGCAATGTTTAAGAAAGATTAGTTTGGCAGTGGATTTTAAAATGGATATGGGAAAAGATTAGAAACAAGGAGACCAAAGAGAAGGCTGTCAAAATAGCTAGAATGGCTATCATGAGATTATAGTGATGTTTCCAAATATATGCAATTTTTGAAGTGTGATGGAATGCTCTCCGTTTTTTTTTTTTTTTTAACTTTGAATAAGTATGCTATAGAATACATTTTTGTAAATGGTGCTGCAAGCATTCTGGTAAATGCTACAATACAGGGGAAAAAAACACATAAAAGGAGTTAAAAAGTAGTAACAAAAATGTGTTCTAGATGCTACATTAATGCTATGTAACATGATAATTATAATATGCTGCTATTATGCCAATTTTTGACCATTCATCATCATTTATTTAGCAAGCAGGTATTGAGCAGTGACTATGTGCTTTGTATAGAAAGTAAACAACATAATCTGCCCCTAGAGGAGCCTGCTATTCTTTATGCTCCCTAAAAGTGGGTGTATTAAATTTTTTGCAAGCAACTTAAGCTTTTTTGTATTGTCTTTGCCAAAAAATATTCTCCTCTAGGGCTTACACTCCGTGAGCAATCATGAATTTACCCACCCATAAATCACTGAGAAGTCATCAAGCTTCTTTTCCATGGAGAAGCATGGCATTTTCTTCATAAAGAGAGAGTCCTACTATAAACATGCCAGAGAACACATTCTGGTTCCTGCAGCCTCCCCTAAGTGCCTTCAATCACCCTAATTCCTATCGACTTCAAAGGGAGCTCAGAAAAGATATGGCGGAAAAACAAGAAGTTGGCAGGAGTTGTACCCAACACATCCTCAAACCACAGCGTGTTAAAAACATGAACCTTTCATGAAGCTAAGTGCCAACAAATGATACTTAGCATTTTCAAAGAGCTTCCCAATGGCCTAATTAAATGTTATGAGGTCAATCAGTATTATTAGCCTCATTGTATAGATAAGAAAATGGAAACACAGAAAGGTTAAGTGATGTGCCCAGGCTTTCACAGTTCAGCAGTGTTCACGTTAGTGGTTGAACTCAGAGGTCCTGACAACCAAGGAATGCTTTCACCCATTTTCCCGTTCCCCTCAAAAATATTCTAGTTCACTATAATTTATCAATCACCTTTTATGAACATCCTCAGTCGTTATTAGATATTCGATTTAGTTTCCAAAGGTGAGGGTGCCAGCTCCACATCAAAAATAACCAAAATTTCTCACCAAATGGCTCCAAATTCAACAAAGTGTATTAGAGACAGAAAAGATTCTGCTGAATATAGCATTCTCTTAATAGAGAACTCTAAAATTATCAGTAATTTATATATGTTCTCATACATTTTTTGTATATCTTAGTGATAAATGTGAGGTGATGAATTTTCCATTGTGATTCATTCAATAAAAATTTTTAAAGTTCCCATAAGTTCTCATGAAGTTTCTAGTACCCTGTCACTGCGAGAGGCGATTCAGAATGCTTTAAAATCAGAGTCTGACACATTAAAATGATGTAACTGAAGTTGTAGTCTCAGAATGAATTTTTAAATAATTCCCACCACATTGAATGTTAATTATTGGCTTAATATCATCCTCTTCATAGAGAGGTTGATATAATAAGGTACAATTTAGGCTATTTCTTTTCCAACTATGAAAGATAAATTCATTTCAAGTTTATACAAGAACCGTTGTTGCAGATTACAACTAATGCCTATATGTACTGAACTTTAAATCTCTGGCATATGCTTTTTCAAATAGGCTTTTTAAATTAATAATTTTTTAAAAACCTAGCTAAGGTTCTTTCATCCCTGCTTAAGTAAGTCAAAATCCACATTTATGTTTCCCCACCCCAATACTGCATAATAAATCATTTCATGTTTTTAATAGTTTAAAGGCAATGCATTGCTTAATATGTTACTAGTAAATATGAATAAAATCAGTCTTCCAGTACCAACCTTATGTTTCAATAATAAGTTTTATTGTTTTTCATTTATCCACATTTTGTTTTTTTTTTCCAGGAAATTCGATCTTGAAATAAGAAAAGATTAAAATTAGAGGTCTGCAGCCTATCCCTCTTCATTGTCACAGGAAGTTTTTTTTTGATATTGGCCTAAAAGAGATGTACAGTATTAATTAATATAATGGATAGACTTTCTGGATAGAATGTGGAAATTACTTTCCTTTTCTAAATCAAATTATTCCCATCAATTTTTCTTCCTAGATCTTGGGACTTTCTCTTGGACAGTCTATCCAAGTTATCATTAAAATAGGCATTGGAGTGGTGTAGAGTGGTGGTTAAGTTCTGGAGTTCACTCTGCTTAGCTTTGAATCCTGACCTAGCCACTGTCCAAATGTATAATCTTGGGCAAGCTATTTAACCTGTCTAAGCCTCAATTTCCTCATATGTAAAATTGGACTAAAGAACAATATGCTTCATAGGCTTGTTGTGTTAATTTAAGGAAATAAAACAGATAAAGCACTTACCATAGTACCTGGAATAAAACAAGTGCTCAAAAAAGGTCAGTTATTATCATTAGACTGTAAACAATGGAACTTGCAGATTGATCAATTTATCCTTACTAATTTATATTTAAATATCTACTCACCAAGCATTTTTGAGTGTCTACTCAGTGTCTGAACTAGATAATTCCATATAAAATTCTAGTTAGTGTACTGGATGAAGAAAAGAGAAAGGAAGATTGTGTTCATTACTGAGGTGTTAAAAGTCTATACTGTTCCAACTATATGACATTCTGGAAAAGGAAAAACTATGGAGACAATAGAAAGATCAATGGTTGCCATGGGTTGGGGTAGGGAGAAGGAATGAATAGGTGGAGCACAGAGGATTTTTAGGGTAGTGAAAATTCTCTGTATGATATTATAATGATGGGTATGTGCCCTTACACATTTGTCCAAAACCATAGAATGTATATATATATCAAAAGGGAACAATAATGTCAACTATGGACTTACTGCCAAGAGAGTAGTATTCTCGGGGGAGGGTATTGTGTTGGATAATTGTTATGTTAGTGGACAATCAGTATTTTTTGAGGATCTATCTTATCAAGAAACTGAACTCACTTTCCCATACTCCCTTGCACATTGCAAAGGTCATATGGCCTTGGCAAGAGTGTAGCAGAAGCACTTATTTTGGGAGGGCAACAGTGATGGAGATGCTGGTGTCCAGAACCCAGCATACGCAAGGACAGCTATGGGTTTGCCTCCTGTCCCAGCAGAGATGATGGTGCGGTTCTCCATTTGGGCAGTCTCGAACTGTGGTTTGGGCATTGGTCCTGTCTTCAGAGATTCCTAGCTTAACTCTGGCCTTTCAAGGGTATACATGAGCTACCTAATGTCAACTAATAAAATGTTGGGCTATTTAAATCATGTAGACTTTGCTTCATTGTCAGAATCTTAAATACAATGCCCTAAGTGACATATATCTTAAGACAAAAATGTAAGAGGCAGGAAAAGCTTCAGGCATGGAGGCAGATATTGTTATCATTCACGGATATTCTCTTTCTCTCTCCAACAGGCACACAACAGTAAGGTCGAACTTGCCTGCCCCCTTGAACTGAGGCACATCTTGTGATGGCATTGGCCAATGAGTAAGCAGATGTGATGTAGTCCTTTCCAGGTGAAGTCATTTAACTTCCATTTCTCTACTCGCTACCTCTCTCTTCCCTTGCTGAGGCTGTCTAAACTGATTCTATAGCAATATATCTAAAAATACTTAAATCCCTTGAAATTTATTTCTTCTACTTATTATTTCTATTATTATATTTTAAATTTACACTTATGAACACTGTGGCTTGAGGTCAGTACAGACTTTCTGAGTGCTTCGGTGGTGTGGCCTAGAGTAGAATTAACTCCAAATAGGTTGTGTGGAAATATAGAACTGTTTCATTGATAACCTACATATTTCTTACCCATGTTGTAGTTATTTGGAGTAATTTATGATGATAAAGTTGAAGTGCTTGAAAAATGAAATTGGCAAAGGCAGAAAATATAAATCCACTATCAATAATTACTAGTCAGCAAATAAAATAAGTTTTATCTAATATGCACATGAGTATTGATATAAGTAACTGCTTGAAGGCTGTGTAAAGAGTCTGAAGCTAAATTCAGATTCATTCAGAGAGTGAGCCGTGGTTGACTTAATATCTGCAGTGGGCATGGAAGGAACCAAACATACATGTCACATGTCTGCCTCCACTTCCTACAGTATAGTGTCTGTTTATATGTGTGAAGTAAATTTGTCCCATGTTTGAAACACTAAACACTTCCATTTGATCTTTAAACAAATGGAATAGAGCGCCCTAAAAGGAAATGTGTTATTTTAGATAGTTTGTTGCACAACACCCTCCATCTTGCCAAAAATAACTCCATTATAAGATTAAGATTTCTGGTTACTCCTACTTCAACTAAGACATTTGATGAGATTACTACTGGGTCATGTCTCAAACACATTTCACTAACATACTACTTATGAAATTATATCGTAATTGGTTGGATTGGAGACCCTTCTCACCCTCCTTCCTCTACAAGATTGTGAAGTGTCTGAAATTAAGGTCCATGGCTTATTCATCCTTATGTCACCAGGAGCGGTTCAGACTCTGATATATAATATATCTTTAATGAATGATTGTCGAATATAAGCACAGAAAATGGAATTAACAGCATGACAAAGTCCTTGTTATTTATATGGCAGAGCTGTAGGATCTCTCTCAATGCAGCAATTTTGTATATGTATTAGCTGGCCACAGGGTTGAATGTCTTCTTGGAGTATATGGTAAAGTTCTACAAATCAAACTGGGAATTTCTAATAAACCCAGGAGTGGTTCAAGCTGGTAAAAAAAAAAAATAAATGTCCAGAGATGTGAGAGCAAAATTAGGTAATTAAACGGGCTGTTCCAATTGATGAAACCACAACCGTGGGAATAAGGCTTAGGCCATCAACAGTGGCTGCATATCATCAGCATTGGTTTCAGGTTTAACCCTAGACATTTCCACTCTTATTCCTCCATTCATCCTGGCCTGCTGCTGACTCTTCCCATGTACTGGCCTGCTGGTTGAGATGCTGTGTTAGTCAGTGGGAGATGAGTGGTATATGTGATGGAGGGACTCGTCCTGTCTGTTTGTACTCCTGTCGTTTCACACGCCTCAGTGTCTCAGGGCGAGGCTGGCTCAGAGTAGCTTTTTGATGTGATGATAATTTTCTCCCTCCTTCCTGTCCTTGAATAGTCTCCTTGCCTGTTTTGTCTCCTCCCTGTTTTGCTGCTACCCAACTCAATAATTTACTGAAAAGGAATGCTGGATACTAACAGTTTTTTCACATAAAATACCTATTGGGTCTGAGGTTTTGTATACCAACATCTCTGGAAATGTGAGGGAAAATGTATTACTCTAGCTGAAACAGACTGTTTACATTTCACAAAGACTTAGTCTCTAAGCAGATTTTCATAGCAGTCACCAATATATTTAGGAAAAACTAAGTTGCCAGAAAATATCCTCTCTTCTTTTAAACAGGCTTGAAGCCTGAGAAACCCTTAGCATAAAACACTAATTCAATTTTATTTATAATCTTAAACATCATCCAGAAGAGCATTTCAAAAATTATATGCTAGGAAAGATAAGACTCTACCCCATAATTTTAGAAACAACTGTATGTCAGGCTGCCAGATAAATATTTACAACACATTCAAATTTAGCTGAACTTATATGACTTCAATCAGTGAAACCAGTTCCAGACCCCAAGGTCACAAAAGCTGTTATCGGGTTTCTCCAGCCTGCTGCCACGTCGTGTCGGAAACCAAACGCCACACACTCCGAGTTTCCTCAAGTCCTGAAAAGCTGATGTGATGATAATCTTCTCCCTCCTTCCTGTCCTTGGAAAACACCTTTTGACCCAGTAACCAATGATTCCTTCTTTAAACAGGTGAAGGAGTTGGTTACCCCTCTGAAGCCAGCACATCTTTCTACTCTGGCATGTAAGTTGCAAAATGTTTAGGCTGGAATTTCAAGGGTAGGAACTGAGCTGATGATGGGGGCGGATGTAAAGACATCCCATAGCGACAGGCTCCCAGCCAAATTTACATTGTCAAGTTATCTGCTTAAAAAATGTTACAAGGGCCATGGAGGTGCCCAGAGTGGGAGGCTGCCAATTAGGAGGAGTGTGAATGAGACTTACGGGGCTGGCCAGGGTGACAGGGCCGCAGTCATCATTTGGCAGGAGGCAATTAAAGATAGGTGTCTGACAGCGTGGCCAGGGTTCTCAGGAGCTTATGGTCGGCTCTTGGAACCACGCTCTCTATTGTAAATTATTGTACTCAGATTAAAAGTGCCTACTGCTCACTCCAGTGTCTGAATTGTGTGTAGCAAACACTTTTATTTCCTTAAGTAACGAGCACTTGCAAAGTTCAGTCAATGGTTTAGAGAGCTATGGGATAAAGAAGTGAGAGAAAAAAAAGCATCATATTTCCAGATTTTTTTACCTACTTAAGGAGAGGAAAAACTGATGATAATTTAGAGAAAAATCCAAAATCAGAACAAAATAAGAATCAAAATCAACATTATACTTAACTAATGGTAAGATTATTGACATTAAAAATTACACTTTACTAATCTTAAGGATTTGCAAAGTAACATAGAATCTTTTCAAATCATTTTAACAGGATTAGACTTTTTTTCGGAAAAGAATGGTGTGATTGGTAGAACAGGGTGAGAAACAAAATAAGAGAAATCAGTCTCTATTTTAGGCAGTGCTCTTTGTGTATCATTATGAAATGGACACTTAGTGTTGAATTAGTCCCCCTCAAGTGATGAATCTGCAAGGTGTGTTTTGACCACATGTCATAGTTAGGTTTCTAATGGTCACAGGTTTGAGATAAAACTATGAAATCATGCTATTTTCAGGGCTCTGAGTATAGGCATTTTTTTAAGAGAGCATTGGCAAGAATTGACAAGGATAGCTAGAGGAAATTTTACAAACCACAAATCATCGACAAGGTACAGGGGTAAAATAAAACAAATTCCAAGATCAGCGTTAGTATGATCTTCACCTTTTGGTTTTCTCAACTGTAAAATAACACATTTAACTAAAAATAAGAGCTAACAGTTTCATGCCCACCCTGTGCTAGTTTCAGTATGTTCTAAGTGCTCTCATTAACTCCTCAAAACCAACCCCTGTGAGGTGGGTACTATTTTTATCCCCATTTTACAGATGAGGAAAATGACAGCAACAGAAGTCAGAAAATTGGCCCAAGATTACATAGTCAGTTTAAGTGTCCAGCAGGATTCAAATCAAGTAGCCCAGCTCCGATGCTTATTCTAAAGACATCTCCAGCTATAACATTGCAAGATCAACATTATGATAGGTCATATACATGTGCAAAATTTGGATTTCTTTTGGTTGAGGTGAGTTAAAGGGATTGAAGAGAGTGAAGGAATGTGGAAATAACTTTGAGTACCTCTCTTCCATATTACCTGCAGGAATTGAATTCAGAAGCCAACTCCAATCAGGCTATATTTATGTCAGAACTATTTTCCACCATTGGAAAAGAAATATATGCGCTTTAATTATTTACTATTCAAATATTTTAATTATTTAGATTTTTAAAGATGTGTTTACTGTTGCAAAACCATTGCTGCAATGACATTTTAAGGTGGTAAATTATGTTTGTTTTTTTTTTCTTTTTTAGTTCCCAGAAAGATAACTGATAAAATAGGTCTGTTCTTATTTCAGGAGAGTTCTCCACAGACAAGAAATGATTGGAAGATCTTACTTCTGGGTGGCCTAAGCAATCTAGAGTAGTGTTAACAGAATGATAGCAGCTTCTTTAATAAAACAAAGATAATCGTCATTCCTGGATTATTAGATGTATTTTTAACACACAGGATGAATATCTTGAGTTCATCCTTCCCGTCTAGGTAACTGATTAGTTTTACTAAGATACTTGCCTCTCGGATATCTTTCCAGCTTAAAGCTACTTAAGAGAGTTCCCAGGAGCAAAGTTTCCTTGCTCGTTGCATACTTTTCTCCCTTGCCCCTTAAGATCCCCAGCGATAGCTGGCAACATTGTAGACACAGCTGCAATTCTATTAATTCTCAGCGATGTCTGGTGCTCTGATTAGAACTTGTGGTCCTTGTTGCACAAGCTACAAATGATAGTTCACCTTAAGAATTAAGCAGAAGCTTACTGGGAGGAGAACTTGCTGGAAATGAGAACTGGAAAATATAGGTATTCTCCTATATATGTCCTCATACCTTAAGCATTTCTTTCCCTTTGATCACTCAAAATTTCACCTGATTCCCTAGATCTTCACTTTAAAAATTTGGAAATTAATCACTATTCTCCTTTTCCTGACAATTACAGAGTCTTTAATTTCAGGAAAGTCTCAATATATGTATGACTGCCTTTCCTCTAGACCCCCTGAAGACCACCCTGGGTTTCTCCCTTTAGTGCCTTAGAGAGACTGATGCCAGGAAGCTACTCTGAACTGCAAAAGGAGATTGAAAATAAGCATAAATCTTTAATGAAGGAGAATCTACTGCTTCCTTATCCTTCTGGATCCTGGGCTATTCCAAATGTCAGGGCACATCAGAAATGTAAAGTTCAAGGATGATATATTAGTTCTGATTCTGTACTTAGCAAAACTGGCAGCTCTAAAGCAGGGAGAGCTGCACACAATCTGCTTTGGCAAGTTTCTCTTTCTCTCTCTCTCTCTCTCTCTCTCTCTCTCTCTCTCCCCGCCACACACACACACACACACACTTGGGAGGAGGAGAGTTGGGAAAGCTATGGGAATTTGGCTTTTTCCCTTGCTGTAGAGAAAAAGAGAAGTAAATAACCAATCATGACCAGCTTTGGCTTTGGATGTCCAACGATTATTAAATGCACTCAGGCTTTCAATAAATTTAAAGAGTTGATGACCCACGGGGCTATGCAAACCATTTATGATATTGAAAGTCTTGAGAATTAAGCTTGATTTTTGTAGCAAGTTTTATGCATATGATTGAGAGCATGTGTAAGAAGAAGGACACGATTCAGAACATACACTTACTGGAGCCTGTGATTCTGACTCATGGAAACTCTAGACCTTAGAAAAATGCTGATTAAATATTACACTCGATAAAAAGCAAGATCTACAGATTCTCCTCTAAAGGTAGCAAGCAGAACTTAGCCACGGAGAGCCTTGTCTGTCTCAGGTGTTTTCTAGCACCATCTTTCCCCTGGGCTCAGAAATCCCCCAACCAGAGCAGCTACTGAGCTTATTAAATCCATTGTTTCTCCAAAAGACCCAGTTCAAATGTGCGTAATGTTATCATTAGGAAGTTTCTGCGCCTGAGAGAGGATTTTGTCTGATGGGCTACACCTGTTAAACTAGAGCAAACCAAAAACTCCTGAGTGAAACTATTATCCCCTGTATATTACAAAATAATAATTTTTTCTACGTGTATACTCGAAACTTTGATGCAGATAATTGGCATCTGTTTGGATCAAAGTTATTTCTTCACTCAGTCTCCAGTATTTAGTTCATTCATTATCATATTTCATTTCTTCCAATGGAAATGAGAGACCTATACATCGGAATCCTCAAAAATCTGAGTTATTTTCAGCGAGCCAAGATTTGCTAGTGAGAGAGAACGGAAACTGTTAGCTACTTCTCTGTACAGTGGGCTTCAAAACGACTCTTCCAGAACCTTGGGTGGACCCCTCTTAGCGATGCAAATGCAAGGTAAGTAGTTCCATTTTGATATCTCAAGGCCTTTTGGGGAGATTTCCCTCAAGGCCCTGGGGATAGGTGGGAAAATTTTTCTAAGGACCCAGGAGCACTAAGGTGATTTGGGAACAAGAACCAAGTACGTGAGGGCACATCTTCTGCTGCCCTTGCTGACACACAGACCAGCAAGCTCCGCAGGACAACGGAGGGTGAGAGCGGGGACTGAGGCGACCCTCGTTATTTCAGCTGCTGGCGTTGGCAGGTCCTCTCTCGGGCCCTGCCTTAAAGTGATTCAGTATCTGCTATCTAGTCTCTGTGTCTTGCTCAGTTGGAATCCTTGACAGAGAAAAAAAATTTTTTCAGTAGAACCAGGGCAGGTGTCCACATCTAGGCTGCTCAGCTATGACCAGGAAGCCGGGCCAGCTTCTAGAAGGCTGCGAGGATTAAGGCAGGCAGCGCTCCATAGAAGCTGGAGAAACCCCTCAATATGAGTCCTCTACCCCAGTCAGCACTTCTTAACTGGATACCATGTGTCCAGATTCTGAGGGATCTTGTTAAAATGCAGATTAAGACCCAGCAGGTCTGGGGTGGGACCAGAGGTTTTGCCTCTCTAACAGGCTTTCAGGTGATGTCAATACTGCTGTTTCATGGACCACACATTCATTAAATAGCAAGCACTATACTACTGTATGCTATAAATGTGTGTTTATAGCAACTTTCACAGAACATTTAACATGCACTAGGCACTATTTGAAGTGCATCACGGGCTTACTTCATTTAGGCCTTATAAGAATCGTAGAAGTAGATACACTAATTCCCACTGTACTCATGAGGAAGCTGAGACACAGAAACATTATGTAACCTGTCCAAGGATTGAGCGTTTTATGCAAATTCCATGCTAATATCACTTGCTACTCTGACCTAATGATTGGAGCAGCCTCTGTGCTTTCTTTCTGAACTCCAAGGACCTGTTTAGTATCTGGATATGGACCACTGTGGAAGAGTTATGTCTGGCCAAACAACATCAAAACTTTTCCACAAGGAATCAACTTAGTAACTGTACTTCGGAATTACACTACTTAAATAAGTCAAGCTCAACAATATATTACAAAATCCAAAATATATTTTGTAATATATTACAAAGTGCTAAAATAACAGGCTCACTTCTTTGAATATTCTACTCTGATGCCTCTAAGTATTGTTCTGTCTTTTTCTACCAGAACACTCCCTCATCATGAAATAAATACACAAGATTTCTTTTCAATAGTTGGTCAACATCCAGAACATTTTTATCTTGTCAGCACCTTACACATGTTATAGTGAGCAAAGGAATATAAAGTACTCAAGAAGTGTTCCTCCTGGGTCATAAGCTATATAAGGTAGCAGTCCCAACTGGTTAGGGTCTAACTCTATTAAATGAATTCCTCTTTTACTCTTAAAACTGCTACAAATGCCTCATGGAGAAAAGTCCAGACATAACTTTCACATTCTTAATTCTCTCAGTTGGATGAATAATTTTATTCATTGGGTTTGGTTTGGGTTTGGGTTTCTTTATTATTGAGGGTTTCTATAATTTATTCTTCCTAAAAGTTTGTTAGGGTAAATAGTTGAAAATTTCTTGAGTTAGAATACAAGTTAGCAGTATAAATTTTATATTACAATAATATAGCAAGTAACATTTAAAGATCTAGTTTATTTGATGGTTCCATATGACTCAACTCAGTTTTTTTTTCCTTTCATCTCATAATCAATGACTAATAGAAACTGATTGTACCTACATAGAAAAATGCCATAGCCATACTCTTTTCCAGAATGGCTATACCATTTTATATTACCATAGCAATGCATGACAATCTAGTTTTGCCACATCCTCACCTGTGTTTGGTGTTTTCACCTTTTTTTTTTTCAATTTTAGCCATTCTGATAAGTGTGTTTTGATATACATTGTAGTTTCAATTTGCATTTCTCTAATGGCTAATGCTGCTGAACATCTTTTCATGCATCATTGTCTTTATACAGACAAACTCCTAAGAATGCCCCTTTAAGAGAAACTTAAATCATGGCCAGTGCCTTTCAAGTTGACACTTGCATTGCCTTAAAAAATGTTGTTAGACATGATCAATGAATTCTAACCTGTCCCATTATTGCTAAAATAGGATTTGGGATGCTTGCTAATCATTGTGTATAACATGTGACTATGGGAAAGTCTGAATCCCAAATAACTATTTTGCAAATAATACTTGGGGGAAAAAGCCCCTAATTTGATTTATTAACATTTTTTCTGCTATCCCTTAATCATTTCTCAAAAAATTTCAGGCAGTTCAGTTTGTTCACATATTAGGAATTGCCTTTATATAATATGTTTCTTGCTCATTTCTAAGAAGTTATATTTATTTATTCAGTCATTCAGTGAGTATACAGTGAGTACCAGTTAATGTACTGAGCCCAATGCTAGGACCTAGAGCTAAAATACCAAGTAAGGCAAAAAAATTTTGCTCTCGGAGTTTACAGTCAGCAAAGTTTTTAAAATGGACAAAAGTAATTATTTCATATTATTTCCTAAGCGATATTCACCTGCTCAGTTTCAAGTTTAACTTTAGGTTATTATTCATGTTAAGTTTGTGAGTAGCTAAAAGAAAATCAAATTGAGTGTCTATAGATTTCACGACATCTTTGCAGTTTCCTTCCTTCCTTTTCCCTTTTGCAGTAGACCATGGAGAAGAAAAGGTAAGGCCACAGGGCTTCTCTCTTCTGCCTTCAGATTTGCCTTCCCTTCCCACTTTTGGCCAGCTACCAGAACAAAAATAAACAAGAGAGAGCTCTTTATTTGTCCCCTTCAAAACTCTTCACATAGGACTTGATCGAAAACTAGACCTCCAAAAACTTTCAGAATTAATAGAAGAGTTGCTACTCCTGAAACATAAAATTAAAAAAAAAAAAAATAGAAATAGCCAGTTTGTTTTATAAATTGAGCCATTAGAAAATGTACTTTTCATCATAAAAAAAAAAAAGATGTTGCTTTCTATATTGTACAACGTGAAGCAAGCTATAGAATAGATTTACTCCTCTTTTGATCCATTTAATGAAATTTGTTGTATATGTGTGCTCTTATTATGTCATGCAGACTGTTCAAGGCACTGGAGAGGTGAGGTGAATCATACACTATCCCATTCTTCCAAGAGCTCACCTTCTTGTAGGAAACAGAAATGTAAATAGAGAATTTGAGTAAAATGTCCTAAGTGCTTCTGAGTTGTGATAGGTACAAAAAAAGAAGAAAATAAATGTAGCTAGCTGCAGAGTGAGAAATTGGTGAGAGGGGACTTTCACTATGACATTTTATAAGCTATAAATATTTAGAATATGGGTCAAACTTAATGTATAGGTATTTTGTGATGCCCCCCCCCATTTACAGGTATTTTTGATGTGTTTTTGTTTGCTTTGTGTTTTTAATAAATTCCCTGAAATTTGCCTCCATGTGCCTTGAATTCCAGATTCAAGGAATCTACCCTTATTTACTAAATTATTTTCCAAAATTTTACGTATCAGTTATTATACCCTATAAGAGTCGTATGAGACACATGTTTACATACAAGCTTTCCCATTATCTCTAACGTTTATTCATGTCTTTTAGCCATTTGTACATTTAAAGCAAATATTTCCTTAAATAGAATGGCAACCTGATTTTGTTTTGTTTTACCAATCTTTGGTGTGGAACCTTGTCAAAATCCTTGTAAAAGTCCAAATAAGTTAGGAACACAGATTTTTCTAGTCCAAATGCGTACTTACCCCCTCAAAGAACTTTGGTTGGGAAATATTGGCAAGAATTATGTTTCACTGCATAGTATATTACACTGGCCTGTCTCCTTTCTATTCTTAGATTGGAGGGAAAAAAGAGTCCCAAGGCTTTTCTTGGTTTATTTGTATCTTTCTTACTGGTGCATTATTTTAATGAGATAAAATCAAAAGCATAAGTATTTTTAACATCTCAATTTCTTACAGTGAAGCATGTAATAGAATTTTGATAATGGTTTGAAGTTACTATCTTCCTTCCAAAAATTTGTTAATCCAATTATACAAAAATGCCAAATCTGAGAGCATAATTATGCATGTGTGCGAGCATGCTTTTGCATTTATAAATCAACATTCAGGTTATCCAAAAGCATGCTTAAGTATTTAATTTAACATAATGTTAAACCCTAGATTTTAATCCAGATTCATGGACATGGATAAATCATTTAAAGTATATAATTTTAAATTTTAAAATAAAAATTTAGATATGAAGTTATTTTATCATCCTTATGCCAATGATGACTCTTTTTATATAAGATTGCCTGAGAAACATATATACAAACAGAGAATCCATTGTTTTTTTATTTTTTAAAAAACACATTTATGTTTATGAGTGATTATTTTCATTGTGCTATTTTTAATGCTGAATTTTTATTAAGATAGGAAAAAGGCATGCTTTGGTGTTTGTTTATTTATTTATTTTTTTTTTTGAGCAATATGTTTGCTATTTCTCATGAAGTTTTATGTCTTGCTCATTGGCTGTGTTCTGCTTTCTGAGCATAAGTAAATTTATGAAAATGTTACATTCAACCCATTTTGTATTTCCTTTAATGAAACATTCTTTCCTATCTATGTTCTTCAATGTTTATCTGAAGTCACATCCCATTATGTAAAAGAAGAAAGTATTTGGCTTATTTTCACATAATTGTTTGACACTTAAAGGATTAAAGAAAATTTGATTTATGATCTGTAACATGAACTCAAAGAACAGAATGAACAATTTTTGAGATCTAAATTCAACTACTGATATAAGAATTCAGTTGATTTCCTTTGGTGATGTGAAATTTCCCTTCATCAAAAACAATCTAAAACTATTCTTATTTGTGTGATTTATGGACTATGACATAAATATTTAATAGGTAAATAATATATGATATCTTATGACAAATATGTTTCAAATGCCTATTATGTCCCATTTCCATGATGTTTTAATTATTAGCTTCATGTTTTGCTTATGAAAACCAAAGAGTAGTATTTCCATCATAATTTCTCTAAAGAAATTAATAGAGATCCAAAGACTTTCAAATGCATTTTTGAAGGAAAAAAAATGGATAGATGAAATATACTGACTACTTTCTTTAAAATAAACATAGAAATGTCTGGTGCCAAAAAAAAAAAAAAACTGATAGCAAAGATTATATATATTCTTAATTAATATGTTTATGACAATGACATAATGATATTTGGAAATAATTCCAGGAGTAGAATATAAAATACTAGTAGATAGGAGACACTTAAATTATAGCGTTATTCGGCTCCCTAAGAATAAGTTTTCTTATCCTCACTAAATCATGTTGTGAGCATGCAGTGGAGCTTACAGTTTGCTCACTTGCCCTAGACAATAGATTAATATGATTCTGTTAAAAATAGAGCTAAGGGAAAGTCAGTGTAACATTAAGATGACAAGATGGTGTACGTGATATGTCCAGTCCCGACATATAACCTCAGATATCCTTTCCATTTTTTTTGTATTTTCAAGACAGACAACTAAAGAGTGTTCTCTTCTGTTGCCTTTTGGTGACACTATAGTTACACTATTCAGGAAAAAAAAAATATATATATATATATATATAAACACATTTCTCTTAAAAATGTATTCATTCTTTTGTCAATAAAGAGATTAGTACAAATAATGAGGTAGCTAGTACTTATTGTGTACTTTGTGGCAGTTTTAAAGAGGTGAATTAACAACTCAACATGAAATGTTTTACTGAAATGAAACCTAGGCAGACTCCAGGGACAATATTTCTAATTCCTTTATATTCACTAGAGAAGTAAAGATTAACAGATTACCGAAATGCCATTTCTTCCTTGAGGGGTTCTCAGAGAAGTGAGGAAGACAAACAGAAAAGCAAATAGTGCAGCAGCCTCGCAAAAGGCAGAACAGAGGTGGTATAAGGCTCCAAGGGAGACAAGAAAAAGCATCTGCAGCCTGGAAAGGTAACATCTGAACAAAATCAGATGGGTGGGAGTTCACCAATTCATCATGATTTGGAAAGAAAAATCTAGGGAAGAGAAGGTCACTCTAGGAAGAGATGAAAGAATAGTCAGAGCTAAAAAGAAGGAAAAATGAACAACATATTCAGGGAACATATTCTGGCTGGAGTAAATGCTATGTTTAGGGGTGAGAATAGAGAGGACTTCAAGAGGCAGACAGAGGCCCTGTGAGTCTTTTTTATAAGGCTCGGCTTTGGCAATTGAAGCCACTGAAGTTAAACAAAAGAATGTAATGACCAGACTTGCATTTTAGGGGGAAATCTCTGACAGCCATGTGTACAGGATGAGTGGGTTGGAAATAGTAGGGAAGTTATTACAGCAATGGAAGCAAGATAGAAAGAGTCCTAAACAAAGCAAGGAAATGATAATGGGCAGGAGAAAAGAAGTGAAAGGGATTATGGAGGCAGAGTCAACCAAACTTATGAAAAGAAAGGAGATGATGAAGGAAAAAATCAGTAAAATAGGTTGCAGGCTTCAATGAATAGATAGTGCCATCAATAACAAAGGTAGAAAACAAAGAAGGAAGTACAAGTTTGGGGGAGCTGTTCATGATTCAAGGTGAGGACATGATGAGCTGGAAGTATCTGTGGAATGTCATAGAGTCAGTGAGAAAATGGATTTTCAGAAATATGGCTTTAAGGAAATTTGACCATACCAGCTTATCCCGATAAGAAAATATATGTGAACAGTCAATTTATAAAGAGGAAATCATTTGCAATCAGGAAATCAAACAGGTTTATACATTATATCTGTACATTGTTATGGGCTGAATTGTGTCTACCCCAAATTTAAATGTTGAAGCCTTAAGCCTCAGTACCGCAGACCTTAACTACATTTGGAGATAGGACCTCTACAGAGGTTATTAAGTTAGAGTGAGGCCATTAGGGTAGACCCTAATCCAGCCTGACTTGTGTCCTTGTAAAGAAGAGGAAATTTGGACACAAAGAGAAACACCACTGAAGCACGTGCACAGAGAAGACCATGTGAGGACACAGCACAAAGCAGCCATCTGCTGATGAACATTATAGATGTCTAACCAATGTACTTACTGTATACTTGAAACTAATTTAAATAAATAAATTTATTTAAAAACAAAAACAAAAAAACAGCCATCTGCAAGCCAAGGAGAGAGGCCTGAGGAGAAATCAAACTTCTGACACCTTGATCTTGGGCTTCCAGGGTCCAGAATGTTGAGGAATGAATTTGTTGTTTAAGCCATTCAGTTTGTGGTGTTTTGCAATGGCAGCCCTAGCAAACACTATGGAGAGTATCCTGACCTTGTGTACCACCTCTGTGATGGGGATATGGTTGCCAGGACCTTCTCTTTTCCCTGGAGCATGCTGGAAATACATGTCAACATATTGTTCTTCGGGTTTCATTTTCTCGGCTCCATTCTGTCTACCCTATAATTTCTACAGAGAACATTGGCTAAAAATTAGCTTTCTTTGTCACGTACACATTCTAGATTTCTTCCTGAAGGCTGCACCCAGGATACTTTTACTGGATTTGAGTGGTCATAAAATGGCTGAGACTCCTGTGTTCTCTGAGCATCTATTATTCCCATACCTGACCAATCCACTGCTATTTATTAACTTCCCTGTCAAAAGGTAACCTTATCTTCACATATTCCATAAAACTGCTCATGTCATCACCCACAGTTACATCTGTATTTCTATAATGAGCTGTAACACTGATTTTCCACTCAGAAAAAGCCCACAGTCGTTTAAGTCATTGGTGAGAACAATTTTAGAGGTGTTATTTAAAGGATTAAAATTATTTTAATTTCTATAGATTTAAACTTTATATCAGGTGATATCATTTAAATATTAATATATAGGTTAGCTTAAAAAACTTTCTCCAATAGATCATATTTGTAATAATTTATTGACCACTTTAAAGAAGATTCTATCCTTGTTTTATGATTTATAATTACATTTTACTAGACAAATTATTACTGTCTTCATTCAATAAATATTGACTAATTACTTGCTCTGTGTCTAGCACTGTACTAGTGCTAGAAATATAGACAAAGATGGACTCTACCCCTTGAATTCTTACAGGCTTGCTGGAGTTAAAGTAAAGGGAATCATTAAAAGATTACAATGAGATACTTGACTTTATTCAATTTAGTTCCATTTATTACCTTGACAAAAAATTGTACCTAGTTACAGCATCTTCAATCTAACTTCAAACATACAATGCAGAAAAAGCAGCTTTTGGAAGGTAAAAGTACTCTTATAGCTTACGATGCTAGAAGTATGCTAGTGATTATATTTCTAATAGCTATTTTACATTGTAGCTTCCATCACTAGAGATTCAAAATGTCAGCATTAGGAAATAAACATCTCTGGTGTTATGGGCTGAATTGTGTTCCCTCAATATTCATAGTTCAAAGCCCTAACTCCCAGTATCTTACAATGTGACTGAATCTAACTATAAGGCTTCCAAAACAGTGATTAAGTTCAAATGATCCTTAATCCAATCTGGCTGGTGTTCTTATATGAGGAAATGTGAACACACAGAGACACCATGCATTCACAGAGAGACAACCATGTGAAGAGACAGCTAGACAGGAGAGCCACCTGTAAGCCAAGACAAGAGATCTCAAAGAAAATCGATCCCTCCAGCACCTTGATTTTGGACTTCCAGACTCCAGAACTGAGAAAATAAACGTCTGTTGTTTAAGATACCCAGTCCATGGTGTTTTGTTATGACAGCCCAAGCTGACTAAAGACAACACCAATCAAGGCAAAGCTAGGCAAGATCCATAAAATGAAAACCAATTTGATAGCCCAGCTAGACGTAATTAATTTGGACATTGCCACATGTGAGATATTCAGATAACTCAAACCAATCCACGGATTTTTTTCCCCACTGTTAAATACAAATGAACACAGCACACTTTCTTATAATTATGTCCTGCTGTTTAAACAATAATAACTTGTAAAGAGTGTAAAAGTGTTTCACTAGATGAAACAGTACAAAATCTGTAACATTAGTACCTCAGTTCCTTTCACTGTGGCCCTCTATTTCAATTCTTAATAAAAGTTTATTCAGCAATCTTCCCTTCGGTCTTCTCGATGAACCACAATTATTTCTGGCCCATATGTAGAACATAACAAACTTTCTTGAATTAATAAAATTAAGTCTGTCAGATTTAGGCCAGTTGGGTATTAAATTCAAACTAGACCAAATACTGGCTGAACATAGTTGCAGCTTGTATAGATCAGATTTGGCATAAAATTCAGTTTGTGATGTAATGTAAATTGTCCAAGTGATACTGCTTCAAATTTCGTGTGGTTTATTTTAAAAGTGATATATATCATACAGAAAAATAAAGCTTAACTTAATGTGAAAATAACTACTTAGAAGAACAATAGAATGAGAATGTAAGTTGAGCGTTCATTAAAAACTGGCACATGGCTCTGCATAGTAATCCAGGGCTTCATTGTTTCCATTTGGAGTGAGCAGTGAAAGAGAGAAGTCTCAGTCAAATGCTACTTTCACTTTTCTTTAATGTGAGAATTAAAAAAAAAATTTTTTTCACTTTAGGACTAGGCACCTTTTACTCTCTTAAGTGTAAATTTCCACTGCATTTTTTATGATTAAAAAAAAAACTGACACAACAAGAGTGACCATGTCAAAATGAGCTCAATTAACTTAACATTGTTAAAATATGTATGCCTTTTCTATGACAAATTCAATATTGGAGTTTTAAACATCAAATCCATGTCATAGCTACCATTTTAATGAAATAAGATTCTTGTCAAAGTATCTTTTTGCAGAAAACAGAAAATGAAATTTCAAGTGTTCTTTAAGATTATTTCAAGATACACACTATAAAGGGACAACTAAATGAGCAAAATGTTTTTGGGCCTAACCCTTTAAACTAAAAAGTATAGAGAAAATATATTCTAAAACTCAACACAAATAGCTATTTTTTCTAATTACATCAGAAAGGCAACTATTCACATTTTTATCATTTTTAATGTGCAATTTCCAAGTAAATTTATTTTCATAGTTTCATAAAGTTTCTTTAAGCATGACATCAGACAATAAAAATCACTGATTTTGAGTCTTAATTAAAATAATAAAAATAGTTATGTAGTCAAATATATTAAACCCTTTTAAAGTACCATACTATTAGTTCATTCATTTATATATTTATTCAAGAAATTATTTTGGCATGCCTATTACTCGCAGGGGACAGTGATTCACAAACAGGCACTGTCTTTACCCCCATATAGGTTATAGCATGATGAGAAAAATAAAGATCCCATAATTAACCTCAAATATAGATAAAAATTTGATGTGTCAGAACAATATGCAAAATACTTAAGTATATTCTCTCACTGAATCCTATTAATGCCCATGAGGTCATTACTACTTTTAGCTTCATTTTATTCATGAAGAAACTAAGGCACAAAGAAATGAATAGCCCATCTACAAATGGCAGAGCTGGGACTTGAACCCATGCACTCTGGCTCCAGAGCTTGTTTTCTTTACTACTACTATACTGTACACACTTTCAAATATAACATTGTAAATTGTGATGAATGTTATAAAGAAAAATACCATCTATTAAAAATATATATACACAAAGACAAATTTAACTTGAGGCTGTCAAGGGAAACCACTTAAGAGCATTAATTTTGAAGCTGAGACTGAAAGCACAACTGAACATGGCGGGGGGAGAGGGTGAGGGGGAGGATAGTATTTCAAGAGAATAAACAATATGTCTTAAGGTTCTAGTGTTAAAAAAAATAGAGGTTACATGGTTGAGCATCCCCCACCCCCAATCTTTGTATTACAAGAGCCAAGGTGCATGTTATATTTTTACATTTTATATTTCATTCAAGAAATAAATTCAATTTTTTTAAGGAAAGAAAACAAGACTGAAAAAAAATTAAAAAGAACAATAAAAAATACTTAAAAACACAGTAGATTGCAAAATTGCTTTGCAAGATACTAAGATTTCTAATACATGAAAATTTAGTGGCAAAAATGATAAGTTTCAAATGCATTTCCACTAAAAACTCAACTTGAACCAAATGTATCCCACCAAATTATATGTTTTCAATTCTGTCTTTGCAGTCAGGCAAAGGTGGCAGGTGGATGGGTCATTGCAGGTAAAAAAATAAAGGTATAATATAGCATGGCTTGTTCTCAGAACTACAAAGAACTCAGATTTGTCTGAGGTGTATGCTGAGGTGTGGGGAGGAAAAGCTCTCAGGGAGAAAGATAAGGTTGGACAGGAAAGTAGGAACCAAATTGCAGAAGATATTATAGTCATATTAATAGTTTTTTCCTTTAGGTAATGGAAAACTGTCTATCAAAAACTTTCAATTGGAGATTTGCATTTTAGGATGTTCTTTTAAGAGAACTAGAAGCAGAGAGAAACATGAGAACCAGAAAAAATAAAACCAGACTGTCTAATATGCTAGTCTTTAAAATTCTGTTAATCAATAAAACAGTAAATTCATAATGACAGTATAAGGAGAGGAAAATAAAAATGTGTCATTGTCGTCTTGATATCAATATATTTTATTTATTGTAATTTTTTGAAAGGTAATCAACATAGACTCTGTATAGTGACAGCAATGAACTTGATGAGCTAATATATGTAAAAGCACCCAGAATATGTCTGTTTTCCTATTTTCTACTACAAAAGGAATTTCAAATTTTAGCTAGTCGTGTGTCTACCTGAAATAGCAATCATTTCTCTGTTTTTCTCTTACCTAAGTGTAGCCGCATGATTAAATTCAGGTCAAAAGAATATAAGAGAAAGCGCTATGTCCAACTTCTAGGATATGTCCTTAAAGAAAAAGGATATGACCTTTCTCCCACTTTCTCCATCCTGCTTCCTGAAATGTAGATGTGATAGGGTGCCATCTTGGACCGTGAAGATAAGGGCACCGGCATCTACGCTATGGACGATGGAGCAACAAGACAGAAGGCTCCTGGGTCCAGTTCTGGAGCTGAGCAGCCATGCCAGTCCTATCTATTTACCTTCATACTATTAGGTGAGAGGAACATAAGTGTCTATCTTACATAAGCCACTGTTATTTGGGGTCCCTGTTATGTGTCACTGAATGTAAGTGCTCATTAACACTGAAGGAGCCCATGATGTGAGGGTTCTTGTGGCCCAGCTCATTCTCTTCCAATCTCAGGATTTCCTTCCTCCTAATAAGATGGAAGCCAGGAAAGTATTCACTGCAAATCAGAAATCAGTTTACATGTTTAACTGGGCAAGATAACTGTTGGAAGTAATTCTAAGTTCACTGAAACATTTATCTTCAAAAACTGGAATGTAATTTTAGCCAAATGGTTTTTTATCTTTTGTGTGACAAAACCAAAATATGCCAAAATATACATCACATTGGGTTCTTCTTGTTTTAGAAAGCATGAGATCAAAAGGCATTCTACATCTGTATGCCTTTCTTTCTTTTTTCTTTCTCTTTCTTTCTTTCTCTTTCTTTCTTTCTTTCTTTCTTTCTTTCTTTCTTTCTTTCTTTCTTTCTTTCTTTCTTTTCTTTCTCTCTTTCTTTCTTTCTTTCTTTCTTTCTTTCTCTCTCTCTCTCTCTCTCTCTCTTTTTCTTTCTTTCTTTTTCTTCCTTCCTTCCTTCCTTCCTTCCTTCCTTCCTTCCTTCCTTCCTTCCTTTCTTTCTTTCTTTCTTTCTTTCTTTCTTTCTTTCTTTCTTTCTTTCTTTCTTTCTTTCTTTTTTCTTATTTTAAATCTATAGAAGACGCATGACTTTGTGAACTAAATTGGCTAATATCAGAACAAATTTTAAGCGAGAAAAAAACAAGACACTTTGCAAATGCCTAGGCATTAGAATTCACATCCAATGTCCCAGATCATGTAGAATTGTTTTTACATATTTGTTGACTTCTAACTTCTGTTCTAGGCTCTATGTATATTAAATTTTTCAATAGAAATAAAATTGAATTGCATGCTGACATTTCTAATTTTTTATCCTTTTGCCGGCTATTTAAGAGGGTATGAATTTTGAAAAATTGAATAAAATAACTCCCAGTCATGTCTCTTTAGTATAATATTGGAGCAGTACATGAGCTGTATCATCATAAGCAATTGACTTAACCTCATTAAACTTTGGTTTCTCCACCTATAAAGTGGAGATAGTAACTGTGCTTGACTCAGGATTGTGACATGAAACAGTGATGAAGCACTTAGAGTGCCTGGCACATTATAGAAGCTAAGTACATATCAGCTGTTATTCAAATTATTATTATGACGACTGTTATTTGTCACAGACATTTACAGTCTCTGTTCTCTAAAATTTGACCTCCTCCTTACAGGATAATGATATTCCTGGACTGATATCTGTATACCATCTGCTCGAATTATTTAGTATGAATGAGTTTATACTGAATAATCTATATTTTGTAAAGTGGCTGAACATAGTTAAGAATGAGCTTACATCCATAAAACAGAATGAACTAAAGGTGCGAAGTAAACGTCTTAATTAGCTCTTTAATTTTAGCTACTTGAAATTCACACCAAATCCATGTGGACTTTTTATATTAATAAAATATAATTACTACTCTATTAACTTTGCATGATTCTAAAAGACCATTCTAAAAGACCATCCAGGGAATATTTTAATTCTTTGTGGTTTTTCATAATAAAAATGAAGTAAACATATAGATAGATACGTATGTACAGATGTGATTTTTTATGATAAATATAGGGTAAGATATTTATATATAAATATATAAATATCTATAAAAATATATAATATATAAACATGTATATAAATATACACATATATATGCAAATGTGCGACCATATGTGTATACCATGCAGTAAAATAAAAGTTTCTAGTAAATACTATGACTTGGGAGGAAAAACAAGAATATTTATTCTTTGTATCACTAACAGTCATGAGCCCAAAATAAAATTAGGTAATTACATAATGGTAAAATTGGAACTGCATGTTTTAAAGGTATGTGTCAAATAAGAGTGAGAAGATTATGTAAGGTAGAAATACACATTCATGAAACAGATATTGTCACACAACATGTTTAATTATTGCACACTATTAAATAAACTCTGGGGTCAAAGAAGTTATCAAATGTAATTCAAGGCTTAGAAATTGTTCTCATGTAGATGATAATGCCCCCTTCATCTTCATTTTGTGCCTATAAAAATGTATATCATATAGTATTTAATCAGCAGATTATCTACATCCATTTAACACTCTCTAATTCCCCTCCCCAACACTTACACACTTCCCACCCCATCCAAGGCAAACCAAGAAAAGAATAAATTTCCTTGAAATTGGGGAAAAAATAAAAAATAAAACTTAATCTTATGTTCTGATTGTTTCTTTTAAAGTACTGAACTATAGCCATTTCGCTTAATTTCTTTTCAAATCATTCGTATTCAGTGTGGCTAACACATGATACTTATAATGTAGAAAGACTTAAGATACCTAAGGATTATTTTAATAATCCTTATGTAGCTATATGCAAAGCAGATGTTCTATTACACTTTCCAGATGCTAGCTGTAAGCATAATTAATTAAAGACTGTGCTTACATTTTATTTTAGTACATTTCAGTACATAGTTAAAACAAGGAGAAAAGGGAGAATGAGTAAAAGCCAAGACTACTTAACTGCAAAGAGAATTGCCAAGAAAGATTAAGTTCACATATGTTATGCCAACAATAGGCAGAACTAAAAAGCAACTGTAACCAAATTTAGAAGTGCTTACTTGGTGCACAGTGACAACACTGAGAATTGTTAAATACCAGCTTTGTTCGCAGCTTTGCGTTCTGCGTGCCTTTGGTGAGGTTTCAAGTTACTAGTTATTTCAGAAATCTTCAGACAACCTAAGATGCCAATACGTTTTAGGAATATAATAACCTGATAAAACTCAGATTGAATAGTTTTTATGTAATTTTCTAGAAAAGACGATTTTTATATTTCAAACAATACTAATTTTTTCCTATAGTCACTTTACTCTTTCAATAATTGCATGCTAATCCATCTCTTATTG
Source organism: Eidolon dupreanum (assembly GCA_028627145.1). Taxonomy (NCBI): domain Eukaryota; kingdom Metazoa; phylum Chordata; class Mammalia; order Chiroptera; family Pteropodidae; genus Eidolon; species Eidolon dupreanum. The sequence continues at coordinate 18,845,104 of CM053511.1, read as the reverse complement.
AGTGCTGCCTTGTCTTTAGTTGCTCTACAAATTATTTCTAATATTTAGTTAAACATAACGAATACTGACTACCCATTATGTTCTAAGGATTGTACTGGGGGAAACAGGGACAAACCAGCCAGAGTTTTCCACTCAGAGGTGGAGTCTTCCTTTAGATATTGTCAAAGTGCCATCATGAAATTAAGTTCCCAGCTTACCAATGATACTGGTTATACGCCCTAAGCAAACTTTAAGTTGAATCTGTCATACTGGATATACCTTAGTTTTCACAACCCCTATTACACACAGTATCCAATAGCATTTTCCCAAGGCAGAGAAGATGGATAAGTTGCTAATGTATAAACAAAAAAGAAGACTTCCTTAAGATCGACCAAGTGGATATATGTGAATCACTCATTGTTTGCAAAGCATAGTGTTAGCTCCTTAGAAACAAAACTGAGGTAATCAGAAATGGAAAATCAAATATGTAAAATGACTTAGTAATCATCTGTTGTCTGTTTTTTCACCCTTGGGATCCCTAGGAATATGCTATAATTTCTTTCTACACTGCGGTGGAGGGAGAAACCCATTCACCTTTACCCTAAGCTCAAAATACAGAGATTTCAATTTACTTTTCTTGGTTAATTTAAAATGTGTCTGTATAAATAAAAATTGAGTAAAATTGAAAACTTATCTTGGATTGCCTGATTAATGTTGAACTTTATAAAAGTTTTGGTATTTAATAGTTTTTGACTTTCATGTAATTCAACCTATAAAACTTGTAATTGTATTTTGAACATACTGTTTCTTGAAATCAGTAATCTGAAAACTTTTACATTTAATTCAGTGGGATTTGAATATTCATACAATTGGCTTGATGACTTCAAATGACATTTTGTGAAAAAATAGCAATAGAAAGAAAGACAGAAAAGAACACATAAAAAGTAAGGAGATTATACTTCTTCTAAAATAAAAATAAATCTGTGTGATGGATTCAAGAAAGCATCAACTTTCTAAGATACAGGCCAATATCCCTGATGATTATAGATGAAAAAAATTTCAATAAAATACTAGCAAATCGAATTCAGCAGCACATCAAAAGGATAATTTGGGATTGGTCCTTGGGATGCAAGGATGGTTCTACATAGGGAAATCAATCAATGTGATACATCACATTAATAGAATGAAAGAAAAGAATCATATAGTCATCTCATTAAATGCAGAAAATGCATTTGCCAAAATTTAACATCCATTCATGATAAAACCTCTTAACAAATTAGGCATAGAAGGACGTGGTTCCATAGTGTAGAGGTTAGCACATATGCTTTACATGCAAAAGGTCCTGAGTTCCCGCCCCAGTAGAGCCACAGTCCACGGTCTATGGCCATACCACCCTGAACAAGCCCAATGTCTGATCTCGGAAGCTAAGCAGGGCCAGGCCTGGCTAGTACTTGGATGGGAGACCACCTAGGAAGACCAGGCCCTGTAGGCATAAATAATAATAAATAATAATAAAAATAAAAATTAGGCATAGAAGGAACATATCTCAACATAATAAAGACTATATATGACACACTCACAGCTAACGTCACACTCAGTGGGGAAAGGTTTCAAGCTTTTCCCCTATGATTAGGAACAAGACAAGGGTGCCCACTCTCACCACTCATATTAAACATAGTACTGGAAGTCCTAGCTAGAGTAATCAGGCAACAAAAAGAAATAAAATATATCAGAATTGGAAAGGAAAAAGTAAAATTGCCTCTATTTGCAGATAATATAATTTTATATATAGAAAATTCTAAAGATTCAGCCAAAACACTATTATATCTAATCAATGAATTTAGCAGTTTCAGGATACAAAATTTACATACAAAAAGCAGCAGCATTTCTTCACACTAACAACAAATTTTCTGAAAAAAAAAA
>CM053511.1:18789517-18842702 GCA_028627145.1 Eidolon dupreanum | reverse complement strand
TTAGCACTCACCACTAACAGGCTTTCTCTAATTCCTTTGTTTATTTTACTTGTTGTCTTTCTCTCACCCTACTTCTCCTAAAAGGTAAATTCCTGGTGACTCTGTCTCCTTCATTCTGGCTGTATCTCTAGAGACCAAATAATATCAGACTCTGAGGAGAGAATAGTAAATACTGCCCAATTAATTAACTGTGTAATGAAAATTAGAGTACTAACACGAGTAATATCATCTATGCACATAAAAACACCAAAATAAAAATGATTTCTTGTTTATACTTACTTGTCACTCTCAGTACTGTTTCCACAAACTTGACCTGTTTCCACAAACTGCAAGTTTTGCAGATATTTGACCCAACTTCATAACAGTTGGGTTACGAGTAATAAGAAAACAATTTATAAAGCACTTTGAATCTCTGCCTTAAAGTATTGTATGTAAATAAGAGGATCTGGACGATTGGCAAAATGTGCGCTTTGAATTCATTAGTTGCCAATCAAACATATCTCTACGGGATAATACCCACTTGCCACAAATTATCATTATTACTCTTCATTGGATCTTGTAGTGGACGGTGCGCTTGCGGGTTCACAGGTTAGGAACGATGCTCATATCAAGTAGCTAGAATCTGCACCTGCTGGAGTCCAGTACTTTGTCATAACCTTATTTTCTTGTTTTTGATTTTTTCCATTTTAGCAGACACATCAATGCTGTTATTTGCCCATTGGGACAGGAAACGTGCCTTGGCAATGGGGAGGGCTGATTCCTGTAAAGATTTACTCATTGGAGGCCGCAAAGTGTGACAGTTAAGCACTCGGGCCTCTGAATACAGACTGTTCACAACTAGCTTTGTCACTCACAGAGTGACCTTGGGTTTAATGTCTCCATGCCTCAGTTTCCTCACCTGTAAAGCAAGGATAATTAAAAAATAAATGTTAACCCTTGTTAATAACGAAGTCGACCATTGTGGTTGCTAGTGACGCACTGTGCAATTTCTCCAGTTTTCTTTTCAGCAAAAAGCTATATTTCCATTTGATAAGGGGCTTGCAAGAGGGCTCCAGGGTGGTTAAAAAGCTGCCCAGCGGCTGCAGAACAAAAACCGTAACACCAGGGGCGTGCAGAGGCGACCCCAACGCCTGCTGGGCTCCGCGCGCAGCGCCCCCTGGGGGCCGGCCGGCTGCTGTCAGGTGGTCGCGCATCTCGGTGAGTTTCACCTCCTCATCCTGGTGGTGGCTCTCCAAGAAGGCGCAGACTCGGGGCCTATGACAGCAGAACCCAGGGCATGCAGATCCCAAAGAGCCGGGTTCAGGTTCTTCTCTGGGACCACAGTGGCTTCTGTGGCGTCGGGGACTTTACCGCACTCATCCCGCCACGGCTTCTGCTCATCTGGAAGACGGTGCAGCCTGCATTGGTTTCGCATCTTCCAGAAACACCGAACGCCAACGTGCTTCTTCTCGGCCAACTCAGGGGAGAGCTGGCCCACGGCCTCCAGAGTCACCTTGTCACTGTGGAAGTGGAAACCCAGAGAGAGGCAGGTGTAGGAGGCCTGAAGATGCAGGTTGACCAGGCTATTGACTGCGGCTCCACCTCGGTGGAATAATTTTGACGAATCTGGAGTTCATGGTTGGTCCACAATAAGGAGCTAAGCTCAAAATATGGTGTTGGCTGGTCTCTGAGGCAGAGGGTGGCTGAGATGATTTCGGAGGTTGCGACTGGACAGGAGGTTGGAGGGTGGTGGGAGGCTGGAAGAAGGGGCGTCCCTGGGTCTGGTCCATGCGATCACTCTTGAAGAGACAGATCTGCAGGACAGCCAGGCAGCTGCCTCCAGTTCTTTAGCAGGTTTTAAAACATGTCACCAAGCCTTCCATCCTCAGTGAGATATCAACTTTTGAAGAATCTCTTTCCTGGATATGAAAATAGTTCGGAATTTAGGAATAAAATCTTCCCAGAAATAGAGCAAGATTTGGTGTAGTTCATATACACCATTGAAAAAAAAAGGAAAGGAAATCAAGGAGAAGATTAAGTTTTTCAAAAAGATTTTCATGACTTTAAAATTCCCTTTGGATTCTGTAAGGTATCAAAACCCATGGAGACAAATCTACCAATATCTGAGTGAAAATAGTGAAATTTCTTGTATCTATGTTACTCTAGTCTTTATCATATGAGATGTTTTTAATAACTGCTTAATTGAGATCTATTTCACATGTGCTATAATTCACTCATTTAAAATGTACAATTCAATAATTTTTAGCATACAATTGTGCAACCACCACCAACACAATCAATTTTAGAATATTTTCATCACTCCCAAAAGAAACTCAATATCCCTGAGCACTCAATCTCTCTATTTTCCCAAGTCTTCAGTCCTAGACTATTCACCAATTTACTTTGTCTCTAGGAGACTTTTTAAAACTGATAGATTCAAATGTTAAATCAATCAATGAATTAAAATTGCATAACTAAAGTATATAAAAGTTTTAAAATGGTAATTCGGATCATTTCTTGAATACTCAAAAATAAAAGTGTTAAAGATGCATAAGAAATGAATGTGATACACGTGTATGTATCACACTGCAGTGCTGAGAATCTGAAGGAAAGTCACATGCTATCTATTCACAATGAGTATGAGAAAATAAAACACGGATAATGAAGGAGAACAGTTTAAATGTTACGCAGGAAGACTGGGCCACACGTTGTATGGGCATCAGAGGTGCTCTGATGACTGGTGACTGAAGGCGGCAAGAAATTCAAACCAGGCAGTTAGGGGCGGGTAGGACTGAGATCAGCTGAGAGGAATGGGGCAGGAATTTTAATTATTACCTTCAACTACAGGTAAAGCCCGTGCTTCTTTCACAATGCAAAATTTCAAAAGAAGTCACCCAAAATTCTCTGAGTTATCAATTTATATTTAAATTAGTATTAAATGGCCTCATTCTCTAAATTTCCTTAAAATATTCCAGGAAGTGGATTTTTTTTAAAGTAAAAGATGTGTGAACAGCTTGTTTTTTCTCACTATAAAATGTCTCATTTTGCTATAAGGATCAGTTTGCTATTTCTGAGATCAAGAAAAGTAACTGGAAAAACTACAGAAAGGAACAAAAAGAACATTTTATATTGTAAAGAGATGGTTCTTTAGAGATGGTAGTTGAATTAAGACTGAGATTTGCACTGCTTTTAAACTTCCTTGTAAATCCATCTCCTCTGCTAGATCTTCATTAGGGTCTTCAAGCAAAGAATTAGAATGAATAGGGGATTCACTAAACACGATCCTTCTTCCCTGCCTGGATTATGGATCAACTGAAAAGTAAGCAGCGACTAGGGTTGATAAAAGCCACATTTGCTTTGTTACTAAGAGAGCCAGGTTGGAAGGTGTGGCCTCTACCTGCAGGCACCTGTGATGCCAAACTCTGGAATCAAAATCCCCAGACGCGCAAGAAGAGCCTGTGCTAGGAGCAACAGCTGAGAAGCGCTGCTCTCTGCTTGAAGATCACTTGACAGGAAGAAGGGAACAACTGAGTGTAGTTTTTTTCTTCCCATTTTGTTTTTTCTTTCTTGTATCAGGTAAATTAATCTCCTTGCCCAGTGGCAGTGACTTAGATGTCAAACTTGAGCGCCCTACAGAATCACTTGGAGGGCTTGTTAAAACAGATTGCTGGGACCACGCAGGGCATTATTGATTTGCATTTCTGACAAGTGCCCTGGGTTTGGGAAAAGGGCGGGGGAGGGGGAGGGGCACGCCACACTTTGAGAACCACTGGCACAGAGTGGTTGACGACATCACACAATAACTGTCCCCCATGACAGCTTCCACAATAGGGACTGCTTCTCCTTGTCATATTCTGTTCCCTTTCCATTAGTGATGGGCACAGTGGCTGGTACACAGTGGCAATAAGGTGTTTGCTGGATTGAATTGAATGTGAATGTTGTTTGATGTGTTTCAACTAGCACGTGAAAATAGTTTTTAAGAAATTTTTAACTGTCTTGAACTTTCACTGAATTTTAAAAACAAACTTCATATCATCTGCATTTGAAGTTCTTGATTCTGATACTTACCTGATTCGCCACTTGGCGAGGGCAGACAGGACATGAATTAGGAGTAACTTGAGGCTACAGTGCTGCAAACATGATTATTTCTGCAGTTTTCTTCTGAAAGTATCAGAAATTTCTCCCCAAAGGGCATCTTCATCTCACTGTTTCTCAGGGGAATTTGTTAGTGTTAGTAACTTGGGAAATTAAAACCAAGAGTTTGACTTTTCTGATATGACTCTAAACAGTAGAAGGTTTACTTATCTTTCCTTACCCAGCAACTTTTTCTGTTTTGCTCCCTCGTACTCTAAATAAATCCTTCATTCAACATGTATAAATTACTTTCAGACTTTACATAGATACAGAGAAAATTTTTATTCTCTGTTTTGCTGTGAGTATTTTAAAAAACAACTTAGGCCACATTAAATTAAAGATGATCCAGTTAACAATACTTCATAAATTTCAAATCCTGAATAATTTAAAGGAAATCAGCACTTTGTAAGGGGAAAATTGTTATAACTGTAACATGAATCCACAACCCAGAAATGATATAATAAATGTGCAAGATTTTACAGAGTTTGCAGAAGCTTACTTGAAGAAATTTTTTTTTTAATTTTTAGTTAAAGTTGAATGCTATTAGCCACTCTTTGACTGCCCCCTACTGGCTAAATTTTAACAAAAACATTTGCCGGGAGATTTTTCATACGTTTCAGATTTTACAGAAGGCTTATTTTCTATATCTCTATACAACCAAAAGTGATTTCTTTAATTTACCTTTAATCCTTGCTGATACATATCTTGATTTTTCATTTGCACTAGTCACTTTGTTGAAGGGATTTTCAGTAATGGTAATAAAAGCATTGCACTCAGGGATGATCTCAAACAAGGAATTCAGTGTACTGCATTATCAGTGAGAAAGACTTCTCTTCTTATAATGTAGTGAAAGATTTGGTTTGCTGAGTGCAAGGGCTGTCACATGGGCCATATAGTTGAGTATTGTAACTAATGCTTTGCATGTCATTTTTCATTTTGTACTCTTGTTTGCCTACATTAATAGCAACCAATTACAGACTTATGGACATTTTTTTTATTGTAAATGATGAAGTTGTTTTTTAAGGATTTCTAGGAATATTAGTGATATGACAAGTTTTTAAAATTTGGGGGTCAGTGTGGGAGTTAAGTTTAGGTGGTTAATATGAGTTTAGTTTTTAAAGGTTTTAAGTGGAAAACTGTAATCCTGGTATCTTGAGATTTTTCAGCCTGTGAACTGCAATTGTGAATGGGGATAGTTTAAGTATAAATTATGTTTTTCAAGTCAGGCCAATTTCTCTCTCCTGTTCACCTGTCACAAGAATTAAGATAGAAGGGCTGATGCTCCAAGGGCATATGATGACCAGTAGGGGTACCCATTCCTTCAATGGCCACTCCAGGGAAGTGAGCGCCTGTCATATGAAGGAGGGATGAAAAGTATCTTTCCTTTTCATCAAGAGAGGAAATTGCTCGGAAAAAGTGTAATACTACCCATTATAGGACAAGGTCTTTCTGCAGAATAAAAATTCAAGATTGTACAAAGGATAGAACTTGCACTACAAACTTGAGAACCTGAGATAATGTCATTTAACTTTATCTTCTCCGAATCTAAATAAATCTCGAGGCTGAGTCCACATCACAGTGATTTATCAAGACCGAATAACTCACTTATTCATTATTCCAGGGCTTCGCCTACTCTAGGTTGAGATGAGGATCCCAGCAGCTTTGCGCAGAACCAAATATTGGGAATGGCCCCTCCCGTTATCCGTCCTCCCTGATTGCCCTGACACCTGTCCAACACCCAAGTCCACATGTTCTGGCTTTGCTCAGGCACAATGTGGGAAGGAGACTGCAGGTCTTCACTGCTCTCAGAAACTGCAGCTGTCCTCCCCCTGAGTCCTGGGGAATCGCCATTCTCTGTACCTTCTAATCACCTCTCTCCTACCCTTTCTGGGTCACCCACCATAATCTCCTTAATGAGTTCAGGCTTTCATTACAGCCAAGATGAAGGATTGCCAAAAAACTTCTGAAAGGCTTGCAGAGGACCTCCCCGGAGGCAGACAAAGCACTACGGCAGAGAAAAACAAGCAGAGAATAAATAAAACTTGGTTATCTTTTCTGATTCTTCCACAGCAGTCAAATTAAAACTCATATTGCTACATCATTAAATTATTCTGGCATGTTTGCAAAATCAGGGAGAATGGAATGAAATGAGAAAGATATGAGCCTGGGAAACTAGAAGAAGATTTAAATAAAGGGCATCGTTTCTCTGGATCTTTGTGATTCATTGTTTTACCTATTTATTTATTTCTGCTGCCACCTGCTGGTGCACAGGGATTCCTACTGTGCTGAGCCAGTGAGGGAGAAAACTCATGTTTTAATTCGTTGCAGCCTGTACAGATTTGTAAGGTTCAGAGATAAGCCCCTTCAGGGGATCATAAAAGGTTAACAATAGAATATTGACAACACTTTAAATACAAATCAACATGTAGTATACTGGGGAGAGGTCTATAGAAAGAGAAAAGAGATAAGGAAGTAGATATTACATAATACCAGAGGTCAGTAGGTTGGAGCCAGAATGCTGCTAACAGTAGGGAGATTTTATTAATGCCGTGGGTGCAATGCTTCAATATTCGTAATAGTGTTTTCTGGACTCCTGTAGTTACTCAGGCAGTTATAGAATATAAAGTAATCCCCGAGTGTATCTCAGCTGCTAAATATATATTCTGCTGAAGGCTTGCTCGTTTTTTGCCCATTTTACTATTTCTCTAAAACAGAGTTGATGTAATCTTTTTTTTGAAGCTGGACATGAGTGGGCAGTGTAAAATCACTCTTAAATGCTACCGAGGAACAAATTCTAGAGGAAGAAAATTAAGCAGACTCCATGTTACACACAACAGGTCTCAATGCTCAAGGATTGGCTTGATGTCAGTCAGTGTATGGTCTAGAATCAATATAGTAGGAGGCTTTCATTCAAATCTAAACAAAGAAACAAAGGATTCTGTACAGAAGTATGTCACACATGTTCTTGACCATTTATCGAGTCAAAACATAGTCTATAAAAAGATTTCTCATGATCTTGGATTCAGCAAGGTCTAAAATGTTTACCGAAAGGATGGCATCGTGGAAAGCCAACTGCCCACGAGGCCGGCGGTCACTCTTGAGAGATTTCAGTTCTACAAGAGGAATCGCTGCTGTGCAACAGTTTCAGGCAACTGGCTCAACATTACAAACCGAGAGATTTCTGAGATTGGGGTGGAGTCATGCCTATAGCTGTCGTGATAAACCCAATCACAATGCTACTTGACAGAACTGACTGTGGCATTTGGAGAATATAGCCAGTGGACTATAGATTTGTTAACACTTATTCACAAATGACTCCCAACTTGAACTCGCTTACACAAATGGGAATTTGATGGTTAACAGAATTCAGCTGAAGTTCATATAGCCAAATCACAGGAAGAGCAGTGATTTGGCTCAGCCTTAGAAATAGCTAAAATAAGGGTTTGGGGTGTTTCTAGTTCTCTTCATCTGTGCTTCTGAATTCATAATGGCTTCATTTCTATTGCAGAAGGCCTTCCTTCAAAAGGAGGCATTATATTTTCCAACAGCCTCCTAGCTTCCCATCCCCACCACTCCTTATATTTGAAATTCTTAAGGAAGGTTATTGATTGGCTTGAGTCAGGGCCCCACACCTGAACCAACCAACTGGAGCCACCAGAGGTGACATGGAGTGACAGTTTAGAGCAGGAACTCTGAATCCTGACTCCTCTGGTTAATTCTGTTACTTATTAGCTCCATGACCTTGGACATTCTGCTCAACTTCTCTGTGTATCATTTTCCTCATCAAATAGGGACATAATAGTACCTAGTTCAGAAGCTTATTATGGGAATTGAAAGAAACACTGCTTGTAAAGTTTTTAAAGCTATGCCTGACACAAATAAGTACCACTTAAGTGGTTGTTATTCCACCAGAATAGTTGTTCTCAATCTTGGTCGTAACATTAGAATCGCTTAGGGAACTTTTAAAAATACTTGATGCCTTGGTCTCCTCCCTAGATAATTAGTTTGGGAGTATAGCCCAGCGTCAGAATTTTTAATGTGCTTCTCAGAACATGGGTCTAGGATTGAGAACTATTGCACTAGATTATAAGCTCCATAGGTGGAGGGAAATTCTTTATGCCCACTAGTCAATCTTCAGTGCCTAAAACCATGCCTGTCACACAGAAGGTGCTCAAAAATATTTGTTGAATGAAATAATCAAGCAGCTATAGAAAGTGCTATATCTAGTTGAATAAGGGCAGATACGTGTGTGAATGTACGTGTGTGTGTGCATGTAAGCAGACACAAGCTAGCCCATAATATCTGTGAAGCCAGGGTCAGAGTACAAATGACTGTCTCCCTAGCATTTGTAAATATTTATTATAAACCAAGCTAATAAATGTCTATAAGTAAAATGTTTTTTATTCTACCATGAAAAAGGTAACTCTATAACTACTTAGCGGTCCAGATATAAATTTGGAATTTTACGACTCTTCCAAGTTCCTCTCCAGAATGTGGAAGGCTGAGAAGAGCCGTCCTCTGGCTTCTGGTCCTGCCTGTGACAACTCCCTGTGCCTCCCAAGCCCGGCTCTGTCTCCCACTGCAGGGGCCCTTGCGCCTACATCCAGATCTCACATCAGACCTCTTTCCACACCTCCTGTGATATCCCCGGGCCTGGGGCGCACATGCCATCACCACTGCCAGCCTCCAGGTGAACACACCAGAGGAAGAGGTAGTGGGCTTGGGTCTGCTTGGGAAATCTAGGTGCTGTAGGCAGAGGTAGATGGGGCAATTGCAAGAGCCGCGGGTGGGTACATCCCCTTTGCCCCACAAAGAGGGGAACAGCTGGAGTAGGGCCAGAGTGTGGACCTCTAAGCATGGGGTTCATGGTAGGGTTCCTCTTTCATCCAGGTTTCAGAGTAGTCAGTACTGTGTGTGTGTGTGTGTGTGTATGTGTGTGTGTGTGTGTGTATCACACACACACACACACTACAGTTAAGAAGAGTAATGGGCCTCTAAAGATTGCAGTACTCTACATAACAGAACTTTAATGAGCAGCCCCTAATCTAAACGCTATTCAGAACATGCAGGCAGATGTCTCTTGCCTCGTGCCATAAAATGGGCGCAGACACGCACATGCACGCCATACAGCGTGTCTGCGCTTTAAACCTTTCAGTGACTTCCCATTGCATTTAGACAAACAACAAAAAAAGTACAGGCAGTTTTTATTAGTCACAGTAATTATGTTCTACTGTGTCACCAGTAACAATGAATTAGTGAGTACGGAACCCTTTTTCCTAGGCAATACATAAGGTTGGGTTCTTGTGAGCCTCTGGTCACATTTTCATCAACTAATCAGTACATAACCTAGTTGTATGTTTGATTCTGTTTAAAAACATCTTATTTTATATATACATATTTAAAAACATATAACATATAATATATATTATATATGATATATTAAATACATTAAAAGGATCTTATTTGTTATGTAGTTGATCCGTTAACATTTAACTCACAATCAATAACACTGTAGTTCACACCAGAACAAAACTTATCTAACACTGTCTGACATGTTTTTTCTCCACAAGGCACATTACAGCTTTTTTGCCTATAAGAACACCAGACAGCACTTCAGCACTACAGTTGAGGCCATTTTAAACCGTGAAATCATCAGCAAAAATCAAAAAAAGATGAAAAACATGGCACTAAATATACTGTGAAAATGAGAGCTGAAACAACAGACGTCGCCTTGTTCAGTCTTGGCTGGGATCATCCACGTCAAGTGACTCAAATCTTTTGCCCCTCTGTGCAGATCCCATTATGACTCCAAAGCACTGTGAGTATTGATTTTGGAGTTACATATTAATTTTAACTAGGGGGCAATTCACAAACACTGAATCCATGAATAATGAGAATCATCTGCATTTAACATGATAAAGCCCAAAATCCTTAACGTGGAATTCACATCTCTCCATGAGCTGGCTACGTTTGTCTTTCCAGCCTTAATCCCAACCTCCCCAGTTCTTGCCTCTTTGCTCTCCACTCCCCTGTCAGGCTGAAACGCGCGTTCCTCCTACCCACGCACAGCCGTACTCTCTTCTCTCTCCAGATTCTGCTGACTCAGGCCGATTTACCAGAAATGCGAATGTCTCAGAAACTGCATGGAGCAGAAGAGAAAGGCTTTTCTCGATTTATGTATATATTGGGATGTTACAAACATGTAGAGGACTGTGCTTTAAATGTGCTCTGATGAGTTGGCTATGCTTCACATAACTTAGATGTATACATTTGAGATATAGAACTTATTATCTATGTGTGAAATATAAGCATATATGTATATAAGTACATATAAATATAAGTATATGCATAAATATATATATTTATGTATATATATATATTTTTTTTTCCCAGTGTACACAAAGCACTTAGCCCGTCCGGCACCTGGTAAGTGCTGTGTATGATTCCTGTAGTCATTCTCATCACCGCTGCCACTATTATGTCACAAGCAACATCTTTTTTCCCCTATCCATCCACACCTCTTCCCTTTGGCAATCATCAGCTTATTCTGTATATCTATGGATCTGTTTCTGTTTTGCTTTGTTTATTCATTTATTTCTTTTTAGATTCACTTGAAAGTGAAATCATATGGTATTTGTCTCTCTCTGTCTTAGCATAATACCCTCTAGGTTCATCTATGTTGCAAATGGCAAAAGTTTATTCCTTTTTATTGCTAAGTAATATTCCACTGTATATATGTACCACATCATCTTTATTCACTCCTCTGTTGATGAATACCTAGGTTGCTTCCATAGTCTGGCTATTTTAAGTAATCCCACAATGAACTTAGGGCTGCATATATCTTTTTAAATTACTGTTTTTGTTTTCTTTGGATAAGTACTCTGAAGTGGAATTGCTAGTTTGTATGGCAGCTCTATTTTTAATTTTTTGAGGAACCTCCGAACTTTTCCATAGGGCTGCACTAATTTATAATCTCAACAGTGCATGAGGGTTCCCTTTTCTCCACTTCCTCACCAACACTTGTTTGTTGATTTATGGATGATAGCCGTTTTGACAGGTGTGAAATGATATCTATCTCATTGTGGTTTTATTTTGCATTTCTCTGATTATTAGTGATGTTGAGCATCTTTTCATATGTCTGTTGGCCATCTGTGTGTCCTCTTTGAAGAAATGCCTAATCAGGTCCTCTGCCCATTTTTAAGTTGGACTGTTTGGGTTTTTGTTGTTATTGTCATTTTTTGGTGTTAAGTTGTATAAGTTCCTCATATATTTTGCATGTTAACCCCTTATCGAATGTATCATTTATGAATATCTTCTCCCATTTAGTAGGTTGTCTTTTCATTTTGTTGATGGTTTCCATATTTTATATTTTTTAAGACTAATTATAACTCCCCATTGTGTGAATCATTTTACAAGTTGAAGAAAACCAAAATTTAAAACAAAGAACTGGTAGTCCATATGTGTGTGTGTTTACAGTTTTAAGAAGAAATACAGTCTGGCTTATATTTTCTTCAGTAGACTATTTGGATATAAATGTGTTCTTTCCTCATTCAGTCCTTATTGTCTTTAGCTTCTATTTTGGAATCTGCTGTCAGAAAATTGATTTCTAATTCCCTTCAAATTAAGATTTAGAAAACCAGATGTTAAGCTAGGAATTAATTTCAGCACAAAGAGTCTAAATAGAAATTGAATTTTCCAAGTTTACCAGGTCCATATTCAAACAAAATCATTCAAATTTGTCTTCAGTAAATGGGCACATCATGTGCTGTGGGTGACGAGGAAAGCACTACATTTGTCGGTCCTGCTCTGAGATGACAGAGCAGGCTGCCCATGTCTCAAAAGTCCATGGCTGACCCCACATAAATACTTCATGGTCTGCCTTTACCCTGTATTCTTCCTTATTTGTTCTGCATCATTAGAAAACAAGATAGAGGATCTTGAAAGAGTGTCTGCCAACATGCTCTTATGGTATCTAAGTCAGTCCACTCTCCTCTTCTAGGCCCCAAAGACAGCCTGAAATAAAGCACTCATAGAAGGCCGGAGCTTAAGCTCACTGCTTTTCAGCAGGATCAGGTAGAAGAGATACCAAGACAAAAAGTCTGGAGGGATGTGAAGAGGCGAGAAGGCATCTCTACTCTTGTTCTCAGTGTAAACCTTGGGCCGCCCAACCTCACAGTACTTGAGAAATAAATTATTTTTAAATGCTCATTAGACTAACAGCCAAGTACTTTGGTCTGGTCGCTGGGCTCACTGTCCAGTAGAGTAATCTAAAAGCAATGAATTAGACAGTGTTTTCCTAACAGACAGCTCATTGAGGATGGACCGGGAGCTACACCCCAGCCTGCATCCAGCCAACCGCCTTCTGTTGACAGTTCATCTCTGCATGCAGGTGTGCTTCGTCTGTCCTAAGTGGTTAAAGGAGCTAGGACAGCAGACCCATAATTGTGTGCCATACTCGGAAAAAGTCCGAGGGAGGGAAGTCAATGCTGATAAAATCAAAGTAAAACTAAGAAACAAGAGATTGAAATTTTAAAAATTAGAAAGCATAGATATGACTCTTGAGCAATAAAACCAAAAACTAGTTTCCTGGAAAAAAAAAAAAGATAAATAATGGACTGGCAAGTATAATCAAGATGAAAAGGGAGAGAGAGAAAGGGGAGAGAGGAAACACAAAAGAACATTAGGAACAAGAGAGGAGTCATAATTACAGCTATGCATGAGACATTTAAGAATCATAGATCAGTCACCAATGAATGCTTTTTGAGCATCATCTTTATGCCAAGACCTATTTTCTGCACTAGAGATAGAGCAGAAAATATGACTGAGCCCCCACACTTATGGTTCCTACATTCAAGAGAAAGGATTTGGACAACCCTCCCCCCCTCAAAAAAAAAGTAGTTAATTTTAGCCAGTGCAGATGATAAAATAGACTAACACAAAGAGGGGATCCCATGGCTGCTTTAGCTAGGGTGGTGAAGGCTTTTCTGAGGAGGTGACATTTGGATTGAGACTTGAATAATAGGAAGAGTCATGTAGACAGCTACCTGTAGGAAGAGTCTTCTAAGAAGAAGAAAGCCCCTCAGCTTGGAACAGGACTCTTGTGCTTATGGGACGAAGGAGGGTAGTGAGTCTAGAGCACATGAACAAGGGGGAGGGTGGAGGGACATGACGTTGGAGAGGAAGCAGTTGGCCAGCTCAGGTAGGACTTTCTAGACCAAAGTAAGGAGTCCACATGTCACTGTAGACTTAGTGGAAAGCCACTGGGCTTATATGATTTGTCTTACTCTTTAGAGAGACCTTCCAGGTTATTCTCTGGAGGTCAGCCTGAGGAGGCACAAGAGAGGGAGTGAGATGATCTCTTAAAATTATGGAGCCGTCTTACTTCCAAGAGAGGATGGTGGCTACTCTAGCGCAGTATTGGTGACCATGGCAGAGGTGTACATACAACCTAGAGCAGTCGAAGAACTACATAAGTTGGATAATTTCTTGAGGAGGAGGAAGAAGAGAAAACATGAATTAAGCACTAATTATATGCTCAGACTGTATTAGGTTCTGGAGAAGAAAAATTGACAAGTTTTCAAATGTGTATAGTCTGGTTGGGGTACAGACTAAATCATACTAGGGTGATAGATGATGGCGAGGCCATCTTTCTTTCCTCTTTGCCAGGAATCAGCAACCAGAGCCACAACCCTGGGGAGAGAGAGAGAGAAGAAAGGAGAGAAGGAGAAGGGGAATGGGAGAAAGGGAAAGAAAGGAAAAGAGGGAGGGAGGAAAGGAGAAAGGGAGGGAGGGAGGGAAGGAAGGAAGGAGGGAAGAAGGGAGGGAGGGGAGAGAGAAAGAAACAAACAAAACCCCACGCTGTCCCCTATGGAAACATGGAAACTGATGCTTACCCACTTCCTTCCTCTCCTTCCACTGCCTCCGAGTCTGTGTAAAGTGCATTGAAGAGTACCACAAGCTGGATTGTTTGGTAGCAGATATTCAGATGGAATTTGGGGAGCAAAATATTTCTTAGGAAAAAAGCACCTGTGAAAGGGCGGGGAAGGAAGCAGGATCAAGCAGAGGAAGAAGTTGACCTGTGGTGCAGGATGAGCAAAGCTACAACCTATCTGTCAGAGCACCCTAGAGCAAGCAGTGCTCACCAGGGTGCCTTCCATGAGGTAGAAATGAGCAGACTTTGTCCTTCCATCCCTTAGTTACTGGAGTAGACACAGTTTGTCTGAGAAGGGGCAGCCCTGCTGTGAGGTGGTCCCTGAAGGAGCTGGTTGTTAGAGCGGGAAGTGCGTATCTGGGCCGTCTATCTTGAGTCCTCACTCTGTTATGGGGCTCGCAGGGTGGGGTAGCGTGCTGGATGAGAAGTTCTGTTTTGGAGAAACCATCTGAGAGGAAACGATCATCCCTTCTCGCCCATTTCCCCTCCCTAATCTGTTCTTCTCCTATAAGAACGGGGGTGCCCACAGTCATCTTCCTTCTGCTAAGTTAAAACCAGTGCTCTTCTCTAGAATTTGCTAAGCTTTGAATTGGCCTGATGATGCTGGACGTAGAATTCGTTGTCTAACTCTTCCCCAGTGCAGTGCCAGAGGAGTAAGCTCGCAGACAGAAAAGGAGAATGTAGAGGGGAAGGTAACAAACCAGATCTGCATATACACTCCTTAAGTCCTGGATCTACAGATCTAACCTGAGACAAAGGGACTAAGAAGTTATGGAATTTAACTAGGATTCAGTTAAAGGAGGTTGGCACCTCGTTGG
This sequence comes from Eidolon dupreanum, assembly GCA_028627145.1. Taxonomy (NCBI): domain Eukaryota; kingdom Metazoa; phylum Chordata; class Mammalia; order Chiroptera; family Pteropodidae; genus Eidolon; species Eidolon dupreanum. The sequence continues at coordinate 18,827,840 of CM053511.1, read as the reverse complement.
AGAAGATGCTAGCAATTACTGGAAAATTAAGTCACTTCATTATACCTCAATTCTGGCACCTGCAATCTCAGAGGAGATTCTTTGAAACAGCAAATTTCCTTCTTTTTTTATTCTACAAAGTACCTACTTTAATGAGTAGCTAACATCAGTTTGGATGTTTTATCCAAATTAAATGTAGAGTATGGTTTGGACCTCCAAAGGTAAATTCACTCAGCACCTACAAAAAAAAAAAAACTAAATAAAAGAGATGTGTAGCTAACAAAACACATGAGAGCTAAAAACACCTGTTTGACAGACTAAAATGCTAAAAAACAACTGAAATCATAAGGCAATTATGAAATATATGGTTAGTGGAATCCTTGCTATGATTTATTTCTCCCTATGCTTGGCATAATTAAGGAAATGCTGAAGGCTTGTACTTGGTGGCTTAAAACATGAATATTTTAAACAGTTTGATATCAATATGCCTCATAATTTATTACATCATTCTTTTAATGTGTAGAGTGCTGATGATTCAAAATAAAAAGTCAATTATAATAGACATAGTATTTCAGATCTAGAAATGTTTCTTCCATTCTATTGTGTCTATGCACTTACAATAAATAATTCAGAAAAGCCACTAAAATAAAAATAGTTTTCTTCCATAGAAAAGTGTCAGAATTTTGATTGTGACATGTATACCAACTCAGACTTAAAATAGGATTATTTCATTATTCAAATATAGGGCAGAAAATAAGTGAGTCTAACTAAAAGCAAACTATAATGCTGGATATCTCTCTATCGATCCATCTATCCATCTATCCGTTTATTCATCCACCCACCCATCATCCATCCGTCCATCCATCTACCCATCATCTATCCATCCATCCATCCACCTTAATTACTGGAGTAGACACAGGTTGTCCTACCTATCTCCATTAAAAATTCAGCTATTCTTTTTTGTTGTAATATATGGTCTCTACATCCTCTAACAAATCTGGAAACTTTCTGATACCTAACACTTTTTAACTCTCCTTTTCAAGTACTCAGTGTGTGCTAAGGAAATTAGCTAATTAATTTCTTCTTTCATTTGACACACATTAACATGAGCAAAGCCCTGTGTGATGGATAAGACAGTTTCATAGAGCTTACATTCTAAGAGAGAAACAGACGTCACACAAGTATTTACCAAGGGCCCCATAAGTCTAGCAGCTGGAACCTGTATTTAGAATCCCACTGCCAGGACCAAACCCTGGCACTTTACAAGCAAAGAGCTTTGTAACTGAAGTGTGAGTATTAACAGTGTCTCCCAGAGTTGTTGCAAGGGATTAAATGAATTGTGTTTACAGGAGTGCCTGCTACACGGTCAGAGTTAATACATGTTGGCAATTGTTATTCACAAGCATGACAACTGCCATGAGAGGAGAAATTCAGGATGCAATATAATTTTAATGTCAACCCATATAAAGTATGAAAAATTCCAACTTAAAAAATAACATTCTGTATGACATTCTATAGTCAAAATTGAGTGTGTCTGAACTACTTGTGTTCATCTAAACCTCTGCTTGTCCTTCCTTCCCTCCCCCCCCCTTCCTTCCTTCCTTCCTTCCTTCCTTCCTTCCTTCCTTCCTTCCTTCCTTCTTGTTGATTCTGCCATGTGACGTGCCTGTGCTAGACTAGGGGTGCAGTCTACCTGCCCTGCATCCTTGGAGCTTACAGTCTATCTTGAGGAGTAACCAGAGGTGATGCACTGCCTCACAGACACAGTGGGCACTTGACTAGGAGTGGTAAATCTAAAGAGAAACTTTATGAATACATGAAACTTACTACGTTTTTCAGGAAATATAAATCCCCTCAAAGTCACATGTCCCTTAGAACTGGTCAGATTGCTTACTTTAAAATGCATTCTCTCACCTCACTCCTCCCACTCTTGGTACTTACAAGCTCACTATTAAATTTTTATAAGATTTTAAATCTTGAAAGCTAGGTACCATAGAAGTACCATTAAAAATTCATAAATCTTGTATAAAATATGTCATAATCAGACAGCTTACTTATCATCCTACAGAGCTAACATCATTTTAGGGTGGCCAAGTTCCAACTTTCTGTTCAGTAAAGGACGTTAGTGGATAAACTGTGGAGTAAAGACAGAGGCAATGTCCTGTAGTTGCCAGAGTTCCGGTCATGGATTTTGAAGGCCTTGTTTCTTTCGCTCATTTAAGCAAATATGTATTTAATACCTATGTGGTTGATCTCTCTGCTATTTCAGCCTGTTCAATATGTTTTTGCCTTCCTGGGAACATCACCCCCATTTTCCTTTAGGAAATGGAGAGCAGCTGACCCCACCCTGACTTCAGTATAGGCATGTTACTCAGACCAGCCAAATAAGCGTATCCTATCTCAGTGGCCATAGTGATTGGTTCAGGGACATGGTGCAGAACGAGATAATCAGTCCTAGTGCTCTGAAAGAGCTGTTGGCAAAGAGTTGCTCTCTTTTCCCTGGAGTTGCTAATCCATTGCTTGTATGCCAGAAGCCTCCCACAGAGCCTGCCCAGAGCCTGCCTGATGACAAAGCCAACCAGGAGGAAAATGGACCAGGGGTGAAGCATGACTGTAAGGAAAAAGAGAGGGGTGAGAGGAAGTCTGAGTGCTGAGTGCTGCTGACTTCTCTATGCAGTGGGTACAAACTTGGGGGGCAGGTAGGAGGCAATTTATATTCTACTTTCCATAAGTAAATGTGATTTCTCTCTTAACTTCTCATTTCACCTGATGGCAAAACAGTGACTCTGAAACAACTCAGTGTATCAGTCAACTCAGGGCCTGTCCTCCTGAGGTTGATTCAAAGTGCCACAGCATCAGTGCGAGGGAGGATTCCAGCAGCGGCCACATCTCCCTCTGAGAAGTCCATGACTCCACTGGGCCCTGCTTGCTGTCTACTTGGATCTCTCTCTGTCCTTGTTTCCACCATGTGGTCCCTCCAGACTGTCTGGCTGTCTCTTGACAACCCCTAAGTCCTCCAGAAAAGCTGTGTATCTCTGTCCTGACATACCAAATGACCTTCCTCCCTCTGTCATTTACGCACAGGGTGTCAGAGTGCCTTCTGGGGTTGGGATGGACATGACATCACAGGTATCCGTTCTTCTTCAACCCCCAGATATGGAGCTTTCTGACATCTCTTCATTCCGGACTCACCCAGGGCCGTTCTTGGGATTTCACGAGCATCATACTACTTGCTTGTCTCTTCTCTAACTGCCTCTTCAGAAACCTGGGGTGGGAAAATTGATTTGTACGTCGTGACTTTTTCTTCCCAGATTTATTCCTTTACATAAACTTTGTCTTTTGAAACTAAGAAAACCTTGTCTCTGGTGAGAGTTTCTAAAGCCTGCTTTGAAGTTTGAAACCTAATAATCTCCTCTCTAGGTCTCTAAATGCTTCATGCCTGAAGTCAAGGAAAAGAAGGAAATGGCTATTAAAGGAAAACTCAGTAGATCTTCTGAGATTTGCTTTAAATTAATCCAGGAAAGGGTCCTGGGATAGGAGGAGTGGGAAAATATAGATGGAACAAGATGAGCCACACATAGATAATTGTCGAAGCTAGATGATAGCCCACAAGGGTTCATCATAATAATTCTTTCCACTATCTTACTACTATTTTCTCTATGTTTTGATTTTTGGAACACTTTCATATTGTAAAGTTTTCTTTATATTAAAATAAAAGAAACTTTCTAAAGAAGAATAGGACTCCTTGGAAACTAATCTAGGGAGGTTAAAAAAACATTTCTTGCAAAAGGTTCTGGATCTACCTCAATAGCTTTTGCTGCTTGTTCTTTTGTTTCAAATTCCACAAAGGCAAATCCCTTTGGATCTCCAGTTGTCTTATAATGTGGTATACTTATATGAACAACATTGTCCTATTTCCCAAATACTCATTCAATCCAGCTGCAATTAATATTTTTGGGAAGTAACTGCTATAATAAATTAGAAGCAGTATTAAATATATAAGGGTTTATACTCCGGAGGTCAATAAATTTTTACTTTATTATTTAAAGAATTAATAATAAAAGAAAAATAAAATGAAAAGAAATAAGTTAATATTTAAATATTCCTCCTATTAAAAAACAAAACTCATCTATAGCCATGCCACCCTGAACAAGCCTGATCCCATCTGATCTCAGAAGCTAAGCAGGGTTGGGCCTGGTTAGTACTTGGATGAGAGACCACCTAGGAAGACCAGGAGCTGTAGGCATTAAAAAAAAAAAAAAAAAAAAAATAAGGGATAGTAAGCTGACGAGATCCTTGCAGTCTGGAGGTCAACCAAGGGGTGCCTTGCCTAAAAAAATTAAAAATAAATAAAAATTTTAAAAAATCAACAGAATATCATTTAGCTGTGGGACAACCTCAATTATAATTGTAGTCCCCATGTAATTGTAGTCCCCAAAGAAAAAGAGAGAGAATAAGAGACAGAAAAAAAATAAAACAAAACAAAACTCAACCGAGTAAATGTGAGGATCTAATTGGCTTTATTAAAAGATTCATGAATCAGGCAGCATCCTGTCTAGCAGGTAGAAGAGAGCTCCAAGAGGTTGTACAGAAATGGAAGGGTTTTTTAGGAAGAAGGTTGGGGCAAGGAAGTTTTCAAAGCAAAAGAGAAGAGAGGATTGTGTTTTTGCTAGGGTATCTTCTATTTTGAAGACAAGGGACCAGCAATGGTTTTATCATGCAGATGACCTCTTCTTCCTCTGTGGGGGATGGAGAGGGCCACATGACAGATTACCTCATTGGTGTTGAGCAGAAAATTCCAGAGTGGTTGATTAAGCTTCTGTTTCTGGGAGATGCTGAAGCTACAATTAAATCAGGTAGTAGGTCTAGGTTTAGTATCGTGGGCTTTAGCCCAAGTGATGCCATTCTGGGCCTGTGGTTTTTCCTTTTAACATTCCGCAATGCACCAATGTTCAGGATTTAGGTACTAGAGAATTATTCAAGGAAATCAAGCTGACGAATAAGTTGGATCAGATTTGTAATTTTGAAAGGTGACTCTGGCTGTTGTATGATCGAGAGTGTGTCTAGGCAGAGAAACTAGAGGAGACTAGTGCCTTGATCTAGAGAATTTGAGTCAGGAGGTGGTAGAGCTGGAGGGAGGGGTGCAGGCAGGGACCCTGTGTCTTGCACAGGAAGGATAATGGAAAATGCGGCATCAATGCTCCTGCCAGGTTTCTGCTTGGGTTACAGGGGGGATGGTGCGGCCGTTTATCAATACGGAGAGTTAAGAAGTAGAAGAAAGATTGAGGAGAGAGAGATTTGTTTCAAGCCTTGACTTTGCCGTGAAATTTTTGAGGGGCCTTCAGAGAGCCAGCTAATTCTGTGTTGAAATTTTGTACATGTGAAATTGTGAGAATAATATAAAACAATTCAAATATTTTAAATTGTCAAGGATTATTGTATCCAATGGTTGTTTTCTAAAATATATATGGTATGTTATATGAACCAAGTAAATAATCAAAGATGAAATCAAGAATATTTAACAGTCTTGGTCTCTAACTCCTCTTCCTATACAGAGGGAGATAATAGTAACACACTTGAATGGGAACATTTGGAGAGAACACAGTTTCAGATGCAATTAGTAGAATTCTTTGACTTAGCTCATCAAAGAAAGTGTATTGATTTATTTTTGTAACGTGTTAAGTTCAAACAGCTAGAAAGAAACAAGATGAGTGCTGAAATTTGAATGGACCTAGGGCTATTCATTTTAGCCTAATAAAAAAGAAAATAAAAAGACTTCATTCAAGATAGACAGCATTCATGCAGAAACCAGAAAAGAAAACATTTACTGGTCCATCTCCTTGCAAAGGAGTAGGCAAAAACAGAAAATTATTTCCAAGCCAGGAAGCATTTAGTGCATGATATTGAAAACTGACTTTAACACCTGTGTTTTTTGTTTTTTGTTTTTGAAATTTGCACTTTGGGGTTAAAATCATCATCTTAAAATCATTCTGTTTCCTTCTGATAATTTTTTGGGTATCAATCCTCAAAGCTTTTCTTAAGACATGAGTTCTGTGTCCCAACTTTCACAAGTGTTATCATAAGAATTCTTTTTGTCTTCCTTTTAAAAAAGTCACGGCTATTTTTCATAAAGAAACATTGATAATTTATTCCTGAATTACAAAGCATTTTCCGGCACTGCAAAGACTGGAGATTCATTTTGTTATACTCCGATGTGCTTACATTGATTTAAATTCCCAGCATTCTGTTTAAGTCTGACCTCTGTCTGATGCGGCCTTTATTTCTCTCATCTAAGGGGTTCCTGCAGGGGTCTGGAATGTCACTACTGAGAGAGCATGTCAGCAGCATTTCTTAGCAAAACACTGCCAGAAATGCAGAAAATAAACATCTTTGAAAAATAGCTGAGTTGAAGTGCTTCCAGATTCAACTTCGGATAGCTAAAGTCCCTTAAAGCCTGTTACAGATTATAAAAATCAGGTCATTAACTGTAGTTCAACTCGCAGATTGCAACATGACTTAGAACCACTGAAAACTAAAAGGCAGGTTCGATGGCAGCCCTATTGATCCTCAGACAAGACAATCTCCTACGGACTTTGGGTTGGGGAAGAGGCAAGAGGCTGAGAACTCAGTACAGAGGGGGTCTCAGGGGGATGTAATGTCTAAATTTGGGTTGGCAAGAGTTGATAAAGAGCTCAGCACCTAATTAAAGCTCCTTTGCAAACAGCTCCCAAAACAGGAAAAAAATATCTCTATTTGGAATCAGTGATCACTCTCTGGGGAGTCGTCATTAGCCAAAAATTAGAACTTAGCCCTTTGGAAAATCTTCACCCTAAAAGATGGTAACCCAGAGTGATGAAAATCACAAGTTCTGTATTGGAGTCCTGGAACAAGGTCATGTTTGCCTTATCTGCACAAGCATATCTTACTCAACTATCAGGCTAGCAATAAATAAAGCTTGGAAAATGCTCAAGCTCTAGGGAGCGAGTAATCAGGCTTTTGCATGGTGGATAAGAGTTCACCCATGAAAATCCACGTCCTGAGCACTAACTATGCTCCATCAATACAGGCCTCTCTGAAGGTGCTCCAAGGTCCTCCGCGCCAACAGGGAAAACATTCTATGCCTCCCTACAGGCATGCGAGTGTGAATTTTTAACCACCACTTGGGAGTATAAGGGATATCTCATTACCCCCTTTAAATCATATTCAGACATCCAGCTCTATGATTCCACGCAGCCTGAATGGCAGGGATGAACACTCCATCTTCATTTACTCTCTCACTAGTTTACTTGCCTCTGAGTGATACAAAAGTCCTGAGTTTCTTTTGGAGACGGAAGAGTTCAGAGACAGCCACACTGGTCACAGCTGAGATGCCCAGCGGTATCCTGAAAGTCAGCCGATTGTGCGACTCCCAGGCCACCCTGGGCACGCAGAGCTTGATGTGTGCCTGGGTGAACAGACCGCCCAGGTACCACGCAGCACCTCCACAAGGGGCTTCTTCCAGGGGTGCACGCACGGTTCCCATACCCTTCCTTGTCTGGCACGTCCCCTGCTCTCTGCCCTCCCCTGCCCCCTCCTCAGAGACAGAGTCAACTCCGAACAAGCCGGGGCTTCCAGGAAAGAGAGGCAGAGTCCTCCAGGGGCTCCCAGGGTGGCCTCCCTATGCGTGGGAAACACAGTGGCCCCGACTGCTTTTCCCCAGAAGAAAAAGTTTTCACTCCGTGTGTGTCTCTCTTTCAGTCTCCCCTTCTCCCTCTGTTCCTCCTTCCTCGCCCTTTCACATACTCACACACTTCTGTTATAAAAAAGTAACATTAGTGCTATCATTCACTTAACAAATGAAGAAATCAAGGCTCAGAAATGCTTGGCAACCGCCCCAGATGAAAATGGTGTGTGACTGGCGAGGGAGCCATCTGGACCCAGGTCTGTCTGAATTCAAAATCTGAGCTTCTAAAACTTTTGTCAGAAGCGTGAAAAAAAAAAAGTCAGTATTTCAGAAGATCACTTGTAGGGAGATAATCGTTATTTAACAACAACCACCAAAAAAAAAAAAGACAGGAGCTTAGAGAATATAACATATTAACCGGATGCTGCTGCTGCTGATGGTAGGAAGAACTGGCCATAGAGCTTTTGGTTTTTGTCCTTCTTCTGTCTTCAAAGTAAGGTACAGAGCACACTTTAAGCTAAGGAGAAGGAACCAGAATTTCAGTTTGTTGATGTGTTTTATTGATAATCTATTTCTGAGTAACAAATTACTCAAAAACTTAGTAGCTTAAAACAGCAAATGTGGAGCTGTCGCATCTTCTGTGGGTCAGGGATCCGGGTGTGGTGTAGCTGGTGCTTCTTGCTCGGCATCTGCCATGAGCCTGTAGTCATCTTGAGACTGTGGCGGGAGCCCCCCCGCCTCCTGGTTCGCGCTCGTGCTTGCCGGCCAGAGTCCATTCCTCGTGGGCTGTTGGGCTCGTCATGCCTCGTAAGTCTCTTCACGGTGCAGCTCACAACCAGGCATCTGGCTTCTGTCAGGTGAGCAAGAGAGAGAGAGAGAGAGAGAGAGAGAGAGAGAGAGAGCGAGAAATGGAGAGAGAATGAGCAGGATAGAAGCCACAGTCTTTTTGTAACCTGTCTTAATCTATTCAAGATGCTATAACAAAGTACCAGAGACTGAGTAGCTTGTAAACAGAAATTTATTGCTCACAGTTTCAGAGGCTGGAAGTCTGAGGTCAGGGTACCATCACAGTCAGGTGAGAGTCCTGTATTGGAGACGTCATGTGGTATCCTCATGGGGCAGAAGGGGCAAGGGATCTCTCTGGACCCCCTTTTTATAAGACTCTAATGCCATTCAAGAGATATCCACTCTCATGAGTAAAGCACCTTCCTGGGGACCCACCTACTCATGCCATCCTTTTTGACAGTTAGGATTTCAACATGTGAATTTAGGGGGACACAAACACTCAGACCGTAGCATAACCTAATCTTGGAAGTAACATCTTATTATTTTTGCTGTACATTCTTCATTAGAAGCAAGTCTCTAGGACCAGCCCACATGCCAAAGGAAGGAATTACACCAAGGCACAAATATCAGGAGGAGGGGTTTACTGGGGGCTTCTTAGAGGCTGCCTACCACATGTGTTGATGGGGTTGATGGCCATTAGATTATTTGAGTTCAAATCTTAGCCTTATTACTTGCTAGCTATGTGAGCTTTGATAAGTTACTTAAGTACTTTGATCCTCAGTTCTCTCTTCTGTGAAATGGAACTAAATATGGTACCTACTGATCTCGAGTCAACCTGGATTAAATGAATAATGAAGAGTCAAAACCTGGGTTAATGTCTGGCACATGGTGAGCATTCAGTGACTTTTAGTTAGCATTATATTAATAATTATATCAGTTATAAAGTAGCCTTTCTAGCTAATAATGTATACTTGGATGAGGAGGCTTTTAGCTTATGAAAATCATGTAACATAAATGAAGTGGTCCCAAAAGAAGCTAAAGTAACAACCATTCTTGGAAAAATTGAAAAACTTCACTTGTGTTGGCACTGAGCATTACTCTCAACATAGTAAAATATCGAACAACTAAAACGATCTGAGGAAATGGAGTACTTTATAACTGTATCACTCTCATAATCTATTTCTTCTCCGATTTCATAAATATATTACTGCCCAGATGAGAATATTAACCTCCCGCCGAGGAGTGGAGTGGGCTTCCTTGACTAATGTTGCCCTGTCATTTGATTCTGAGGTATGAACTCTTCCTCACCTTTCCCTCATTGTAGACCGCCCCCCAACCCCAGTTCTAGACACACAGACCCACCCAAAGACATGCAGACAATCAGACTTAGAGACATACTTAGACCAACTTCTCATCCCATTTTGCTGCCTGGTCTCAGTGACAGCAAAATGGATAAATATTTCTGTAACTCACAAAGTTCTTCATGAAAATTGTCTGCGGCTCTCATCCCTGTTGAATCAGATCTGGTCCCTGGAGCCAAGCTGAGCCAGAAGCCAGGCAGCCCTCCCCATCTGCACTTTCTGAGTCTCTCTCCTGAGACTAGCCTCAAATTTCCCTCTTGGAGGGAGTTTTCTGATTGCTTCATGCAGAGACATTGCTGGTGGCAGGGTGAGGGAAGGCCAGCCATTCACTGCTTTACCATTTACAGCTAAAGTACAATTTCCAGTTTGAATTCAGCTGAAACGCCTTCTGGCAAAGACACATCTTACTGTGCAAAGGTACTACCCCAAGAAGGGTAAGATATCGAAATGTTATTGTCAATTTAACATGAGAAATAACTGGTAGGGAGCAAAACCCTTCCACACTGGGACTTGATATAGGTTTTACAGGAGAAGGGGATCCATACATGCCTAAGGCAAGGAGCAGAGTTAAGGCATTGACAGACGGAGCTCCAGAGTAAGAGGTCCTGGGCTGCGGAGGAGTAACATTAGGACTCGGGGTTCTTCATTCCAGTTAATTCTGGAATTGTTGGGAAGATGACAGTGTTCTCTCAGGAGCCCACATGGGTCCCTTTAGAGGCAGGCGCTGTAGCTGGGTCACGGCTGAGTCACGTCTGCCAACTCGTTCATTCTGGTCTCAGGCAGGTTCAACTTGCCTCTCCTTTCCTCTATCACCTGTACTGTACCTGCCATGAATAGATTATTTTTCCTTCATCTCAAGTCACCAGGTATGACATGATCTTCCTGAGATGGACCAGAGCAGGTGAAGACAAAGGAATGACTTTCTCTCTATCATAGAAGACTGTATCAGACATATTCTTAGAAGTCAAGCAATTCGACTTTTGCCAGTTATAAAATCCATTACTTATAACAGGAATCTCATGTTTTAGTCTTTTCAGCATCCCTTTCTCTCAACTTTTGGTAGCTACTCCCTTGTTTTATTTTGCAGAACCAGCCCTCCTGCAATTTCATTTCATGTGGTTCTGGTGAGGCTGATTCTATATCTGTCTTCAGTGATAGATGTCATTTATCACCAGTCCCAGAAATAGCAACTGAAAGTATCTCATCTCCATGCCTCAGTGATTGGCTAAGGCTGGGCATGTGGCCCACACCAACCAAACACAGGCAATCCTGGAATGGGTGCTGGAATTTTTAGTAAAGAGCAATGCTCCTCTCTTCTAGGATTGCTAATCAGGCAGGATATAGTCCTAAAGCTTCCGGAGGCCACATTGCTTTCTCAGGAAGGCAGCCTGTCTTGGAATGAGGCCGGGACAGAGAGAAGCAGAGGTTGTGGTTGGAACCAGTAATGTTCCTGTGGATTCAGCCGTGCTGGGACTTTTGGGGACATTCTGGCCCATACGATCCAAAGCAACCAATCATCTTCCACAGCTTCACTGGCTGGAGGTTATCAGCCCTAAATTTAATCATCCCAGATAGGCAAACTTCCATTTTCAGCCAAGGCTCTGGATTTGGAGCTCTGATTTTCACTTCTTCCTTGTATTGAGCAAACTCTGCTGTCTTTAGCCTCGTGTCCTAGTGCTTCATGTCTCTGTTCGTTTAGCTCCTTGTCCATTTGGGGAACAGTGAGTCTGAGAGCCCTTAGGTGAGTTTGACTTTGATGTGTCAAAGGAACAGCAAAACCCAGTGTGTCTGAACCCTCGTGAGTGTGTACGATGTCAAACGGGGTGAAGGCAGACGTAAGAAAATCGGATTTCTTTGTAAGAAGAGTGAGAAGCCACTTTGTAACAAGGGAATTATGTGATTTGAGTTACAGTGTTTCAAAGATTCCAAATTCTATCCATGGAAGCACTAGAGGAGGCCAAACCTCTGTCACCTGACAGTCCTTCAGAAAGCTGAAGTCACTGGTGTTACCCACAATTTTCCTCTGTTCTAGCATAAATATTTCAAGCTTCTTCGACCATGTTTCATATAACAGGGTTTCCAAGCTCCACAACAACAGGTGTCTTCCCCTGCACTCACCCTGGTTTGTCAGTGCGCCTCCTAAAATGCAATTCTCACAGACCCCTGTAACTCCAGATTATCGTCCAAGCAATGAATCACTCTACGAGATCATTACCTTCTCCATCCTCTTCCTCTGCTCTTATAGCTGCAGTTTAACCTGCAGTCCCATTTTAGGCTCCCCCGTTAACTTCCATCTATGTATGTATGTATGTATATATGTATGTATGTATGTATGTATGTATGTATGTATCTATCTATCTATCTATCTATCTGCCTATCATCATCATCTATCTATTTTTCTATTTATTTATTTAAATTGACATATAACATTGTATTAGTTTAAGGTGTACAACATGATAACTTTATATATGTACACATTGCAAAATAATTACCATAATGAGTTGAGTTAACCTCCATCACCTCACATAGGTACAAAATTTTTTGTGTGATAAGAACTTTTAAGATCTAACTTTTTAACAACTTTCAAATGTATAATAAAGTACTATTAACTATAGTTACTGTGTGGTACATGCATCCTCAGTATCATATAACTGGAAATTTATACCTTTGTCCCCCTCCCCCACCTCTGGTAAGCACCTGTTTGTATGAGTTCAGTGTTTTAGACATAAGTGAGATCATATAATATTTGTCTTTCTCTGTCCGACTTACTTCACTTAGCATAATGCCCTCAAAGTCCATCCACATTGTCACAAATGGCAGGATTTCCTCCTTTTTTATGGCTGAATAATATTTCATTCCACGTCTTTATCTACATACACACACATTTTCTTCATTCATTTATCCCTCTATGGACACTTAGCTTATTTCCATATCTTAGCTATTGTAAATAATGCTGCAATGAACATGGGGATGCAAATATCTTTTTAAGATAGTGATTTCATTTCCTCTGGATGTATTCCCAGAAGTGAAATGGCTGGATCATATGGTAATTCTATTTTTAATTTGTTGAAGATCTTCCACACTGTTTTCTAAATGGCTGCCCCAATTTACAATCCCACCAATAGTGGACGAGGGTACCCTTCTCTCCACATCCTTGAGCAGCACAGTTGTTATCTCTTGTCATTTTGATGACAGCCATTCTAACAGGTATGAAATGGTATCCCATTGTGGTATGTCAGATGTGATCCCTGAGAGCCTGCCTGTCCTCCTGTTACCTGCCAGCTGGTAGTTTACAAGCAACCTTGATATTTTCACTTCAAATTTCAAAAGGTCATGTATAAAATCCATTTACCTCTTTCAGAACTATGAGTATAAGAACTGCCAGAGGTTTTGTGACTAGAAAAGATCACTTATCATTTAGAGGCTATTCAGATTTGCGACAAGCTTGAATTATTTTAAAAGTCAATGTTTGATACAAGGTCAGTTTCTTTCCTAGCATCGGCCGTTGTTTCAATTTGAGTCCTTCATGCCTTTTAATTAGGCCACTGCTTCAAGTCGGCAGATTTCAAAAATCATGTTATCTGACCCAACTTGATCATTAAAATCAATTTTAAAGCATCATAAAAGGCATTTACTTCATAATTAGAAACATCTTTAACAATATCATTGAATTTTAAATTTTGAAGGTCTTTATTTTACTGAGGAAGAAGCCAACATCCAGTTAGTCAGGGGCTGGCCTAGGTTCACCCATCCAGGCCGAAACAGCCAGAACCAGAACTTACATCTTCTCTCTTCCATCTCAGCACTGCCAACCATAACACCTGCCTCCTTTCTTCGGCTTTGACAGTATGCTTAGATGTTTTAATTTCCCAGATGTCTGTCATTCGTCATGAATGAATTGGAGGAGAGTAAGAGTGGATGTGGAGAAAGCAATCTTAAAGGTTGTTGCAGCAATGTCGGCAAGTCCAGTGTTCTGAAATAGGGGTGTGGAGAAAGCTGCACATATTCCAAGAAGTAAGAAAGGACAGAATTCCTCAAGTGAGGAAAAGAGGAGAAACGGGATGAAACGGGGTTTCCAACGTGAACCATGAGCTGGTTTGGTTAGTAGCACCACTCATGGAACTAGACTATAGGAGTGGAAATCAAGAGACTGGTTTTGCCCATGGAGTTTGTGTCGCTTCCCGCAGTCCACCTGGGACTCTCCTTGAGGCAGTTACAGACACAGGCCTGGGTTTCAGGATGATAAATGCAGTGAGTGTGTTGGCTACTCTTTCAGCAAATACGATGCGAACACCTTCAACATTGTGCTTTGCACAGAGAACACAGCGAGAGGCAAGGCAGGTTGGTACCTGCTGTCTTGGCGTTTCCATGGTCACAGGACAGTGTGACGCAGTGAGCACTCTTGGTTGCATTATTCCTTGTGGATGTCAAAGGTACAGCCACAGTGTACTGTGATTTGCCTCCAAAGGCCACATTATTCCCTGCAGAGGTCAAAAGAACAGACCCCACAGAGTTTAACGATTTGCCCCAATTTACGCTCTCTGGAAAACGGCAGCACCAGCGCCGCACTCCGCCTTTCCGCAGTTCGTTTGTCCTCAGACTCCGCACAGTCTAGAGAGGAGCTTCTTTAATTAGAAGCCAAGTGGGCCTTATTCCTTTTTGAGTCCCTGTCCCAGCTCAAAGTTACACAAGTACTGAAGACACTTTTTAAGGATTTAAACATGGACTTCCTCCCTGCCTCGTGCACTGCCCTGACCACAGAGCCTCCCCTCGGCGCTGCCAGGGCTTGTGGCGCTGGAATGAATGAAGCCCATGACTTTGAACTCTTCTCATTTTTGACACTCTTTCCTCTCTTGTTTGAAGTAAAATATCTTTGTTGGCCACATGTAAATCATTCCTCAGGCTACAGTGCTTAGAGTGGAGGATCTCGCAGTTACTAGACAGCAAACCAAAAATTTACATTATAAAAGGTTATTTAGGCCGAATTAGAAATGTATGGCAAAACACAGGTTGTCCGCCAGTCATTCTCAATTTTATCATCGTAACAACTTCTATTTATTGAAGACTTACTATGTGCCAGATCCTGTGCCAAGACTAAGCTATATGTAAAATATTTTATTTAATCCTTATAATTTTCTTATTTGACAGATAAAATAGCTGAAACTTAATAAGGTTAAGTCAGTTAAGACCCCACAGCTAGTATCAAAACTGGAATGTGAATCTGTCAATTCCCTCCAAAACATGCTCTTAACCACTAAACTGAATTAAATTCCTGTGCATTAAAATTTTCTCTAAATGTGATTTTGAAATATGCTGTGTTTTTCTCGGACTATCACATAAACTGTTCATCACAAAGGCTTTTTTTTTCATTTCTTTGACCATCTTGACCATCAGCATAAGCTGAATGTTGAATGTGAATTGTCCTTTACACATTTCCTGTGGTACAAACATTGTATTAAGCAGTCCTAAGGTGATTTGATGCAGAAGGAAACAAAGGATTCAAGTTTTTAGAATAATTTGTTTACATTACAAGCTAATTTAATAATAATTAGTGTCACATCTCTCCTGAGGTAACAAGAAGTTGAACCATAGATTGTTTTTAATAACACAGAGATGTTGAGTGATATCTCCTTTACAAACAGGAGATGTAAAGGGAAATAAAAGCTGGACAAATTATGGGGAAAACGATCTATGCCATTTGATGTAATTAAATGAGAGATTGTTTTTAGTATTCAATAATAAAATGAACCAACTGGAATGACTCAATTGGAGAAATTTATTGGATTTTAATTTATATAAACTTTGAATGGAGATAAATACCGAGAAAAATGTATCTTTTAAGGCTAAGAATAATAGTGAGTAAAAATTTACAATTTTGTTTGATTTTATGTTCTCAAACTGCTCAGCCCTTTCATGACATGAAATTTCAACCCCCAAGCATCCCCACATGTATTCTCTTTGGCTCAGTACAGCATGTAAAGGAAACAGACGCTCCGACATTCTACAAAGTCAAAGGCTTCGGGTTTTCAATGTACAGAAATACTATCAGTTTGGGTTTGAGTAGGTTTTGCTTTATACCACAATTGGCCACTAGATGGCGAAATATGACATGAAATGGAGGCTGCACAGACAGTTGAAAGTCTGACTTGGAATGCAAACAGAGTGAAAACCTGTAATTGTACTATATTCATAATACAGTCATTCCTAAGTCTTCTAGTTAAAAACATTTACTGATTCATTTAAACTCTTGTCTAGAAGTTCTAAGACAATGACCCAGCTGACTGCAAGGCTTGTTCCAGAGCTCCACTTCCAAAAACCCGTCTTTTGATGTCCCTGCTAGTGTCCCTCCCCGAGACTCACTGCTTAGCAGCATTTCTCAGTGCCAACTACTGGTTTGCATGGGTCCCAGTTATCATCATTTCCTGTCACATTCTCCATCATTCTTCTTGACCTTTCTCCAGCATCCTTCATCACTTCCTCTTCGCATATTTGCTTGGACTGAGCCCAGCTGTGGTCATTCTTTTAGACGTTTTTGACTCGTTTTTGACTCTTTGGGGGCCTAATGAACTCATTTCTCAACATTGCACCTAATAGGATACTATATTCCAGGTCCTAGCCTGAACCAAAATGAGCCCCAAGATGTGAAAGGAATGTCTCTTAAAAAAACAGTTCATATATATGTTACAGGAAGGCTGATGGAAAGGAAAAGGATGAGACTCAGACCAGTTAACAGCTTATTCAAAGTTTCTTATCAGTAATTGCTAAAAATAGAACCAGATACTCCTGGCACCTGATTTGGCACTCCATTTGGTCAATAGTATCTTTCTTTGATCATTCAGTGAAAGAACAGAGTAGCAGTTTTGGGGGAAAACCCCTGCCAAGTAGACTTAATAATCTTTTCCAAGTGCTATCAGTGAAACCAGTAATAGGGAAAAAGTTTTCTGCTAGCCTCTCTGCTGTTCTGGACTTAATAATTTCTATAATACTTAACACCCTGAAATTAAATCATGTAACTAGAATCTCTTATTGGAGATTAATAAAGGGAAAGTGAGACTGAAATTTCCCAGAGTTAAGTGCTCTTTGTGAAAAACCTCCTGTGCAATGTATACCATGTCATTTTATATGCAATTATTATAAAATGTTGAAATAGGCCAGCAGCATTCTCCACAAAATCTTCCCTAGCCAAATATACCTTAGACCAACCTCATTTCCTTTGAGCCTGGCATATAACAGATGCTCAATTTGCACAAGGAAGGAAGGGAGGAAGGAAGAAATGAAAAGAAAGAGGGAAATGAGAGAAAAGATATATCTATTGAAAAGATATAAACAAATGCTTGTAAAATCACCAAGAAACATGCTTTCTTTGTCTAGTCGAGATGAAGAAATGTCAGCTCTCTTCTCGTAACCGACTGTTTTAGGCATTGTAAAGAATATTCCCTAATCTTCTGTTTTCTAGACTAAATGATCCTAACTTCTAAAGATTTACCTTAGCAATTTAATTGTTTTGATGTTTATCTATACCAATTCTGATTTTTCTTAAAAGACAAAGTTATTCGAGGTTATATTCCATTGCTTTTTACAATCCTTTTAAATGTTATCTTCATTTGAGGAGATATTTATATTGTTAAAAGAGAAATCAGATGAAATTTGCAAGTTTTTAAGGAGAATACATATTTTGGAGCCTGTGGAAAAGTAGTTTTTTGAAACAACTACTTTTTTTACATACAACTTAATTTTATCGGAATAAAATTATTTTTAACAGAATAAAACAGATTTATTTTTTAATCGAGATTTTTCAGTCTCCTAACACAACATTCTCACACACTCTCTCTTTCTCTTCCTATGCTATGAAAAAGTAGCCAAACATAATACTTTTCCCATGATAATAATATTTAATGAAATAAACTATTAAAAATTTCCCCTGAATTCGTGAACTTCAGAACGAATTTGTTATAACATATAAAAATTCAGTTAACCTATTGGCAAATACTGTTGGGAACATATAGCTAAGTTTTCCAGTTTAAGCATTTTTCTATTTTTAATCAAACTGTTATCTATGAACCACCTTCATCAGAATCACCTTCTGCAATACTTCTTAAAAATGCTGATTCCTGGTCTTCATTCCCACCCTACAAAATAGAATCTCTAGAGTTGAGTCCAGAAAATTGGCATACTCCCCAAATAATTCTTATGAATATTTCAGTTTCAAGGGATACTTAAGCTTTGATCTTTTCACTTGGTAGAGCAGTCTTCCTCTCCCCACTCCCCAAAGAAGTACAGAGACTTTATTTTTTAAATTGGTATTTAAATGGTGATGCTAAAAATGTGAGAGATATGCTTCCTATCAAACGAACACCCTGGATCTGGTTAGCAACCTTATTATTGCGGAAAGAGAATTGAATTGTGTTGCTAGGGATCTATAAGGCACTTTGATCTCCCAGAGACGAGCTTTCTTTTTGGATGTTGATATAGGGTAATCCCACAGTCTCTTTTATAATTCACTTTCTTGGCCAAGTTTGTATCTCACATTGCAATGAGTTTCATTTCTTTCTTGTAGTAAGCTCTAATTGTCTTTTTAATAAGAAATAAGAATATTTATTTTTTGGTTGGCCACCATCTGCAAGGTAGTTGAAAAGAAGGAAAAATAATGCTGAGTTATAATTGCTAAGGGTCAGTGGTTTGAGTCTAAGAAATGGGATTCCAAGGTTCTTATTCTTCTAGTTTCCATCACTTAGGTCACCTTCAGTTTATTTTCTGAAAAGGTGACATACAGCTTAGAATTTATGAGATGGCAATCATGCGATAGTTTAGAATGTTGTCGTCCATATTTATGCTAGAATCAATAGAGTTATTCTCTAAAATACACTTGCTTTAGCACTTTTTTCTTCACTTTGTAACATATTTTCTCCTAAAATGAATATATTTTGAAAGCTCTATGGTTGTGACTTACTAGCTGTTTCTCTATGATAGTTTTCTTTTGATTGTATGTTCTATGAAATTTTATTGATATTTGTTTTTCACATAGGTGTGCCCTTTATCAAAAACTTTCAAATCCATTTGATTGTCACAACCAGTCAAAATACAGCAGAGAACAAAGGTGTTTTGGAAATTAACTTTGATATAAAGTTAAATTAACATGGAAAATATCTTTTATCTTGTGTTAATGCAGAATGAGAGAGAAACTCATTGATGTAAAATCTCTCCAAACTGCTGAACCAAATTTCATTTTATTCAATTTGATATAAGAACAAAACTTCAGGCTTCTCAGGCTTATAATATTATCTCTGTCGTTAACATAGTCCATTGGGTAAGTTTGATTATGAGTAGGATATGTACTTCAGTGTGACCTGTATTGTCCCATTTTACACCTGTAACTCCAGCACTCCAAGAGTATACATAGTGAACAATATATTAGATGATCGCTCCAATTATAAGTTCCTTAGCCACAACTTGACTGAATATAACATGACAGAATTTGAGTACATGGCATAATAAGAACTTCCAACCTTAAGACCCAATGGAAGAAATCTCTGTGCTGATTCATGTCATTTTATTTAATATCTACACCACTTGTCTAGTAGGAGTATCATACTGTCCATGAAGAAGACACAGGAAGTTAGGCTAAATAGGAACACGGATTGCCAATTCACAAATAGATTGAGTGGCAGAAATACCGTTTCAAGTTGATAGCTTGGAAACTGGAACATTCTCCCCTATAAACAATGCTATAAATTGTTATTTAATTACAAAGTTAACTCGAAGTGTATGTAGTGGGGCTACCCCGATAGAAATGAGAAGCGGGTGCAGTAAGCCAGCTTACAGAGAAGGGCTCTGTGGTGATAGCTGTACATTCAGGCAACTGCGTCCCAGTCTCAGGTGAAGGTCATGAGAAAGTTTATTCCAAATGCCAAAGAAGACAATGAAGCGGGGTAACTTCCAGCCCTCTCCCCGCCCCCCTCCTCACCGTCTTCCCGCTTTGCCCAGTCACGGTTCTCCTCATTTTGGACATCTGTGTTTCTCCACCGGGAGATCCCAAAAACCAAAAGATAAATAGTTTCAAAAGTAATCCCTTCTAATCAAGTTAATAAGTTAATAAGGAAGAAACTTGATTTTGATCTGAATCTCTTCACTTGGCCCAAAGGACCTGGAAGGTTTGTTGGTTTATGATCCCTGTTGCTGCTTTCTAGTAAGTGGGGTTCTTCCTCTTTCCTCCCTCAAGGGTTTCCTCCAGTCGAACGAAGCACGGTGACCCAGCGCGAGTTCCCCCCTCTCCAGGGAACCACTCCTCCTTACCTGCAGGATTTGAGGAATATTTATCAACTTGATGTTTTACATCAAGGGATACCTGAATTATGTTACTTCCAAAATACAGCACGTTTATTCTGATGATGGTGGTGGCCCTATTGGTGTGTGTGTGTGTGTGTGTGTGTGTGTGTGTGTGTGTGTGTGTGTGTTCACTTGAAAATCTCTGCTATGAATTTTTCTTATGATTTGCCTCACTTCCAGGAAAGTTAAGGTTCAAATGCAGAGATTCTGGTTCTGTGTTTCAGATTCCTAGACTGTTTTATTTAATCCTATCCCAAATTTAGGCCAAACCAAATAATCACGGCTATAAATTAAGAGATGAAATTCCTTAGAGGTGATGTCACTCTTTTCTCGGTCCTCTCACTAGCGCTGTCCTTCTCCAGAGACACATTTTATGAACGTTGAATGAGCCGACCTGAGGGGGCGCACTGAGCAGATTCACGGTGTGTCTTTTTAAGCAATTCCAGTACCTAGAACAATCCTGGAAGAAGGAATAAGAATTAACAATTTTTTCGCAATGAATTCTGCTGTGCATGTTTCTCCATAATGATTAAAACAATGTACAGTGTCTGCCACTGAGGCTTATAAGATGAATTTAATTAAAGCCAGAAAACATACAAAAAATAAAATTCTCTCTAAGCACCCAGGAGATAGAAAACCATGCCAGTTTGATTTGGGAGCACTTAGCACATTAAAGAATATAAACACATCTTTCTATCATGATACCTCTATTTAAAATAGCCATTTTATCTGGAAACAGATTGTCTCTGGCTCTAGTTTGAATCAGGAATTAAAATGAGATGATGTCACTAAACTAGGTTTATTAGGTAGCATACTGGCCTTTTATTAAAACGATCACCCTTACTAATATGTTCGCTTGAACATCTCACATGCACCTACAGATGGAATCCATTCTGTCCTTCCTAGGTACTCCTGACACCTCAAAAACTGTTCCTCCCACTCTTCCTTATTTCAGTTAATTTCAGACACTGTCATCTACCCAGGTGCTCAAGCCAGAAACTTTATAGTCACCTTCAACCTCTCTATCTTAACTAGGACAGCTTGGTGAGCAGAAAAACCGTGTTCCTTATTTACCACCACAAACAAGGCATTCTAGACCAACGTTTAAATGATTTTTTGTGATTAACCATCCCTATATACTTGGACAAGACATAAACTTTATAAGCTCCACCAATAAATCCATAGATATGGACTATAGAAATATTTCTGAGGTTCTCTAATACAGTATTGCAACTATAATCATTCAGAGCTTCCTCGACAAAAAGTTGGTAATCAATTAGTTGCCAATACTTTTTACATACAGTTTTCCTGTGGGTTAGTTTCCTTTTCTATATGCTTTCTAAAGGGTTCTGTGTCTGATTCCATCACAGCTTTCCACATTCTTAAGAACAACTTTCTCTTTATTATTTTTCTAGTAATTGCTTAGATTCCTGAAAATTAAAATTTACACATACACATTAAGTCCTTTTATTACTTTATCTCTCCTTCCTAGCATAGCACTTAGCTTGCAGAACATCTAAGACAGAGTTGAAAGCATTTGAATCTTTCCATTCCCACTGGCCACCCTAGTTTAAGTCACCTTCATTCCCCCAGGGGAAGACCGAAAAAGCCTTTTTTAGCTGTCTGCCCTTAACTCTTTTGCCTTTCCGTATCCCACCGAGCAGTCAGAGCGACCTGCCTAAACCCCTTTCTTGGCTCCCACTGCATTTTGTAAAGGCTCAAAGTCCTTCTTATGCCTTTTTTCTAACCACTTCCCCATCTTGGCTTGTTCCACTCGCACCTCACTCACCTGCTGCAGACGCTTCAGCCTCCCTCAGTGGCCCCTCCCTGTCTCCGGGCCTTCGATCACATAACTGCTTTTCTAAAGAGGATAAGAAGTTAATAGTATGTTGCACTTCTAGAATATCTTTATCTACAGTCAGCTAAGTGGAATCTCAAAAATCTTTTGAGCCTAAAGCAAAATTATCATCTGCTTCTGCTGAAATGTAACCACTTCTGGGGTAAAAGAGCACAGTATTTAAAAATTTTATTATACTATGCACTGGGGTTAGAATTATCCATGAAGAGGATGTGGTTACATAGCATAGCAGTTAGCACGTTTGCTTTATACGCAGAAGGTCCTGGGTTCATGCCCCAGTGGAGCCACAGTCCATGGTCTATGACCATGCCACCCTGAACAAGCCAGGTGTCTGATCTCAAAGCTAAGCAGGGTCAGGCCTGGTTAGTACTTGGATGGGAGACCACCTAGGAAGATCAGATGCTGTAGGCATAAATAATAAGAATAATAAAGAATTATCGATGAAGAACACCCAAAGGTTGTCACTTAAGTTAATGCTATTCTTTGCAGAAATCATAAACTATCCTTCTTGCCTTTTATTCAGCTCCCAAGATCATATTACATTTCTAACATCAGACTATATGGCAACATACTGTCTTGTTACTAAACAGAGAGCTCACACCCCATGAGGCAGTATCGCATTCATGTGGAAATTTCTCAGTGATGATTTCAAATATTTCCAAGAAGAAAATGTTTCAAGTAGAAGAAACAATCACTATGACCTGGTGCTTTCTAGATCTGAAGATTTTAAGAACATATAATGTCATACAGAGTTAATAAGTACCTTTCCACTCTAGGTAAAAATCAAATTTTATCTTTCTTCCACTTGCTTAGAAAACCTAGAAATAGCATATACAATACTGTCAGCTTATTTATACTTACAAGTCTCCTTTCACGAGACTTAATGCTGTCCTTTACCAAAGCATTCTCCAATTAGAGGGAAGTTATATGAATAAAAGGCTATCAGAGGCTCCTTTTCAGGTATTAGTGTCCCATGTTCGTGAAGTGCTGACGCTGTTAAAATCACTAAATAACGGAGACACTCATGTGTATAAACAGATGCCACCCAAACACCAACCATCAGCAGCTTCCAAACCTGATGTGAATTCTTCTAAACTTGTTATTTAGAAACAGAAACAACAGAAACATTGACCCTTGAAGTACCTAAGAAAGTGGCACACACCTACGGGTCATTCTGAGCCTCTGCCCTATGACCGTATTTACGTAAGGATTAAGTCTCCTGACAGCTATCCGGGTTTTGATTTGGGAATGGAATAGGACTCCGCTACAAAGAGCCACTGGATCACAGACAGTGTGTTCTTTTAATTTACTTCCATAAACAGGCAAAAATTGAAGTCAGCTGTCAGCAGAAACCAAATTAAAGAGCTGAGTGTCAGAGCCGCAGTTGAATCAAGATCAGTTTTGAAAAGGGGGGAGACTAAATTTTTAAGCTTCCAACGAAGACATATCGTTAGGTACAAAGCCATGACTTTCGCTTTCACTGTGGTTTAGATGTACCGTGCCTTGTTTACTTTTCAGAAATTAAATTTAGACTGAAACTAATATCATTCCTTAAAAACTTTCCTTACTTAAATGATGTACATGATCTCAAATATAATACAATAAATGCACAAACCATAACCATCCCTCGTATAATTAAAACAAATATAGTTCAGTCTGCTAGGCTTGCGGACTCTGAATCTCCTTGATATGGCTCATCGCAAACTCCTAGTTTTAACGATTAATCAAATTCTGTCCCGGTATTTTTTGCCTCTCTTTTTATCTCACAGTGACCTTGCTTCTATGTCAATCTGCTATGACAGAACATCGCGATTATGATTGGGCAGAGAAAGTAAGTGAAATCTCAAGCTTGGAACTTCTAATAATTCAGTCAATAGTACACACATTTATCATGTCAGTTAAGGTGCATGCAGACATCAGTAGTTATGTGTAATGCTTTAAAATTTGGTCAACGTAGGTATATTTATAACTGAGGGTGATATGGTGTAGTGGTTAAAGTACACTGGCTGTGGAGTCAGATTTGTGTTTGATTTGCAACTTGGCCATTTAGTAGCAAATTAGTATTTTTTTATTTTAATTTTCTCATTTGTGAAATAAGGATAATAATATTTCATCAGGTTGTTTTGAAATAAAATATGATAATGTATATAATATGCTGACATAAAGCCAGACACATAGAAGGCACTCAAAAAATAGTCTTATTATTCTATTATTAGCTCAATTCAGTAAATAGATTGTTAGGGCCTGCACTGTGGGATCAACAAAAAAAGTATGGAATAGTGTTTCTGTCCTGAAGAAGCTTATAAGCTAGTTGTTCGTTTGAATTATGAAAATAAGCTGTAGTGCCTGGAAAGAGTAATGTGTCACTCTGTGGGGAAGTGTCTGAATGAGTTGGGGAGGGGTGTGGACAAGAACTACAAGGGATCAGAGAAAGAAGAGGCCAGTGTGAGTTGAAAGAGTAGAGAAACACAGCATGGAAGGGATTGAAATTATGATGAATATTAGAAGTGGGCCTTCCACACATGGAGTGGTTGAAAGGTGATAGAAATGAACATGGCCTCTTTGAGGAAGAAGCAGCTTCACCAAAGCAGGCTGTGTGCTTGGAGTAAAGGGGGATAAGGCTGCAAGGGGTAGCATTTTCCAAAATGCGTTCTAAGAAAGGGTAGTTGAGCAGGATAATCAAAGATCTCTCTCTGTCTCTCTCTGTCTCTGTCTTTGTCTCTGTCTCTGTTTCACTCTCTCTCTCTCTCTCTCTCTCTCTCTCTCTCTCACACACACACACACACACACACACACAAACACTGAAAATAGTTTGTTTCTTGGTCAAATAATTGTGAAATGTTGGGTGAAACAAAGTGAATCACATGTCTTCCTTACAAGACTTCTTAGAGATTTAAAATGTTAATGCATGTAATAGAAATGTAATTCATGGTAGTGTTGAAGTATACAGCCTCCAATTTGCCCTAAGTGTCATACTTTCCATCAGCGATGAAATACACTTATATACTTCTCTCTTCCTCTTGAAGGAGCTTGTAGTGAGAGAGAAAAGGTGAGACTCAATAGAGGAACAGACATTAACAGAGTGTAGAAATGATGCAGAGGGAAGTCCTGATTTGAATTATTGCAAAGGCTGTAGAGGGTTGGATTACTCCAAATTCAAAGATGCAAAGACTTTGGGGGAAAGGAAGGTTGGGGAAGAGCTGTGGATGGAAGGCAGGTAATTAACAAGCAGCATAGCAAAGAAAGAAATATTCAGTACTATATTTTAAGTCATTTGAGTAAATGTGACGTGTAAAATTCATCTCCCATAATAGCTGATTGCAGTCTGTGCTACACAAAAGCCTTCTGCATTTGTCAGCTTTGTCAATTAATTTACATATCAATCAGCTGCTAGGTCAGCTGGGCACTGGCTGGTGTAGGGTAGTTTCGGCTGGGATGGCTCATCTCTGTTCCACATGGCCACTGTTCTCCATTGGACTAGACCAGGCTCACTCATTTCTCTAGAGAGACCAGAAGCACTCAGCATCTCTTGAAGCTGATCTTGAACGGGCCCACTGTCATTTCCCAGCTTTCTGTTGGCCAGAGTAAGTCACAGTATAGCAAAGATTCAAGGAGTGGGGAAATTGTCTCCGTTTTTGAGGGGAAGAGCTGCAAAATCACATTGTAGAGAGGTGAATATAAATGGAGAGAATTGTGGTCGTTTATACAAGCAATTTACGATATCTTACTCAAGTAATTTTCTCATGAAAATGTACAGGGACTTTGTTTAATACTTGGTAGAATAAGAATAGCATGCTCAGAAAGCTGAATCAACTCAGGAGAATGAGCACTTTTGAGCCAAGAGTGCCCTTGAGAAGATAAGCCATTTGTGAAGTCACCATTACATTTTCTGTAAGTCATGAAATGGGGTGCTGAGCCAATATTGCTTAGCTCTTAGGGACGCTCTGCCACCAAATCAGAGATGACTTAGAGATGGGTATTACAAATGTCCAAAAAGTTATTACAGGATATAGTGTGCTCCTGGTTTATTTGACCATGGAAAATTTCTCTCCTTCTCCTCTCCTCCCTTCCCATCTCTTCTCCCCCACTCTACTTCTCATATGAGAAGTGGAAATTGTATGGGAAATAGCATAATATTAAAATGAAGCATTTTACCCAAGCTTGTAGGCAGTGGCCCATTTTTGGAAAATTTAGGACACAAAGTTTATGATTGAATTTGGGAGGATTCATCTTTGGACAGCATTGTTTGGTCAGAAGGAAGCCCTGTTAATGAAAGTGTGAAGTAAGCTACACTAGCAATTTCTAAAAGAATTAAGACAGGTACAAAACAAGGGTTCACCTGCATGCTGGTACTCAGGCACCCAAGACATTCCACAGATGTTTATTGGCCAACTGCTCCGGGGACTTCCATGGGATTGGATGATTTTCAAAGGGATTCAACCAATAAAAAGCCCTGATCAGGCTTCATTTTGTAAGCGATGTTGCTCATATGTTTTTTCCCCTCTATGCATCAGAAACATGGATTCAAATGTCAGTCGGGTTCAATTGATTCAAGTATATTTTTTTAATGATAGACGAGAGGCTCTTTTAACTCCAGACTCCATAAAGATAAAAAAGAAAGGTAAGAATGATTGAATCCTCTCCATGAAATGAACTATACACAGTTAAGTGAACAGTTAACATAAACACACATCATAACAAGCAGTTGTTACTACAGTATAATTCCATTATAAATTCTAATCACCCTTTATTAGGCTTTAAGAATTAGTTCTTGTCTTCTCTAAAGTAATTTACTTAATTGCTTTATTCCTGTTTCTTTCATTTTTCCTGGTTGGCATCAATCATTGGTAATTCTCTCTCATGATTCTTATATGAGAGTGTGCATAGGCAAAAATATTTGATGGAATTTTTAGGTGCTTTGTCCACAATTCTTCAAACAAATAGAACCTATATTTTTTTTCCAGCACTTTCTATTTCCTTTCCTATATTGCTATTATACTGGTATACCCTGGAAGCTCAAGCCCCATTTATTCTGCAGATTATACCTGTTGTGCCTGATCAGCTACTCTGAACTGGCCTGCTACAAGATGTAGCATTTTAACAAGAGGGTGTTTATAGACCTTTCTGCATTTAGGCTGCAAAGGTCCCGCAAAAAAAGAATTTCATTATGAGTGCTGACTTCAAAAGTTCTTCTCACCTCATTTGTCCCTATGTAATATATATATTCAGTTTCTTCATAGTTTTTTCTTTAGTGGTATTCTAAAACATACTCCTAACATCTCCCCAAGTAGCCATGGTTTCAGGTTTAAAACATCAATACAGACACATTCATATACCCAATCAATAAAAACCAATAATTAATAATAGCAAATATTTATTGAGAGTGTATTGTGTGCCAGGCACTGCATTAAGAGCTTTTGTTATGCGTTAACTAATTTAATCTATACACCTAAAGTTTATCCTTCACTCACTATCTAGAGTTGTCTTTTAAAAGTGTAGATCTAACCAATCAACCTGCTTATATTTTTAAAAATAAAATCTGACTCCTGTACCATGCCCTACAAAGTCCTCTATCATCTCCCCTTTACCCTCTCCCTTGCTCACACCAGCTTTCTTTCCCAGTGGCCTTTGCATCTGGCTTTCCATCATCCTAGAACCTTCTTCTCCAGACTTTCTCACAAGACTGCCTCCTTTGCACGATTTAGGTTTTTAGCTCAAGCGTCATCTCTCTAGAGAGGTCTTCTTGGACCATCCTAACTAAAGTATCATGCTATCTCCCTCTATTACTCATTTTCCATCCTGTCAGTATGTTTTATGCTCTTCATAGAAGGTAGGATTATCTGAACTTATCTTTCATATTCATTTGTTTACATGCTTCTGTCTGTCTATCCACACTCAGATGTTAGTCTCAGTCAAGGTTGGATTTGTCTCTGTCCTCTTCATGCCTCTGTCCTCTGTACCTAGAACGCTAAAATCATCTTTTTATTAAAGGAACACTTAGCAACGGCAGTGGTATTGGTTTTCTTCCAAATTATGTTTGTGCTAAGTAATTTTTCCACAAACAGATGATACGTTTGATTTTGAACAAGTCACTTAGTCCCAATTTGAACTCAAGACATCTCAAGTCCAAATCCCATGCTTTTAACACCTTTGCTACCTTGTATGATGTTTTAATACTTCTACTCTGTGTAAAAGTTGAACAGTGCCACCCCACTCCCTTTTCAGTAATAACTGACTGGATAAATTGATACTAAAATGGGGCTATTTTACTCCCGTGTCTTATCCTGGATCTGAAGAGAAGAGTACCTAAATATTCTGGATTGCCACGGAACTTTGCTTTGATTCTGGAGGACTTGTTGGAGAAGACAAGGAGAAGAGGAAAGAAAATGAACTAAGAGGTTTGGAGCCTCTGACGTTTGTGAGGCATGTGGTAAATGTTACGATGATTAATACTTATGCCGTTTGTGACAAATACCACTGTCCAGATGGAGACATGGCGATTCGGAGAGTTAAGAAATGACACACAGCTTGGTAATAGTTGAATATGAATGTTGTTCTGTATGAGTCCAAAGTCCATGAATTTTCCATGGCACCAGCATCTTAATGAGTGGTAGCAGTGTTCTTAAGAGTAAAATGTGAAGATTTTTACTGTTAACACCAGCTACATTTCTTCTTTTTCACTGACATTTGAATATTCCCAGAATATAACATGATATTTCTTTATCACAACCCTGACTTCCCTCTTGTTCAGTAATAACAGAAAGTTATGCCAAATTAAATAAAGCCACATTACTTAAACAGGCTCACCAAAAGCAAGCCAAAAGGCTGGACAGTGCTCAGCAGTGGATGCAATTTTGAATCTCCCAGGCAACTAAAGAATTTATTTTTCCCTGTGGTGATGTAAAACATGAACTCTCTTCTCTTTTATAAAATGAATCAAGCCAGATCTGTGTGGCCATTTTACCTAGAATTCAACAACTAATCCCAAATCAGTCAAGTAGAACTGGACTTCAGTTAAAAAAGCATTTTATTCACGGTCACATGGATGACGAAGCCACTTACAAAGGCTTTTTAACTCAAGCCCGGGTTTGAGGCTTCTCCTGCTTTTGTGGAAGGTGGTCTGAGGACCCACATGCATGTGTCACATGACACCAGCCTATGTCACAGGACCAGCCTAGAACCGTCAAAGCTTGGAATTGACGTGAAGGAAACTTCTGTTTAAGGAAATATCCGCTTTTTCTGATTTCTCAGGGTGCTTGATGAAGGTCTCCCTGAATTTAGAGATAACAGCACAGTTCAGCTTGTTGTCCCCCATGGAACCAGGAATTGCAGTGACAAGGTGAAAGGTCTTTCAGTGCCCTGCCTCAGAATTGTCACCGTGAGAAGGAAGGTCGTGTGAAAGGCATCCACTGACGTTCAACAGCACCTCTTCCTGCCGGCAGCCTCGAGTTTCCTGATGGAGCATCTGTTCTCCCATCTTCTGGGAGCAGAGCTCTTACTTCATCCACGACGTCTATCTTCTGGCAAGCGGCTCACCCTGGACTTAAACTCTTTTGAAACTGTTTCCCTTCTTCCTCATGTTTCCAAATGAAACCTCTTCCCTGCAAGTGCTCTCCTGGCAGCCTCGAGAAGACACATTTAGACACTCTGGTCCAGCCAGAAGGTCACCCGTGACAATAAGCAGCAAACAAAACTCAGATGCGCAGGCATGGGGGAGTGCTGACACCAGGCGTTGTTGGCCGCCTCCCTGTAGGAGCCAGCTGTTTCCTCCATACCGTCCACGTCTGTGCTGACAGCTAACAGAACTCTCTGGAGCACTCTGCCTAAAGCCACGTCCCAGGGTCGTCCGGTGCCACAGAGCACCCATCACACTTCTATTAACACAGGACTGCTCTCTGCTCCTTTCAAAGAAATGCTCTTCTTTCTGAGGTTCCTCGACAAACAAATGAACAAAAAGTTCTACAGCTGAGCTCTTAAACGATTCTTGCCTTCTAGAAAAACTTTGGGGTTTGGCGCCTGGAGAAGTGATACTGCTTTGCTGCTGTATCTGTAAAATCTAGTCTTAATTTTTTTTTTTTTTTTTTATAAAGCATGGCATCATTTTGATCATGACAAAATCCCATGGTACTTAACCTCTTCAATATCATCCTTTCCTGGTTATGGACTGAAAACTCATCTGGGAAGCCAAACCCTGTTTCTTACCTCCAAACCACTTGGAAAGAACCCAGATCCTTTCTTCATGAACGAACCACCTTTGAATCTATCACACCCCTCCCTCTGGTTTTTAATTCAGATGTGCTCTCCTCTCCTTCCATGGCTGTAGTGAAAGGTGTCGGCCCTTTCTTGATTCATCCTCTCAAACGTCTGCTCTTCTCAGGGTCAGGCCAAGGGTGCAGGTTGACCCAGCCACTCTGATCTTTGGCACAGCTCACCTCCAGACCAGTTAAGGTTTCTGTTTTCTTCTGTAGGTTTCTGAGTTTAGAATCTAAAGTATGTTAGTAGACTGGATCATCCCGTTGTTAAAAAATATGTGTTCACTCAACAGTATGGGTGCTAATGTAGGAAGATGCCTGAGATATATTCAGTTAAAAAAATTAAAAGAAGTTACAGAAAAGGAAAGTGGCTTATATTACATTTTTATCTACTTTGTGTTCAAAATACATACTTTTAATTATAAAAGTAGTGCATATTCATGGAAACATTCAAAAAAGCACACTTCTCAAATGGGCATGGGTGGGAGGGAAATTTTTACTTTTCACTTTATATAATTGTGGTTTCTTTGAATATGTACCATAAGGATGCATTTAAAAAATAATTTAATAATAATAATAAATTGATGATGGGCTAGTCAGATGTCATAGTGAAGTTGGCTATACACTAAAGGACTTTTAGCTCTGTTTTTCCCCTGGATTATGTCTACTCTCAAAGTAGCCCCTTGTTGATCAATGCCAGCCTATATGTCTTCATGATCTGCTGTGCATTTAATTTAGATAAAGTACAATGCTTCTTCTCCCCTTCAGATTCTGGCATATGGCTTTCACTGACGCCGAAGGTGCTGCCACACCGCCCTTTCTCTGGCTCATTTGTGCAGCTTTTTCTCCCTCTGTGCAAGCTAGCCTCTACTGGCACCCCACCCTGATCCATGAGCCCGAGACTACAGGGGCTTTTTCTTCCTCTTGCCTTTCTTAATGTGTCATAAAGATCACTCAGGGGCTGACGAGCCAGACCATCTGAAACCAGGCACCTTATCTCAGGAAGAGGCTGCAACCTGAGGACTGATCCCAGGAGCACACAAGTAGGGACTATAGATGGGAATAAGCAAACAGAGCAGGTTCTCCAGAGGCTCTGGTGACAGTGGTAGTTTGGGAAGTGATTTGCATAAAGTAGGGTGAGTGGCGCCAGGAAGTCAGGGTTATGGCAGATTGGCAGTGGACGTTGTGCTGCAGCCCGTGAGATGCAGATGCCAAAAAATAGGCCTCCAGACCCAGAAGAGGTACCACCTTGGCTGATTATTAAGAAAAAGATGGGGACGAGGGCTCAATGATCAGCAATAGAGCACAAGCTCAGAGAAAGCACTAACTGTAGGGCTGACTCATGCTGAGTTGTTTCATGGGTCAGACTCAGCCCCCTTTGAACTTCCAGCTGAGGAATGATGGATCCCACTGCCCGAAGGGAAAGTGAGAGAGCAGAAATTTGAAAAGCAGTTTAGTTAATACATTATATCAACCAGACTGGGGGATGAAGGCCAGTTCAAGGCCATTTAGCACAAGCCACAAGTGGGGCCAATGTCAGCCTGCTGCTGACATCAATCAAAATGTTAAGGAAAAGATAAAATCTATTCATTTTGCATGTCTCCTGCACATTTATTGAACATTCGGAACTAGAATCCAGTGCACGTCCTGAAAGTCTCAAGTCACGAAACAAAATAAACAAATACAATCAACTGAACAAATAAACAAAAACACCAGGATGGTATCCTGTAATCTTTGATGGGAAAAGTGATGACATGTGCGGAGCCCACCATGAGACCCATCCACAGCATTCAACCCTGGTTGCAATTTTCTCTTTATGTCTAGATCAGGGGAACACACCCATTTTCCTTAAATCATATTTAATTTGTTTCTTGGAAATTCTAACATGTTCCAAGAGAGCAACTTCCCTATTGCCAGCATCTCCTCTTGGCCTGATGGTTCTCATCTCAGGTTTTGAGACATTGTCCACTTCACATCTTACGCGATGTGACTCACTTCTTGGTCAGATGGCCTGGATAAATTGCAGTGTTTTTTCCTATTCTTGGACTGAACAGTTACAGCAGGCTGATTGTTGGAAAGGGTGAAAGAGTGGGGTGTGGGCAGGAGGTAGTTAGACTATTACATTCTTTCCTTTAGCTGCCAATAAAAAGTGTTGAACTATAACCATCCACGGGGCCGTGTTAGAAGAGTTACACTCCGGGACTCCACCAAATGGAACTCGCACTGTTGGCAATGTTTACTTCAGTGACACAAACTGCAGGCGGAGAAACACAAAAAGCAGCTTTGGGCATATTTAGCAAGCCATTTCTAGGAGTATTTTAAATTGAACACCCAGTGAATCAAAATGCCTCCAAATTTAGCCCACATTGGAATTTGAAATAAAACTACATTCATTTGACAGGAGCACCTAGTACTGAAAGGCAGACTGCATTCCTGTTCAAAAATCTGGCTAAATACATTTAGGGCTCTCGTTTGTAAGGTATTGTTAGTTCAAATACTATTGAGACATGACCTCCCAAGACTTTTTCCTCATATATTTCCCAGGCTACAAATCTTTAAGAAAAATTCCTTCGATTTTCCTCCCAGTCCTATTCCATGAGTTACTATAGTTGATAAACATGATGGACCCATATACTACTTAATGAACTTTGTCTTCACTCCTTTTGCTACATTTACGAAGCCATTTTCTAACATTCATTCCATAAATGTGTGTTAACTGCTTTGCAATCATGGTGCTTGGAACAGTGAAGACCAAGACGAAGAAGGCATGAGTACTTTGTACAAGATGATCACAGTAAATATTAATTGAGTCAGTAATTATAATATAGGGAGATGAATATAGTGGTTTCACTAATGGGGCAAAATGAGAATGATCATCTGTATCTGAATGGCTTTTAGAGATAAGATGCTTGAACGTCTTGAAGGATGTGTGTAGGAATCACTTTTATTTTTATTAATTACCTTAAAATATCTGAAGGCTATGACAATGCTCCCATAAGTACCCATAATGAACAATGACCGGGGGAGGAAGAAAGCTGTGCTTCCCCTGGGATAGAGTATATCGAATTGGGGGTGGGAGGGGTAATGGCCCCTGGCACTCCTCTATGATGCAGTAGCACAAAGGACTTCAGTTGCTCAGTGTGGTGGCAGCCCAGCAAATCACTGCACCTTGCCAGGAAGGTGCTATGGACTGAATGTCTGCGTTCTCCCAAAATTCATACGTAGAAGGCCAAGAACAGCACTCTCACCTTGATCTTGGACTTCCCAGGCTCCAAGCTGTGAGAAATAGATTTCTGCTGTTTAAGCCACCCCACCTACAGTATTTTGTTATAGCAGCCTGTGATGATAGCGATAGAAAGTAAAAGGACACTCCCAACTAGAGAACAGTTCAGAACTGCAAGGTGCAGTGATTTGCTGGGCTGCCACCACACTGAGCAACTGAAGTCCTTTGTGCTACTGCATCATAGAGGAGTGCCAGGCGCCACTACCCACCCCACCCCCCAAATTCAATATACACTATCCCAGAGGGAGCACAACTTTTTTCCTCCCCCAGTCATTGTTCATTATGGGTACTTTTGGGAGCATTGTCATAGCCTTCAGATATTTTAAGGTAATTAATAAAAATAAAAGCAGTTCCTACACATTAGCTCATTTGATTTGTTGCTGCAGCTCTGTGGTAAGTGGAATTCTCCCTCTTCTTTACAAATGAGGAAACTGAAGAGTTCAGTGGTTTGCCCAAGGCCAGGGCAGTCAGCCCTCCTTCTCTCCACACTGTTTTTGAGGGATTCCGTTTAGTGATTTCCATGGTGTTTTAGAATTCTTTCTTCATAAAAGATTCTGCCTCACCTGAAGGTGAGAACCATTTCTTATGTTCCTTTTTATCACCAGTACCAAATTTTGTGATAGGCTCACAAGAAGATGTATAGTAAATTATTGCGAGGGGGACTGTTTCCTCATTGCAGAGTGCGTGTTTTTGCCACTGGTTCCCCACAGTGATATGTCAGCTAAGTCAAGGCCCTGTGCCTACTGCTCCAGTCCTGTGCCCACACCTCTCCTGTGCGCTTCATGGAACCACTGCTTTCCAGCACCGGTTAATTTATTTCCTCATACTTAGCACAGCAAGGAACAAGCAGTTATTATAAAATTAAATTTACTTTTCATTGTTCAATGATTAAAAGATAATAACCCAAGCCTAAAGCAGTGACTCGTAGAGATTTCAGGTGTGCTGCCTGCGTGTTGTGGGACAACACCATTTCGAGAAGCTCCCTGGGTCCCTAGATACCAAGACAAGGTGATTTTCGCAATTTACTGTCGCCACCCCTAGGAGAAAAGTGGAAGGCAGCAGTCCCGATCTGAAGTTCCACATGTATCCACATCTCCATATCAGTGCTCACATGCCACTTAACGTTTCCCCTCTTTAAATGATCTAGATAATCCAAGTACATCTCACTCTATGGAATAGGAACATTCCTCAAAATGTCCACGTAAACCAAATCTAAACTATGTTATTCTCTAGGAGAGAACACTTTATTTTAAATAATGATCCAATAAGTGTAAGATAAAAATTACTGGATTTAATTTTTTCTTACTAATGAATTAATTACCACTTATAGGAAATATGTTATTTAAATATTTAATCAATATGTTAAAATAAATATTCTGATTATTAAAGATATTAAAATAAATTTTAAAAGGGGAAGTTTAGTAATTTCTACCTTGCATCTTTTGGATAAAAAGTAAAGTTATTGGGGGTGTGGGAAATAGGAAAATATCTTAAAGTAAAAAGTCTGTTTTTCCTGGGGTAAGAGTCTTAGAAATTTTTCCAGAAAGCTATTTCTTCCAACCATGATTATGAAGCAAGGATAAAAAAGCCCCACCACACATCACCAGCAGGCTTAAAATTTAACATACAGGTGACCAAAAAATATGCAGAAGAATAACTTTTTTATTTTTTTAACTAATATCATCTTGCCGATGGCAGGAAAAAAAAAAACAAAAAACAAAAACAAAAAAAACTTGCCACTTAAAGGCCATTCTCCCAGCTTAAAACAGTCTCTTTTTATTTAACTCTGCTTAGTTTTATAAAGACCCAGACAATTCAAATTTCAAACTTACAGGAACTGGACTAATGTTCACAAGACTGGGGTCAACTTTAATTATACATAAAGGATCTAACAACACGGAGAACGTTTGGGGCCATGCCATGTGACGGTGGCCCTTCCTGGCACTGGGAGTCTCCCACACGGCCACTTTCATGGAAGGCACCTTCCCCATCCTCCACTCCCTCAGCTCTGAGCCCTGGATTCAGACTTCCTGGGTTCCAATCCTTCAGGCTTACAGATCGGACAGGGCAACGCTGAGCAAACTCTTTCAATCCGCAGCTTCCTCAGTTTGTAAAATGGTCAACTGCCTCATAAGAATCAGTGGCTAGAGTTAGTTAGATTAGACCTATAAGGGGATTTGAGGCTGCTGCCTCTCAAACCAGCTATGGCGAAGTTTTAAGGGGATTTAAATATTCCCAAACAATTGTGCTTCCACAGTTTTTTTAAAATTGCAATAAAATTAATTACAGGAAATTATATTTGTATATATTTAAAACAATACACAACAGTTTTCTCTTTTTTTCCTTTATAAATAAAGGTATATATATACCATATAAGCAGCTCAAATTATGACAAAATTTTGTAGCCACTTTAATTTCTATATGTATCTCAGCGTCATTGGTGGCAGTTTGCATGCTCTGGTCTGCTGTCCACACTTTGAAGAACAGTGCCTTACACAACGCCTAGCACAATCGTACACTCGATAAATGTTAGCTGTTATTTTTATTGAATCCCAGGAGAAAGAGCATTGTGTACAC
Organism: Eidolon dupreanum; assembly: GCA_028627145.1. Taxonomy (NCBI): domain Eukaryota; kingdom Metazoa; phylum Chordata; class Mammalia; order Chiroptera; family Pteropodidae; genus Eidolon; species Eidolon dupreanum. The sequence continues at coordinate 18,791,755 of CM053511.1, read as the reverse complement.
ATTAACTCAAGCTCAGTATATCAGTTAATGGATAATAAACATTTATTACAGATGGAATAAACATGAAAACTTTCAAACCATGACCACACGTGTACCCTGTATCTATTTAATTGAATAAAATAAATTAAAATGCTTCAGGAATCATTTCATTTTATAAATGAGAAAATTGAGACCGAGAACTGGTCAAGGACTGGCTGCACATTAATGTCACCTGGGAAAGCTTTTAAAAAGTACTGCTGCCTAGGTGACGCTTCGGACTAGTTAAATCAGAGCCTCTGCTGCTGGGACGTGAGCCTGGAGACTTTTTAAAAGCCGCCCATATAACTCTAATGTGCAGGGTTTGGCTGAGATTTTCTGATGGGACATATTCCTGGATGAGGCAGGACTCATGTCCCTACGTGCTGTCCACTACACTACATCACAGTTATATCGGAGACCTCACTGCAGGAGAAGCATTTGTCTTTGCACCATTTGGATGAATAAAATTTGTGAAAATTGAATTTGGAGTAGAGGGATGTCTATATTAAACAGCTGACTAATTAACCTAACTCATGACCTACCTACAAGGGCGCCTACTTGGTTTCTCTAAATGCCTTCCTGGGTGTTTTGGGAACCCCCAGGGGGATGTACTGATAAGTCCGATTAGACGGGTGATGGGGTGTACTCTGCGTAAACTTTTAAGATTCAGCTGGGAATTTAAAGCACAATTTAAAAAATAAAATAAAATATCCTATTTCATCTCTATTTCCAGAATTATAATCAGAACGCTGGCTTTTATGATGTATTATTTTTCTCATTTGGTTTCCCTTGGAAGAGAATGGAAATTTTGAGTCTTGGCCACTCTTCTGTCACATTCTGATTTCACTATTTCGTGGACCAGAGTGCTTCATGTATTTTCTTCAATATCAATGGAATTAGAACACATTCTGTGGAAAATGTACAATAGAGATTTATAGACTTCACAAACATAATAAAAATTAAGCTAAATGTTAAAGTTTTCTTAAAGGTAGAAGCGGTACATTTGATGAGCTTGCCAATGTTTAGTTTGGGGAAAAGCATTTAAACTTTCCAAGCCTTCTTTTATTTTGTTTGTATTCAAAATATTGGTTCTTAGACCTTCCCTGTAGTGTTGCGCTCACTCTGAGCTAGCTCAGAGGGTCTTAGGAAGATACAGTAGTGAGAGGGGCGGATTTGATCATCACAAGCAAAATTGTTTTTGTGATGGACTAGTGCAGAAGAAGATAGCATGAGGGAGAAAAAATTCTCCCCAAAATTTTATTGTCCATTTATTGCTTTGCCTACCTCCGATTTCTCATTCAGTCCTACCTTAAATCTCACTGTCTTTTGAGAGTTCTTCAGAAATTTTCCCCATTATTTTGGATCTCTGTGTAATGTTATGTTTTTAATGAAACCTGTTCTCCCACGTGGAATTTATCACAACTATATTTGCTTAGTGTATTTTCCCTGCCAGATTATAAGTTCATGTGTATCTTGTTCTATTTTCAGCACCCTAGTGCCTAACACGGTGCCTGGCATAATAGTATTCAGTAAATTTTTGAATGAACGAATATGCCTCTTCCCACCAACACCCCTCACACACACACACACACACACACACACACACACTCAAAAAACACACACAGTTTTAGTGATTTCAAGTATTTGTCAAGAGGAGTGAAGAATATACTCATATTAAAACCTTTGTGAAGGCTTTAAATTCTGCTTTATAAATCCCACAGACTACTCCAACTTTATGCCCTTGTTACAAAATCAGAAACCACTTTATAAGATGGGCTGAAACCTTAAACTTGGAATCAGACTCGGGCTCAAATCTTGATTCTGCCACTTGCTAGCAATCTACCTAATTTCACAAAGCCTCAGTTTTCACATACGTAAAATGGCAAGCAGTAATAACGATAATGAATGACATACCACAGACCATGGTTATAAGGATAAAATAAGATAATATGTAATTTAAAAGCTAGCATCAGAAAAAAAAAATAAAAAATAATAAAAGCTAGCAGAGTTTCTGGCACAGGGTAGGTCCTCAGTTAATGTTTATTGAATCAGAATTTCAAAAAGAAACAAAATGGCAATTTTGGATGGAAGTTTTCCAGGCAGAACAGACCGTTTGAAGGTGGAGCAGATTCAGGTAGTCAGTCATTCGCCATAACTGCTCCCTGCGTCTCCTGGGCCTCAGTTCTTGCAGCGCTATTTTTTATTCCACCTGTGGTTTCT
>CM053511.1:18576244-18789017 GCA_028627145.1 Eidolon dupreanum | reverse complement strand
CTTTTAAAAAGAAAGAAGAGCAAAAGGAAGAAAGGAAGTTAAGAAAAGAGAGAGGACAGAAGAAAGGAAATTAGGAAGGAAGGAAAGAGATGAGAAAAAAAAACGAGATCTTCAGTGGGATGGTAAAGAGGAGTATTCTGGGCTATCTTATAGACTACCCCTCTAAATGCCTCTAATATTAAAGGTTGCTCATTGTGTTAAAAACAGACTGATTCAGCAACTGAGGCAAAACAAAAACCAAGTCCCAGGTCTCAGCTTTGAGACTTTTCTTGCTCCCAGCCATCTCCACTAGGCCATATAGAAGAGGAAAAGCGTTTATTTATTGCTCTATTATGACTGAAACCAGCATTATTTGGCAGTTACTCTCCAAAAAGTTTAATGTCAAAACTTCAATTTCGTGAAACAACAGGTTTGGTCAAGGCCAAATGCTTGGAGAGTAAGTTTTTTTCCTCGTGGTATTTCCATTGCTGATACTAGCCAAAACCCAAACTACATGCCCAGATGAAAATAAACATAAATCAAAAAACCTCAAAAATGGTCTCAGCTTAGTGTGAAGAGTAAATGAATGATGACTTAGGTTAGCTTGTATTTTATCTGAACTAGATCTTTGATTTTTTTTTTTTTTTGAACAAAATGAAATACCCCCATCCCCAACAAAAAATACCCAGAAATTCAGCCTGTTCCATTAAGTGTTAGGCAAATTCCAGTGACTGATGACCTATTATAGTTATTTCCTCAGTTATTCCTGGTAAGGGGTCCAACTAGGAATTGATCTTTCTTCATAAAATACAACAAAAGGAAACTGTGAGTCTCTAACTCCTACAATCACGTGTCCTTGGGGGAAAAATGGTAATACCTTTTGTGAATTGAACCTAAATGTTAGAAGTAACCTTAATGTAATTACCATTTTATTTTTTCTGTAGACTCAGTGATCTCTTTTATTTTTTTTCCCCCTAATATGGACAGGATGAAGCACATAAAAGCATTTATTAAAGGACATATTTTTGCCTAAAAACAAGCCCTGTTTCTGCCCCCACAGGATGTTGGTTCTCTCCACAGACCTCGTGTTGATTACCCTCTGTGGGAAGTAGCAGTCAACTCTAATTAACTAATTTACTTTCAACAAGTGTTTAATTAGGGCCTCTGCCCATATGTTGTGCTCTTTTGAAGATTCTGCACAATGTAGGAACTTTATTAAAATACAAAGAATTAATCTGTTTAACTGACATAAGAGGCCTTTGACCATGTAGAAAATAATCTCAATCAGTTGACTAGTGTTAAACTTAATAAATATATGTAGAAAAACTTAGAAAGGACATTGAGCCAGCCACCATTGGAATAAAATACTGTGCCTTTCAGAGACTAGCACTGAAAAGGAGCACATGAAAATCAAAATGCAATATTTGAAGGAGGCAAAATTATAATCATTGGTGGTGGATTAAGAATAATAATACATTTTTTAAAATATTAATTGTGTGCCAGATACTTTTTGCACTCTATCTCATTTAGTGATCACAAGAATTCTACAATCTAAATCTTCCTCATTTTGCAAATGAGGCAACCGAGACACAGAGGAGTTAAATAACTGGCCAAGGATCCAGCCGGAAGTTGCAGACTTGGAATTCAATCCAGGAACGTCTTAGGGAATCTCAGAGGTACCTTAAAGAGATGCTTTCTAAACTTTGATGTCCATAGGATTCCCTGGGGAATTTGCTTAAACTGCAGATTCTAATTCGATGGGTCATGGGTGATGTCTGGGATTCTATATTTCTAATAAGCTCCAGGCAATGCTCACAATACTGATCCTCCACCCATACTTTGAATAGCAAGGACTTAAAGGGAGAGTGAAGATTTCAACAAACTAAAATGTGGTGAAGAACATGCCAGAAGCTATTGAGAATCAGAGAGGGTCAGCAAATTAGTCATTGACATAGAGCTAATAAAATCGTGGAGGCAGTTCTCAAAGTCAGGTTCCAGGGCCAGGCATAGGGGCCCTAAATCCCTTACTCCTTGTGCACTAAGACTATATAATTATAATATATAGATATAGAGGAAGTAACGATTGCAATTGGAGTTTAGCAATTAGCTGCCTCTTCTTGGAGTCATAGTCTTACTCTAGATAAAATTGATTCCATATCGCGTCCATTGCCATCCTTGAAGACTGGAACATTGGAAGTGGAGTGTGACTTTTAAACCCTGAAGTTGTGAAAACTCTGCCATATTAGTGTGTAAGAATGGAGGCTTCACTGAGACAGGCTGACGTGCTTGTTCCCCAGCGGAGGCAGAACGGGCAGTCGTGAAGTGCAGAGTTAGCCTCTCTGGTTTGAATCCCAGCTTTACCCACAGGCTGTTTGGCCCGGGTTGAATTATTTGACTTTTCTGTGCTTCTGTTTATCTGTAAAATGAGCATGATAATAGCACTTACCTCTGAACATTTTTCCAAATATTAAATATGATAACATTGAAAAGTGCTTGAAACAGTTCTTAACATGTCATAAAAGCTATGTATTTCTGTCAAATATAGATTTGGTCAGTCTAAATTTGTTCTATCTCATTTGCTGAACATAGAATTAGCTCCGATGTTGTATACTGTTTCAAAATAAATTTATTTAAGATGCTGTGGAAACATTGAGGAGGGAGAGAGAAGCTTGAGGAGAGGAGAACCTGAGCTAATTCCTGAGAAGTGAGCAAATAAAATGGGTGAGAAGGGCATTTTCAGGCACATGGATAGTCTTGTGCAAAGTCACAGATGTAGGAAAGAACACAGAATGTGGAAGTCTGCAGGCAGCTGGTCGTATTTGCCAGGCTCAGTAGTATAGATTGAGCACCGTGTGGAAGAAGTACCTGTGATAATACTACCTTGAACCTGACAGAGTTCAAATCTCAACTTTGCCCTTAATTAGCTGTGTGATTCTGAGCGACTTACTTAACCTCCCCACGCCTCCATGTCCCTGTCTGAAAAATGGGATTCATGATGTCTAACTTGGAAGTAGTTTAAAGTTGAAAGATAATGAGTGTAAAGTGCTTGGCACATTATTTTTATTATTACTTCAACTATGATAACTATCTATATGATAAGAATACAAAGAGAAAAAAACATTAGCCCTGCTCTTGAGATGCTTAACATTTAATTGGTAAGAATAATATGCAAGGAAATAGTTTCCTGAGAACAAGAATGCGCAGATAGCATGAGAAACACACCTTTTAAAACTTAACTCCATAATAACAAATTGCTGATTTGAAAGTAATATAAATAGGTGATAGAGGTTTCATTTAAGATTATGGTTGCCACAGCTGCATGGAGAATTGATTGTAAGGAAGCAGAGTGGTTAAAAGACTGCTACAGTGGGAGGTGATGAGAGAGGGTGAGCTGGGAAGTGGCAGCTGGACAAACAAATCAATAGATTTGTGAGATGTTTAGGAGTAAAATTGACTGGGTTTGGATGTCATGCCTCAGCTACAAGTCTAGGGTAATGTTCATGTTTCTAGTTTAGGAAGGTGAAATATTCATGTCATTCTCCAGCATATGGAATGTGAGCAGTAGAGCTAGAATCATTATAATTTTTCCATTCATTTTTCTCACCTGATCCACCCAGTGTTTGGCCAACAATTAATTATTCCCTCCCATGCAATCAGTGTGTGAACACAGGCATACCTCGTTTTCTTGTGCTTTGCTTTAATTGCACTTCACAGGTGTTGTGTTTCTTACAAACTGAAGGCAGGGCCGTTCACTTGCAAAAAGATTACTACTCACTTGATTACAATACTCGCCTTAGTAGGGTGGTCTGGAACAGAAACCGTAATACCGCCAAGGTGTGCCTATACGCAACTTTCAGCATGCTGCTTTACGTCCTGCCACTATATTTCATCTCTTCTCTATTCAGGGCTTCTCAAAATTCAGTCCTTAAACCACCAATGTCAGCATTACGTGGGGCTTGTTAGAAATGCAAATTTTGGGGCCCCATTCCAGAAGACTGAATCAAAGTCTAAAGCTGGACCCAGGTGTCCGTGATCGAGCAGCCCGCCAGGTGATCCCGATGCATACTGGATTTGATGGAACCAAGAGTCTGCTGTAGCCTTCAGTACACCAGATGATCTGGAACTTCCCAGCTCACATAAGAGGAAGCAGCTCCAGCAACATCCTGCCGGTCGGTCCCCAGGACGAGAACCGTGGCTCCCTGTGGTGGAGAAAAGCATCACGCTGCAGCCCTGAGGATGGAGCAACCTAACGGTCCTCATCCTAGATGCAGGTAAAGACCCAACTGGGAGAATCACAGTGACTCCAGGTGGCTCTGAAGCTGATTTGGCACAACCTGGGTCTTCTTCCCAAGGCACGCTGCAGCACTCAGACTAGCCGTGATGTATACTGCAAAGCTAGCTCAAGATTAGTCCACTACCAAAGCTACCAATCCCACGAGGAGGAAAATGGGCCCAGGGGAATATGTGAAAGATAACTAGAGGAAAAGTGTCCCTCGGACGTGCTCCTTCTGCACACTGGGCCGTTCCACTATTCTCAAAGACAAGGCTACTCGAACTCCAAGAGACAAATATAATAGCCCATCATGCCAGGTCAGTAGGCAGAATTTCAAGGGTCAACAAGCCATGGACTTAAGGGCTCCAGTTACAACTAGGCCACCAGACAGATGCTCAAGTGTCTCCTGGGCTCTGGCTCAAGCCTGTGCTTCTTGGGGAGAAAGAGGCGGGAATTAACCCTATCCTGACCCCTAGGTCTTGGCCCTCAAATGCCCAATTAACGGTCTGAGTGAATGGCATCCCTGGGTGGGCTGCAGAGTTTGAGAATAGCAATGAAATTGCTTCCTGGCAGTTTTCAGAATGAAATCCTATGTGTGGAAATATTTCCTTTCTCATTAAATCTCACTTATTTCCTCATCCAGTGAGCTCTTTGAAACATTGTTGAAACTGTGTAATTTAAAATGTCCCACCCCTAATAATGCAAAAACTACAGTCTCAAGGTCTTCTCTCTCTAATGACAAGAGACTATGTTGGACTGTCCAGCTAAATTTCTGCAGCTGCTGACCATCAGCTGCTTAGTTTCTTACAGTTCATCTCCTCCCTGACCCTCTAAGCTAATTACACCCTCAGCCCTGCTCATAGACATCCATGGGCAGGATCTGGACATGTAGGACTACTCTGAGGTCAAATGGGAAACTTTTCATCTGTTTTTCTCCACTCTTAAAAGGAATCGTTAAGTGCACATAGCCAGACAGAAAGGAACCCACAACCTCAGCTAATTCTGAACCAGTCCTTTACGACACCCGCATTTTCCTTAGCTGTCTTGCATTCAGTGCTATTGCCATCAAGACCTTTGGATGCTCAGAACACGTTAAACTCTAACCTTGGGCAAGGATTTAATCCATGCAAGCCTCACTTTCCTCATCTGTAAAGTGTCTGTAGTTGCAAAGATTAAACAAGAGAATGTGTGTAAAGTTAGTGTGGGACCTAGTACATGGTGATAAACAAATGTTAGCACTGAGAAGATGATGATTATAGTAGACAGTTTTAGTACTCCCCCGCAAATCCCCCGTGATCCCTTTATACCATTTCTCTCTGCTTCCCCCAGAGGCTTCTAACCAATGATTGTTGACTATAGGAATATGAAAGCCCCAGGAGCTATCTGGGACCACAAAGATGCTCTGGAACTAAAGAAACAAAAAGTGTCACAAAATGAGAGAAAGGGATCCTCCTAGCTTTAAGAGGGTTGCTTTGGCCTACGTTTCTGTTGATACTTCTTGGCTGTGTGACTATTAGCAGTGCCAGTGCAAGTGCCAGCTTGACCTAATAGAAGAAGTCATAACCTCATGAGTGGGTCAGTGGCTTCAGAAGCTTAGTGGGGGCAACAGAGGTAAATCGTTGGCAGTCAAGCAACAGTGTGGACAGTTGGTAGTTCAGAGGACTATATTTGTGAACTCTATAGGTTCTCCCAGAATAACTAAAGGGGTTTTAAGGTAAGCCAAAGTCCATTAATAGCAAATGTAAAAACAGAACCTGGAAAATGTAATACACGCTAAATCAGTATGAATTTTCTCCATGACTTTCAAGGTACAAAAATGGTACAAAGTCTGCCCCTCTGCAGCCTACCTTCACATCTGATGTTTTCATCTCTTTCCTTAACCCCTGTCCCCCCAATTGTAGAATATTCTTGCATGAGTTATCAAGTCTACTGGTACACATTAGAGACTTTGCAATAAATTATTTACGTGGATACTGACTTTATTTTTCTAAATCAATGTAATTTAGTTCAGCTCTGCACAACTTGTGGAAAATCTAATTGCAGTTATTTTTTGAGTCCCCTTCCCTTATGGTGGTCTGAGAAGTCTGCTAAAAGAAATCTCCAAGCCGATGGATTCTATTCTGCAATTTCTTACTGACAAGGCCCTTGTGGCTCACTTGAGGGTACTTTCCTATAGCATACTGGCCTACAGGCTCCCAAAACTATGGTACTCAATGTCACAGTTCTTAATTCCAGTCCCCAAATACTCACATGGTCATCTCACCTGAATTTCTGTTGCCCTCGAGTACCATGTGCTACCCCTCTTCTAAATGTCAAGCAATTTCATTCACCCCTTAAATAGAACCATTCTTCTTCTGGTCAACCCTCAAGACTGGTCATGTACCATATCTTTATGTTCTATGTTTTATACTGATTCATTCAACCAATATTTACAGAGTACCTTCAGGCAATGACATTATAAGAAATAGGAATTACATACAAATATTCCTCATGAATGTAGACATAAAAATATTTAGCAAATCAAACTCCATAATATGTAAAAGAATAATGCATCATGATCAAAAGTATTTTATTGCAGGTACTTGAGATTAGGTTTGCATTTTTTGAAAAAATTAATGGAAGTAATTTACCACCTTAGTAGAAAAAGAAATCATCTAATCATATCAATAGATGAGTAAAAGTTTTTGACAGAATTCCACACTCAAAAAATTAGCAAACTGGAAAGAAAATTTTCTCAACCTTCTAAGGATATCTACAAAAATCCTAATATACCTCTTTACCTCAGTAGTTTGGGACTATAAAAATGACTATGCAAGCTGTAACTTTAGAAAGCAGTCTTCTAAATTTTTAATTTTATTTTTTAAATTTATTGGGTTGACATTGGTTAACAAAATTATATAGGTTTCAAGTGTACAGTTCAATAATATGTCACATGTATATTGCATTATGATAAGGGTGAAGGGGATCAAATATATGGTGACAGAAGGAAATTTAACTTTTAGAAAGTAATCTTTTTAAATTAAATTTATTAGGGTAACTGGTTAATAACATAAGTTTCAGGTATACAGTTCTATAATACATCATCTGTATATTCCATTGTGTGCTCACCATCCAGTCTAGTTTTTTTCCACCATATATATGACCCCTTTTATTCTCTTAATCCTTCCCCCATCCCTTTCCCTTCTGGTAACCACCGTACTGTTGTCTGTGTCTATGAGTTTGGTTTGTTCATTTATTGCTTTTTTATATCCTTTTTTATCTGACTTATTTCATTTAGTGTGATGCGCTCAAGGTCAATACATGTTGTCATAGATGGCAGTATTTCATCATTTTATAGCTGAGTAGTATTCCATCGTATGTATGTACTACCTCTTTATCCAATCATCAGTCTAAGGACACTAGCTTGTTTCCATGTCTTGGTTATTGTGAATAAGCTTCATTGAACATGAGGGTACATACATTTGTAGGGGTACAAATTAATGTCTTCAATTTGAGAGGGTAGATACCCAGAAGAGGTAATACTTAATTTTTTGAAGAGAAAGAAATCTTAATAATTAATGGAGAAAGCTTTAGTTCCGTGACCTTTAAAAGTTGTCAAACATTAAAAACTCTCACTGTCAATTATAAATGTATAGCTAAATAAAATAGTAAAACTAATATTTAATACATTGCTATTTAAAACATTTAAAGCATTGAGAATGGAAGTTTTGTTTATTTGTTTAAAACATTATCAAGAGTAATTTGAACAGTAATTACCTCCTCATTGTGTAACTTACAAAATGGAGGGCATCTTTTCTATGCTTTGAATTGCCATATTCCTTTTTATCCTTCTAATATCTTTTGCACTTACATTGTCATGAACTATCTCTAAGAGTTCCTTTAACTTGGTGTGTGTTTTATTGTCAGCATCACTTCCCCTGGAATTTCTTCACCTCCTATCACACTTTTCCTCATTTATGTCAATAAGTTTGCCTGCAGTAAGTTCCTCTGACTACTTATCTAGAGTCTCTTAAATGGTGAAAAATGTCAACATTCCAAAGGTCAGCCACCTTTTTTTATAACCAGATTTTACTTCTAGAGTTATCAGTTTTTCTTTCTTTGCTGTATATCCATCTTTGTGGGCCAATTCTCTTTTACAATTATCCATTTTTATAAAAGTCACATGGGTTTATCATTGGAGACAAGGAAGCAACAAATGACACATTTTGCTGTGTATGAACTGAATAACACGAACTGTGACCACTCATGGGTAGACTTTAAAAGAGGCGACAGGATCGAGCACTGATTATTATGTATGTATGTTTACATAGTGGACTGAAGAGCTGTCAGTGAAGTTTGTACTTTATGTGATCTCTCAGTTAATATACCATGGTAACTGAAATTTGAACTGTGTTTTTGAGGGACTGTTGTTATTTAAAGCATGATAACAAATTCTTGCATATCAGAACCATGCAAAGTGAGGGCTGCTGGTACACTTGTTCTTTGCTTTGCCTTGAAGGATAGGTAGTCTAAGGTATGGGTCTATACTGATTTTGAGACATAGTTTTGGCCCTTTGGTCAGAGACAGATGTAAAGAACTTTTTCAGATTAATAACGGAGGTTTGGAGAAGAGTTATGTTGATGGTCCCCTCAGAACAAGCCCAGAGTATGAAACTATATCTCATGCAAATGCTCACCAATGGCCCCCTTTACAGAGAAGACTCTCAATAATAATATGAACAAGATGACATACCCTGTGTATCTCAAGCCAGCCTCTTTTCTAGTCTCTCTAAAGTTTGGTCAGTGGACTCATGAACAGTGTGCCTTGGATGGCAGGGATGCATTTCACGCAAGATCAACAACATAGACTACTCTTACCAAGACCGATCGGATTACCTCCCTTCTGGGTACTCAGTATTCTAAAGATACCAATACTGAGTCCCTGGAGATCCAGCTAGCTATCCAGCAAAATGCTGATTATATTACAGCCCTACCATCATAGTCCATTTGAGCTTCTTTACCAAAATATCATAGACCAGGTGGTTTATAAACAACAGAAACATATTTCTTACAATTCTGGATGCTGACAGTCTGAGGTCAGGGTGCTGGCAGGGTTAAGAAAGAGCCCCCTACTGGCTCACATATTTCTTGCTGTGTCTTCCACATGGATGTGGTCTAGGGAGCTCTGTGAGGTCTCTTTCATAAGAGACCTATCTCCCAAAGGTCCCACCTCCTGATATTGTCACCTTGGGGGTCAGGATTCAACATATGAATTTTAAGGGGACACAACCATTCAGACCACAACAATCATGGAAAAGACAATGATTTGTCTTCATAAAATAGATACTTTTAGATTTGCCTCCCCTAACCACCATGCTTCCCCTAAAAATAGCATTCGTAACTTCTTCTTTGTAGAGTTTTCTACATGCCATAGCTTGACCAAGAAACATTTTTCAGCCAAAAAAAGTGAGCCAGTGGACTGATCCTCATGGAGCTCACTTGTCTTAGCATATACTTCATTATTCATATTAAATAAGGTTTATCAAACATTCACTTACAGCACCAGTTGTCAGTTAACACCTTGCAAGGGTGAGATGTAGCATTCACTCTGAGCCAGTGACTGAGATGAGGCACTATTTCTCCCAAAGTTAGAATACATGGGCCTGGAAACCTTACTACTCACTTTCAAAAAACTGTTCTCCCTATCCCCAAACCTCCGGGTTTTGCTGGTTAGAGCACTTAACACCCAAGGAAGAAGTGCTTCCACAATGGGGAATAGCACCTGTTGCATTGAACTGAAAGCTGAGACCTTTTGCCATTTGGGGTTTCTTGACAAACAAGAAAAAAAAGGGACCCCTGTACCCTTGTGCTGCCTGGGTGGTGGATTCCCACCAGGGAGTCTACAGACTTTTTCTATAAAGGGACATATATATATGTTGGCTTTGCGGGCCATGTTTTCTGTTACAGTTACTCAGCTGTTGTACGAAAGTAGTCACAGTCAGTACTTAAATGAATGGGCACGGCCGTATCCTTACCAGACTGGATCAAAGCACAGAAGCAAAAAATGAAAGGGTCTCTTCCTTCTCCTGGGTCACCCCCATTCGGTACATATAAGAGCAGATACCTTTTCAAATTCTCCATGTTTCTGCCTGGATCAACAAAACAGGAATTCCTACCCTCTGAGAAGTATTGGGAAGAAGCACTCTGCCATTTTTTTTACCCGTTTTTCATTTATACTTCTCTCAAGTTTGAGGAGTAACATGTGGAGTAAGCTAAGCAAGGAGGTCAGACCTTTCAACAGCAGGCAGTTGTGAAGGTGGATAAGTCTGCAGTTTTGCAGCTGCTTTTGCCTGTAATTGGGTAAATTTAGCTGCTTCTCCAGTATTATCAGTTTTTGTGTAAGCATTACTGTTTTATTTACTGTTGTATTTACTGATTTCCCTCTCCTAAACCTCTGTGCATTCCAAGATACCCAAGAACAAATTTAAAACTTCTCAAATGACAGTTTTCTATAATACATACCTAAAGTGTCTTGTTATTCATGTTGTTTCTATAATCTAAATCTCAGGATCATGAGCATCCCTTAGAGTGAGGATGAGAGAATATAAATTTCCCATGTGAGAGAAAGGGTAGGGATTCTAGAAGGCCTGGAACCCAATAACAACTTTTAATATTTTTCTACCCAAATTGAGCTAGGTGTTTTAGACACTACCTCATTTAATCCTTTAACAACCATTTAAAACTTAACAACCTAAATAATATATCCCTTCTTTAGATGAAAAATGGGTAACCAGAGATGTTAAGTAATTTAGTGTTGGTTACATGAACTAATAAGCAATAAATAAATAAATTTAGATTTCTTTGACTCCCAAATCCATGCTCTTAATCTCGGTGACTTATTAAAGATTAATGGAGGGGAAACTCAAATAGTAAGCCATGGTTTTTTGGTTGACCAGCTCTCCTAAGGCAGGAGATAATTCTGAGTAGTAGAAACTACCCAAGAAAGAGAAGTAGTTCATTTGTGGCCATTCCTCAATGAGAAGTGAGCACCCCATTAATCAAACATTTTCCCCCTTTGAGAAACCTGAACCTGGGTATATCTTAATCTATGATTCCTCACCAGAAATGCAGTTCTTGGCCTTTCCCCATACAGTGATCCATTCAGGGCTAACAAAACCCATTGATCAACTGACAGAATAAAAGGAGTAGCAGGATTCTGATGGGAAGAAATCTAAGGGGGAGTTCTCATGGTCCAACACGTCAGTGTTATAGTTTACACTATCTCTACTTAACTAGGTAATATTCTTACTGTCCCCTTCTCCATAATTCCTATGGTAGATTTTTTTTTTAGAAAAAAATTATAAAACTATCATAGTCCACCGAAAATCCATAATATATACATTTTAGTTCATGTTCCAAAATCTTTTCATACATCTTTTACTGGTCCTTAAGTACCCTTCTCCAGAGCCACTATGCAAAACTTTCAGTCTCCTCAAATATTTCCATTCAGAGCTAATAACTCCACCAACTTTTACTGAGAAGGAAGTCACATGCCATTTCTTCGTGTTCTTCAAAATTTCTCTGGATATCATATTACAAGAGGGTTTTCTTTGTAAAGGTAGAATATTTACCTTAGAAAATAAAAAGACAAGTGGGGGCACATAATAGACAATTATGATGACAAGTGACTATGATTTGTATAAAAAGTCATATAACTCTTCAGCCATCTGGCTTACACATGGAAGACAGTAGGCTGACTGAACTGGCTGAGAACGCAAGAACCATCTGGACACCTAACAAATGTTGAGTGCCTACTCTGCCAGGAACTGTAACCAAGATCGAAGATAATAGTTCAGTCATATGGGGCTCAACACAACAAAGGCTTTTTCCAGTTTGACTGTCCAAGGAGTAGGCTATCTTGAAAACCTATAAATACTCCATTTTTTAACTGAATACCTATGGACCACATCAGATATTGTAAAAAGTGTTTTTTCCCCACTGCAGAAGAGATTAAAATAATTGAATTTCTTTTAACTCGATGCTTCTGTGGAACAACAATTCTATGTGCTTTTCCCTGGTATTCGTTTTCTACCCAGTGCTTTTTTTATTTCCACATTTCTTCAAAAATGTGTCTACTGTCAGATACATGTTTTTGGTAATGATTCATAAGTCATTTCTCTAGTCTTGGTGACTCCTCTAAGCATCGGTCATGCTTTGCTTTGTGTCCTAGACATTTCCAGTTGGATATATTGTGTGTCCAAAATTAAAGTGTTTAATTAAACTTATCTTTAACTCAAAACTATATACTTCTCCTGAAACTTACATTTCTATCAATAGCACCATTTCATTTCTTTTTGAATTTTGGCACAAAATCTTAGTCATCATTGATGTACTATGTCTCTCAGACTCGTATTGATCAATCATCAATCATGTTGACCCAACATTTCCAATGTTCTCTTATCCACTTAAAAAATGTTTCATCCACTTTTCCTAGCTCATAATTCTATTCCATTCCTTAGAGTGTCTTAAGGAGTAGGATGCAATATACCTAAATGTCTGTCTTCTTGACATTTCTCAAAATAAGGACATGGACTGTTTCTATTTTAAGGTTTTGTTGCCTATTAATTATACTCTTTATCAAAATGTAAATGGATTTAGACCATATTTCTGTACTGCTACTGTGAGTGAAACTTATTCATTTTCTTGCATTTCAGGTAGTACAAAATATTCAGTAGATAGTTTATAAAATGGAAAAATAGAAGTACACCACTAAAGTACTTGAGTCATTTGCAATTCAAAAAAAAATCTAGATAACTATGCTGTATTTAGTTGTTTCTTGTTTTTATTCATGATAAATCAAGTTAGACCAATCTCTATAACATTCTGCCATCTGTGGAATGCCTTTAAGCATCCTGGCTCTGCAGAGGATAGGCCAACAGCCTTACCCGGATGTACAGTCCCCACCTCCAAGATTTATTAGATTGACATGTGGCCAGTAATAAACCCATTTCCTTGTCTTGAGCAATGGTAGCTCTTCATTATACTAAATAGTAAGCACTCTGAAGGCAGGGACCTTGTTTTCAAGTAAGCATCTGAAATCTAAGATCCTGGCAAGAGTGTTCCTTTAATAAATTTGTTCAATAAAGAAAACCTGATTTCTTACTCAAAGACATTGTTCAAACAATGGAAATACAAGACTGAGAAACACAGTGGGAAATTAAATATTAAGTAAGTAGATTCAGAAAATATTAAAAATTCCTAAAACTTAAAAAATCCAATTTTTAAAAAAATGGGTAAAATATTTTAACAGACACTTCACCAAAAAAGATATAATGACAAATAAGCACAAGAAAATATGCTAATAGCACACAAATTAAAATGCAGTGATACACCAGTACACACCTATTAGAATATCTAAAAGGAAAAAAATTGACCATATCAGGTGTGTGTAAGGATGTGAATCAGCCGGATCTCATACACTTCTATTGGGAATGTAAAATCCTAAAATCACTTTGGAAAATAGTTGGTGTTTTAAATTCTTAAGCAGACACCTACTAAATAACCCAACCATTTCACTCCGAGGAGTCTATTCAAGGGGAAAGCAAGCATATGTCCTCACAAAGGCTTGCACATGAATGTTCATGGCAGCTTTTTTGTTAATAGCCCCAAACTGAAAATGACCAAAATGCCCATCAGTCAGTGAATGAATAAACAAAATGTGGTATATGTATACAATGAACTACTACTCAGCAATAAAAAGCAATGAACTAATGCAGCAGCATACATGTCTCACAATAATTGTGCTGAGTGAAAGAATCCAGGCATAAAAAGAGTACATACTTCATTTATATAGAATTTTAGAAAATTTAATCTGTAGTGACAAAAAGCAGGTCCTTGGTTTCCTGAGGACAGATGGGTGTAAAGAGAAGCTACAAAAGGGCACAAGGAAACTTTTGGAGGTGATGAATATATTCATTATCTTGATTGTAGCAATGATTTCATGGGTGTTTGTGCATGTCAAACCTTACCAAGTCGTACACATCAAACGTGCAGTTCTTTGTCAGCTATACCTTGATAAATCTTTAAACAAGAAAAATGACAAAAAAATTTCTGTCCACTGTATTTGAATATATATACGGATAAATGTAGTCACAGAGGAAGACTTGTATTTTTTAAATGAAAATCTGGCTAAGGATTATTGCAAATAAAAGATGGACTCATTCATTCATTCTTTCTTTTCATGTATATTTAGGACTTACTATCTTCTAGGTACTATTTGAGGTGCCAGGGATATATCTGTAAACAATACGGGCGAAGCTTCTACCCTCTCAGATTACATTTTATGGAATAGAGGGGACAGAAGACATATCACACAAATAGATTCTGTGTCATTGTCAGGAAGAATAAAAAGAGTGAGATAGACAGGAATAATGGGGGAGGAGGTTACTATTTTGGATGATCAGGGACAATCTGACAGAAGACATTTAAGCAGAAACTCCTTTTCATAATATTAATGCTTTTAATAAGTTCACATATTTCATATTTTCTTAAGATTTTGGATAGCAAAATAATGTTCAGATTAGTAACTTGTTCTTTGAAACTTTGTGACTCACCTCCTCGATCTTAAAGAATTTGAGGGGTTTGGTGGGAGGTGGGGAACTAGAGAGAATTAAACAAAATACATATAAATTAAAGGCCTGTGAGATTTCTAAAAGCCAAACACCACTTAGGAAACCAGTTTCAAATTAGAATCATCTCCCTTAATTACCACTTTGAAGGGAATTACCTTGCCCCCATAATAGAACATGCAGCTCTCTTTCATTTTGCAGCTGAGTCTAAGTATTCTGTTTTTGATTTACCTTTTCTTGTCTGTACTGACTTTTATGTGTTGAAATCAATACCTTCTTAACAATGAATTATGAGATCATCTCTATGTGATCATATTGGCTCATCTACGTGATTATCTTTTATTCAACCATCCATCCAGCATGTACTAAGCACCCACTATATTCTGTGCACTGACTCCAGCATGAAGCTGTGGCAGTGAATAAGACATAGACCTTGAACTTGAATAACTTATTGTCTACTAGGGGTAGATGTAAATAAATGAAAAAAGAAAATATCAGAGGTGCTGACTTACAAGATAAAGCAGAAGGAGGAAGGCAGCCTGTCAGGTTCACTGTTACGAGGCTGCTTTGTTGATCTTTCTGTGAGCTGGAGCTTTGCACCCTTTTCCTGCAATGTCCTGTATCTAATTATTTGGAGCCAACTAGACTTGGTCAAATATGTTATATCCTTAAATATCTTTCAAGTACTTAAAACTCTACCAGCTGGTCACTTATAAAATGAGAGAGACAGCAATAAAGATTAAAGGGTACAACAAATATAACAGATTAAATATCCAATGTTAGTTCCTTTCCCCCCATATTTTGCTCACCCTAAAAACCAATCTAATTTTATACTTCAAAGATTTTTAAAAATTTAAAAATATGTCAGATACAAAATAATTTAGGAATAAACTCAGCTTTAGAAACAAAACTATCAATGCACTTGACATCTTGCCTGACTCTCATCTCCCTCTCAGCAACAGCCCCTTTTAAAAGAAAGAACTTCTAACCCAAATTCTCTATCAACCCCACACATTTATTTATGTGTATATTTTTTTCACTGTGGCCAAAATTATATTTTTAATTTTTAACTTTTATGGTGACATTGGATACCAAAATCTAGTAATCTAGGCAAACAATTCAACAGTAAGGCATATATATATACACTGCAATGTGTGTTCATCACCCACAGTTAGACTTCTTTCTGCCACCACATATTTGACCTCCTTTACCCCGTCTTCTTCCCCCTTCCCTCTACTCTCTACTCTCTGGTAACCATTAGTCTACAGTCCATGTCCATGAGTCTCTGTTTTGTTCATTTGTTGCTTTTAGGTTTATATACCATATGTAAGTGATATCATGAGATTTTTGACTTTTTCTGTCTGGTTTATTTCACTTAGCATGATTATCTCAAAGTCTATCCATGTTGTCGCAAATGGCAGTATTTCATCTTATGGCTGAGTAATATTTCATTGTATATGTGTACTACAGTTTCTTTATCCAATCATCTATCATAGGACACTTCGGTTGCTTTTTGTTAGATATGTATATGATGTTGCTTTTTTATGTTTTTAAACTGTACATAAATGCCATCATATTCTAGGTCTTCTGAAAACTAGATTTTTCTGTAAATGTGTTTGTAAGATGCATCTTTGTTGATTTATATAAAGCTAGTTCCATCACTTCTCCAGTCATATTCTTCCATGGACATATTTCATGACATTTCTTCACTGGTTGATAGACATTTAACAGCGCTGCCATGAACATTCCTATACAAGGTGCCCTTTGCAAATGAGTGAGTTTTTCAGGGGTATACTTGGAAGTGAAATTATTGGCTCTTCAAATATACACAGCTTCCATTTTACAGATGATATCAGAATGCCCCAAAAATGGAGTAATGAAAACTCTCACCAGTAGTATGTGAATTCCCAATTTTCCACATTCTCACTAATTCCTGGCATAGTCATATACAAAAGCGTTTTCAAATAACGGTGTGAAATGGTACTTCAATGTGGTTTCAATTTATGCTTTTCTTTCTAGCAGTGGAGTTGAATGTCTTTTCACATGCTTAGTGGTCATTAGGGTTTTCTCTTCTATGAATAATTTTTGCCCATTTCCTCAAACTATCTTCATAGCAGAATAACTCACACTTTTATCTTCTCCAATTTTAAATGTATTAAGTTTTTGGAATATTAAAAAAGAAAAACATAAAAAGGTTTCTCTTTGCCACTGTTGTCCTCAACCCCTGAGTTTTCCTCTTTGTAGTTAACTTTTCAAATTTGAAATCTGGAAGCAGAGTATAGAGAGTATGATTTCCTTAATTCTGTCTGTGCATTGAGGAGAAGCATATTGAGTAGAGTAAAACTTAGGGTTCTGTGACAATCCTTAAAGGATTAGAGAGACCAGAACCAGTCAAGAGGCCTTGGTTACCCTTGAGCAGAGAGAGTGAAGTTAAAGGAGAGACAATGATCACTGATGTTTGAAGGTCACAGAGAAAACTGAGCATGGAGGGTCTCATTCCAGCAGAGGGCTCAGGCTGGGGCTGCCCTTCAATGCAGCAACCCCAGGAGCCACTGGCTGATGTGTACCTGTCTGTCCTCATACAGGGTATTGAACACTGAGTAGTATAGAGATGAGGGAGTCAGCACCTGCTGACCAAGAGTTCTTTATGAAGCCTATTGAGTCACCCATAATATTGGATGTTGCTTCAGGGTTCTCTAATGTTACAATGAATAGTATGCCTATGACTTGTGTTTATTGCTTGCTATATAGGAAATACTGTATACAGCTCATCAAATTCCTCAATACTCCTAACAGGTTTTAAACCATTTCACAGATGAGGAAACTGAGGTTCACAGTGGAGAATAGTTTACCCATAGTCACAGCCAATATATTACAGATCTAGATAGTGCTTGCTGTGTGATGAAGTCTGTATTGTAGATATATCTGAAATTGATGAGGAAGAGAGTTTAGTTATGTATTTCAGGTGCAAATCCTATAATCATCCACATAGAATTGAGAAGTGCCAATTTATTGGTGCGTATTCAGGTTATTTCACATCTCACTTCACATGATATTTCTTTACAAGGAAGTTATCATGTGTCTTGAGTACATAAATTTCTGAAAGGCAGATGCCGGGGTACCCCTGAGAAAGATCTAATTGGAAACCCAAACCATTGGACACTTCTAAACATAGAGCTCTTCTTCCCTGTGCTGTCATTCTCAACCATCTTCCCCTGGATGTTGGTAGGGAAAATAAGTCACTTTTATGTAGCAACCCTCTGAGTTTATCATAAAAATTATAAAACCTCAGGCTTGGGCAATTTGTGAGCAATTTTCATTTCTGCAGGAAAAAAAAAAAAAAAACTAGCTGTAGGATCCCAGGCTTTCATATGCTAGCCAAAATGAATGCCTCCAGGAGTTTCTTCCAGAGTTCCCTAAAACATTCCCAAATTTTCCAAGGTCTCCATTCTCAGGGGCCATGAGAAGTAGTCCAGTATGAACTGGAGTGGTCTGCCTGCTGGTACTAAAAGATGAATTGGTACTTGAAGAAGTTCCCCAGATGAAAACTCAATCTCCTTTTAAAAAGAAATCAAACATTTGTTTTAAAAGGTGATATGTTCCCCCCTGAAACTTTGTGCTGTCAGCAGAAAGAGTCCAAGCCAATTTATGGGGTTTTATTCAACCTTAAAACTCCGTGGTCACTGATCCACAGAAGCTGTTCACTTCTTTGAAGTTTCCTTTGCCTCCAAGCTGACAGGGTTTGAGCCAAGTTTGGCTTCAGGAGACCTTCAGAGATTGTTCTCTACCCAGGTTATGTCCTCTATGTGTGGTGGTTGAGCCCTTGGCTTAAGTTTCCTGGGGTGGAGCAAGTTGTTCAAGTACAAGGCAGAGTGGATGAACGTCTCCAGTGCAGGGAGAGTTTGTGAGGGGTGTGTGTGTGTGTGTGTGTGTGTGTGTGTGTGTGTGTAGTCGTTTTGGGTGTGCTGTAGGTTTGGTTTTACTGAAATGAATCCATGAGATGTATTTTGAAAAGTTAAATTGTTTTTAGTGTGTTCTAAACATTTATATTTATCAGATCTAGAAATAATTTCATTTCAAAAATGGTAATGACCATACAATGGTTATTCTCTCTGTATCATTATTTTCCCATTTAATTATTAGCTAACTTGAGATAATGATGAAATAATCTTGGTAAATGGTCCAATAAAAAATAGTGTCATGCCAAAATGACCATGAGCAGCAATGAAAAAGTAGCACATGAAAGTGGTTAAGTGTATTACCCAAAGTTCCCATTACTGGATTCAGCCATCTCGCCTTACGATGCACTAATATTTCTCTTAAATAGGGTCATGGATCATTAATTCCCTGGCCTTGAAATCTCATTATTAAAAGTGTTACTTAGCAACTTTTAGACACTGAAGTTAGTCCAAATAAGAAAAGCCAAAAGGTCTGTTGGTCTGTTCACTCTTATTGTGAAAAACGATTGATGTCCTGTGCTGGAATATTTTTCATTTGCTTTCTTAGAATTATATTGTCTTGACTGGGTTAGGGGAAAAAAGTAAAATATGAGTTTTCTTGGCTCCTACAGATCAGGAAACAAAATCACAAACATATTTGGTGTTCATCTTGTATGTCTGCCTTACTATTCTTCATACGTGAAAATGACTCTGCTCCAAATGTTAGATTCAATCTTGAAACAACAGTGCATGCTGTCAAGTATTGAGTTAGTGGATGCAGCAGGCCCAAATAAGTCCATTTCTTTTTTTTGCAGGTTTGATTTATTGTCTGCATTTGTTTTATTTATTTATTTATTATTTATTTATTTTTTGCTGAAAGAAATCAGGTTTATCTTGATTACTGCATACTAACTGATGGAGCCACTGGAATGCTCTAGAATGAGAGTACTGCTTCCACTGTGTACCCACTAATCTTGGCTATACCCTTCCATTCAGGCACTTTCCCTCCTGTACCCTACACTTGCGCTAATGCCCAGGACTGACTGCATGGGTGTGTGACCTGTGTAGTCAGGCAGGGTCCACACTTAACGGGACCCCACTCGTGGTTTAATGCTGCACTGTGGCTCTCTAGAAATTCTAATTGTTGAAGAAGAGGCTCTGCATTTTCATTTCGTACTAGGCTCCACACATTATGTAGCTGATCCTGCTTACATGTCTGTCTTCTCTACTGCAGATGAGCTATTTGAGGGCAGGGGTTATATAGATTGGTCAAGCTGCATGGAAGGTAGAAAGCTTTGACTTATAATACAGCCTGATAATACATTCATTACTTTGTTTCAAGCTTTGGACAGAAATTTCTTTTTTCAAGTTGGAGTTTGTGTCTACATGATTCACTTAGTGTATTTTAAGTATATCAGTTATGTCCCCAGAATGCTTTGGGTGCTAAGGTATGAAAAATTAAAAATCAAAGACAGTTGTTCCTAAGAAGGAGCTTAGAGTTAAGTGTGATAATAAAACTAACATCTGAAAGTAGGAAACATCATGTTAAATGTTTAAAATGTCATATAGTTATTAACATAATTCTTACTGGAGTAATGGGGTCACCTAGTAAAGTGTCCATTAGCTACTATTACTCTATTTGCTGTGTTCTACTTATGTAATCATCCTTGTCTTTGTTATTTTTTTTCCTTCCAACTAGATCTCAAAATCTTATATAAGTTTCTATAAGGTAATTTGGAATCATATTTAAAAATCTTAAAAACATGCAAACCTATTGATTGACCCAACATTTCTATTCATTTTCTCCTGAAGCATATGGTATCTGTAATAGTAAAACAGTGGTATTAGTGTGTAATAAATACTATTTATTTTAAAATAACATGTTAAATATTTATCTACATCATTTTAATGGCACAAAGAAATGACTAAAAGGGTTTTTAAATAATTATAAAATCATACTTAAATCAGTATGATTCCATATTTATAAATGTATAACACATCAAGAACTGGAAATATAGCAAAATGTTAAAAGTGATGTTCTTTTTAAAGGAGGGATTGTAGATCATTTTGTTACATTTCTGTATCTTAAAATGATTTAAAAAGTTTTAAAATACCAGTTTTTAACATTGGAGAATAACTTCATCTTCATTAAAAATAATAACCTAAAATTATATGTATATATATCAGATTTTGTTTAGACTATAAAAACCATTAAGTTGTATTTGAATTTCCCAAGAAGATGTGTAATCCCAATACATTTTAAAGGTGGTGATATTGAACATGAAAAGTGCTCCCTTATCTCAGTGTTTCAAAAAGTATTACTTGGGAATCAGCGTTGTGGGCAGACACCAACCTTCCACTTCACAAATCACACTGCACCACCACAGCAAATCTTCCCTGGGTTGGCGGGGAGGACATTACAGTGGAAAATCCCAAAGTAAATATGTAAGACTGGGGCTATCAAATTGGTATGAACTGGTCTCACTGGAAATGGTGGCAGAATCCTTCTTTGCTTTAGCAGAATATTTTGTTCAGAGCTCAGCTTTAGCATTTTGTGTTCAAAGTGCCTGAGTGTCTCTTTGCAGGTCTCTTTCCATTCCTAAATTTCATGCTCCTTGAGGGCACAGACCATTTATTTTTTACGTGTCCTCTCTCCCAACTCTTAGTGCAGGACCTGGCACGGAGTAAGATACTGTAAATGGTTTGAGAATGAATGAGGAATGTGCAAAATCAGGTCTTAATTTATCTTGACATGGCTCATATTGCATGACATTTAATGTTAAATATGCTTTATAAATGCTTAGGCGAAATTATTTAAATTAAACAGTTTTTGATATCAAGGTTTCAGTATCAAAACTTTGAATAAGGTGAAGGAAACAGGCTTACAGTTCAGTTACAACAGCCATTTAATCTTAGGGGAAACACCTTTGTTAGATATTTTCATAGACCAGTTAGCTGCCAATTTTAGATTCAATTATTACAGAACAAATATCAGTTGATAGCTGGTATAAAAACTGTGGGACTTGGATAAATTCATTCAGCCTGTTTCATGTTGTGTCACGTGGGAATACCACTACTCGCTTGTCATACCTCATAGTTTTTGTAGGGGCCAAATTAATATATATATATTAAGCACTGTATATCACTGCAAAAATATTAGTTATTATATGCAAATCACTATGTTAAGTGATATGAAAACCAGTGATTTAAACCCAAGAGCCCTGTCTTCGGGAAATGTACAATCGAATTGCAGGTATGAATTATTCAGTTTAGTAACAGGAGTAACTAATGTTTGCATCACAGAGCAGAAGCACCACCATGACAAATTCATCAAGGGTTCCCATTTCTGTTGTAGACTTAATGAACTTGCACTTTCTACTGCTCAGACTTTCAGTTTGGAATCTTAATTTTGTAAATTTTCACATTTGAAACAGTGACGAAAGACAAGGATTCTTATTGTTCTCTTTGAGTTTGTTCTGCTTTGAATAACATGTAATTTCCAACAAAAATCATGAACCATAACTTTCCCTGAATTGTATTTCTCAAGTTGAGACAGATTATGAGCAAACAAGGGGAAGGAGGGAGAAAGAGGGACAAAGAATATGAAGATGCAGGGAGGAAGAGAACCTAGGAGGTAGAGAGGGTAGAATCAGGAACCCCTGGGAAGTTCCATTTACATCTCTTCCTCCCCTTGTCTCCTAGGCTTGTGAAAATATTTGCCACTCAACATATTTCATGGGTGAGGACACTTGTTAAAGATTTTTATATATTTGAACAAAAGGCTAATAACATTTATAATAAGCTCCCCCTAAATCATCATCACCACCACTACTAAACCAAAAGGAAGAGAGAGATTATATTTAAGAAGTAAATCCATATGGTAATAGAGAATTGGCACCCCTAAGAAATTCTGCCACTTTGGGTAAACTCAGTCATGTCCAAGGTGTAAATCAAATCTGCCTGGAACTTAGACAGTTTGAGTTTTACCTGGAAAAAAAGAAGGAATTGCTCAGGTAATAATAGCCCAAAAATTTATGCAAAGCAGATGTGAGATGTCTGGGGAGTAAACCAGTCTTATCCTTCTGTCATCTGGGCCCTGATTTCCTGTAACTCTATTGTCTAGGGAGTCCAGACCAAATTCTGGACTTGCTATAAACTCTACCCAACCTTTGACTATACTTATTTTTATGTAGTTTTATATTAAATCATCTGAGGCCCTCACAGAATCATAGGGTGGGTTTGTGGTAGCTTTTCCCCAAAATTATTCTGGGATGTGTTTGGATTGGCATTTGAGCACCAATTTTATTTGTCTCGGAGTGTAAATCAAAGAAATAATCATTTCTGGGTAGACTCAGACACAAATATCTCCAATACAGCCCAGGTATATATATAGCAGTAGAATGTTATATATTTTTAGTTCATTTTTATAAAATACTGTTTGCACATCAAGGAAATGTTTTTAAAAAGTCATGTCAACACTAAACTCAATCATCACTGTAAAGTAAAAAAAAAATCTGAGAAAATATATTTAATAATTGCTGCCAATTTTTAGATGGTGGTCTTTTGATTTTCTAAATTTCCTAATTAGAGTGTAGCAAATTTAATGACAAAGAACTGCACACAAGCAGCTAATTACAGTGGAGCACCACTGATATTGAGGAGCTAAAGAAAGGGTAACTAACATACCATCCACTTTGCCTGTTGCTATTCCCCAAAACACATCAGAGTTCAAAACTATAAGATGAAACACATTCAGCCAGTCTATTTTCAAAAGCTCAACAGTCTGTGTTTTTGAAATGCACTAATTTAAATTTAAAGACACATGTTTAATGTTTTCCCTCTGTAGATTTTCAGCAGCAAACACACATGGAGTCACCATCTGTTGTTAGCCTGGTTCATTACCAATTCATCCCCTGCTCTGTATTATCAGATCAAGAGGGTGGACATAAATTTGGCCACCTGGGCACTGGTGTCATTAACGTGCACCCCCGCCACACACTCATAAAGTGGTTTTGCTTGGAGCTGTAACTTCGTGGTGTTTCCTTTTTCCATTTGATCAATGTTGAGTTTTGCTCAGTAAGCTCCAAGTAATATAAGTTCAGAACAAACTAGAGAACACCAAGAACTTTCAGGAGTATTTTGCCTACAATTCCAGGAGAAAATGATGTGTGTTTTCAGGGACAGACACAGACCAACAGAACCAAGCTGGCAGGAAGAAGTAGAGTCAGAGAATGGAAGAAAAAAGCAGAAAGAGACACATAAAGGCACGCAGAGAACCACACACAAATTCCTGTCCTTTTCATTTCAATGAATATGTCCCTATATATGGAAGAGTTTAGACTCTTGATATAATTCTGATTATGGCTTGTTATTGAAAATGAGTGAGCCCACTTTTTTTCTTTGTTGTAAAGGAAACCCATAGCTAAGCACTTAGTTCATCACAAAATAAAGGTATCACATTTAAAACACGTTTTACTTCCCAAATTAAAACTTTAATCAAGTGTCATTTTGCAAGCTACATTGAATTGAAAACTAATCTGATAAATGATGAGGTCAATTAAAAAAAATGAATTGCCCCAATTCTTTTGATTCTATCCCTTTTAAACATTGAACAAAATCACAGAAGCAGTTATAGTAGAAATATGACATGAAGTAATTTATAACAATCATGTTTTATAGAAATTTATAATGAAAAATATTATAGATAATATAAAAATTCTCACCGTTGACTCAAAAAATTTCTTCTTAGGATTCATGGCTGATTCAGATTTTAATTACAAAAAAATCACAAGGAAAATATTAGACCATTAATAGAATCCTTTCCTTAATAGCTACTACATATGCAATTTTGAGGAATAAAAAGATGGAATACAGAGCATGGACTCTCAAAAGATTTACAGTTTAGTTGGTGAGATAAATATAATTGTTCAATTGTCAAAAAAAAAGTAAAGCATTTTATTTAGAAATGTTAGGCCTCAAAGTATATGAACTAGAAATTCAGAGAAGGATGGTATCAGTGGTAACTTAGGGAAGCAAGGCCACGTGGAGTGGGTCGTAGCCAGGGGAGCCTTGTGAGGGATGGTGTGTGTTAGTCTCTCGAGCCACCATAACAAAACACCACAGACTGAGTAGCTCAAACAACAGAAATATTTTGTTGTGTATACACGCCACGTTTTGGTATCCATTTATTCATTGATGGACACAGGCTGTTTCCGTACCTTGACTATTGCGGATAATGCTGCAGTAGAAGTGGGAGTGCGAACACCTCTTCAAGATAACGACTTCCTTTCCTATGGATATATATCCAGAAGTGGGGTGGCTGGGTCATAAGGTAGTTCTTTCTAAAATTTCTTGAGGAACCTCCATACTGTTTTTCATAGTGGCTGCACCAAGTTACATTCCCAACAGTGCATAAGGGTTCTCTTTTCTCTACATCCTCACCAATATTTATCTTTCGTCTTTTTAGTAATAGCTATCCAGACAGGTGTGAGGTCGTGTCTCATTGTGGTTTTGATTTGAATTTCTCTTATTAGAGACGTCTAACATCTTTTTGTATACCATGTTTTAGGGGCTTTTGTTGGCCATCTTTATGTTCTTCTTTGGAAAAATGTCTGTTCAGGTTCTTTGTCCATTTGTGAATCTGATTGTTGGGTTATTTTGCTATTGAGTTGTATGAGTGTTTTATACATTTTGGATATTAATCTCTTATCAGATATGTGGTTTGCAAATATTTTTCTCCCATTCCATAGGTCGCCTTTTCATTTTATTGATGGTTTCTTTTACTGCGCAGAGCTTTTTATTTTAATGTAGTGCCACCTGTTTGTTTTTGTTTTTGATCTCTTTACGTTTTTGTCAAATACAAAAAATTACTGCAAAGACCAATGTCTAGTTTACCCTATATTTTTTGTTGTTTCATTTTTCAAATTATTTTTTATTTTTCAATTATAGTTGATACTCAATATTATATTAGTTTCAGGTGTACAGTGTAGTGGTTAGACATTTATATGACTTAAGGGATCTCTCTAATAATTCTAGTACCCACCTGACACTATACATAATTATTATAACATTATTGACTGTATTCTTTATGCTGTACTTTACGTGCCTGTGATTATTGTGTAACTGCCAAATTTTACTTTTTAATCTCTTCGCCATTTTCACCCAGTCCTCCAACCTGCCTCTCATCTGACAGCCATCAGTTTTGTTCTTTGTATCTGAGTTTGTTTTGTTGGTTCATTTATTTTGCTTTAGATTGCACATACAAGTGGTGTTATATGGTATTTGGCTTTATTTGACTTATTGTCTGACTTATTTAATTTAGGATAATGCTCTCTAGGTCCATCCATGTTGTCACAAATTGTAAGATTTCATTCTTTTTTATGGCCCGAGTAATATTCCATTGTATATATGTGCCACATCTTTAGTCATCTATCAATGGACACTTAGACTGCTATTATATCTTGATTATTGTAAATAATGCCACAATGAATGTAAGGATACATATATCTTTTTGAATTACTGTTTTGGATTTCTTCAGATAAATAACCAGAAGTGAGATTGCTGGGTCACATGGTAGTTCTATTTCTAATTTTTTGAGGAACCTCCAGACTGTTTTCCATAATGGCTGTACCAATTTGCAATCCCACCAACAGTGTATGAGGGTTCCCTTTTCTCCACATCCATACCAACACTTATTGTTTGTTGATTTATTGATGATACCCATTCTGACAGGTGAGGTGATATCTCATTGTGGTTTTAATTGCATTTCTCTAATGATCAGTGATCTTGAGCATCTTTTCATTTGTCTACTGGCCATCAGTATATCCTCTTTGGAGAAAAAACCTATTCATGTCCTCCGCCCATTTTTTAATCAGATTGAGTTTTTTTCTTTTTCTTTGTGTGTGTGTGGGGGGAGGGGGTGTTGTATGAGTTCATTATATAGTTTGGATATTAACACCTTATTGGATGTGTCATTGGCGAATATCTTTTCATTTTATTGATGGTTTCTTTTGCTGTGCAAAAACTTTTTAGTTTGATGTCATCCCATTTGTTTATTTTTCCTTTTCTCTTGCCTGGAATTTATATATTATATATTATATATATATATATTATGCATATATTATTAAGAGTAACGTCAAAGAGTTTACTGCCTACGTTTTCTTCTGGGAGTTTTACAGTTTTGGGTCTTACATTTAAGTATTTAATCCATTTTGAATTTATTCTCATATATGGTGTAAGAAAGTGGTTTAGTTTTATTTTTTTGCATGTATCCATCCAGTTTTTCCAACACTATTTATTGAAGAGATTATCCCATTGTATACTCTCGCCTCCTTTATCATTTTATTTTTGATGCAATTATAAATGGGATTATTTTCTTAATTTCTCTTTCTAATAGTTCATTATTGATGTATAAAAATGCAATTAATTTCTAAATATTAATTTTGTATCCTGCTAATTTACTGAATTCATTTATCAGTTCTAATAGTTTTTTGGTGAAATCTTTAGGGTTTTCTCTACATATATAGTATCATGTCATCTGCAGATGATAGTTTTACTTTTTCCTTTTTAATTTGTATGACTTTTTTTCTTGTCTGATTTCTTGTCTGATAGCTAAGAGTTCCAAAACTATGTTGAATAAAAGTGGTAAAGTGGACAGTATTGCCTTGTTCCAGATCTTAAGGAAAATGCTTTTAGCTTTTCACTATTGAATATGATGGTAACTGTGGATTTGTCATATATGGCCTTTATTATGTTGAGTTATATTTCTTCTATCCCCACTCTGCTGAAAATTCTCATCCTAAATGAATATTGGATTTTGTTAAAAGCTTTTTCTGAATTTATTGATGTGATCATATGATTTTTATCCTTCATTTTGTTTATGTAGTGTTTCGTGTTAATTGATTTGCAGGTATTGAATCAACCTTACATCCCAGAAGTAAATCCCACTTGATTACGGTGTATGATCTTGTTAATGTATTCCTGAATTTGGTTTGCTAATATTTTGTTGAGGATTTTTGCACCTATGTTCATCAGGAATATTGGCCTGTGATTTTCTTTTTTTGTAATGCCTTTGGTTTGGGAATCAGGGTAATGTTGGCCTCATAAAATGAGAATGACAGCCTTCCCTCCTCTTCAAATTTTTGGAATAGTTTATGCAGGATAGGTGCTAATTCTTCTTTGAGTGTTTTGTAAAATTGACCTGTGAAGCCATTCAGTCCAGGACTTTTGTTTGTTGGGGTTTTTTGATGACTGATTTAGTTTCATTAGCAATCAGTATGTTCAGATTTCTGTTTCTTCCCAATCCAGTCTTAGAGGATTGTATATTTCTAGGAATTTATCCATTTCTTCCAGGTTTTCTAATTTTTTGGAATGTAATTATTTATAATATTTTCATATAACCCTTTATATTTCTGTGGTGTTGGTTGTCACTTTCATTTCTGATTTTATTTATTTGGTCTTCCTCTTTTCCTGATGAGTCTGGTTAAAAGTTTCTCAGTTTTGATTATCTTTTCAAAAACCCAGCTCTTGGTTTCACCGATGTTTTGTATTGTTTTTTAAAACTCTATTTTTATTTCCACCTGATCTCTATTATTTCCTTCTACTCACTTTAGACTTTGTCCTTTTTTTTCTTCTACTTTTTTTAGGTATAAGATTAAATTGTTTGAGATTTTTGTTGTTTCTTGATTTGGGTCTGTATTGCTATAAAGTTCCTTCTTAGAACCACTTTAACTGTGTCCCCTAGATTTGGGGTCATTGTGTTTTTTTTTATCATTCATCTCAAGGTATCTTTTGATTTCTTCTTGATCTCATTAACCAACTCATTGTTTAGTAGTGTATTATTTAGCCTTCATGCCTTTGTATGTTTTTCAATTTTCTTCTTGTAATTGATTTCTAGTTTCATACCATTGTGATCCCAGAAAATACTTGATATGATTTTAAACTTAAATTTGTTGAGACTTGTTTTGTGGCCTAACATGTGGTCTATCCTGAAAAATGTTCCATGTCTGCTTGAGAAGAATGTATTTTCTGCTTCAGGGTGAGATATTCTGAAAATATCAATTAAATTCATCTAATCTAAGGCTGATAAAGTTTCCTACTATGACTGTATTACTGTTGATCACTCCCTCTGTCTGCAATATTTGCTTTATATATTTAGATGCTCCTATGTTGGGTGCATAAATATTTGCAAGGGTTATATTCTCTTGTTGGGTTGATCCCTTTATCATTATGAAACATTCATTGTCTCTTGTTATAGCCTTTGTTTTAAAGTCTATTTTTGTCTGATATAGTATTTCTATCCCAGAGTTTTTTGGTTTCCATTTGCATGAAATGTATTTTTCCATCCCTTTACTTTCAGTCTATGTGTCTTTTGATCTGAAGTGGGTCTCTTATAGACGGCATATGTATGGGTATTTTTTTCTTATCCATTCAAGCACCTCATGTCTTTTGATTAGAACGTTTTATCCATTTACATTTAAAGTAATTATTGATAGGTACGTAGTAATCGCCATTTTATTATTTTCTGATTGTTTTTGTCGTTTTTTTTCCTGTTCCTTATTCTCTTGCTCTCTTCTCTTGTATGTTGATGATTTTCTGCACTGTTGTGTTTGGATTCCTTTCTCTATTTCTTGTATTTCTCTTGTGGATTTTCAGTTTATGGTTACCATGTGCTGCTTCATATATACCAAGCTATGTTTATAGCAGTCTATTATAAGTTGATGGTCGTTTAAGTTCGAACATGTTCTAAAATATCTTTTACTAACCTCCATATTTGTTTTCATCCTTTTTTTTTTTTTACTTGCGTATGCGTATCCCTTAATTTATTGTCATAATTACCCATGATCTTCCTACTTTGGCCTTTTAACCTAGGTTTATAGTTGGTTTACAGTGCTTTTGTTATGTGTTTGCCACTGTCAGAATTTTTCTTTGCAATATTTTCTTATATTTATGATCTTTTTGACTTCTGCTTAATGAAGTCCCTTTAACATTTCTTTTAGTACTGGTTTGGTGCTGATGAACTCCTTTAGCTTTTTCTTATCTAAGAAGCTTTTTATCTCTCCTTCAACTCTAAATGATAGCCTTGCTGGTTAGAGTAACCTTGGTTGTAAGTCCTTGCTTTTCATCAGTTAGAGTATTTCCTGCCATTCCTTTCTGGCCTAAAAAGTTTCTGTTGAGAAGCCAGATGACAGTCTTATGAGAGTT
This sequence comes from Eidolon dupreanum, assembly GCA_028627145.1. Taxonomy (NCBI): domain Eukaryota; kingdom Metazoa; phylum Chordata; class Mammalia; order Chiroptera; family Pteropodidae; genus Eidolon; species Eidolon dupreanum. The sequence goes on along the minus strand of CM053511.1, from coordinate 18,759,018 downwards.
CCCTGGTAAGTAACTCACTGCTTTTCTCTTGCTGTTTTTAAGATTCTCTGTCTTTAACCTCTGGAATTTTAAGTAAGATGTTTCTTGATGTCTCTTCAGTTTCATCTTGTTTGGGACTCTCTGCACTTCCTGGACTTGTATGTCTATTTCCTTCACCTAATTAGAGAAGTTTCTTGTCATTATTTCTTCAAATAGGTTTCCAATCCCTGCTCTCTTTTCCTTTGGTTATCCCTATGATGCGAATGTTGTTACACTTGATGTCTCAGAGGTCCCTTAAACTATCCTCATATTTTTAGATTCTTTTATAACTTTGCTATTCCAATTGAGTATTTTTACCTATATTTCTTCCAAATCACTTATTAAACTTCTGATTCCTCTAATCTATTGATCCCACGTAATGTATTCTTTGTTATAATTATTGTATTCTTCATTTCTGACTGGTTCTTTTTTATGGTTTCTATCTCTTTGTGTAAGTTCTCACTGAGTTATCTCTTCTTCCCCTAAGTTTATTAAGCATCCTTATAACTAATGTTTTGAATTCTATATCTGATAGATTGCCTACCTCCATTTCGTTTAGTTCTTCTTATAGAGTTTTTTTACTATTCTTTCATTTGGGACATGTTTCTTTGTCTCCTCATTTTGGCAGCTTCCCTATTTTTTTTTCTGTGTGTTAGGTATATTTGTTATGTCTCCCAGTTTGAGTAGAGTGGTTTTATGTAGTAGATGTCTTGTGGGTCCCAGCAGCTCAGTCTCCCTCTTCATATGAGCTGGGTGCTCCAAGAATGTCCCTTGTGTGGGTTTTATGTGTCTTCTTTTGTAGTTGAGCCTTGAATGCTATTGGCATTCCAGTGGATTGAATTGACTCTTGGGCTGACTGGTTGTAAGGACTGGCCATGACTGTAGCTGACCATGTGTTGTGTAGAGCCTGACCCCATAAATCAGGATTTATTTCTGCTGGACTTTGGTGCCTGCCTAGTCCACATTTTTGGTGTGTCATTTGTGGAACTAATTGCATGGTGCTCTGTTGTTGTCTAAAGCCAGATATCGGGTTTTTTGGTTCTGGGGCTTCTTGAGAAGAGCTCTGGTACAGGCCAAGATCAGCTGCTACCTGTGCCCATCCTGGGGACACCTGGTAAGAGCTATAAAGAGATATGTTGTTAGCTACCTCTGGTGGGCTTGGAGGCGCCTGAGAGAAGCTATGCTGTGAACTGAGTCTGGCTGCCACTAGTGCTGGGCTTGGAGTAAAGAGATACAAGGCATACCAAGGCCAACTGCAGCTTGTCTGGGGTTTGTGTATCTTTAAGAGAATTTAGGAAAGTCTGTAGTGTAGACAGAGGCCTGATGCTTGTGAGGAAAAGCCATTGAAAGAAGTCTGGGCTGATGTGGAAGTTGGGTGGGGCTAGGTCTCAGGAAATCAGCAGGGTGAGGTGAGCAGTGTTAGCCAGGTTGATGGAGACTCAGATTTGGTGCCTCTCTGTACCTGCTGGCTGTGTGGGGAAGGCTGATCAATGAACAAGGGCCCCTGCTAGCCCTTCTGTCCTAGAGAGAGCTCCTCTTCAGCCCTTGTCTTAAAGCCAGACAATTCAGTTCTTCCCCATCGTTTTTCAAGCTCCCATCACTGGAACTTAGGGCAAGTGTTTATGAGGAAATAAGTCTGTGCTCAGGTTCTTTTAGAGGACGCCTGGGTCTACAGCAGCCCTCCATCTCACCTGGACAGAGTTCCCACTGATTTTTACAGCCCGATGTTGTAGGGATATCTCTTACAAGCACTGGTACTCCAGGCTAGGGAGCCCAATGTGGGGCTGGGACCTCTTGCTCTTCAGTGTGTACCTCCATGGCTGAGATATCTCTCCCAATTCTTAATTGCCACACATATGTGTGGGAACAGCCTATCCTGCATCTCCACCCCTCTTCCCAGTCTCAACATGGCTGCTGCTTTATGTCCTCAGTTATAGGAGGTCTGTTCAGCTAAGGTCAAGTGGTTCTTCTCAATGGTGGTTGTATAATTTATTTGTAATTTTTATGTGGTCATGGGAGGAGGTGAACACAGCATTTGCCTACTTCACCATCTTGACACAAGTCACCCTGTATTTTTTCTTCTAGGAGGTTTATGGTTTCAGGTCTTAACATTCAAGTCTTTAATCTATTTTGTGTTGATTTTTCTGTATGGTGCATAACAGAGGTTCAGTTTCATTCTTTTGCATTTGGCAATACACTGTCCCCATGCCATTATCAAAGAGATTATTCTTTGCCCATGTCTTGGCTCCATTGTCATAAATTAATTGATCATATATACATGGGTTTATTTCTGAGCTCTACTTGATTCTGTTAATCTATGTGTATGATTTTATATCAGTACTATACTCTTTTGATTACTATAGCTTTATAATATTGTTTGAAATTTGAAAGTGTAATGAGTCCAGCTTTATTCTTTTTTCTCAAGATTGCTTTGGTTATCTAAGGTCTTTTATGATTCCACAAAAACTTAAGGATTGTTATTCTGTTTCTGTGAAAAATGTCACAGGGATAGCATCGAATCTATAGATGGCTCTGGGTAGTGTATGCATGTTTGTGTAAATAAATTGTATAAATAAATTGTATAAATAAAATTCTTTCAATCCATGACCATGGAGTATCTTTCCATTTACTTGTATTTTCTTCAATTTCTTTCATCAGTGGTCCAGAGTTTTTTAATGTATAGATCTTTAACCTCCTTGGTTACATTTATCCCTAAGTACTTTATTTTTTATTATTATTGCTATTATAAATGAGGTTTTCTTAATTTCCCTTTCTGATACTTTGTTATTAGTGTATAGTAGTGCAACTGATTTTTGTATGTGGATTTTCGTTTTCTCCAACTTTACTGAATTTATTCTAACAGATTTTTGGTGGCATTTTTAATATGTCATCTGCAAAGAGACAGTTTCACCTCTTTCTGTTCAATATGTGTGCCTTTTCTTTTTCTTGCGTAATTTCTCTGTCTAGGACTTTTAGTAGTATGTTGAATAGCAGTTGTGACAGTGGGTGTTCTTGTCTTGTTCCTGATCTTAGAGGAAAAGCTTTCAGTTTTCCACTGTTGAGTATGATTTTAACTGTAAACTTGACATATATGGTCTTGGTTGTGTTTTGGTATGTATCCTCTTTACCCAGTTTGTTGAGAGTTTTGATCATTAAAGGATGTTGAATATTATCAAATGCTTCTGCATCTATTGAGATCATCATGATTTTTAGCCTTCATTTTGAGAATGTAGTCTTTCACATTGATTGATTTGCAGATATTGAACCATTCTTGAATCCCTAGCATAAATCCCACTTGATTATGGTGAATGATTCTTTTAATGTACTGTTAAAATCAGTTTGCTAATATTTTGTTGAGGATTTTTGCATCTATGTTCATAAGGAATATCGTGCTATAATTTTCTTTTTTCATAGTGTCTTTTTCTAGTTTTGGTATAAGGTAATGCTGGCCTGTATAATGAGTTTGGAAGCAGTCCCTCATGCTTTTTAGAAGAGTTTGAGAAGGATAGTACTCTTTGGCTCTGTGATTTCTGTTTGGCACTTTTTAACTTTCTTTGTTTAACTTCTCATTGTCACACATTGTTATTCTAACCTCAGTGGGTATCTTTATGATTATTATTTAGAACTATCAGGTAAATAGCTTATCTCTATTTCATTAAAATCTTTTGGAGATTTATTATGTTCTTTTGTTTGGAATATAATCCTTCGTTTCTTTAAATTTCTTGACTCTCTGTGTTGGCTTTTGCACAAAACAGCCACCTATACCAGTCTTGACAGAGGCTTGTATAGGAAATGAACCTCATCAATCTACTTGGCCAGAGCTCTTGGTTGTCTCTCAAACCCTTGTGATTATCTGAGCTACATTCTTTGTTCTTAGTGGCTCCCAATAGTTGACAGTGTGCCAAGACCTAAAGGGAGGATCACAATTCAGCACCTAGATGCAAGCTGATTGGAAGCCAGACCTCAGGCAGCATCTGGGAAAGTATGTAGTTAAAGCCCTTCCAGAGAGAAACTGAGAGGTGGGCATTTTTGCCTGCTCCCTCTGTGCTGGGAGTGTAGCTGCTGGGTGTTGCTACTAAGCTGGTTAAGCACTGTGTCTTTGTTTGCCACAGTCCCGTGGGACTTGTGAATGCAAGCCTCTTTGGCTGTCAGAGCTGGACAATCAGAGACCCATCTTGCAGCAGTCATGAAAGCAGGGGTGCCAGATGTGTGTAATAGCTCCCTCCAGGAAGATATTGGTAACCCCATAGTATACTATAGGGAGAAGGTGGGGGAGGGGTATGCCTGTTTCCCTAGTTTCTGGGGAGGATCACAGGTTTCTCTTAGATGTGTACCAAATTAGAAGCCAGATCCTCAGGCAGCAGCTTGCAAATTCTGCAGGTGGACCCTTTCAGGGAAAGACTGGGAGATGGGCAATTGTTCCTGTTCCCCCTGCCCTGCACCCTGGGGGCATAGCTGTGGCCCTGCTCCCACCCATTAACTACTGGTTCTTTTTTTTACTAGTCTCCTGGGCCTCCTAGACACCTCGTTGGCTTTCAAAACTAGGTATTTTGAGGGCTCTTCCCTCAGGTGGGAGTCTTAAAAGTTGGGCTGCTAAATGTGGAATCTAAATCCTTCCCTTCCCATGGAGAAGCTAGGAGTTGGGAGTTCTCTCTCAGTTGCATGGCTCCGTGCTGGGTTTATGGTGAGAGTGTGCCGCAACCTTTCCTACCCATTCAGTTTGGGTATTTTCTCATTCACCTGATACGTAGGAGTCGCTGGGCTAGGTTCCCGATCGCATTTACTAGCAATCACTTCTTGCATAACTGTACGTTCAGTGTGTCTGTGGGTGTAGGGGAGTTCAGGGACCTCCATCTGGGTTGACCCCCTGCTAAAAGCATCCTGTAGGTTGAGTACACTTGTTCCATGGGGTAGATATGTGGAGAAAACCTGTGGAGATTATGTCTGCATTGGGCATCTAACGATGTTATATGGATCTTGGAAAAGGTTGAAAACAAATTATTTTCTCCACATCATTAGAATGCCAGCCTCTTTTATCAAAGTAAGACACTTCGTTCAAAGTAGATGTCAGTGTTCTAATTCTAAACCTATGCAAGTTCATTACTCTAGTCAAATATCCTTTTGATTTTTCTGCTTTTCTTTATCTACTGATCAGATTTCAACGAATAAGTGATATCATTTTTTGATCCCAAGAAAAGGCAAACTGAAAAAGAGCATTGCAGAGTGATCTCAGTCTGTGCTAAGGTTAACATCCCCAGAATCTCAGTGGCTTGAGACAATAAAGGTTTATTTCTTCCTTGTGCAAAGTCTAGTTTAGATTGGGCAACCTCCCAAGGGAATTCTTTTCCATACAGACCCAGGCAGCTTTCACCTCATAGCTCTACCTTTGTGGTCCCAGCCAAAGGCAAAAGAAATTGCTCAGAATGTACACTTGCTATTAAATGCTCCAGCCCTGCAGTTTTGCATAATTCTCAGTCAGACTCCTTTGGTTAAAATCAAGGCCTCACCCAGCTACAAAAGAATTGAGAAATGAGATGTTGCTTGGTGGTCAGAAAGGAGGGAATTAGATGTGAGTAAGCACTAGAAAAGTCTCTGCCACGTTTTGTTTTTCCAGGTGGCAGACGTAGGAAAGAATAAACTTAGGAGAAACATGTACAGTAGGTAAAAAGATTAAGAAATGTATTTAATTAAAAATGTAATGCAAGTACCTAAAACTTCAGTTATCCTATTTTATACAGTGAACTCTGAAAAACATATTTTTTAACACTTACCTTGCTTTTCAGTTGAAGATCATGATTGTGGATGTGTGTGCAGTACCTAACTCTGTTCAAACATGTATGCTCGTACATCAGAGAGCTGATCTAAAGTATCTCAATAATTACAAGTTTGAAAAATCCCTATTGTTGAAAATTACAAACCCAAGGGCCTATAATTCACAGAATGCTAGTTTTGCTGTTCACTTGATATATTTTATTAAATTTGACAGAAGGAAAATTCTTTGTAGGGCCATTGAGGTAATTATTTCGTAATAAATGTAGATGAAATTGGTAGGTGACATGGTAACCTGAAATTAAGTATCATTATCACATTTATGCTAAGAGTAGTTCCTAAGGTTTTAAGCATTGACTTATTTTAAGTCCTTTTTACATCAAAACCATTTTCAAGGAAATAATAAACTATTGATAAGTTTCACTCTTGGAGTGTACAATGAGGAAAAAAATTTGAGAAGATCAAACCCCTTAATTATAACAGATTTTTCCTAACTTCCCTTTAACTTCTGATATTTTTATTCTAAAACAGGAAGGAAAATGAACTATGTAAGTCTTGAATCCTAGATCTTAGTCGCTCTTAGTGACTACCGGATCCTGGTTTTCTTCCCTGGAACTTCATTGTGATGAAGTCTTTTTACTGGTGCCTCTTCCTCTGGTCAACATCTAGGGTCAAGTGCCTCCAAGTCTCTTTTCTCTCCCTGTACATGCTTTTTCTGGGTCAGCCAATCAAGTCCTTGGTACTAAGTGCCATCTGTACGCTGATGTATCTCACAGATAGTATACCTCTAGCCCTGACATTTCCCTGAACTCTAGATTTATAAGCAGTTGCCTACTTAATATTTCTACATAGGTAGCTAATAGACACAACAAATTTGAGCAGGTGGCAAATTGATTTTTTTTATTCTTTCCTATGCTTCCTATTGCTTTGGGCAAGAAACCTAGGCGATGTATTGGTTTCCGTTTTTCCTTCACCACTATCCACTGTGTCCATCTCATCAGCAAGTCTTTGGGCTCTTCTGTTGAATCCGATCACTCCTCTCCTTTACTGCCATCTACCAGCCAAAGTCACATTTATTCTCATTCAATTATTACCAATAGCCTGGTCTCCGTCTTCATTCTGAAAACCCACATTACACACAACAGCCCAGGTGGATGGGGCAAAGGAACCAGGTCACATCGCACTCCTGCTTAAATTTCCCAATGATTTTCCAAGCACTTAGACTAAAATCCAGGCTTTCACCACAGCCTTCATGGCCCTTTATGACTTTGCCTTTGAATACTCCTGACCGCATGTTGGTCTCATGGTCCTCCTGCCTGTACTGTGGCAACTCTTCCTCATTGTCTGTACTTTGATGATCATGCTGACCCTGTTTGCACCTCAGGACCTTTGCACTGGTTTTTTCCAGTGTCCAGCCTACATCTTTCCCAGATTTTCATATACCTATCATTCAGGCTTCATATCAAAAGCCACCTCCCTAGAGATGCCTTCCTTGATACTACTGCCATTACCACGTAACCTATTCTATCTCCATAGCAGAGGGGCTCAAAATGATGTAAAACATTGGTCTAAAAATTGCCCAGCAGCCAAAATGAACAAGTCAGAGAACAGAGACACTGTAGTCACTGTCTACAAGGTTTCACCCTTAGAAGCCATTCTGTGCATCCTCAGCTTTCATAGGCTGAGACAGGAAATGGAGGTCAAGCTAATGGAAGGGAAAAGTACTCAGATAACAGGGACAAATTAAGGAATATGGATCCCAGAAGTATAGTCAAGAAGCCAATAAGAGTAATCAAATCATCATTTTAAAATGTAATTTTCTTGGCTGTGTTTAAAATGAATCCACTGCATTAATTCATGTAGATTAGGACAAAGGAAGAATACACCACTAACATTACAAAGGACAGAGAGGTCTTGACGTTACAGAGATAGAGGGTAAGTAGAAAGCATAAGATTCTCTGATGAGAAAGCATGTTAGAAAACAGTGCTACTTACAGCAGTAAAGAAGTTAGAAAGGAGAGAACTTACAAAAACAGTAATTTTGCTTATTTTTTTATTATTTCACCTTTAGGTTTGGGCCAGAAATAAATACAACATGGCAAATAAAATTAGAACTAGAGTGAGATATTAAGAGTGGAAATATAAACTTGGGACTTATCTCCATACACAGGGTGGTTAAAATGGCAGCTGCATTCAGCGCATTTCTTGGCGTCCTGCAGAGGTAAAGTATACATATAGCTGAGGCAGAGTTAGGGGCAGCCTCACAGAGTTTGCAAAAATAGTTCACAAGCCAACAAGCTATGTTCTGTATCAGGGGCCAACAAACCCAGCCTATGGGCCAAATTCAGACTGCCATTTAATTTTGTATGGATGGCAACCTAATACTTTTACATTTTTTAAATGGTTGAAAAAAAGTACTACATTATGACACGTGAAAACTTTGAAATTCACATTTAAGTGTCTGTATATAAAGTTTCACTGCAATAGTCATGCCCACCTGTTTACGTGCTGTCTATGGCAGCTTTTGTGCTATAATGTGGTTGAGTAGTTCTGACTGAGACCTAAAATATTTACTCTCTGTAAATATGTGTCTGTATATAAAGTTTCACTGCAATAGTCATGCCCACCTGTTTACGTGCTGTCTATGGCAGCTTTTGTGCTATAATGTGGTTGAGTAGTTCTGACTGAGACCTAAAATATTTACTCTCTGGCCCTTTGCAGAAAGAATTTGTAACTCCTCTTCTCAAAAACAGATCTAGGGAAGAAGTTTTGTGGCTGGGTCCTGTAACTAAACTAGCAAGAGGGAAAAAAGGGAGCCAATAGGAGATTATCAAAAGTTGGATGTGCATGCACCCAGACAGCTGTGTCATGGAAGCTGAGGTTATAGAGTCCAAAAAGGAGTGAGCTGGCTAAGCCACTAGAGAGCTTCAGAACACTGCTAGAGGACTCCTGCTGGGCTTTGTGTAAGTGACCATGTGCCAAGGGGTATGCGAAGCCACAGGACCAAAGAAGCACAAAACATCTTCATGGAACATGATTTCACTCCAGGTTTTTGGAAGCTGCCGAGGCTGGGGGAACAATTTAAAAAGAAATAGCCATTTTACTAAACAGAATGCAAAATTTGAAAATGAAATTTCATATTAAGATCAGGAGGTTAAAGACATTTCAAATTTGAAATAAGGTGGTGTGAGGTTGTAATCCCAGAGTTGTAAATTCACTTTTCTCTGTCATTAAGGGTACTTTAGTGGAAAGGTTTGAAAAAAACAGCATGGAATACTCTAGAGTGTTTCTGAGAGAAGATAGTTGTCACCATGCAGGGCATGAAGTCAACCTGGGAATCAAGTTTATAACTCTCCCTGTCACCTTGTCTGTTGGTGTTTCTTTGCAACACCCTTATTGGGAAGGCTTCTGAGACGTGTGTTTAGTTCAGCATGATCAGCAGTGTGTTCTAATGCTGGGGGAGGTGGTACATGGCAGTTTGCTAATGATTCATCATTAATATGGGAATCTAAATTTTTTAATTTAATGAGGTAACATTGATCAGTAACAACTTTCACGCGTGCAATGTTATACATCTGCATGCTCCATTGTGTGCTCACCACCTAAAGCCCAGTCTCCTTCCATCCCATATATTTGACTCTGTTTACCCTCTTCATCCTCCTTGACCCCTTTTCCCCTCTGGTAACCACTATATTGTTGTCTGTGTCTATGAGTTTATTGTTTGTTTTTTGTTGGTTTTTTTTTTTTTACATCGTATATATGAGTAAAATCATATGGTTCTTGTCCTTTTCTGCCTGAGTTATTTCACTTAGCACGATACTCTCAGGATTCATCCATATTACCACAAGTGGCAATATGTTTTTATGACTGAGTAGTATTCCATTGTATGTATGTACCACATCTTCTTTGTTCAATTATCAGTTAAAGAACACTTAGGTTGTTTCCAGGTCTTGGCTATTGTGACTAATGCTTCAATAAACTTAGGGGTACATATATATTTTTACAAATAAATGTTTTCAAGTTTTTCAGGTAGATATCCAGAACAGGGATTGCTGCATCATATGATAGCTCTAAATTTTTTTTTGGGGGGGGGAACCTCCATACTATATTCCATAGAGGCTGCACCAATTTCCATTCCCACCAAGCAGCTTACAAGGATTCCTTTTTCTCTACATCCTCTCCAACACTTATTTCTTGTTTTATTGGTAATAGCCCTTCTAACAGGTGTGGAGTGGTATCTCATTGTGGTTTTGATTTGTATTTCCCTTATAGCTACTGAAGTTGAGCATCTTTTCATATATCTGTTGGCTATCTGCATGTCCTCTTTGGAAAAATGTTCAGGTTCTCTACCCATTTTTTTATTGGATTGTTTTTTCACTGTTGAGTCATATCTGTTCTTGATATATTTTGGATATTGACCCTTATCAGAAGTATCACTTGCAAATGTTTTGCCATTCAGCTGGTTGCCTTTTTGTTTTGTTGATGGTTTCCTTTGCTGTGCAGAATCTTTTTAGTTTGATGTCCCATTCATTTATTTTTGCTTTTACTTCCCTTGCTTTTGGAATTAGGTTAAGAAAAAAATCTCTATGAGACTAAGTTTCATAAGTTTAGTGCCACTGTTTTTGTCCATATATTTTATTTTATCAGGTCTTATATTCAAGTCTTTAATCCTTTTTCAATATATTGGGAAAATTCGAAAGCCACACGCAGAAGAATGAAACTAGACTATCTGAGACCATACACAAAAGTTAACCCAAAGTATCTAAATCTTTATTTGACACATTTTTCAGACTGTTCAACCTCTCAGTCATATTTAATATGTTTACCACCTATTTGCAAAGCCATAATTGCCCTTACATCTCTGTCTTCAAGGGCTATCAACTAAAACTAATATTTTTACCATAAAGGAACCCATGAAGATTTTATGGTATCAATCATCCCAGTCAATTCAGTCTTTTCTTGACCCCCACAAGATACACAGGTGAAGGGGAAATTAAAAGGGCACTGTATTCCATGTGAAAATGTTTACTATTTTATTCCACAAGGAACAGGATGGTATTTAAACAAGAGAACAGCAAAACAATAGAAAAATAAACAAAAAACTGAACTGAGTGAAACTGGGCAAGAATATTTGGAATAATAATGGGAACAGTTCAGAAGAGAGACAAAGCGGACTAAACAGGTTTAGGACAAAAAATGTGTAGAGATGGAAAGAAATTCAATAAAATTTTCTGAAGTAGACTCATTAGAATCTAATAACATATTAGATGTAGGAGAAAATTAGAGTAAATGATGAATACAAAGGTCTTTGCTTTACCAGCGGGGTAGGTAGAGACATAAACTACTAAATGGGGAAGGTAGGAAGGAGGATTGTTCTCAGGCGGATGCTGATCACTTGCTCCTTTGCTCCTGAGTCTGTGCTTCTTCCTTCCCCCAAGTTCCTCAGCATCACTAAGAACTGCCTTACCTGGGCTCCCTACTTTCCAGGCAGGTTTGGGCAATGGCAGATGCTGGGGTAAGACCAGAGGATTGGAAGGTGGGGTGAAGCTGGAAGGTGGGGTGAAGCGAGGATGTTTCTTCCTCTCTCGCTTTGCCTCAGGCAGCATTTCTCATTGTGACCAGATCTTTTCCAAGATTTCAGCTTCCATCAGACAAGCTTTCTATCTTTGGTTTCAGTTCCCATAGTGGCCACAGCTCTAGCCTCAGCTATAGTTCTAGCTCTAATTGGGTGACCTTGCTGTCTAGATTCTGGAAACTTCATCTTTTCTTTTCATCCCTCCTCCCCTGTAGGTGATAGCGGCTTCCTGCTGTCGCTGATCTCCAGGTGGTCTCGCCATTTCCATGTTAGCTGCTTGTCTCATTTATCAACTAATTCCCAATGTTAAATTTTCCATTTGAAATACCTAGACCAGTTTATGTACTTGATTGGACCCTGACTGATATAGTAATGAATTTAGTTTTAGATAGATTGAGCCTGAGGTGAGTTTGGGGCTCCTTGGTCAAGATATTTAGCAGAAGCTTGGACATAGTTACTGAAGACCTGGCGACAGGGACCGGTTTGGAAGTCAGCAACATGTAGGCAGTGTTTGGAGCCACGGGGTTAGATTTCTCCAGTGGGATGATGAGATGAGAAGATTAAACCAAAAAGACTAAATAGTGGGCTAACACCTGAAATGCCAATATTTTTAATTTAGGCCAAGAAAGAACTTAAAAAGTGGCTGAAAATGAGCAGCCAGAGAAGTAGAAAACCCAGGTTAGGAATGTCACGGAAGCCAAACAAGAAACAAAATTCCTAAAGGAAAGGGAGCAGTAGAGTTAAACTCGGTGGAAATAGCAGATGGAACGCATACAAAAGGACCCAGTTAATAAGACAAACACTCCCTTGAATCTAGCAACGGGACTGTATTGCTGCTCTTATCAGAACAATTACAATGTAGTGGTGGGGAAGAAACAAGAGTACAATGAGTTAAGATGGAAGTGGGAGAAGGTTGAAGCCATCAATGAATGTGACTTTTTCAGGATATGAAGACCTTGAGAGAAAGAATACCTTCAGTTGGAGGGAGAAGGGCTGAAGAAATGAAAGGCATGGATACTGAAGATCTCACACAAGTAAGAGGGAATGGATTCAAATGTATACGTGGAACAGTTATCCATTTGAAAGAAGAGGGAGGGTGATAAGGTTGGTGAAGATACAAACACATTCTTAGGATTTTTCTAGTTCTGCCTTTTCTAACATGGTATTATCAGCGAGTATCCACCATGTATGAAGTTCTCTAAAATGAACAAAAGTATCATTTACTTTTATTCTCTTATTCTCTCACCTATTCACAGTTCCCCTTTAAAGCGAAAAAAAAAAAAAAAAGTTGGAGAAGGAATCACATCACCTTTGTATAAATCACATGCTTGAGGCTGTGTTACCTTTTCTCTAAATGTCTAGCAAAACATGAAAATTCCATATACAATGACTGATATTGACATCTTCATCTTGAAAAATGAGACATATTATAAAAATGAGCTTTTCCTAAGTGCTGATCTGTCAAATTTTTTCTCATCATGACATTTAAAATTTATCCTTAGCAACTTTCAAATATGCAATACTGTTATCATTAACTAGTCATGCTATACATTAGATCCCCAACACTTATAACTGGAAGTTTGTCCTTCTTGATCACCTTCTCCTATTTCACCCATCCCCCACTGAAATGTCTTAACTGAGAAAGTTGTAGTCCCATCTTTTACAGATGCTAAGCTACCTGAAAATACTGGGGAGAAAACCAGTTTCCTTTATTTTATTTATATACGTTGTATCACATATAGGAAATGTATAGCTATTTGTGGAAGGCCATCAGATTTTTGTATAACTACCCTAAAGCTGTAAATTATACTACAATGTGTGTGTCTGTTGTAGCTGTAAATCAATCCCCACAAGAATAAAAGTTTGAGTAAATAATGTCCAGGTACCAAGCAATAGACTGAAGGGAACCAGTGTTTTCAGATGTATATTCTATTTCGTTGATAAAGTGAAACGAATATTTTAAAAATAAATTAAATAACCAAGAATAGGGGTAATTAAAAAGGATAATGGGCAATGTGTAGTGCTTGGTATATATCAGGCTGTGTTGGCCATACTTTACACATTTAACTTATTTCATCCTTAAAACACAGCCCTACGGGCAGACAACATTACCTCCATTTCACAGATGAGGAAACTGAGGATTCAGGAATTTGCCCCAGGCTACTCTCAGTCTAGTGGGATGCAGTCAGGCTGGCTCTAAAATCTCCACTCTTAACCACTTAATAGTGTAATTTACAGCTAAACCGGTTAGTGTCTTAGATGTAGTTACAAACATAGGTTTCAAAATTGTTTTTTTTTAAAGACCATCATTTGGGGGTGAAGTTTAAAGTGTTGCTTTTTTTTCCTAACTATATCTCTAAAGAAAAAAATTTCCACAAATACTTTTGAAGTTTTTTAATGCGTGAAAAGAACATCCCAGAAACAGAACAGGTATTGGCTTATTAATGATGAAGCACTATATAAAGAGCCCCCTCCCTGCTTAGTAAATAGGAATATAGTGTAAAGGAGGTGAACACTTTAGGATTAAATGCAAACCCTAAAGTTGTATACAACATTCATATATGGCTTATAGCAATATTTTCATAATGACGTATATGACATTTATACTTATTTGTAAGATGCTTTTGACTCAAAAGGTAACCAAAATGCTAAAGAGGTAGTTTTGCCAATGCAAGGTGAGAAAAAGGCTTGACCTTGCTTTGTTTTTTTTCCTCAGAAATCTGCAACTATTTCTTTTTGTTCTAATTTTCTTCTGGATCACCCAAAAAGATAATGATGCTTTTATAAGTGGCCAATCAAAACCCTTTAAGAACTTATTCCCCCAAGGTGACAATGACATCTTTTAATCAGCCACTCTGAAAGTCCCCTGGGGGTTTTTCATAGCGTCCCTCTCTGTCTTGGACATGACGTATGTGGCTCAAAGGAGACCTGTTAAGATCTGACCAGCAGTTGCAGGCATTCTTCCTGTTTGTTTTCTCAAATTCTCTTCTATGGTGACCCAAGAATATTGGTTGGTGCCCTCATTCTAAGTCAGGGTCTGCTTTAAATAATTCTTATACATATGTTGAAGTGAACGTTTGAAAAATTCTCCAGCTGGCCTGTGAAATTGGATGATGAGTACTACAAGTGACTGCATGTAATTCCTCATGTGTTTTCAGTTGTTTCATGAAGTCATCACATCTTAGACTCAAAGGGGGTTTTGGCTTCTGACTGTCAGAAGCCACATGGTGCTTTATCTGTGTGACAGAGTGGGGAAGGTCTACTGATATTCAAATTCTTTGATGCCTGTCATTTGACCCTAGGTACAAACTAGCTTCTCCTATCCTTACAATGAGAAGTAAGCCCACGGAGAAAAGTTCCAAGGGGCAAAACAAAACATTTGTTAGTTCGCAACACTAGAACAGTCATTTACCGGACAATGGTTAGGAACCACTAAAAACAAAGTGACATCATATTAATCAGGTATGACTTGTTACACATAAGAGCATAAATATACAGTAAATAAGAGGTTTATACGTAGCCCCAGTAGAATATGTACACATTAGAGCCGCTGTGAAACTGAGCAGAAATACCTTCAGTGTAGCCTCAGCTAAAAGCAGTTTCCACACACAACAGGTTGAAGGTAACAGATGCTGAGAACAACATGTGGTAACAGTAAGCAGATATCCACATACACTTATCCTTGACAATGCACAACGTAAGAAATAAAGGGCACAAGTGAAATAGCACTTCGCCTGCCGAGCATCTTCTTTCCCATAAATATGCACACGTCCGTCCTCTGGTGGTGGTCTGCAGCCTCACGCCTCCCCATGGGGGCGCCAGAATCCCTCAGCGCACCCTGAGCCAAGTCACGTGCTGTTCACTTACTCCTGCTCCCATCCATGCAGGTCACGAGCTCCCACCTTCACAGTCTCTAGATGCAAATCAAAGCATAAATAACGGACCATGCTTGTGGCTCCTTCCTTTCACAACGTTACTAGGAACAGATACTGGTCAGAGCGGCACAAAGGCTGCACACCAGTGTCCAGGAGTGGAGAGTAGCTTTGTGCACTTTTGCAAAAAACAACACCCTCCCACCCCAATCCACCCGACGCGTCTTATTTTACTGGTCAGCCCTGTCTGTGGCCAGGAAGACGCTGTGCTGCTCCTGGGCTCGCTCCGTCAGCTTCCTCCTCTTCTTCTTGTTCTTCTTCTCCTTAGCCTTTGGCGCTCTCCTCCCTACAATGGGAGAAGGAGAAAGAAATGAAAACGTGTCAGAAAAGGCTCTTTCTCGAGGAAAGAAAACATTAAGAATTTTACACAAAGCCCATCTGGAAAACATCACCTATGGAAAAAGCAGCCTCAAAGAGAAAATTGTTCACATTAATTTTGATGGAATAATAATAATTTACTAAATTGGATATGCTGTCTAAAATAGAGACTGATCATCCTGTTACAGGGAACTGGCATATTTAAAAACCTCCCAGCGGCCTGATCAGTCTTGCAAATATCATCCTGCCGCAAAAATTCCATTTATCCCCTCCTACTTTTAACAATGCAACCTTTTACTAGACATCTTTACATCTTTCTACTGCTCCACATGTCAGTGGATTGAAAGAAAATAAGCATCTACCTACAGTAAATATACCAGAAATTTCAAACTCCCCTCTCTCCCAGCCCCATGAGAGAAACAAATGTCTTGCTTTTAACATCATTCCCTTCATATTTAACAAAGGCCAATATATGAAATGACATATGTGGAACACTTCTTTACTTTCTGTAAAAATTCATGAGGACATCATTCATTACGTGGGTTACGGCTTCTCATAGAAATCCCCCAGACAAGCTGTCCTTATTATTCAGACCAAGAAAAATGTTTGTTTCTGAAGAACTGGTGGTATGTGTCTTCCTACCAGAAAATCACACCATCTTATCCCATTTCTCTTCTTTGCCTTAGTCACTAGGTAGCTCAGACCACAAGCTAAATAAGTTGAGGTTTCCCTCCATCGGGAGTTTTTAGATGCAGTTTTCCCTTTGCCTCTGCTGTATTTTCCTTCTTACATTTTATGGTTATGGATTATAGTCCCAATCAGGTCTCGGCATTTCTTTGCAGGTATTTATAAAAGAGATTGTGAGAAAAAGGAACACAGACATTTGCTTTAGGTCCATATTTCTCTTTGGGTCCCAAACACATAGCAGTAGTAGGAGTTTTAAAACGGAAAAGAGCTCTAAATGTCACCTGCATTTTACAGGAAGTCACCACCATACACCTCCATACAATGTCTCACAGGAAGAGAGAACTTAAATTTTGTAGAACTACACGATAAAATCAGAAGTAGGGCAGGTAGGAGAAGAGCTGGCAGTAGGATTCTTTCCAGTCTACTGAGGAAAAAGCTTTTATCACAAGAAAAAGAATAACTTGTTTTTAATAGAACACTACAGTAAAATAATCAGAATATGATCACACCCTCATATTAAATTATGAAGGTCCCTGAAGTTAACTTCTGGTTCTCATTAAATTCTGGCATTAATGTTATAATGGCATTTTGCCATCTTTAAATATAGTTAATCCTACCCAACGAAACTTTAGTCCAAGCCATCATTAATCAAAAAAACAGTAAAGTTACAACTATTTAGTAACACTATATCTAATATGAGATACATCTAATGAGGGCAGAGAGATGAAATACTTAACACAAAATAGCATATTTTAAAAGAAGCTTCAATTATAAAGTTTTATGAAGGTTTTCTTAGTTCTACATTTTCTCTAAACAAGACTCCTTTAAAAAATCATTGACTACATTGTAAAAATTAATTTGGTTTATGTTTTATTTTTTTAGAGGCTGGAGTTTCTTTTAAAAGCAAATTAAGTGAATGGAAAATAATGCCAACATTCCTTGATTTTAAGATGTATTCTGTTAAGATAAAAATATACTGAATATGTTATTTAAAGAAAGCTTTTCACAGTCACCATTTCAATTCTTCATATAAATAATGTAGTTGAAAGTTAAATGTGTATTACTTTTACTAACAGCAAATCTAAGCTAAATTACTGGAATCTCATTTTAAGAGAGGGTCAATTTCATGTCATTTGCCTAATATATTCTGATGTAATTGTCAATATCAAATGGTCTTTGGGTTTTCTGTCTGATATAATATGGTGTGATAGGGAAGTTATTCAATATTTGCATAAAACTGTGCATACTGTGGCCAAAAATTTAGCAATGCTTCTGAAAACTTATATAATTTTTAAGATCATATGATTATTCTTTTGGCAATAACTTATATGGTACCGGTTCCAACTAGAGATGTTTTGGGAGACCTAATTACAACCCTAAAGTTTTTCCTTCACACTCTCTTTTAAATGGCATCTCTGTGCTATTGGTTCATTGCTTGGTTTTGTCTTCAGTCAGCCCCATCTCTTATGTATGCTATGTTGTAAATACCAAAGAATTAAGATGGTCAGCCAAGATTTGACCATGGATAGGCCTAAATTAACCTAAAATATTTTGTGGTCTGTAGTAGGTTGTTCTGACTTTAAGCCCAACTCAAAGTGATAAAATATTAAAAACATATCCTAACATAAGGTATAAAAAGGGTCTTGCATATATTTTCTTCTGAACTCTAAGATTTTCAAACATAAGAAATGAATCAGTAAGATTAAATCCAAAAAAAATTATATATATATATATATCCCTGGTCTAATCTATATATTTGAAAATGTCACATTGAACATACAGGCATGCTAATTAGTGTTTCCACCTAACTTCTTTACATCTGAGGATATGAGATGATCCTCAGAGAATGACTTCTAGACTTTTAGATTCTTTTGCATTTTCAAGAACATTCATTCACCTTGCATAGGAAGCATTCAAAGGCAAGCATGATGCCCATTATCCAAAGACTAATTTATCTCATGGATTTAATTCTCGCTTTTCAGTTCACAAGAGAAGAGAAGACTTGGAAAATACCCTCCCTGAGATCTGCAAAAAAGGTTTCAATTTTAGGAGAAGACTGTCGGCCTCCAGGTATGTCCAATCCTAATGACAAATTCTGCATAAATTGTCCTGAGTGCTTTAAGAATGCAGTGGCCTTGACGAATCAACTGAGTGACTCTTCAGGTAGAATCTGATCAACAGAGCAGATCTTTTCAGCACTGTTGTGTGTACACAAGAAGACAACTGGCCCAGATACTGCAGTTTTTAAGGAAAGCAATGTGGTTTCATAGAGAAAGGCCTCCTCTAGGAGGAAGGAACCCTGGTAGGTAGACATTCTCGTGATGGAGATGTCTGGTAAGATAGTATATGTGTGAATCTCAGTTTCTACATTTATAGTATGAAGATGCTACATCATCTTCCACTAGAAAGTTATGAGACACCATGTGAAATGATTGTGTTTCTAAGCTGAGAGGAGGATGTGTAAGACACCACTAGGAAGACAAGAGTATCATCAAAATGAACAGTTAGAAAAGTATTATCAAAGCCCCAATGACCACATAATTACATTAACTTGCACACATGTGGAAATGGTCCAGAAGGATAACCTATCAACTCTTCTGCAGAGAAAGGTGAACAGTCCCTTATGGAAATACTCCCAGCATCCAGCTGTAGATTACCGCTATTAGAATCAGAAATATTTTGAACCAAAATATCGGGCAGACTCACAAATTACATGAAGCTGTGAAAATACTGACTCCACTATCAGTCAGACATGAATTTCATTCTTTTGTAAGCTCCCAAATACAAGGAAGGTCTTCAAATGTTTTGTTTTTTTTTTTTTTCTCTTACTAGTTTTAGGTAAAAGTCTTTTCATCATTGAAATAATGGTTCTTATACATACATAGGTAAGACACAAAGGTTGTTAAGAGTTTCAGTAATGACTACTAAGTGTTTTAAAGAAGACTTCAATGGTAAGTACAATGAAAGAAAACTGAAGAAAAAAATCAGTATCTGTGATTAGGAAAAAAGATAAAAACCTTTCACTCTCCATCCACATACACTGGGGAAGGTAAGTAGCTATTATGACAAATGCAATAAATTGTAATTACCATTGTTATAGCCACAACTATAATGACAAAGGTAATCACTTGGGGCCATTTTCTATTAAATTTTAATAAGTTTGTGATGCTAATTTGAAACCTGGGCTGTATTTCACTGTATTTATGAAATTCACCAGGGAGACTTGGGGATCACCTCAAAGAGATTCAGTCATCCTTCAAAGCAGCAAAAACTGAGGAACAAGAAGCCTCTGTAACCAACTGGTGAATCCTGTCGTGCTTCAGAGAATATGCTGGAGAAGGAACATAAAAGGTTGCTTCCTAGTCTGAAGTCACAAAGACCGAGTTGTAGACAATGAATAGCAATTGGGCTATTACTTTCTCTCAAATGGACAACTTGAGTTTGCCCAAGAATGAGTAGCAACAGAGATTTATTTATCTAAGAGTGATTGATGATCCTTTGGAAAAACTCCAGCTGGTTCCTAAAATATTTTAAAAGCTCACATAAAAATAGACAAAAGACTTAAATACAATTCAGACAGGAAATAAAAATAGCTAATAAATATGCTTAAACAATCAAACTTCACAATTAAACCACCAATGAGTTGCAAAGATTCTTAAAAGTAAAAATATCTAAAGATAGTGAGAATGTGGTGAGACAGGCAGCAGGATGCAGTTTCAGAATATAAAATTCATACATAAGCCTTTCTGAAAAGCCATTTGGCAAGGTGTAAAAGCATTAAAAATGTTCATAACTTGTAACTTAGATCTAGGAATCTATCCTAGGAGAATAATCCAAACTTGGACAAAGATTTATGCACAGAAATGTTTACCATAACTCTGAAAAACTTGTAAATTACCTAACTATCCTTTTACAGTTTTTCCCGACCTCTTCTTTTTTTATGATTACTGAGGTAATAAAGTGTGTTTTCAACTCTAAAGAAGGATTTTGTATTTTAAGGCCACAGCAATTAAATTTATTTCCAAGAATAATGTGCATGTCTTTAAAACTTATAAATGGGTATAAGAAAAACTCTGTAATACAAAAGCAGATTCTTTAGGGAAGTGGTCAGTCATAATTGGATCTAAGATAGAAAGGCTTAAGGACTACTGACCTAAACACTTCAGACCTTAAGAATATGAAAACAGACTCATAGAGACAGAGGCCAAAGGGATGTTTGCCAGAGGGGAGGGGGGCAAATGGAAAGGGTGAAGAGGAAAATAGTCAATAATATTGTGATAAGCTTGCATGGTGACAGATGATGATTAGAATTTTGGGGTGATCACATTGTAAGGTATAAAATGTTGAATCACTACATCGTACACCTAAAACTAATATAACTAATACAATATTTGTACCAACTATACTTAAATTATTTTTAACAAGTTTGTTCATGAAGCTTCTTTTATCTAGAAAGGAATTCAAGTAGGCCAATATGAGATTTACTGGAATCTACCACAGTACAGTCTACATAGTCTAATCTAAAAATCTCCCCTGTCCATAATAATTCAGAATAACATATCTTAATGGTGATTTCCATCCATGAGACAGTTAGCTTTTGAATAAGTAAAGCAAATTAATCCATTTGGCTCTTTATTTATAGTACAAAGTTTCTAAATTGGCATGTTTAGTAATATTTTTTAAAGAAATAACACCCTTTCCACTAAAAACATTTCACAGATAGATGTCTTTGGAAAGGAATGGTAAATCCTTCAATGGTCACTTGATGACCAATCAGATTTTCTTTGAGGGGAAAAAACCTAGAGATAATATATTTTAAAGTGTAGAAAAATATAGCAAGCTACTTAAAAAGGGAACTCTATTTGGCAACCTGAATTTCAAGTTGTAACTTAAACTTTTCCAAGTGCTCACTTAGTCATTTCATCTTTATAGAAGTGCATGTGATTTAAAAATCTATACTCAATCTGGAGGTAACTTACAAGTCATTGTTCATCTTACAAGGGTACTGGTGGAGAGTGACAACCATCCCAAATCAAAAACTGACAAAATGCATGTCTCTAAACATACAAACATGAAAACCATTCAAAATTCAGAATTACTACTATATAGATTTATACTAATTTGTAAAAACTAATTCAATAAGCCAGTTCTGACTGTGTCTTACTGTTCTTCTAACTGTAAAAGTTTGCCATATTTTTATTGCAAAAAGAATAGTATAAAATGGCTCTCTTTAAGACTGCTCATCCTTTATCATTAGGCATGAGATCTCTTACCTGTTTTGTAAAAGGAAGTCCACTTGGCTTTAACATCTTGTTTCATATTCAAAACAATAAAGTTCAAAGAAAAGCTAATTTTGAAGATCACCTGAACTGTTCTAAATTAGACCACTGCTAAAGTTTCCTGCATATGGTATTTCAAAATTTCCTGATTTTATAGCCCTGAAGAAAATCATTGTTCTTCAGGCATATAACACGACTTCTAAAGGGGCAATAAGATATTCCCAAGACCCTCTCAACTCACTTGAAGTGATAAGGACTACAGAAAAGTAATCTGAATGAGAGTTGGGTTTGTTCCATATAATGTTGACCACTCCAGTTGATTTAATTTATGTTCTTAAATATCTGATACCTCTAACAGGGAAAAAAAAAAAAAAAAATCAGTTCAAAGACAAACTTCTATGGAGTTTAAGATAGGTGAGAATAAATAAACTAGGATAGGTGGTTTCAAAAATATCCAAAGTTCTTTTTATAAATCCTTTAGGTTCATTATAAAGGACAAAGAGTTTCAGGGTAGTGAAGACTAAAATAATACTCTGCAAGTTCTCTGGTGTGAGAAAATAAACACATAACTCTACCACAAGGGGGCAATAATTCACTTTTACTGTAAGAGTATCTCTGGTTTAAGAAAATGTACATGGGAGCTTTGGGGCTCTAACTTCTTACATACTTTCTTTTAACCCCCATTGAAGGCCCCCCTGTTTTCCTAGCCAAAGTTAAGCTCTGTAATAGACTAAAGAATAGATAGAAAGACTTAAGTGTAACACAAGTAAAAATATAATTGCACACTACTGTTATAAAAAAGGTGTTCGAGGGTAAAGGCAGGAGAGTAATGAGAAAAGATGAACCTGCTATACAAACAGTGCTTTAGGAAAAAAACGTGTTATTATAAACCCAGTTTGCATTTTCTTGTGGGGAAGTTAACATAAACTACCTGCAAAGGACAGGTCCAGAAAGTACGCAAAAATTTGATATCACATATGAAAGCTGATAGTTAGGTGGTGATTCCTGACAAAGGGTTCTGATCAAGTGCACCTCTCAGCACACAGCTGGCCGTGTTGGGGAGGGGGGAGAGATGGTGAGTATGCCAGACATTTCCTGCCCCTCCTCTAGTCCAACTCTGCTAAACAGTTTCGAAATGAAGCACGTGGAACACAGAAAACTAGAGTGACCTATGCAAGTGCCTGCGGCTAATTAGCAGCAGAGCCGGACTTGGGACCAGGTTTCAGTGTCTCTTTCTGAGATACTTTTATAGTTTTAAATCACTGGATAAGGACACAGTTACAGAGTTGTATTTCAAGAAAGGCAAAAAAGCATTGGAAAACAATATTACTGTGATCAAATTCTAAGGAAAATCACTGGCCTCATCATAACTATGAGAAAAAAAAAAACCTTTATAAACTGTGAAGTACTGCATAAGTAACAACTTATCTATAACTTAGACATCCTATAAACTTACACTGCATTGATTCATTGCTTATTTTCTTACCTTTTAGCAAGATGCCATCTATAAAGTTTC
Source organism: Eidolon dupreanum (assembly GCA_028627145.1). Taxonomy (NCBI): domain Eukaryota; kingdom Metazoa; phylum Chordata; class Mammalia; order Chiroptera; family Pteropodidae; genus Eidolon; species Eidolon dupreanum. The sequence continues at coordinate 18,735,924 of CM053511.1, read as the reverse complement.
CTAGGTGGGGTAAATACAGACCATGCACTGTGAGTGCTTTATACACATTCTCATGTAATTGAATACCATGAAAAAATTTACTCAACCATTCTGCCAGGACATTGTGCAGCTATGCACCCTAAAATCACTCAAAATAAATAAAATTTGCAGAAAACCATCAGGTTCGTTTCACACTCTTAAATTAAGTCAGAAAAACATCAGCTTTTGCAGAGAAAATGATATAACTGTTTTCATTCGATTAGGAGTGATGGAATAACCAGAGAAGAATTTCAAGTTCCTTCATAGCTGACTTCATACTATAACAGAAGGTACCTCTTAAGATAATTCCATTAGAATAAGAGGATTTAATACCTTCTCCTTAGTCTTCAATCAATAACCATTAACTAAATGAGAAAAAAAAAAGAACTCCAAGAAATGATATATAGGACTATAACCAATTTCTACATAACTTGAAGATACACCCACAAGTAAAATAGAAAACAGAAATGCTTCTCCGTGGCAGCTGTGTCAGAGCATGGGTCATCAGTCTAAGCCTAGAGCTCACCTAAGTGGTAGGCCTCACACGAGACAGTCAACACAGGATAACGTAAGGGACACATGTTCCCTGAAGGATCGTAAATGCATTTCCTCCTCTGTGCCCATGCAGCACTTGAACTGCCCTCATTAAAAAGTTTACCACCTTCTGTTTTAATTTTATATTTGCTTGTATATCAAATGATTACAAATAACTACAATAAAGGCCAATATTTGCCATAGAGTCCTGATTAGAATCTTTGCAATAATCAAGTTATAGATATTCACACTTATTCAATGAATAAGGGGGGGGCGGTCAGAGGAAAGATACATACATGTGGTCAGGAACCAAAGCCATATGGTCTTTGTCATCCATCAAAAAACAAACTCTCTTGCTCTTCCTGGGTTCCACGTGGCTTCTGCCCTCAACTTCAGCTTACACATGGTCCATATGAAGGTGATCCTGGCCCTGGATAAACTCTGTAACCTTTTGGCTTACCCTCCCTCTTATAACAGCCTCAGTATCTTTTTACGTTAATTGCATAGTACCAAGAGGGGAATTCGACAGGCCTTGCTCCTCCTTCAAGTTAACCCATAGAGTCATGGATGCCTGGCCAACCCATGGATGGGTCACTCCCAGATCTATCCAGGAGGGGTGGGGGAGTCACATGACACTAAACTGGGTAAGCCTCTAGAAGAAATAGTTAAGGACGTGGGTTTGGAGGTCAGACAGCTCTAGATACAAAGCAGAGCTCTGCCTCTTAGAAGCTAGTGATTTTGGACCAATTAATTTTTCTGAGGCTTAGTTTTCTCCTTTCTAAACTGATAATGTCAATGGTACCCAACTCAGCATTGCCGTGAGAGGTAAAGACAATGTAAAGTTCCGGATTCTGTACCTGGCAAACAAATGCTAAGTATAGCACCATATGAGTTGCTTCATGTATATTATTTCTAATCTTTACAACAGCCCACAGGTAAGCGTTATTTCCATTTTGCCGATGAGGAAATAGGTTTAGAGAAGTTAAGTAAATAGCTCAAAATCACATAGCTCGGCAGTGATTCAAACCTACATCTGGCAGGTTCTAAAACCTGTACTTTTTGGATCCCTAATGCCCCACAAAACCTCTTTGATCTCAGTCATTTAAATGGCTCCTGAACAAACAAATTAATAATACTAGGCTAAAGAAAGGCATCAACCTCCCCACCGAGCCCACCGCCCCCCAGACCAGGGTTCCCCCAAAGAGCCTGGCCTACAACCTATGTTTTTCTATTACCCACTGGGGTTAAGGTATTCAAAGCCTCAGTTTCCTGAGGTCAAGCAATACATTTGGCATTTCCAACTCGGTTTCAACTGCGTGCCCTTGGCAAAACCCAAGGGAAGAAAATAGGATGCTTCTTTTTCAGCTGGGAGTTGGAAGAAGTTTAGACCTGTGGTTCCGAAAGCCAGTTCATAGGTCAGAGATAGTAGAATCTTCCAGGGAGCTTTTTCCAAATGTAAGTTCCCCAGCCATATACTGACACCTGAATGAAACCTGCAGGAGGGAAAATCCAGAATTTTTTTAAGCCTCAGAGGTGATTCTGAGCAAAGTTAAGATGATCCCCAAATCTAGAGCATACAGCTCTGCTGAAAGAGAGAGAAAGGGCTCTGGAACAGGATAGAAAAGGAAGTGCCGGGTGAGGGCACTTCAGAATAAATTTCAATCTCCTTCCCAATCAAGCTGAGAAATAGCTTCAAACTTGTGAGATGAAGCAAACCACTTTGTGGCAGAACGCCCTTCCCTAGGTTCTGTCTGTGGCGATGCCCCAAGGAAGCAGCAGGGGTCAGGTAGCTTTGAGCACAGCCAGGGAGAGGGCCCTTATCTTTATGCTCAAAACAAGGGGTCGTGGATCACTCCCATTACAGCAGACTCACTTCTCCTTGGGTTAGATTCCAGAAACTCGCTTTCCTCTACAGAATCTCTCAGCTCATTCAGTTAACAAGTTCTGTCTTGAAAGACAGTCTAGTTGGTTTGCAGAAATTCTAAAGAGTTAGACCAAACAAGAATAAAATTGCATTTGAAAAAAATTAAAACTGTTCTAAGTTTGGGGCTTCTTCCTAAGAGATGGAGTTGGCACTTCAAAAATTGGAAAGACAAGGAGAGTACGCCTCAGACCAGATGACACAAATACCAGATGTATTAAAATGTTATTAGTTGTGTTACAGACAGAAAGGAGCATATTACAGATCTTTTTTTCTTCTTTCAGAAAGATGCTATGAGTTTCTTCCAAATTATTAAATCACCATCACCATCATGTCTTAGCTGTGTGTCAAGCACTGGTTTACATATTAACTAATTTCATACTGAAAATATCCCTTTGAAATAGGTATTACCTTTAGTCCCACTTCACAGAAGAGGAAACTAAAGATCACACAGGTAAGGTAACCTACGGCAACACTGTCATTAAGTGGTAGAGTTCAGATTTGTACTCAGCAGTCTGGTCCCAAAGCTTTCTCCCTTACCTATATGCTATACTTTCTTCCATTGCCTTTGCAAGATAATAAATATGATCTCCTGAGAGGGAGGAGAGGAAGAAGGTCGGTGTTACACTCTTTCCTTTAATCATAGATTCCCACAAACCTATGAACAAGTCATTCAGTTAAATGGCTGGACCATTAAATTAATAAAATGGAGACTGAGACCATCATTGGTTTGATACAAGACTGGGTTGATCAAAGGCATATTTTCTTTGTTATTCTTGCAGGATGTGAAGTAAACAAATATTTGCTGAAATAAATAGTCTCTATCACAAGTGAAGATCAGACAAATGTTTTGATCACTGTAGAATCTTTGTCAACCACCCAAATGGCAGCAATGGATTTCAATTAGAGGCAAAATGTTCGACCAGGAACTCTAAATAACATGCTCAAACTACCTAATGATTATTAAAGATAATACTTCTCTAAAGTTTCGAAAAGTCTACAACCTTGCTGTTATCACAAATCCTAATATCCCAGGGACCTATACTGTGATTACCAGGTATTAAAAGAGTGGAACATGGCTAATTATTATTTTTTTAACAAACACCCTAATGTTTAATAAAATGGGTTTATTTCTCTTCAACTTAAAATAGCATTTCACTCTTAAATATATAAAATAAACTAAAATCAAAGGGAGCTGCAACACATGTGCACACACATATATACAAACAGTGCATATCTAGTATTCTCCAAGCACTGCTTATTGTCATATTTATGTCACTATGTTCTAATTAGTTTTATTTAACTTAGGTGTCAAAGGAAAACATGGAAACCAAAAGTTTACAAGTAACATGGAAAATTTTAAGACATCATGAAAAAGATTTAAACTGAATCACCACAATCAGATATCCAAGAGGAAATTTGCATTTCTAAGTACTATAATTTCAGGTAAAGAGATCCCCTACAGTTTAACAAGAATACTGTATGAAGAATATCAATGAGCTATTACTAGGCTAGAAAAGAAAAATTTCTCACAACCTTCCCAGGGCAGGCTCACACCCTTGTGCTGAAACTTGAGCCAGATGGATCAGTGCAGTGGTTAAAAGTTAAAAATGCCTCTTAACAGTGAACAGAACGTTAGTGACACCGCAGCTGAAGTAAGGACAAGACACTGCACATTTACTGAGCTCACGTACTGCTTCCTGCGTGGCTTTCAACAAGTTAAGTCGGCATGTCCAAATGAGGGTACCCACAATGAAAATGTTAACAGCAACAAAAAGACTTTGAGGGGAGACTGTGGAGAATGCTTTGCCAAGCAGCAACAACAAAAAGATATCAATGCTCACGGGGTATATAAAAAAAAATTATCTTTTAAAAATAGAACTGTGTTCTACCGTTCACGATGTCACTAATCAAAAATAGATAAAATTACAGCTATAAAACTGTAACGCAGCTGTAATAACTCCTTGATCTATTAGGGAAGTTAGAGACTGAGTTACTGAGAACAGATGTGGAAAGGCTTCCCTGCTCTACCATTTTCAAAAACTAAGTAACCATTTTTCTGACAAGGGATAAATTAAGAAACTTTTGGAAACCCCTTCCAATCAGTTTGATTCTAATACTAAACAGACAATATGTGTGAGTGACAAATGTTAAAGAATATTGATATTTACATTTTAATACTTTTTATGAATGAATATATTTTTAAACCGTGTTTTCCAAGTCTTCCCACAGAAAAATATAAAATTCCATCAAAATAATGCCCAGAGTTCACCATCTAAATGTTTTGTCAAAAGCTAACTTGCTTCTAACATAAATTAAGCCTTTCTTTGAAGGACAACTGCAGTTATAGTTTAATGACCTTTCATTTAATCTTAAATTCTGAGTCACTGAAAGTTTCAGTGGCAATAAAGCAGGCCACCCCAAAAACGGCTGTGCACAGTTGCTGAGATGTGTGTGAGGGGCGTGTATTTACAAGTGCATGTGTATCTAAAATATATCTTTCTGTAGACCATCCTTGGTCATACTGGTAGAGAGGAGAGTTTACTTCCACATAAACATATGCGTGTTCATCTTATAGCATAATTGGTATCTTTTTAGGATTATGACTAACAAATTATAAGTTTCTGTACAAAGATGACTAAAAATTCTGGGGAATTAAAAATTGTAAACTCAAAAAGAGTTGCAAAATTGCTATGGTAAAACTTTATGGCTTGGAGTCATAACTAATCAATGCTATTTTTCTGGCTCCGACAAAGAACATTTTGCACTGAACAGCAAAGTCTCTTTTAAAAGTCCAGTATTTACACTATGAAATCTGAGAAAAGGCTTCTTATTAACTAAGGGCAGGGCATGACAATATCTCTCTCCAAGTTCATGTATTTATAAATAAAATATGGAAACAACCAAAAATCTACTTGAGGAGAAGTCGTGTGGTAAGGGGGAGGGAAGAAGGAAGGAAGGGAAAGAAAAAATGATTAATTATTATGATTACCATTCAACTCAAATGCAAATTGATCTAGGGGACCATTTTATAAATATCTCTTTATTTAGAAATCAATCACCAAGGTCACTCAAATGACAGGTAAACATTTTAATCGTGACGGAATGTGATTTTTGAAGCCTTACTGTAACACTACTTGTTAGATCTTATAAGTTGATATAAAGATCACTTTGTCATAGATCCTATCTTAAGGGTTTCTATTATAGAAACATGAGTCGGAATCACACAGCCCTAAAAACATAATCCTCTAGGGAAGTCTGCAATGGAGATGTTGCAAAAAATGAAATAGCAACGTTTGGATCATTTGCCATTTTGTCCTAAACATTAAAGGTAAAAAGACATGATGACTACAGTTAATAATACTTCATTAAATATTAGAAATTTGCTGAGAGTATATTTCAAGTCCTTTCGTTACAAAAAAAAATGGCAGCTATGTGAGAAGATATATTAACTATAATAATCATTTCACTATGTATATCAAATCAGCATGCTGTATACCTTAAATACATACAATTTTTATTTAAAAACTAAAATAGTCATTTTAATAGTCATTTAATAGTCAGTAGAACATTATCAATGGCCTTAAAGAGAAGGGTTCAGTAATGCTAAGAGAGCAGAAAGCAGACTGATGAGTAAAGTCAGAGATAGGGAGTGAGGACGAAAGAGAGTAGGCTCCACTAGAGACAGCTGTTCCAAGAGAGAGAGACTAAAGGGAAGAGCAGGGGGTTATTTAGGATGAAGAAATCTGCAGTTATTAAAAGTTGAGGAAGAAGACCAAATAGAAGGTGGGAGATGATTTCTACTCTGGCTAAACAGTGTGTGGCCATATTCACATTACCAGAGGGATAAAGAAACAAAGTAAAGGGATCCTCTTAAGGCAAGAATATATCAGCTACTTATTTGGTAATATTAGATTGGAGTGATATAAACTATTTCTGTTTGACGCTTCTGTATCTGGGGGTGCATGGAAATCCAGAAGCCACAGACAAGTTTAATACCCTTTCTTGATTCCTAATTCCTTCCTCATGCTATCTTTCCTTGATCTCTTTAAAGGAAAAGCCAAATGAAATTCATGCTCTTTCTCACAGGAAATGTTAAATAAATGTATTCTCTGTGCCAAACTGTGATAATAAAACAAAAAAGAAAGTAAAAAAGAAAGCAGGGGGTGATGTTAGCAGTGTGGCAATGTGAGAGAACCTCCAGGTCTCTCCCCTTGAAGTTACAAGTTGGGCAGCTATAATTCAACAAAGGATTCCCTGTTCGACACACAAATGCATTTGAATGATCCATGCATTGAGACATCTGAAAGTGGGCATCTTGGAACAAACAAGGGAGGGTGAACTTGGTGGGTCACAAGGACAGAGAAGGGAGCCACAGACACAACCCAGCACTTCTCCTAGACCCCAGCAATGCACTAGCACTGAAGAGAATAACCCCTCACTGAGCAAACTGGAAGGGCACAGACAGCAATCGGGCCTGGGTGGCTGGCACACATTGAAGCTGAACCCAAGGTACAGAGCAGAGAAGCGGTGCAAACCACAAACCACCATCGCTGGACAAAGAAATCTGCAGATGTGGGGTTGCCCCGCCCCCCCAACCCACCTGTGGCCTGCCCAACAGTAAAATCCTCACTTGGCAGATTGCAAACAAGCAGAAAAAAAAACTATGCAGCCTAAGTGGTCTTTACTTATTGCAGCTAAACCCACTAGAAAAACAAAACAAAACAAAACAAAACAAAACAAAAAAAATAGCGGTAGATGTGCAAACCTGCTTCCTCCTCCCCACCACTCCCAACCCATCGAGACAGAGCCTGCTAGAAGCAGCTGAGTCAGCTCAGCAGAGCAGCTCGGCCAGTGGCTTCTGGCTACAAGATGGTGGCACTGGGAACGCACAGGCCAGGAGACCCATAGCCCACCACTTCACACCAAGTAGGGGTAGCCCCCCAAGACCAAGGCTACTGGGTCATAAAGGGGATGCCCAAATCCTGGGAGAATATGAGAGATTTTCCACAGCCAAGGGTATTCCACCCCCAAAGAGATAGATCCCAGAATACCCAGGAGTGCAGGTAACAGAAAATAAAAACTTGTGCTCTGGCACCACCTATTGGAAAACAAACAAAAGACTTCTACTTTTCTACCTGCTAAACAGTGAAGAGTCAAATAAAAAATAAAAAAAGATTTTATTCCCATAAATACCCAGGCAGGGAAACAATCTGCCAAGCACAATGAGTAACCAAGGTAACAAGGAAGTTCAGAAAGAAAAAGGAAAACCCTCCAGAAAATAAACTTAAAGACATATAAGATTGTGATTTACATGACAGAGAATTCAAGATTGCAGTTCTGAAAAAAAACAGTGAGATACAAGAAAACTCAGACAATTCAATGAGCTCAGGAATAAAATTAACAAACAAAAGGAGTACTTCACCAAAGAGATTTAAACTACAAAATAGAACCAAACAAATTCTGAAGCTAAAGAACTAAGCATATGAAATGAGAATGAACCAGTGAGCTTAGGAAATAGAGCAGACCATTAGCACAAATTGAGAAAAGTAAGTATACCAGAAAGAGAAGGGGAGAAGGGGACAGAGCCTATTCAAAAAAATAATTGACAAGAACTTCCCAAACCTAAGAACAGAACAGGATCCTCAAATCCAAGAAGCTAATAGAACACCTAATTATCTCTATCCAAAAAGGCCTTTTCCAAAGCACATTAAAGTTGTCAAAAATTAATGCCAAAGAAAGAATTCCAAGGCAGCCAGGGAAAAGAAGATAGTAACCTATAAAGGAAACCCTATTTATCATCAGATTTTTTAGCAGAAACCCTAAAAGCTAGGAGAGAGTGAAATCGAATATTCAAAGTATTGAGAGAAATCACCAGCCAAGAACAATACATTTGGCAAAGTTGTCCTTTAGATATGAAGGAGAAATAAAGGCTTTTCCAGACATACAGAAGCTGATGGAATTTACTACCACAAGGCCTGCATTATAGAAAATGCTGAAAGGTGCTGATGTACCTGAAACAGAAAGACAAAGGATACAAAACTGTGAGTGGTATGACTAACGGAAGTAGGGAATTGCAACCCTTGTTCAGAATAGGGTATTAAACACTTAATTACATCATAAAGTCTAAAGGAGGTAAAAGCATTTCTAAAAAGACAATGGCTATTGCAGTTTGGAAATGAATGCACAGCATAAAAAGAGATAATTTGCAATAACAAAAGAGAGGGGGGAAGTACTGAACTTGCACAGGTGAATGGAGATAAGATGCAATCAGAAGGAAAAAGGATTACTGTATATATGAAACAATTTTTTGTTTTGCATAAGCCTAATGGTAACAACAAAAATCTAGAACTGAGACACGTAACAAAAAAACAGTATTTCAGCATAAATATTTTTCCAAATTCATTCCACATAACTCCACAAATTGTGCGTTTTACAAACTGAGAACACTGACCAAAATATTGTGTCTTTTCCACTGAGTAATAAATGTTTCCTAGTGCCAGCAAGAATTTATTTTAGAGATAGAAATTAGATCAGTCCTCATTAATGCAAATGTTATACAGGTAGAGCTCTTTCCACAGAGTGCTGCTCTGTGGGAATTTTATATAATGTTGACTACAGTTAGTATATACCTGTATAAGGTATATGTTCAAAATTAAGAGCAATGAGTTAAAATATGATGAAAAAATAATGAAATATTTACATATATGGTTGGTTTAAGGGTAAAGTGGTACAATCTTTCTGAAAGGATATTTTCCCCTATATTTTCTTCTAAGAATTTTACCATTTGAGGTCTTACATTTCAGTCTTTAATCTATTTTGAGTTAATTTTTGGTGGTATAAAATAGGGGCTCAAGTTCATTTGTTTTGCATGTGAATATTCAGTTTTCCTCACACCATTTATTAAAGTGACAATCTTTTCTCCACTGAGTATTCTTGGCTCCCTTGTCAAATATTAGTTGACCACATAGGTGTGGGTTTATTTCTGGGCTCTTGATTCTGTTCCATTAGACTATGTATCTGTTTGTATGCCAGTACCATACTGTTTGGATTACTGTAGCTTTGTAATATAGTTTAAAATCAGGAAGTGTGATGCCTCCAGCTTTATTTTTTCCTCAAGATTGGTAGCTTTGCCTATTTGAGGTTTTTTTTATGGTCCCACAAAATTTTAGGTTTTTTCTATTTTTCTGTGAAAAACGCCACTGGAATTTTGATGGAGACTGCATCTATACTTTGCATAGTATGGACATTACAGCAATAAAATTCTTCCAGTCCCTGAACATGAGATATTTTCCAGTTCTTTGTATCTTCAATTTCTTTCATCAGTATCTTGCAGCTTTTGTGTGTAGATCATATACTTCATTGGTTAAATTTAAGTATTTTATTGTTTTTGATGTTATAAATGGGGTCGTTTTCTTTATTTCTTTTTCCAGTAGGCCAGTAGTATGCACGAACTGTACTGCAGAGAGCCAGCTGCAAGTGACTGGGTAGTGGGCCAGCTGCAAACACACATGTAGTGGTGGGAGTCAGGGCAAGCAAGCAAGGGCTAGGGCCAACTCCAGGTGCACTGGCAGCCACAGGGGCTCTAGCCGTCAGTGTGCACTACCACGGCTGCTGATTTCCTGGTCACGGCGCACAGCAGTGGAAGCCAGTGTCTGGGCTATGCTGGCCCTTGGTTTCTTCAGTGGAAAATGCTGCTGGTGTCATCTGCAGAGAAGGTCACTGGGAACTGAGGTTGTGCCCACTGTGTGGCTAGTACCTGTAGTTCCTGCTTTTCTTCCTTGTTCCTAGTCATATTTATATTTCTCACCTTTGCTGATCTCTGCAGTGGTGACTGAAGTGGATCCATTATGCAGTGCCCCTAAAAGCTGGAGAACTGGTCCCTCACCCTTTTCTTTCCTAGTATGGTGAATTATTTCTAGCTGGGGAGTTCCCTCTTGGCACTGAACAGTGCTGGCTTGGGAGACTGGATGATGCAGGCAAAATGAAGCTGTTCTTCCTTCCATTTTTGTGCAGTTATTCTCAAGTTTTTTATTCCACTGGGTTGCTGAAGTTTCTTCAATGGACTCCAGAGCTCTTCCAGAGCTGGTTTTTTTGTGCATAGCTTATTGATCTTCATAGAGAGATAGAGGCTAGGATCTCTTACTCTATCTTGGTGATGTGACCAATAAACTGAGTGGTGGATACAGGGATGATTACTTTATCATTTTTCTTTAAATTATACATTTATTATAAGTACTTTTGGTAGATATGATTTTTCGTTAAAAATATAAAATCACTATTTAAAAAAAAAACCCTGGAAATAACCATTATTAACCAAAAATAGATTAGATGGACATCTGAAACAAAAATGTTATCATATCATGGAGGCTAATCAACTATTTGGTTTCTTCTTTAGGATATTTTGCAATACAATATAAATACAATAGCATTTACACTTAGTAATTGCTGTATATTTAAGTATCTTTTCCCCCTTTCACTACAGGAATCCTCATTATCTGAATCTAATTCATTCCTGAAAAAATGTTGGACTGCAAATTTTGGGATAGTTGTGGTCCGTCTTCCATTTTTGAAATGGAAAAAGTGATTTCCAATTTTTAAAAATATCCCAACTAACTTCTCAGACTACCCCCAAAACCCTTGAAAACATCTATGTAACAATTTAACCAAGGATTTCTGACTAAAAAATATTTAAATAGCCTAATTATGTATTTAATAAAACTTAATATTAACTCTGATTGGTGCGTTTGTGTTAATCAATCAATGAGACTCTAGAGTACTGGAAACCTTCTACATTTTGAAATAAAGTGATGCAAAATGCTCTAGTAGTGTGATGGTAGGACAACTACCACCAACTTCTTCCTTCCTGGTACGCAGAGGCCAGTCTCTCATCTCTTTCAACAGCTCCCTTTGAATCTGAGCTGACCTTAGCAACATGCATGACAGAGGAGATACTCTGGGATTTCTTTCATAAGAATCTGTGCAGCTTCATTCTGGGATCCCTACACTGTGAGACGACCCAAGCTATCAACATGGAGAAAATATAACCAACAGCAACTATTCCAGTCATGCCAGCCCCAGTGCCAACATGGGAGTAAGAAGCCTTCAGACAGATCCATCTTCAGCAGTCAGCTGACAAAGGAATGAATGCCCCCAAGTGAGAGTCTCCCAGCTACAAGCTGTCAACTCTCAGATCCATGTGAAATGATAATTCTTGATTCTAAGATACTGTGTTTCAGAATGTTTGTCAGGTGGCAATAGACAACCAGAATATATACTATCCTACTGAAGTAGGATTGAAATGCACTGCACATCCTTCTTGCTTGGGCCCACACCCTATTTAAATGTTTTTGCTGATAAGTGGATGTAAATCCATTGTGGTAAGGTTTGATTCATCAATTTGGTGTAAAATCGTAAGTTTTTATAGCAAACATTGCAATAGTAACAACTTAGGTAGCATGGTACATCAGTAAAGATAACTTGTCTGGGTTATGAGATTATAGAGTTACATTCTTAGGTGCTGTTCCCCTTTTTCTTTTTTTTTTTTTTTTTTTTTTTTGGACACCAAAACTAGAAATCTGAGGACACCTTGGTTTTGACTTCTGTCCTTTGAATGTAAAGTACTTTCCTTACAGATGCTTATACAATTCTGTTTTTATTCAGATGTTTTTGCCATTCTGTGAAAATATGTCGTTCTCTCTTTCTTTCACACACTGAGTTGTTGGCTCTATGAACCCAGGCCATTTTTCAACTTGTTTTTCTGTTGTTGTTGTTAATATTTATCATCTTTTCCATCACAACTTTCATCAATTTGTCTTTATCTTCTAAAATTCTATTGGTGTCCCGAGTTTTTTCCTCCATATGTTATTGTATTTTCCAAGTGATCAGTTCTGTATGACACTCGGCAAGGAAAATTTCAATTTAACTACTCTATGTTTCGGTTACCTTATCTCACCTGACTCTTTTAATCTGATCATGTTGTCCTGTGTCGTTATTGCTTTCTAACCTATTTTATGAATATGTCTTCCCTGAATCTTATTCAGGACAATTTTTTTTTCTTAATTCTTATAATGCAACAATTTCAGGAGTTTGAACTTGCTAAGTTTTAGATGGTATCTCTTCTGTTCTACTGTAATTATTTCCTAAATTCATTTTTTTCCTCATAAAAGAGTATTCAGATCTAAGAGATGAATTGTGGAAACTGTCTTTAGACTCTCTCTGCCTATCTGGGTGTTTATTAAATTCTATTTTCATCCCAACACATGCTTAGGGCTTAACTTGTCCATTCCCCAACCTAATCCAAAGCTTAGGTAACTCTTCTCTGCTGTGATGATGATGAACTAAAATGGAACTTTCTCTTAGCTACTGTCTGGATTTCTAACACACTGAAGAGAAATGCATTAAATTATAATCTTCAACAATTACTCCCATCAAGTGGGAGTCATCTCCCTGACTTAGAGCACTTAAGGGGCCACATTTTCCAGGACACAGCATACCACCTATTTCTTGTTTTCTGGGAGTTGATGAACATTTGTGGGAAGAGCAATACCACTTGGCTTTAGAGAGAAAGACATAAGAAAGAAGAATCTGGCTTCCTAGATGTTTATCCTTGTCAGTAGGAGCACAAGTCCTGAACAGACGGTCTAGATTTGAATCTTGGCTCCACTACTTCACTTTCTCAAACCACGCGGCTAATATTTATCATTTCTGTGCCTCTGTTCCTCATCTGGTAATTGGAAGTAACAAGAGTACCTACCCTGTACAATAACTGCAGTAATTAAATGAGTTAATATACTAAATTCAGTATCTAGAATACTATAAATATTCACTATTAGTTGTAATTATCATTCTGTTATAAAGCGGAGGCCATGCAACAAAAAAGACATCTGTCGACTTTTCAAATTGACATATAACTTTCATTTCTGATGCAAGGGCCAGTTGGTTGGGACTGGAGAAAGCCATTTTTAGCTTTCAGGTAGACATGGTAATCAGTAGCATAATATAAATGACCCTCCACTTATGTTTTTCAATCCAGTCCTTTCTTAGTTGTCGGAACATCCTTCTGGATTCTAATGACAGGTTGCCTGTTGGTTCAATTTACAGTGTTATCCATCCATCCCTATAAGTATATTAGGGAGAAGTCAGGGGAGGTGGTGGCAGGGGCAAATCCATCCAAAGCAATGATCATGAACCCTAAGTATGTTTGAAAACTTTACACTGGAAAGAAAATGTGCAACTAAAGTTTATATGACTAGGAACAGCTCCCAGGTCCGATTCTGTTTTGTTTACGCCAATGGCAAATGTCAAATTTTAAATATCTCCTGACTAATTGGAATTATTAAATGCAAACTAAAAAAAAAAAAAATCCCAGTCTGGGTAGGACTTTGAGAGCTCATCTACTCTATCTGCCTTAAAATCTGTCTATATGCATTTATCCTGGAAGAAGTATTTAGAGGCCCAAGTGAATACTTAAGTATTCTTAATAACCTTAAGTACAAAGGAACTCTTGATAACTTGAACTCCAGTTCTCTTCTGTGGTTATTTAAGTACAGTTTCTCAGAGAGCGAGTCAGAGACCAGGTTCCATATAATCTTTATGTTCTTTAAACCTTATTAGATCATCCTTTACTACCCTTTAAAAATAGTTAACAGATGTACTGCTTAGAGGATAATGTTTGCATAAATAATAAGCTTTATATAAACACATACTGCCTATTCTTTTGAAATGTCATATTTATTTTAAACAAGAAACTAAAAATTTAGTCTTGGCAAATTATGTTAAATTTTCTCCAACACTGATTCTAGCCTCACCTTTTGACTCCCTTTACTGGAGGTACTTATATAAAAGTAATGGAACTGGGAGAAATGCCATTCTGAATTTTTTATACATGGAACGTTTAAAAGTGGTGAGTTCCTGAAGTGCATCCTTCCCAACAATCATCTTAGTTCAAGAAAGCAATGCAGCGTAGGTGTTAACAACACACTCTTTGGAGCCCGAGAACCTTGGCGTAAACCTTAGCTCTGCCTCTTTAACTTATCCAAAGCCTCAGAGTTGGTATCTTCTCTAAGCCTCAGGTTCTCATCTATAAAATATTCCTACCAGATAAAGTTGGTGTTATGATTAAACATGGAAACCAAGCAGCATTTTAGCCCAGTTCATGGCACCTAGTAAGCACTGAATGTATGTTGGTCACGGTGGTAGAAATGGTGGTAACGGTGGCAGTGGTGACAAGAATGGTGATAACAAAAACAGATGAGACCAAGAGAGCAAGACTAGATATTCATAGCCTTTCTTAAACCAACCACATGAAACAATCGAACTCAGAGCCAAACCACAGGAAGGCCTGACCACCTGCCCTGACACTGCTGTAAGCCCATGTCATGCTGTGCCTTCCCAGCTCAGTCACACTGCAGACCGATAGTTTCTGACTTGTATTAGATGTTGCTCTTCCCATTTCTGATGATGGTAACTGCTGGCTTGGATGGGCTTTACTTTACATCCTCTGACTTGAAAAGCTTCGCAAAAGTAATTTTTCATTGTTTTGAAAGGATAAGTAACATTACAGAAGTACTCGTGTCCAACAAAGTGAGGATCACACAACAAAAAGAAAACACCCAAAGGAAAACAAATGTGTAGAAGAGATAAATTTACTTCAGGATGGATGTTTACCAAAAAGAAATTGCATCCACAGTTCTCTCAGTTGGGGGCCAATGGCATGCTACATGCCCCCTGTTCAGCAGCTGAGAGTCAGCCAGGCCCTGTGGCTTGGCTCCCTCACAAGATTCAAACACGCGGACTTGCAGAACAGCACCCAAGGAAGCAAACAATGTGCAAACTGCCCTCGGCTAAGAATAGAGAAGGAGAAGACAGAAATTTTTCAATAACTACAAGCTTGAAGAGATTATACAGATAAATGGGTTCTGCTTTGCTAAGATAGAAAACATTCAATTAACTTTTCAAAATCTCTGGACACTTTAAACCTTTCTCTCTCTCTCCTTCCCTCTCTTTCCCCCTTCTCTCACTTTACAACCAACTATATAGTATAGGTTGTAGGAAACTTAGAACACAGGCAAATTTTATCTTTTTAATAGCTTCTTCTCCTTAAAATTTTCCACCTGCCCAAATAGGTTTCCCACT
Organism: Eidolon dupreanum; assembly: GCA_028627145.1. Taxonomy (NCBI): domain Eukaryota; kingdom Metazoa; phylum Chordata; class Mammalia; order Chiroptera; family Pteropodidae; genus Eidolon; species Eidolon dupreanum. The sequence goes on along the minus strand of CM053511.1, from coordinate 18,720,314 downwards.
AGGAAGAAAAATGCGAAGCAATTCCGCCTGTTGCTGATTTTTAAAGAAGGTATAAGGCCAGATATCTGCTGGACAGGAAAAATGTTGCTGGTGGAGATTACAAAACCTCAATTCAGCTATAGATTCATAGAAACAATCTGTATATCTATTTTTCTACTTATGTTAAGCCTCCTGGGTGATTCTGATGTTCTCTTTGGTTTGGGAACCACTTCTCTAGAAGGGCACCGTTAAGATTGCTTTATCTATATTAAGTGGACCAACATTATGAACATCATTATTAGTTAACATTAATATGTGCCCGAGTAGTATGCCGAGCATTCCACATGTATTGACCCAGTATTCATTACAACTTTTGAGGTGGCTATTATCATTTGACAAATGAGAGTTGGTGTAGTTAAGTGACTGCAAAAGGTCACAAAGCTACTAAGGAGACAAAATGGGAACTCCAAAGATTTCACTCTTACACAGTATATTGTATGGCCTGGTTATGGAGGAGCTTCAAGAGTTGGAAATAAAGTAAGAGTGACATATAGGAAACTAGGTTTGAAAGAAGAATATAGATAAAAGATTTAAATGTTATCAACTCTGCTGGCCAGATCACTATCACTCTAACTGCAGGGCTTTCTCAGTCCCCACCCCCCAGTCCTATGGTAGCCTGGATCCTTCAACTACTAAATTACTGATGAACAATATAGGTCCACTCATACATCTGACCTGATAAACGTCCTGCATTACACCATGTCGCCACTAGGATTTTTCATGATATGCAGATGAATTCTGAACCACAAAGTCGAATAACACCACTGCACTAAAATTATACAGTCTTGGTTTTATGATGATTTCAAAGTATGTGCTTCATCCCTAAATATGTCATTTAACTGATGAAGGGCGCTCAATGAAGCCTTAGCGGATATACAACTCTGATCTCATACTTTGAGAAACTGGATTGTTGTCAGCGGAGCACATACACCATCCCCGAGATCAACAGCAGAGCCAGGCACTGTGATTGCCCTGTTCCCAGACACTTGGCTTGACCACTGTGTGTCGTTCTTCATCCCATGACTGTATGATATGGTTCAGATCCTAATTTAACTAATTGACATGCTAAACTGCCAAGTAGGATTTTATAATCCAATTTGTTTCTCATCATTTAGGCCTCTGTTTTAGCCAAATTGTGCTAATTTGTTTCAAGACATACATAAAACCCAGTATTCTTCTACTCAGACTGGAAACATAATAGCACTTTGCCAGTGAATAAAAAAGCCTAGATGGCTCCAATGAAAACCTTTGACATGAAATTAAGCTAATTACAAGACACAAATTTAAGGTTTAAACTACTTAATAATTCTTATTAATCTTGCACTAAAAACTGAAACCAACAATGGACAAGAGTTACTTTGTGTACTAACTCTCTTCAAATTAATGCTATTTCCTTTATAGTAAAAAGAAATGTTAATATAAAGTGGGTCTTTATTCTTCACATATCCTCCAAATCATAGCTTTGCAGCCCTTATAGCTCCAAGATAGCCAACGTCCAGTAATGCCCTTGGTAATTTGAGATCTGCAGTACGCTTTTGACACAAGCCTCCTTTATTTTCCCCCTTAAATGCTGTCAAAACACATGAATGTTATCACTCCACATTACTTTATGTTTGGATGCTTGGCTCGCACAAAATTAACTGAATCATTTGTATCAAGTCACAGAAACAAATTTTGCACTAAATATAGAAAAGAAAAATGGAATAAAATTTGCAGTTTAGTTACATAAAACTAGGAATTACCAACTAACATGAAACAAGCAGTTGGCTAAAAATTTAAAGTGAGGTGATTACACAGTAGAATAAATGCAATGTGTGTTTAAAAAAAAAAAAAAACTAAAGCATTAAAAATTAGTTAACCTAGAAAATCCCAGTAACATTTAATAAAGGTGTATGTTTGTTGGTTTCAAGGCAATACCTTCATGAAATAAAAGATTCCAGTCTAGGTAAGTACTCGTAATAAATAAATACTCTTCTAGAGACAACCAAAGTAGCCAAGGTGGGCAAAAACAAAGAGTAGGTCTGAGTAAAGAGCAGGAGCAGGCAACAAGTTGTGAAGGTGGTAGAATCAAGTAAAACTGATGACCAAATGGATGTGGGAAAGAAATAAGGAGTTTGGGATGATTTCTAGGCTGTGTGACTAAAATGAGTAGGGAGGTGATACCAGCCTCTAAAATAGGGCATAGTAGGTGGAGGAGCCTCTTTGAAAGGAGGATTAGAAGTCATTTTAGAGGTTTTTTATTTGAAGTACACATGGGATAACCAGGTGGAAAGGTGAACATCAGGCCAGGGTTAGGGAAGGCACTAGATAAGAGGTGGGAAATATGAAGAAAAAGTTTATAACAGATAAAGAAAGTTCTCAGGAATACCAGGGTAGCCTTTAAAGAAAAAGGTTAGTCTCCTCCATGAGAAAATACACATAGAGTAGGTACGGTGTTTGCAAATCAACAGGAAGAAATGAGGTCACTGACTTCGATTTCCTGCCATAAGAAGTAGACATCTTCTGAGAATGACAGTCAAGGACAGGAATTTCTACAGTGCTGAATGAGAGCTGAGAGTGATAAGGTCATGGGACCCTCAAGCGGGGCTGAGGAATTAGCTAAGGTTGTGGGGACATCCGTCCACAAGGTCGGTGATTTCCTTGACCTCAGAGTGAATCAGGTTTGGGGATTTTGAAGTATTGGAAGATGAGGCTAAGTCCTAGTCCACCATCCTGAGCCTGTGTATATTATTCGGTCATGGAAAGACAGATAGCCACGATGCAGCCTCCTTGTGAACACTGCCTCATGGAGTCTCCATTTACACACACACTTCTCTCTGATCTGGTGCTGAGTTTAAATGAACCATGTCACTATCAGTATGAAAAAGCAGATGGCATGATTTTCCCAGTATTACAACCTAGTCCACATACATACTTATTGGGCCTGCTATAAAAGTAGATATAAGCTCATATAAAACAGTCAGCTCTTGAAAATAATTAGGCCAAAGAGATCACATATATGTTCCTATGAAATATACATGTATTTAAATTATCCATTTCTTTCATTTACTTCTATGCTCATAAAAATGCTGGTCTCAGATTTATCACCCACATAAAAGTATATATTTATGTAAAAAATGTTTTAAGTACAACCACATTAACAACTTTAAAAAATGTTGAAACCCATGGGCAGATTTCTGGGGAGGACATATGCCAAGTTTTACCTCGAAGGAATATTTTAAAATTTATTTTTATAAAACATTTTTCAAAAGGAAGCTAATTCTATTTGTCTTAGCTGGCGCCACTCAAGACTTAGAAAGCTTAGAGACAAGAACAGAAGCTAAAACTATCATTGTACAACACAACAGGTTATAAATTTAGCATTTTTACTACAACTTTGTACTCATTTCAATCCATCTAAAAATTAAAGACCTTGTACTTGGACATGATAATCTAGTCATAAGTATCCAACTGTGATAATTTCAAAACCCTTTGCCATTGTGTAAGTCTTGGACCGTCATCTTAAAAAAATAAAATTACCACATAATTTTTTATATTCCTTTTTTATAAGTTTTTAAAGTAATGCACATGCTCTTGGCCTATCGTGGGCAAAAGTTACAAAGATAATGCAGAAGAGAGGAAATGCAACTGGTAAACAAAGAAATGAAAGAGGGACTCCCCTCATTAATAAACAAATAAATATAATTGAAAACAAATATTTTAAAAAATCTTATAAAATTAAGTTTTAAAATATAAAATGTAGTTCTGACAAGGAGTGGTAAGGCTGATACTCACACTTTACTGGTACCACAATGATATGTGCAATATGTAAGTCCCTTGGAAGGCCATCTGGCAACATGAATGTTGGCCAAAAAAATTTTCTTTTATACAGTAATTTTACTGCTCGATCTATTCTAAGAAAATAATCTAAAATATAGAACATTGTATGCATAATGATAATCACAAAAATATTTTCTTGTAAAATAACTTCGGGGTCTTTTCTTGATTATAATATTGACAAAGTTAATTTGCAAAATTTAAAAACTGCAAAAAGTAGAAAGGAAGAACATTTTTACACACTCATTTTCAGTCAAATGTTTACTGACTACCTACCCGCATACAAGGAACTATTTAAACAGATGACCGAGTAGTGGATGTGACAGTCCCCACCGTAAACCATAAGCCCACTAGAAGAAACAACTATTATTAATGTTTTGGAGACTTTGAGTTTATTTTTCTGTTCAAATATATTACACATTTTAATTAGCTGACACTTATGACTATTGATTATTTTTCATCCTGATCTTTTTTTGTTCAGGAATCTTGCTGACAAAAGGAAACAACTCTCTCTAAATGCAAAAAAAAAAAAAAATCTTAAGTGTTCAACTTTATAATTTAGGAATGGCAAAAAAAGATCAGAGGCTTATTATATGCAAAGCATCTTCTCATTTCTATAAAATGATTATATATGTTTATATACTATATACACATAAATTATATGTGATATATATAAAAGGATTATATAATTTAACATGATTTACCTATTACTCAGAGCTGAATATGTATAAAAGTCTAGGTTTACAAAAATTATGTATTTCAATAAATCTTTCAGCAATTAATTTTAAAACTTGTTTCAAAATAATACATAAGATACCCATTATGGGATAAGGCTCAAACTGGATGTAATCTGAATATCCACCTTTGAGTTTTGTGATGTCATGGCTTCTTACTGGGTCCCTGATTTGTGAGGAGTCCTTATCCTCCTGGGACGACTGTCAGGATTGAGGGAAACCATGACCAGGTCTCCGCGTAAGGAAATTAGAGACAACTGCATGAGCAAGAGGAGACAGTAACCCAAGCAGGTGGGAAAAATCAGAAGACACGAACCATGGGACCAATGTACCAAGGCCACAAAACAGTGCTCTTTTGAATGGCAGACCAGTGCCCTTTGTACTTCATGAATAAAGGAGCCAGGTTTACATATCTGACAGGAGGAGCTAGGAATCTGGAACAATAGTGCTACTTTCTGGAACATGAAGAGCTCTAGAAGGAGGTAGCACACTCACAGTAATAATATAAATAGCTGTAAGTACCCAGGCAATATTAGCTATGTGCAGACACTGCATGTTCTTCTTTAAGCTTCACGAGTTGGCAAGGTAGATTCCATCATCTGTCTCCACTTTACAGAAAAGAAAAAAAGCATCAGATACATGTCCACAAGCAAATGGTTAATGGGTGGCCACCCTAGGGAGACAGTGTCACAACCGTCCAACTGCAAAGCCTTTGCTCGCCTTACTTCTTTGCTATTGTGCTTCTCATCCTTTGAGGGAAAGAAAAGAGAGAGGGAGAGAAGGAGGGAAGAGAGGGAAAGAAAAAGGGGGAAGGGGGAGGAGAAGAAGAGAAGAGAAGAGAAGAGAAGAGAAGAGAAGAGAAGAGAAGAGAAGAGAAGAGAAGAGAAGAGGGGAGAAGAGGGGAGAAGAGGGGAGGAGAGGGAGGGGAGAGGAGGGGAGGGGAGGGGAGGGGAGAACACAACACAGATGGAGCAGGCAACCAGCAGCCGAGTCCCAGGTTGTGGCAGCATCAAGGCTGGAATAGGTTGATATCAACTGGAGATGCCAGGTTATGAAGGAGCAGAAGGCAATTCACAGGTGAGACACCAAACTTATTTACCCCTAGATGTCTAAACTTGCAAAAGTACATTATGACTTTTCTGTGAATTTATTCTCAGTGACTCTTTTAGTAACTGAGTATCTCACCAAGTGAACTTGATCCATATTACAGGGAGAGCTCCTCATTTTCAACAGACCAGTTAAGAAAATACATATTTTGGTCATACAGAGAGAATATGAATGAATGAGGTACATAAAGACTGAATTTCTTATATGTCTGCTTAAAATACTGAACCTGTCCACAACAGGAACCTTGAAATGAAACTACAGTATAGTGGTGCCATATAGGACATTCTCGTAATGTAAAAATTTAGTGTCTTTTAGCGTTTAAATTTCAAGTTAGAAGAGAGAAAACATTTAATAGACTAAAGAGTTTTATTGCCACACATAAAAATTTTAGCTTTGCTACATTGCTTGGCATGTTTATTAATCAAAGATTTTGCTTTTATTTATAATAAAGTCTTTATGAATTCAAACTTGACAATATTCAGAATCAAAATTAACCCAGAAATGTTCAAATAATTTTATCTTGTGACAGTTTACAACTGCTCACCGTTTTCCTAGACAAATGCTCTAAGAACCCTACTTAAAATACATTATCTTAAACCTTTCATTTATGAATTCCTGCTGAATTACTTAACATATTGAAATGAAAGGTTTTCTTCTCAAAATACACAGTCTCTCTGCCCACAACACTATCAGCACAAAAGTTCGTTTATTAAAGCTATAATATCCCACCCACCTAGTGAAAATAAATAAATACAATAAAATAGACCATAACTCCTCAGCCCATCAACCAAATGAATTAAAAATTGGGTGGCTTACCTGATGGTGGCTAGAGAAATGTGAAAAGTATTTGGAAGCTAAACACAAAGCATAGGTTCAGGAAAAAGGAGTCTTTCCCAAGAGGCATATAACCTCCGAGGAGACAGGTGACAGATGTTCCTATGGACCAAAATAAAATAAAGATCTGGCCAACCAAGCTGGGAAGGAATTTAAACACAACAAAAGCTCATGTTAGCACATGTTGGTGCCAAATGTATCCTGCAGTTTTGGGGAGTAAAGCACTTGGATGAACTGAGGCAGTAAGCTGTGGGACTGCAACAAAAACCTTCTAAGCGTCCTCCTCTGACTGGCTACCACAAAAGCTGACCACATTCTGCCACAGCACCAGCTAACATTGTCCTGTGGCAACGGACTTGAGATTTTGCTGTTATTATGTTTTTAATGAGTGGTAGAAATCCAAACAAAGCCTTGAATCAGCACAAAATACATACTGAACATCATTCCAAGAGCAAAGCCAGGTCTCGGGAAAGCCCCAAGTGTCTACAGAACACGAGGACAGGGATCATGGAGAAAGGAAACATGTTTGCGAGCAAAAACAAGATTAAAAGTCTTGCTTGTTATTAACTCTGGCCAAGCCTAAACAAACATTTTTTTCTTCATTATTATTGAGTCATATGGCCACTGGCAGGAACTGTTATCACTTCATTTTCCGCAGAATGTTTCAGAAACTTGAAACCTCCCACACTTTCCCCATGTGAATACTCTGGATTTTTAAACAACCACGAAGTGTTTGTTTCCAAAACTGAATACATTTGATGGCCTGGTGGTACAGCTGATCCATCACAGGCTGTTTAACAGGGCGAATGTGGGGCGGAGTGGGGGGCACTAAAAAAAGATAATACACGGAAGGGCACAATGATTAAAAGGCATTATGAGATGGTTATACAGAATAGCAATTTAAATTAAGTAAAATAACATTAGCATTAATGTTGTCTCTATTGGGCCTTTGCTTGTTTTGCTGTTCAATCACTCAATATAGAGAACATTGACAAGAGCACAGCCTGAAATGCTTGAAAATAAAGAAGTAGCATTTCAAAAATTAGCTGTAATTTTTTTTTGCTGACCTACTCAACTGTACAGAAACTCAAGGTAAAGGATGCTAAGTTAACTACTAAGTATGCTGCCCACATTCTATTAGCATAACAAGAGAAAACTATCTAGAATCTCAAAGTCCAGTGTGTGCCATCAGCTTGGTAGTAAAATCGATCTTTGATTTTCCTGTGGCTGTTTTACAAATAAAATGTACCTTTTAGATAACCTGTGTTTTTCTCTGAACAGTGTCTCTCCTAAAAACAAACAAAAAACTACAATTGCTTAATATCATCTTTGAACCAGAGATGACTTTAAGAAAATCTCTAATACTGACCAATCTAAACTGATCTGTCCATCAAGAGTAGAACACAGCTTCCTCAACATTATAACTTGTGGCCACCCTAGAACCTTCTGATTTTACTATTATAACATCGTCTTTGATTTCATCTATGAACAAATTGAAAGGAGTCCTGTCTTTTGCCACTGAACAGGCTAAAGAAAGAGCCTTGTCCTGAGTGGATTTCCTCTCACACTAGTCTACTCCTTCCTATGCTTTAGAGCTAGTTCTTAAATTTTCACAGAGGTGGTCACTTCTGCTTAGCAGATAAAGTGTTAGATTTTGCCTAAAAGGAACTTGAAATGTAAAACACCAGGTTTCCTAGCTCCAGCCAAGTTAAGTGTGTGTGTTTTATAACAGATGCGAGCCAGAAATGCAAATGATTTCTACAAAGTTCTAATCCTGTTATCAGTCCCTTGAGACACACCCCCATACCCTTCATCTCTCCCTTGGCTATGGTTCTACATTTTTATTGCATGTTTTCAAAAAGAAAAACACTAGTAAAGATACCCTAGATTCTGGTTTAGGAGTCCCAAGAGATGACACTGAGGTGTGGACTTGAGCAGTTTTCTAATTAAAAAGTCAGATGGTCTGTTTCTCTTAAAAAACCTCTAACTTCCAGTGTCTGAACAGCGGATGCTTTGCTCAGAGCTTCTCGGCCCAAGGCCATTTATGATTTGCCTCAAGAAACCCCTTCCTGAAGGAGGGTCTAGGAAGCAATTGAGAGTCGGGATATCGGAGAAAAAGAGACTTATGTACCATTTTACTAAAAATAAATTTAAAAAAATAAATTTTAAAAGGACTTGGAAATCTGAAAAACACAAGCATAATTTTGAAAGAAAATTCATTATATAGAATAGCAATTGGAAAATTTTTAAGCAATGTATGAATGAGGAAGATTCAAATACACTGAACTATTTAGCCACTGATGAAAACACCAATCACAGCTCCTTTCTCGTAAAGTTTTTTTTAAAGGCTTAACATATCTCCTTTATGAACTTCTCAAGCTGTTGGCATCAACATTTTTCTATGGTGTCTATGTTCCCTGCTTTCAGCATTTGGTTCTTGCTTTAATTTCAGTTGTGGCAGCTTTTAAACTTTTCAAATCTTGAATCACTTCATCATCACAGCCCATGGTTTGTAAAACACCTATTATAGTGAAAAGCCACGCATCTTACAAAAAAATGCATATTTTATCCATTTCTTTCAAGCCTATGGGTAGGGGTTGATATCACTGGAGTAAGGGATATCGATTACCAAGACGACAGCAATTAGATCCAGACTCTGGAATAACTATTTGTGATTCATCTGGAGCTATGACATAGATTGCAGTCAGAATCCCAAAAAGAGTCTGAGAACAGAGCTGTTAGAAGTCACCCTCCTAGATTCTTCATCTAGAGATTATCTTCTGTGGTAACCCTACAGTAAATCAAACTGCCTGAAAGGCTAGGAACCTGGGTATACAAAACTCTCACTGGATCCTTCGTCTAGGTGATGATAATGATAACAGCTACAAAGGCCTAATAAGTGAGTGGTAAAAAACAAACAAACAAAACAGTATAACAAGGGGTAGATTCTGAAGTCACTCAAGTAGAGGTAATTTCTGAACACTATACATAATGAATGTGGACCGTTTTTATTTTGTTTTGGTGCTTTGTCTATAAAATTCATTAAGATAGCCCTTGCCAGATTTTTCATGGATCACTTAAAATATAAAATGCAATGAAATTCACACCACCATTAGATACCACTCTGACATTTATTTCAACTGGATGTGGGCGTCTGTCAGACCATGAGTAAACTTAACCAGTAAGGAGTCGGCATTTTATTGATTCCATTTTGTTCCTACATAGAAAACTGCTCGGTTTCACAGTTAGCAGAACCCAGTAATGCTAGAATTCTAAAGTAGTCTTTGATGACTGAATATTCAATAAACAATGTAGTAAAACTAAGAAGTGAAATCTTTATAGTGATTAATAAGGCAGGTATTTTATGCCCACTGAAAACAGACTGAGGGAAAAAAACATGAAAAAAGGAAAGGTATTTGAATTAGGTTATGCAAAGGCACAAAAACACACAACTTTGAAGAAATGTAACATATATAACTTTCTCCCAGGGACATAGAACTGCCTTCAATGGTCTGCCACCAATTATCTACCTTCAATTAAACAGCCACCATCTATGAAGAGTGTTAAAGTGGGAACATTTTGTGCCAGTCTTTGGAGGTCAAAATTATATAACTTTGGGGAATCTACTCAAACCAGAAAACTGAGGTAAGTAGAGAATAATCTCTAAGGGTCCCCAGAACTGCCCTGGTCTCCCCGAGAACCTTTTCGGGTGGCTGGGCTGCCCACAGTTACTAAAAGCTCGATGGCTCTTCCAATTCCAGATCCCACATGTGTTAGATTTAGAAGCCCTGAGGACAGAGGAAGGCCTCTTATGTTACGAGGGAAAATGTACTGGCTAAACAGCTAAATGTCTTATTTCAGCTTGTATGAACATTTTGAAAACCACACTGCGGCACTGTAACCTACCACCCAAACCTCTTGAAATTCTGACATGATCGTCTAAGAGATACAACGATGTCATCATATAATTTAATTACATGAGATTTCAGCAAGTTTAATTTCCTCTACATCATAAGTTTCAGACATTAAGATCTAAATTTGAGAGTCTATGACTTCAAACTTAACTCCTTTATAGTACTGGCTTTATAGCCTGAAATATCAGTAGGAAGTCCAATTTAAAAACTCAACTTATCTCTTGTTGGCAAAATGAAATAGTATTTTTCATTTAAAATACTAAAATTTGTGCCCCAACCCTTAGGCAAATCTACATAATAGGATGCCAAAGATTTTTCTGGCCAACAGAAATTATAAATTTTCTTTCTCTAATTTGTGGATGAGGGTACTTTTGGCTAATAGCTAAATTCTGATTTTGTTGTTAAAAGGAACAGATGCTAAAACAAACCAAAAAAAATGTGGACATGTGGACAAGCTAGTTTTGAAACAAAGGTATAAAATGAACTTAAATTGTGGTTGCTTTTTGTATTTGAGCTATCTTTGTTTCTTACTGGGCTTCTATCTCCAGTAGCGGACAAATGTGCTAATTTTCTCAATATGGAATATGCCAGCATTAAAGCCAAATAAACTTGGGTTTAAGATAATTACACTAGATTTCATCAAAGCAACTTGGCACTCATCAAAATTCAGTCCCAGTTGGTTGATGAGATTTCATCAGGCTGCTTAAGAAGCAGAGAAATAAACAAAGTGGAGAGACAATGAAAACAATGTGACAACTGTCAAACAAAATGCCGAGTACAACACTGAACATGTCCCTAAATGCAGTGCTAAACCCACTAATTCTAACCCCCACACACACACACAAATACAAATGTACAAGAATACATGACCACATATTTTGAATTTTCAATCATCTTTAATTGTGGATTCATTGCATAATACTGATAGTGGAATCATTTGTTACTAAGTATTTAAAGTTATATAAAAGATGAGCATTCTGAGGGGCTGTATGGTTAAAAAAAAGTTTTAAAATATGGGTGTTTAAGAGGTCAACACCCTTGTTTGAACTCCTTTAAGCAAGTTCTTAATAAATGTAAGCTATTATAAAGGGAATGGTTCAAATTAAGCTACTACTGATGTTATAGTTTTGCAACTAGATATGCTGACATGTCATCCACCTGGTGGAACATTTTACATAGTAGTTCTTGGGATATAAAGGTCTTATGTTTCTGATAAAGTAGAAGCAAAGTGGTACCGGCAACGCAGAGCGCTCTGCTTCAAACAGAGCTACAGAAGCTAGCCAAATAACTCTTAATTCAAAGCATACTTGATGACTGTATTAGGTCAATCTGTGTGCTTGGAGTTGACAGTTATACCAAGTAGAGGAAGATCAAAATGCAACAGACACTTGACATTTGAAGCAGAAATTACTTTAAATTACTCAAGTGAGCGATACCACTCTCAACATGAAAATATAAGAATACTACAAGAAATCTCTGCATGCATGCAAGGTATGAATGTGGTTTCCTTCTACAGGTTTTGACACAAGATGAAGAGAGAGAGAAAGAGATGGCAGTCTACACAATACACGTCTTCCATTCAGTTGCTTTTCACCATTTCATTTCATCAGAGGTTCATTTCCTATAGAATTTTCAAGAAAAGGATAGTTTGGAAAATAGATTCTCCTCCATTTGGTATTTTGGAAAATAAACTTTTCATGTCAGCCAAAGTGTATTGTACATGTTCTATTTATAAGTTCAAGATAATAATGAAAGACTTATAACTAATTCAAGTTTCTAATTTTTTTGTTATGACTTTGAACTAGATATTCCAAACTAAATTAAGACTATCAGTGATTAAAAGTGACCATAGGACAGTATCACCAAAAAGTTAATGGAAAATACCTGCCAGAATTTCCTCCTAGAAACAAGAGAAGATAACATCTACTGAATAAAATGTTAAAAAGGCAGCTCAAGATGAAAGAAAGTTGTATTTGGAGCATATCATGTGCTTGTCTACCTTATGCCATATTTAACTGTATATAATTCGTAGATCCAAGTGAAAATCAGTAAACTAGTTAATGAGAGTATTTTTTTAAATTGGTCCATCGAATCTTTCAGAGTCTACCATAAAATGTAGATACATTGAATTCAATACATGCTAAATTTCATAATACCATTTGGAGAGAAAACACAGTAGAAATTAAAGGCCAGGGACCACACAGGACACATATGTGGTAACATGAACAATCCTAGTTGCATTACCTCTGAGGAATTCCCAGGGATTACTGAGTTGGAAAATAACAAGGCTTTATGGGAGAAAGGGCTCTAAGTGTGATGTCTAAGCGAAAACCAAGCTTTGCATTTAGCATCATCATTACCAGGGGGAATTCACTCAGCCTCTTTGTAGAAGGATGTAAATGAGCGCAACTTAACAGTTCTGTTTTATAGAAAGACATGCTCTTTTTTTTTTTTTCAAAGGAAAACTCATGCAGAATCCCTGAAATGTAAAAGAGAAAAAAAGTAAAGCTACTCTCAACCAGAGAGGCCAGATTCTTACCTGCTAGGCATCCCCATGAGCTATGAGAAAACCCACATATCAGGACATTGTGCATAAAATCTAATTTGACCACTCCTGAATCTAGATCTAGAGCTTCCTTCTGAACTTCTATAAATCCCATCATCTTTTCAAGGTTCAATTACTGATATGTAACGGGTTTAAGAAACTGAATTTCAATAGCAAAAATGTCTTTAGGTGCAGTGACACAACACACGTTACTGAATTGGTTATATATCTGTACCCATGTTCCTAACTTGAGGCTCATTGCTTATGACATAGGTTGCTAGTTCACTTGTCATAAACTATGCACCACTGTCATACGGATGCTTTAATTTCTTTTTAAATATTCACATACCCAAGCTGGACATTTGTAAATGAATTGCCACAAATGGACAGAGACTTCCTCTTTCCTGTGATAATTTTTCAGCCAATCTCAAATTTTTCTAGCACTAGTCAATCCATGGGGTTCAAGTCAATAACCAACTCTTACTGACTTTGAAGTATTTGCTGAATTCATTCTTTCTTTTTATTTCTACTTCTTTTGCCCACAGCTTCCCCCTTTTTCCTCCTGATGCATAAGTTGTTTCAAACAGATTCTCCATGTTTATGTAAATGGTAGCCTATACATATACGTTTTTTTTCACTTTTGCTTATTCAATCTTTTCCTTCCACCCTCTTTTCATTTATTCAAATCTTCCCATGATTCCAGGTCTACATTCTGAAGTCTCACCTCTCCAGCCACCATTAACCTGTCATAGACATCCTGTAATCTTCATCCCTTTCAACACGTGGAACTTACTCTGCATTAGGTCCTATGCTAATCAGGATACTAAATGACTACTCCAGGTATTTTTAGAACTTAATGTTTCAATTTCCCCAACTAGATTATACTGTAAATGAGGTGAAATGAGTTCAACTTTGAATATACTGATACATCTGTTAGCTGAATTGTAAATTAGCCTATACTTCCTCTGCCTACCAAAGACTATTGCCATCTTCTAGGTAAAGAGAATAAAAAGTCTTCAGGTCAAGTAAAGACAACAGAAATGAAGATGAATGGACAGTGGAGAAACAGGACTGAGTGGCTGCCTATTTTAAAAAAAAAAAAAAGTAATAACAACCCACATTTTCTGATCCTTGACTCTGTGTAAGGCAAGGTATGAATAATATTATTCAATCTTTATAACAATCCTATGAAACGGGCATCTGTCATCCTCATAATATAGATGTGGATGCTGAAACAGAGAGATTAAGTAAACATCTCAAGTTTGTGTATGTTTAAGTGGTTGAGCAAAGACCCAAGTCCTACTTTGAATGTAAGAGAGAGATTCAAAGGTAGGGCTGAGAGCCTGGGTAACTGGGAAGCTAGTGATGCCTGTAATAAGGAGTAATAAGGTTTTGAAAGGGCAACAGTATGTTTCAGCTGTGCTTGGTTTGAAATGCTGGCTGGATATCTGAGAGGTGTCCATCAACAGCCAGATCTGTGGGACTGGGAAGACAAGTCACACCCGAATGACAGCTGAAGCCATGAAGCAAGAATCAAAGAGCAAAGAGGCAAGAATAAACCAGCCACAGGGAGAATGGAAAATATAGCAGAATTAACAGCAATTACAACAAAACATAGAAAAATAATAAAAACATGCCTATATGCATATATGTTCATTTACTCCTCACAACAATCCTATAATATATTATCTTCATTTCACATATGACCAAGCTTTGGGAAATTAATCTGATTGATGCTATTCAACCAATAAGTGTCTAAGACCAGTATGTACCAAATTTACAACTCTTTCCACTATTTTTCCATACTGTTTTTTCCAAATTTACAATCATCCACTATTACTGAAGAGATAAAATAGAAACTAGATGACCATTTGTCGAAGACATCCAAGTGTGTGTTGGGAGGTTAGAGGGAAGGCAGGAGAAAGAGTCATGAACAGAATGGGTTAAAGGATTAAAATTAGGGAGAACAAAGACATGATACCTTGCTTCTCACACTATGCTGCAAACACCACAGACTGATAACTATTCTCAATCCAATGTTCTAGGCAACTGCTAGTATAAACAACATGCTAGATAAAACCACCTTAGATCTTACAATTGAAATTGGGCCCTTTGGAAACATTTTCATCCTCAATCTAAATAATATTAGCATGCTTTAAATTTTCAGAGTACTCTAAGCTGGCTGGTAAGGGAAACTCATTAGAAAGTGAACATTGTAAGCTAGAAAACAGAGACTAATACTTCCCACAGTCTTAGTAAATGGCAAATGGAAGTGGTAGTTAGAAAGCAAATATAGTTCAGTTAGGGTGAATGCATAATGTGCCCAGATTTAAAAAAAAAAAAAAAGTGCAGCTTATTTAGCTGCAGTAATAAAACTGGGGAATGGCTTGGCTTAGAAAGTTGGCAGAAAAAGATTTAAGGGTCATAGAGGACTGCAAGTCAAGACAAAATTTTGCACTCTAAAAAAGCAAGCATAATAGAAAAATGTATAAACATTATAATGCATGTCTTCTCTGTTAATTCTCCCAAATTCAGACTCTGCTTAAAGCACTACTCCAAATCTGGGATGTGCAGTTTATCTCCTTTTCTGTTTTATTTTCTTACACATTGCCAGCACAACTGCAGTCACTTCCGTCTTCAGTTGACATCCTACTAAAATACCTCCATGCTCAAAAGTCACCTATGGCTTTCCACTGTGTACAAGATATAATTCAAAATCCTGTCCTCTCCATAGAAGCACTTCACAATCAGCATGCAACTTATATTTTTGCCATGAGCTTCTATGGCTGACATTCACAAACTCTGAGTTTCAACCAGGCTCTTCTGTTCCCTCTCCCTTGGACATGAGAGGCACACTTTGGCATCTGTACCTTTCCCCACAATATTCTGTCTAAAAAAATAAAAAAATCTCCCTTTTTTAACGTGTTTCCACCCACCCCACCTAATATAAGTTTTGCATTTCAGGAAGCATTCCTTAGCCACAATAACTAAAAATGATGCTTTTTCCTATAATAGCAGAGCCTGAAACAATACTTTTTCACAATTAATTTAATTCTGCTTTTTTTTGTTGTTGTTATTTTGTAACATGCATCTTCTTCTTCCCTGGTTAGACTATAAACTTATTTGTCTGTATTCTGGCCACTTCCAATGTGCCCATTTTTTAAAACCACAGGAATTAATAGGTGTTTAAACTACTGGTTTGATGAACCTGTAGACATGACAATGGAAAAATCACAGATTGCAATGGAAATTTGGCTCCAGTATTCACTACCTGAACTATGTTGTCAAAGTGGGTTCAAAAGAGGAATTAGAAGGCACCTTGTAACATATATTAATAAAGCCAATTCAGTTCAGTGAATATTTACTCAAAATCTATATGGTTCCAATATCAAATAGTTTTGCCAGATTAAAATAAGGCCAGTCTTGAAGAAACAAAAATTGGAAAAGATTATTTAAAATGTTAGTGCAGGACTTGACATAATCACTAGAAATAACTGCATCTAAATATGCAATTCCTGATTTTACTTAAGTACACAGTACCATGTAGAAAAGATACCATGCTTATTGACAAGTTCAAAGGGTAACTGATCCTTGATACAAATGCACACTTTCTAGATTTACTAGGTACCTGAGAGTTCTAAAGGTATTCAGTAGTCACTAAAACGATCAAGTGGACGATTCCATTCAAATATAACTGGTAAGTCAAAAAAGCCCTGATTCCACGTTGCCCGGGCCTCTATCAGGTCACACACATTTCACAATTACACATCAGCTTTCACTGAGGGATAAACATTCCCAAGCTGCTTTCTGCCTCTGGAAACTCACACTTGTTATCTGGACGTTGCTGAAGACACTGTCCGCCATACTACTCATTGCTCTGGATGTGATTCTCCATTTAAGAAATATATTTAATGTATGTCTCTTCCCTATGGAACTAGAATACTTTCTTTTCTATGAGAATTATCATTAATTTCCTCAGTTCTATGATGTAAGTCCCACCCCTCCTACACATATGCACACACTTGGATGTGTCTGAAATTGGAATGAGTATTCATATACACGTGTGTGTGTGTGTGTATATATATATATTCACATATACATATACATGTGTGTACATTCATGTTTGTATATGTGTGCTGTGTGTGTATACATACACATGCACATATGTTTGTGTACACACACACACACACACACACATATATTCTCTCCAAAAACTGTTATGAAGTTGATATTCTGTTTTATAATCATTTATTTAAAATATAATAGAATCATATCTACTTCTCCCCTTTGCCTGGTAGGAAGCTCAACTCCAAATTATTGGCTCCATCATTTCAACCAACACATATTCATATGCTCTATTTCCTTTGTCCTGAGCTCTTATTCTAATTTATGTTTTTCCTAGTTCTTTTAAATTTCTTTTGTTTTAGTGTGCTATCAAATATCCTTTTACATTATTAAATTTTTAAAGAAATGGGTAAGATATAAGGGCATAACATCAATTATTAAATATCTCTTGACTATACAAGTTCAAATATTTACTCTCAGTTTCCAAAGTCCTCAAAATCAAGAAAATAATACCGATGCACAGAAAAATTAGGTCCAAGTATTATATAAACAGATTAATTGTAAAGAAAAATCTACTGCCTTTCCAGTTTTTGTTTAAATTGTAATGACTTTTGCCACCTCAACCTTTTTTGCCTCTCCCCATTGTACAAATAACATTATTGTCTTTGCCACTTCTGTATGATGACAACATGAATCGCACTGAGATTTTAGTAAAACTCTGTCATGATTTCCATTAAAATGTTTTTTTCAGCCTCCTGATCCTGGAGGATATCCACAAGCACAGTTCTCGGTCAATCCAGTAGCTGGAGAAGTATTTACAGGAAATCTCAATGAGCGAACCGCCTGCGCTTTTTATCAACACCAGTGAAAGCTCCCAGGGAGGTGTCTGATGAGGAGAATAAGTTGTTCCGGAAACCACTGGGGATTTATACTTGAGGTTCTCTTATCTCGTAAGCTTTTTTTTTTTTTTTTCTTTAAAAAAAAACGGTCCCCGTAAGGGGGTGAAAAATCTCCCACTGACACCATGTGTACCCTATTAAAGTTGTTTTTATTTTAAAGTGCTGTAAAAATGGTTTTATATATTTTACATTAAGATCAGAGTAGCTTACTGCTGTGTAAAATTCATAAAAGAAAGGCCCTTTGGAATTTTCCTGTCCTTGCCTCGTTGCCCATAGAACGTCTGACCTTCGGTGGCATATGTAATTGAGAAATCCTTTTTACAAGTACCCATAAAAGAGACTAGTACATGTTGCTCCAGACTATAATTAAAGGGGCGAGTGGAGACTCCAGATGGGAAGCTGCAGAGAATGGCACAAAGAGGTGTGGCCCCTTTCACTGCTCGCTCCCGGCCCCTCCGGCAAGCAAGGCTGGCACAGAGACAGGCTCAAAATGAAACTGGGAGAAGAGGTCATCCTATATCCCCTCCCTTGGCCTCCGTATGATGGGCGCTTTGCACGCCCTTAGATTTCTACATCTAAGTCCAGGACGACACTGTTTTCCCTTTCTGGATTTTCCATGCTCTCCCGTGCAGACCGCAATAGAGCCCACTTTTCTGCTCCTCCATTCTCTCAGACCGTCACCTTTCTGAAAAGTGAAAATTAGTAGATCTGAAAGGAATCATTGCTTAAAAAAAAAAAGAAAGAAAAAAGAAAAAACAGAAACCACCACCAAAACAGGTACCAATAGTTACCACCTACTCACTTTCTAGCAAACAAGTAAAAAAAAATTAACAAGGGGGCGTGGGGCTGCAGAGAGGGTAGGGCAGGCAGACTTCCCGAGATACCACCCAACGCTCATCGTTCAGATGGCTAAAGCGGGAATTTCTGACACCAGCTACTGAGAGAAATGTTTGGGGCCAGGTAGACCTTTGTTAAACATAAATTTAATATAATAATTATACATTAACATTTAAAATGTTACTTATGGGTTACTGTCCCAGTTTATAATTACTACAAATGTTACAATTAGGTGCCATGTGTTAGAGTACCTGGGAACTAGTATGATTTGCTTAAAGTGAGTAACACAAATCACTGATTTTAAAATATAATAAAGTGTCTAGCGTAGCAAACAGAGGGGCAACAAGAATTCCCCTTTTTTAGATGCTGTCATCTTCATATAAAAATGTCAATAGCTACATTCCTGACAACTATGAAAGTTTCAGAAGACAAAATGTTTTCCTCTTATCCTCTCTTCCAAACTACTCTTGAGGTTGGCATGTATAAAACAGACCACATAAATTACAACTCAAATGTAAACAAAATGTACAGAAATAAAGAACACATGTCTAAAGCATATTTTCTTGACCCTTATCCTACTGAAACTGTGCTTATTTCCTGCTCTCAGTTTAATTCATCACAATCTGCAACCATCTTTAGTTATATTATCTAATACCTAGTCCACATGTTGCTGTCAATTTATGTACAGAAAACAAAGATTAGAGAGGCCTTAGTACTATTGCCTTTTTAAAAGTAGATGTTTGCAGAGATTAAGGGTCTAAGTTGCTAAATAATATTTTCTTTTGTTTCCTACTAAGTTAAAAGCCACTTTTAAAAAAAAGGATAATGGTCAAGTAAGGTCTCACAAGATGAATAAATTATTTTCAAATTGAAATAGTATGCAGTAGCAGATTCCATATTTAAATTTTAGCACAGTCCTGAGAAAACACAACTAGGGCTTAAAGAATTACACTGTGTTGTTTCTTACAAATACGATAGGAGGCAGCCACAAGCAAAAGAGACAAAAGCTATCTGAGCATGTGTCAGAGCATCACCTAAATTACTTTAACAGTCTGACTGCTTAAATGTGTCAGAAAGAGGAAAACCATGCTGGGCACAGAGCTACTGGATGTGGGGGTGGGGCTCGGATCCTAGCGCTTCTGTGCAGACCAGGCAGCAAGGGGGCAGAGATGGACACTGGGTGTGACCCAACGCAAGGCAGCCTCAGCTAGAGGGCAACCGTGAAAGGCTGAGGATAGAAATCACAGTCTTGAAGTCACACTCCTTCCCCCACCCCCGCCCACCAACAAACTGAGGACCAATGACAGTAAAATTATAGAAGTCTTAGGGGAAGCCAAACCGAAGAAAAGCTAGTGGCATTTATGACCTTTGGGGTACATTTCAGCAGATATTTCAAGTTGGAAAATGTGCAGAGGAGTGCTGATGGCAGGGTGCCATGATTTTTTAAAGTATTTGTAGAACAAATGTAAAATGATATGTAGGCTGGAGGCAGAAATAGTTTAAAGTGGGCTACTTTGATGTTGGACAGCCACGCCTTACCTTTGACATTTATTATAAGGAACAAGGATGAGGCGCAGGAAAACCTGGGTTTCCTAGGCGGCAAAACCTTGGTCCTACTCTCAGCTCTACCACTCGATGCTTGCCATGTCTCCCCGTGGACCAGCTGGAGCCTCGCTAGATAGAGCTCAGCTGCCTCCTCTTCCCTAATATATAGTGGGAGGATCAAGGAGAGTCACATAACACAGCCATGGGGTCAATAGCTTAAGTTTTTCCCCTAGGTCTTCAAAAATCTCTTTCATTCAGATCTCTAATCAAATGATGCTCCCTCAATTTCCCTGAAACTCTAAATAAAATTCACACCCACAACGAATTTTTTCACTAGTTCCTTATCCTGCTTTATTTTTCTTCACAGCCCCTATCTCCACATGAAATTATGCACTCGTCCACTTCTTTATTGGCATGATTCCCGCTAAAAAACACTCTGTAGAACTCTGAGCAATATTATGCCTAGAGTAATGATTGGTACACAGCAGTGCTCAATCAATATCAATGAATGAATTAAAATTAGTTGTCATGAGACCTTACAAAATAATGAGTCCTAACAGATAGGATAAAATGTTTCAGGTTGAGGTTATGTTGGTCAATCCTGTGAAAGAGTGCAAGAATACAGCCGCCTCCGAATGTCGCCATTTTCCCCTGTACACAAGCATCTTCCACCTTTGTACCTTTCCAATTACAATTTTGTTCTTCCTTCTGTCATTTAAATATGATAATAGCATATTTATATTTTTCTATTAATATATTGCCTAATATATAACATGGCTCAGACTTGAAATCCCTTCCATTTAAAGATGCAGGTTATATATTAATAGAATAAATTGATCTCTGTTCTATTAGGATGAGTTCTATTAATTAGTGTGCTCAGGGTGGGAGGGAAAGGAATAAAGACAGTTACATCTACAGTGAGTACAGCCTTCATCTTTAAGGAGTCCATTCCTTTCCCCCCTTGTTTCCTACACACATTGTTCAATCTATTTTGTCTCTCACTCGCTGTCCATCTTTCTCTTTTTTTCCATGGCCTTTTATGTTCCTTTTTTCTCTCTTTTCTTTCTCCATCCTCCTGCTATCTTGGTAGCTAAACCACAGGTCATATGTGAACTAAAAAAGAGTCTTGCTTAGTCTTTGATGGTTGACTACCTGTGGGAAGGAAGCAGGAGGACAGAGAAGGGTGAAAGGTGCCAGATGTGAAAGTCTTAACAAACGCACAGTGCAACTACTGAAAAAGTGTTCGGTTCTTTGGTTATAGAACAGTGCTCTTGGGCTTATAAATCTCTCCCTCATCCTTCACATGACAACCACAGAACTTGCCCGTATGTTTTGGCAATTAATCTTAAAATCACTGGATTTTAGAACTGGACTGGACCTTAGAGCTTGCCTACCCCAATACTCTCAAATTTACGAATGAGGAAATAGAGGCCAAGAGAGGTTAAGTGACTTGCCAAGGGTCACAGAATTAATGACTTGACAGGGTACAGAGACTCAGATCTCCTGATCCCCAGACCAGAATCCTGAAAAATGAGTGTCAGAAAAGCCCCAGAAACTCTACAGGTTATGTCATTAGAAACAAAAGAAAAGATAACTAATCAAAAAGAAAAATTTGGGAATGAACACTGAGTAACTTCAAGTGTAAATTAATCCATGACTTAGGATATTTCCAGATATTCTTTCTTTTTTAAAAAGCAATAGCAAATGACAATTAAAGGGAAAGTAAGCTAAAGCACTACATTGTTTTTTTAATCTTGCATTCATTTATTTTCTCATTTTTAATAGTTTTTAGTGTGATGTCTTATACACTTAGTGACTATTCCATTACGCTGACCTCTTACTTATGCTTTCCAGTAATCGAAAGCAGCTGATTTTAATGTGGTGGTGCTTCAGTGTGAAGGAGGTTAAGGCTGTGTTTGTGTGCAATCAGGTTAAGACTGGCTCCAACAAGAGAAAAATCCATACATATGTTGAAAAGATCTGAAAAATGCCTGTATTCCCAACCTGATTACGACTTACATTTTTGCATGGTTTGTCAAAGCAGATCACTAAAATCAAATCAAGATGTAAAATGGGATAAAGTGGTTTTCTCCTCCATTCTTCCATTAATCACCGTGACCTACTGAAGAAAGAAACTTTTTGCTTTCTCACCTGAGGCAAGGTGGGGTATTCCACTGGAAGTTATGCCAATTTTTATCAATTAGTGCTCAAGTTCCAAAATTAATTTTCTAGTTTTCATTTCTTGCATTATAAGAAGTTATTTTATTGCAGAGTAATTTTCCATTTCTATCAACAATTCTTTTGTAGTTCTCTTTTTATAAAATATAAAGCAAATTCCCATATAACCTTTTAGACATGTGCGCTTTAAAGATTATATAAAAATTGAACTTATTAAACTGAAAATGTAGAATAGATAGTCTTGCCTAATAAACAATACTTGGTAAAACCTAAATATGAATTTAATCAGAGTTCGTTAATGGTTCACTTGTCAGAAAGCGAATATCAGCAGATGATATATAAGCATTTGTTTTGGCATAATTTAAATTGCTGACTGTGTCACACTGTACTCTATAAAGCAGTATATACTATTGTTGGTAGTACAAAAAATAAAAGCATGGTAAACATAAGTTAACAATCTAGCTGTTATCTACAAAATTCTCAAGCAAGACTGGGGCTAGGTCAAAATATTTGGGGAGGGTAGGGGAATATCCTGGCCCTTGTTACACATAAGCATGTTTGTTAGAGGTGCATTTGCAGGTTAATTTTTGCTATTAACGTAAACCACAATTGGGGGACCACATTGCTGGAAGAGAAATGGGGGGAGGGTAGTTGTATAAACAATATACAACAAAGGAAGTCTTTATTTCCAATACCTGAATACATCAGGTTTGTTTTTAGGTACAAGGTTGCAGGTTAAATGCTCTCAGCTATCCAAGAAATGGCTTATTAGTTTTGTAAGAAAATATTTTCTTATTTTTTGACTGAAAAATACCCAGTTTAAGTGAACAAAACCATCCTTGTTAGTGAAAAGTAAAGCCAAAAAAACTTTGTTTCAAAGACCCAGCAAAGCAAAGCAAAACTAATTCAAGAGGAAAAGCTGCCTTCTTAATAGTAGCTTCTGAATCTGGATCTAATAGTTCTCAAAGACCGACTGGAGTCTTCAAGTCTTAAAAGTTTGTCTTCCTCCATGGATCATAGGCATTCTCTATGAGGCAGAGTAATATGAATATAAATCCATTTTAAGCAGATATATATTCTTTCTCTGGGCTACAGCCACAAAGCTGAAAAACTACGCACCAACGGCAAGAATAAGGGCAAGCAAAAGTTTTTATTATTTTATAGGGCAATTTTCCAAACACGATTTCCTTTTTTCGCTTTTCTATCTTGTGGACTAGAAAAACCCCAACTTCGTCTCTGGTAACGTAGCATCCACTAGTGATAAAATAAACAGTGACAAGCGATTCTGCTCTAAGCAGCACAGTGACAAGCGCTGATAATGGCATTTAAAACAGACTTACTCAGCGCCAGCCGGCACCTGAGCTGTGTATGCTTCTCCTAATTTGTAAATGGGCCTAATCCTGTTATTACAGGATAATTACTGCAAATCAGCACAATTACTACAAAGACATGAATAAACATACACATCCCAGTAGCTGTTTTCTACAAATTATTATCAAAACAAAGAGAACCGGCTAATTGTGGTAACATTAAGGCAATGTTTATTCCTCCCAGTGTTTGGGCAAGTTTATTTTAAGTTGTCTTCTTCAACTAGTAATGATGTAGATGATTTTACAGATTCCATAAACCTTTCTAATCTAAACTCTTCTCAACTGAAAGTTCGCCACTTCCCTCAAAGCAACATCTGCAAAGGCCTGATTTCATAAGCAAAAAACCCAACTAACACACTTTTAGAAATCTCAATTTAGAAAACTCATTTGTAATATACTCTTCTAAGTTATTATCAAGATACCATGAAAGTGAATGAAATATTCACTTTATATTCTTCACAATTTAAGCATTCATCTCCAAGTTAGTACAATGTGGAATTTTACCCTCTCACTGACGATATTATCAGTTTCCCTCATGGATAACTATTATTTATTGGAAGGGAGGGTGGTTATGGAAGAGAATTCAGAAAGCACACAGTCCATGATAGTGGTTATCCAAACTCACCTCCTGGACAGTGCCTCATGGCCATCTTACATCTCCTGGATTCAGCGATGGTTGGACATGGTATCGTGTCTTTTGCTGGCTTTTTAACAATTTGCCGTGTTCTGGTTTCCAGACCCCATTTAAATCCACATGTGCGATTATTTCTGCTACAAGTTCCCCATTCACTCCAATGACCAACTTCACATCCTTCTAATAAAGATTTAAAAAACACAAACACAAATAAAAATTTGGTACTCATTTGCTACACTGTCATCAAATTTACATAGCAGTGTTTTTCCACTCCCCCTCCCCCTGACCTTCAGATATCAAAAATTAAGTTGTACAGCCCACAAAGACCAAATTTGCCTTTTAGGAACTTTAATTATTTAAACCATACATAGGGTTACTTCCATCTACAACAAATAATTGCCACATAAGTAATTTAAAAATCATTACTTTCTATTTGTCTTAGTTCATTTTTTGAAGAAATGTTACTGGTCCATTCTAAAGACACTGAAATATATAATCTCTAAAAGATTCAATATCTAAAACCTACAGTAGAGGATACTATTTCCATACCATGACAGAAGACAAAATTTTACGGGTTAATTCTGACTGCCCCCACTGCAATTCACAAATGTGTTAGTTTTATTTTGCAAGTAGTTGGTGAAAAGGATAGGATGTCTGTTTGGCATTTTCTGATTATCTCAATTCTTTCAATAGGTGTCTAGAAACCACAGTATGTATTTCTTATTCCCTAAATTGGTGCTGTATATTACTATAGTTTGAAAAGTAAACAAGTATGATCATATATTTGAAAAATGTATGTTTTTCCTAGATATGTAAAAGCTTTTAGCATCCCCTTTTGTAAATTCATGTAGTGGAAAAGTAGGCTACCCTGGGGTGGGGCAATAAAGGGACAAAAATAGTCAAATTCACCATTAAGAAGCCCCTTCGCACTAGCAGATGAGGATTCAACTCCAGAATCTACACACATTTTAATATCCCAGATTTCAGCAGGCATCATGGTTATTCTTAGATTTTTGAAAGCTACGTAAGATTTGTATTCAGGAGAATGCATAAGACCTGATATGTAATTTGTTTACATTTAAGAGTTTCATAAGAGTTTCCACTGAACATTTGTCGTGGGCTGGGTGCAGCCTCTCAAAGCCAACTCAACATTCTGAATATGCTCTTCTAGTGGCTTTCTTATTTTTTAATAGGGTGTTGCCTGTATGAATGTATTAACACACATTAATAGGAACATAAGTATACACATTTCTTCAAAAAACTCTCATTTAAATGTGTTCTCTGCAAGCTTTCAGATATATAATTATAGACTATTTTAGCAATATGTCTGTAAAAAAGAAATTCTCAATTTTCTTTTAAGTCTCCATTTCAAGGAGATGGCAAATCTCACTTATAATACATAGCTCTATTTTACATCATATCAAATGTATGACATGTCAGATAAAATTCAGGGGTTGGGGGTTAGGGGTTGAGCTAGTGAAGATGCCATTACACCTAAGAATATATTCAGGCATTCATCAAAATGTAGGCACTCACAAATCTTTACCTTTTAATCAGTAGTATAAAACCAAAATCATATAAAATTAGTAAGATATTAGTGTAAACACTCAAAACCAAAGTGTTTTTCAAATAAAGAATATAAAATTTATAAAATGTCTATTTCTAATTATTGTTCACAAATAGCATATATGTGTATATTAAGTTATGCATTCTAGATATCTAAATTTAGTAAAAGTAAAATTTTTTAATGTACTTGGCAACATGCAGTCAATCATCGACAAAATGTATTTTGCACAAAAATTTTCTTTCCAATTGATTTTTTTAAACAAATGGCTAAGAAGCTCTATAATATATATAACAGAAGTGATAGAATAAGTAACCACATGGTATTGCCTGAAAAATTTTTTAAATGAAAAGATTTTCCCTAACAGTTACTAAAAATGTATTAAAATAATTAAGAAACAGATATATTACACATGATAAAAATGTTAATATCAGCATTTAAACAGTTTAACCTAGTAAATGTACAACTAGCAAATCATGTAGCAAGATGTAATATATGAGACTACCCAATGTCATGATACCTAAAGAATTCAGAAAGTCAGCAAAAAACTTAAATAATTTTCAGTGCTAATTAACAAGATTTTGTTTTTAGGTTGAATATATCTAGCACACATTTTTTTTTCCAAGAGAGAGGTGTTAAAAGTTGAAGTTTGAAAGTTACATGAAAAACTACTCACCCACACATTCCATGGTTTCATCTAATGGTGCAAAACCATCTGGACATTCATCAAAGCAACGGCCTCTATGCAAATAAAAGCCTACTTTGCACTTGGTACAAAAGTCTTTGCTAAAGCAAGAATCACAGTTTTCTATTCTGCACCC
This sequence comes from Eidolon dupreanum, assembly GCA_028627145.1. NCBI lineage: Eukaryota > Metazoa > Chordata > Mammalia > Chiroptera > Pteropodidae > Eidolon > Eidolon dupreanum. The sequence goes on along the minus strand of CM053511.1, from coordinate 18,693,412 downwards.
TAAAAACAATTTTAAAGAGAAAAAGATAATTTCAGTCAAAGATATACACTTGTTTTGCAAATAAAACTTTCACAAAACTCATCGGTCAGCTCAATCGAAATTCTAGTGGTCAGAGAAATATGTGTTCAACTCGTGTATTTCCTAACGCCATCTCATTCTAAATCACTCCTACCTCTTCTAACAGCTCACCACATCAATAAACTAAGACGAAATTTCAGCCCAGGGCCCAAGCAGCATGAGACCCTTCAGTAATGTTCGCAACTCCAAATGGGATTAAAGCAAAAGATTAAAAAGAAAAACACCCCCACTACAAATTACATTGCTGCTGGGATTGAAATCTGTTCTGCTCTTCAAAAGACCTACAATGAAAAACAGAAAGGGAATACTCTAATCAGTGTCTTCTGTTTCAGGACAGTAAAATTCTGTTTATGTTGGTCAATGCTGGCATTTACTTTCATCGGCGGGTGTCTTAACTTGGAGCGGTAGTTTAGGTCACTTTTTCAAAACATACAGTGTGCCAAAGGCTTTACATGCATTTTCATTTAGTCTTCATAATCCTACAAAGTGGGCAGTACTATCCCTGTTTTGCAAATAGGATACTGGGACTAAATAAGAGATAAAGTCATATAGCTTGTAGTGGCTGAGTTGGTTCTGAAAGCCCCCAAAACCATTGCCTTCTAAATCTTCATAACATACCGAATTTCAGTAGGAGTGGTCTTTGAAACAGATGTGCTTTCAGGCCTGCTACATGTGGTTTTGAGTCCCAGCTCTGCCCTTACCAGCCCTGTGACTCCGGACAACTACATGCCTCTCTGAGCCTCCATTTCTTTCTGTATAAAACAGGGACATCACTGACTTTACGAGGCTATTGTGAGAACTTATAATAATATATGTAGATTGCCCAGCTCATAATAAGTAGTCTATACTGCACATGGAAGCAATAGATTAGAAACATGTATTTTTCCACTAAACAATACATATTACAACAAGGTGTAAAAAGAAGCAATAATTTATCTTGTATTCTAGGTCAGATTCCCTGGTAGGCCAGTAATATCTGGGCCAGACATAACTGGCTTGCACAGGTAAAAATAATATAGTCTAAACTACTCTTCAAAGAGAGGAAAGGAGAGAAGGATGGAGGGCCAGTTAATTGAAAGGTCAGGTTTTCTACAGCTAGCACATTACTTGCAGCAGATTTAACTGATGGTAACTAACAGCATGTAAACCTCTATGAAATCACTTTTATTCACTTAACAAGGCTCTCAGTGCCAGTAGTGTATTTGGAGTTTCAATGATTCAGAAAAGCTTTAAAATATATAGTTCTTTGCAAGCAAAGAAATAATGGAATAGAAAATGTAACCAAAACATGAAATCACTGAATATTAAAATTTTTTTAAATTGAGAAAATAGAGCCAGAAAGTAGAATTTAAAGGCTAAAAATTTTTTATCAAATTACATAATAAATAATGAATTTCTAGGCCTCTAAAAAGAAAACGGCGACTCTTCACTTTTCAACTTTGAGTCTAAATGGGTTTTCATGTATTAAATGACCACCACGAATCAGCTAATTCAACTTCTAAAATGTTACCAAATTTGCTATGTGTGGGTGAAGGCCCACAGTCAAATTATAGCATTGCTTTTTGGGGGGAGGATGGTAGGCACAGAACAGTTTATCAGCCCATAAAAGGTTCATTTATAATCTTAAACGCTGTTAACCTATACTTTAATGAAACACTGATCTATAGCTGGTTAGTAGCTTCTTAATCATGGTCAAAATGCATGACCATCATGTCCACAAATTGTTGGTTTTCTTGCTACATTTTTTTTAAAAAAAGCAAGCAGCCCTTCCTGTTAGAATTATTTCCCAAGAAATAATGATAAACATCCCAAAGATAAAACAGAACTAAAAGATGAAAAGAACAAAGTATTTATATTTTAAAGAGGACTATACACTTCATAAATCAGCCGTTATCTGTAAGGTCTGAATTTCCTTTAAAACATGACCTACAATAAGCTTTCTGGCCAAAAAGTTATAGCAACAAGCATTTGGAATTAATTTTCCAAGGTCCTTTGTGGATCTTTACTGTTACCTATCACTCCCTTTCCTCATTGGATTCCACGCTCCTGACGCCAGTTCATAGAATATGGAATTTCTGAAATTCCTGTCATTCTCTGTAAAGTCCCTTAGAACTTCTTCAGGCATAAATTCTGCTAGAAGAAAGCTTAATTGTTTGTCCTCAAATTTAAGTAGAATAAAAATCTGATGCATTCAAATTGTAGAATACTCCAACCATAGAAAAGCATGAAGTGAATTATAAACAAGGACTAAGAATAAGCTCTAAGACCTATAGTGAAGCGAAAAAGGCAAGTTGCAGGAAATATAGAGGATGATATAATAAAACAATATATGCAGGTGTGTATGTGTGTGTATATGAAGCAGCTTGGAGAACTTAAGTTGGGAGGGGTGGTAGAATTTTGAAATTTTATATATATTTCTGAATTATATAAAGCTTTTATAATTATAATGCATTTATGTATTAGAAGTAAAGCAGAAAAAATTATTTCAATATACATTTGTGACCTACTTAAATTTACAGAAAATAACATTTTTTAACATTCTAAAATAAATTATTTTGCTTTTAACAGGCAAGAATAAAGGAACATTATCCTATCCCAAATTTTTCCAAATGTGGTTGGCATGAAATTATATCCCTTATTTGATAAAGCTGAACTTGCTTTAGCCTTCAAAATACACAATCATTTGACCATTTCTTGACAATATCCTTTTGTTTTCATATATTCTATGGCATCTTTCCTTCACTCAAATCATAAGGGAAAAAAACTAAATATTTTTTATTTAAAAAAAAAGTTAAACAAAAGCTTCGATGATGCCAAGTCCTAACATCACTGGACGCTCCGCTGACCTTCCTGGTCTCAGTCACTCTTTGCCACAATGTAAAACCAACACCGGCAGCCCTTACATTCCATGGCCTGAACTGACACAACTTATCTAAACATGGACACCTACGAACTGAAAGATTTTAAAGCTAGCAACTGCACACATCACCTACCATGGAAACCTGCCCCTTGACACACTCCAGCATCCACAAACCGCTTCTCACCAGCCCCAGGCTCACCCGCAACCCCCTGCCCTGTTCTGCCGCTTCTGTCATGACCACTCTTCTGGTTTGGAGAAAACCACTATTTATGGGGCCTCAAAGTCCTATACTTCCCCTCCCCTATGCCAGCGTGTAGCTATTCTGCCCAAAATTTTTAAGCTGTTATCCTTAAGTGGGATTTATATCAACTCTATTAACTCATTTTTAATATAAAAGTAAAATAGTCTCATTATAAATAAAAATTCAAAACAACGCAGAAGGTTTAAAAGAAAATACAAAAATAATCTTCCTTACTTGAATGGCATATCATGCCTACTCCTCAGAAATAGCCACTGTATTAACAGTTCAGGAAAGTCTGTGTGTCAATTTTACAAATAAATGAGTTTTAAAATACCAATGGTATTATTCAATAGACTGATAAACCTCAGAAAACTTCATACTGTGTAAGAAAACAGGTATATCAAAGTTTACTAAACATCAGTCTTTTCTATAAAAATCTGGGCTTTAAGTCCTTGTTCAGAAATATAAAACCCGAGTTTAGCCAACTTACATGCTTCTAAATTACATGCCTCCTCAAAAATGTAATCCATGAAATGAGGACCGCCAATATCAGTTTAAGTAAAATTACTGTCCAAGTGAAATTGTGCCCAAATGCGGTCTGACAGGGCTGTCATTTAGCAAAAGGGGCTGAGTCTGGCCAAGAGACAAAAATACGGGCTGGGCATCCCTTCCCCTGTCCTCCCATGGCATCCATACAGGCTCCATTATAACATTCTTCAAATTATACTGTAGCTTAGTTCAACGGTTCATTCCAAACTTTCTCCAAAAATGTAGTATTTTGCCAGACCCTGAGAACATAAAATTATAATACCCATTTCCTGTCTGGGAGGTGTGAACTCCGAGAGCGGGCCGTGTGGCACTCACAGGGCACTGCAACATAGCATAGCAGACATCAGAGGCATGAGCTGGGTACTTGAAAGGCAGAGAAGATGGGTGCATTTCCGTTCTGCCATTACAGTTTTCATCATTTTTCAATCTGTGAATTCCTTGCTTCTAACGCAGCGCCAGATACGTGGTAGGGTTCTGATGCTTGCCAAGTGAACTTACAAGTAGGCCACTTAAAAATTCAATTCTTTCATATTTAAAACTCATTTGGATTCTTAGTTGAGATTGCTTGCACATGCTCTATAAATATCTTTGTTGTAGAAGGAAAGACTGTTTGCTATAAAGTGTGGGTCCCCAATCCCTGGGCTGCAGACCAGTACAGGTCTGTGGCCTGTTACGTACCAGGCCGCACAGCAGGAAGTAAATGGCAAGCGAGGGAGCAAAGTTTCATCTGTATTGCAGCCACTCTCCAAAGCTAGCATCACTGCCTCAGCTCCACCTCACATCATCAGGCATTAGATTCTCATAGGAGCACTGGTCCCTGATGCCAAAATAGTTAGGGAGCACTGCTATAAAGGACTATGAGTCTTAGTAGAGGAGTAGAGAATGTAAATATTGATGTACTATGGAAGCTGGAACCTCAGGTGAGCAAGTTTTAGAGAGACAGAGGGAAAAGTAGAGTTCTGGCCACAGCAAATACATTCACAATAAGACAAGGAAGAAAATTCACTTGGCGTGAGATGGACCCCACACAGAGTGGCCTAAATGAACTGGAGGGTAAGTGGAAGGGGTGGTTATCAGGCTTAGATTGCTGTGGGTGGGAAATTTCACTTCCTATTTCATTCCAAAAAAAGGTAGTGAAATTATAAGTCATTTGTACTTTGCGTGGTTTTAAGTATTTAAGTAACAGTTAAAATTAACTAAAATGAAGTTAGGTCCAAAATTAGGGCTTGCTCTGACTATAATGAGGTTTTTGAGCACGAGAGCACGTGACCAAGATAGTATCTGGTTTGTTCCCTCATTTCGACAGGTAAAAGCCACCAGGAGCCAGGCATCATGAGGGACAGCTAAAGGCACAGAAGAACAGTATGTCAGGATCTTTAGTGAATGAAAAGGAAAGGTGCCCAGAATGGCAATGGGGTAATGTGACTACTCTAAAGTATATACGGAGGTGAGCTGGAAAGTGCATATTCTCAGGAAATTAAGCTTTCTGAAAGCAGGAAGAGAGTGGAGGTAAAGAAACCACTGAGAGGCTCCACACTCAATGACAGTCATGGGAAAAGGAGTCACAATGAATCAATGGGATCAACAAACGGAGTCGTGGAGAAGATAAAAACTGAGAGAAGCCAATGATCCACAACTATCCCCTCTTCCTTTGATCTCACAGCTCTCTGAAGGCCTTGGCACACTGGGAGAGTTAGTTTTGTTTATCTTACCAGCAAAATCTAGATGACAAAAACCATCTCTTAATTGGATATCTCAGCATGGCCGAACATATGAACAGCAAAAAAAAAAAAAAAAAACATTAAATCTCCTGAATTGAAAGCAGAGAAAAACCAACCTGTTAAACCCAACTGTGAAAAAAAAAATGTAATTCTATATATTACAATCAATTATTGGAGAAAGGGAAGAAATCAATGAGGTAGAGAGGACCTCAGACACACACTGAGGAATCCATTTCTGTTATTGATCATCAGGACTGTGGGCTTCAGGCTGCTTTAACTCACCCTGAAAATCTCACTGCTTATTGTTCCTCAGTTGCTTTTTATTGCCAACTATGAGCATCTCTACTTAGAATGTGGCAGATGCTGACACCCACTATGGGCATTTAGTCTTCAGATTGTAGTTACAAGTATCCAGGAGACTCAAACTAACTCCTGGAAAATTCTTTGGTTTCTCTGCTCAGTGTATGCTAAAATTTGAACAGAAATTAAGGAGATAGGGTGTTCTAAAAGGCATTTAAAATCAGACTTTCAGCAATTTTTTCACAAGGAAAGTATTAGACTATGCAATTTAATACGAGGTTTCTTATAATCGTTTAAATATTTTTTCGATTTCTGTAACAACTTAAAACACTGTTTATCATTCCCTCTCAAAACTTGCGATGGTTTGTAAATATCCCTAAATAAAATTTTTAAGCTTTATGTTACATTATCATGTATTTCTAATATGCACTATTGCAGTATTCCCATTAGAATAGTAACTGATGTAACTTATGACCTAAAATCTAAAAATACATTACTTGTCATATGCTCTAGTTATACACAGCTCATTAGAATCTTCATTATATTTCAACCTAAAGAAAATAAAGGACAGAATCAAAGTTTTCAGGACTCAATGTTTCATACTTAAAACTTAACAATTTGAGTGATGACACAGATAACCAGTATTTCTAAGTTAACAGAAGATTCAGGGTATTGGAATGGGTGTAAGTCAAATTGCCTTTAGTAATCAGGAGAGTTAACATAGAATGTAATTCAACTATGCCAAGTGGAGAATGTTACACTCAGAATAAAAGCCAAAGGCAGGAAACAAAAGCTATGATGAGAAAATAGTGGTCTCTCAAACAGTACAATGGTTAACAGATATGCAGTTAGAACCTTGGTTCACTTCCTGTTGTGTGACTCTGGGCAAGTCAGTAAAGCTCTTTGCTTCTGTATCCTCATGTATAAAAAAGAGGTAACATCAGTCCGTATCTCCTAGAATTATTGGGTGGATTTGGAGACTTAATAGAGGCAAAGATCCTGGCACAATATCTGCTGTGTAATTAGTGAATAAAGGATGTGAGCTATTATGAGTGTAAAAAGTTATCAACTGGGACAGTCCAAGATGGTTGATGGAAGGAAGAGCAAACAAGATACCAGGGTACTCCATGTGGAGTGCATATGCATGTTTATATGTACATGTGATAATTTTAACAAATAAAATTTAATTTTATACATATTAACTATAATTCTTATAATTATATATATTAATTACATATATTATCCAAAAAACATAATCTGTAATAAATATAATGGATCTACCCTTGTTTAGGTCACGCAGCCAAACTGAATATAATCGTTTGTTGAATACGTACCTACGTAGAAAGTCATCTGATTCAAACATTAGGAACAAGGATTTAGAAAAACAGAGATCCAAATTTGGTTTTGACCTTGGGATTGGGCGAATTACATCCTCTCTGTGCCCTCTTCCCTCACCATCCATCCGATACCTATGTCAGATGATTGTTCAGAGTATCAGATTAAAGATGAGAAAATAATAGGTAAAGGGTACTACATAAAATTTGTATCACTCCCTAGAGCCAAATAAGCCTACCCCCTTCAACGTGCAGTGCCCCTTTCCAAGCACAATGAAGCTGTTCAATTTATGAAGTGTGCTAAAGATGGCCTATCATGGCCATTAGGGCAGTGACCACAAGGAGAGTAAAATCCTGGTCTTGGCAGTAACTTTAATAGTGAAATCGCAATTAGGTTGGATGAATGGACTCCATCCAGAAATTTATATATTATTTTTTAGATAGACATAGAATTCTCTTACATGTCAAGAGTGCCCTTTATTTTAACTTCTGAGGATATATATGCAATCAAAAAATATTTTTTTCCTCTTGACTCATTTTAACTTAATGTTACAACAGCTCATTAAAATAAAAACCCAAAATTCAAATTTATGAAATATGTTGCTGGTAGCTTCACTGTAATAGTTGAATGTTTAAAAATTATAGCTTGCCCACCCACACACACAAAATCTGAAGAAATATAGAGGCTTGTATAAAATCATGTGGTCAAATAATGAGGAACTATAAAAATGTTGGCTTCATTTCTCATATATTCAAGTGATGCACATTTGAAATCATTCTCAAAACAACCAAAACTAAAACTTGGACACATTTGCTGGGAATACAAAGCTAGGTGTTTAAAGGGATTTTTCTTTCCATTTAAAGAGAGTGAAAGTGGAGGGCAACAACCTCAAGATAAAGGAGGAAAGGAATATGACAGCAATGAAAAATGTTTAAAAATTATAAACTAAATTAATATCTCTTATCAGATTTTAAATTCCTGCCAGTAGCAGATCTCTCATCTTGGTTACAACTCGTGCTTTTCCTTTTTTGGTAGCTTGTCACCCTTCTATAGTAAGGTGGAATCAGAGCAGTTTAATAAACTTCAGACCTGAGTCTTAGCTGAATTTTTCCAAATGTTGGAAAAGGCAGATCTCTCCACCCAACTAAACAGAAAAGCATATGTTATGTAAGCTAATCTATGTCTTGCCCTCCAATCAACCTCTACCCAAGGAAAACAAAAAGAATCTCTTAATCCCTTTGCACTCTAAATAGGCTAACACGGGAACTGGCAAACGTTTCCTGTAAAGGACCAGATAGTAAATATTTTAGCCTTTGTAGGCCATACGGTGTCTGTCTAAACTATTCAGCTCTATTTTCTGTCATCTACAGACAATACGTAGATGATCACAAGTGGCAATTTTCCAACAAAACTATTTACGAACACTGAAATTTAAAGTTAGTATCATTTTTATATGTTGCAGAATATTGTTCTTCTTTTGATTTTTAAAACTACTTTAAAACCGAAAAGCTATTCTTAGCTCAAGGGCCTCACATAAAAGGCGCCAGGCCAGATTATACCCACTGTCATAGTTTGCTGACCCCTAGACTAGAGAATGATTGAAATTCATGAGGTACATTGAAGGGGGGAAAAAAAAAAAAAAGGTTTCATTTTCAAATCAAATGATAGCATTTAAGCTTAAAGAGGCTTAATAATATTTTATATATACCATCTGATTCTGTGCATAAGACAAATATCAAATGAATATGAGGATGCTGGAATTTAGTTCCTCAACATGGGAACACTTACTTCGAGACCTCATATCAGTTGTCAATAGGTCAAAATTCCATCCTATCTTAAGCTTTTCTTAATTACATATGACATTGCCTTGTCAATGAAGGGGGTAGGTGGAGAGAAAGGAGGAAGAATAATTTTAAAACACAATGCACTGGGACTGAAACCTGCATAACGTTTATGCCTAGTCCTATGGTCTGAGATACGTGTTTGTGAAGGTAACTTTGCCATGTCTGCCCATCTGGTTTGATGATAAAAGTAGATATAGTCTCAGCTGTGCCATGTTTGGCAGCCAACTCCTGCACTTGTCAGTGAACTCAGAATGTCTGTTACTGTTCTGTAAAAGGGATATTACTATAGGACTGCCAGGAGTCAATAAAAGGATGTGCTTTTAAATGAAAGTACTTAAAAAACTAAAAACAAGACAAGTAATAATAAGTGTTAGAGAGGTTGTGGGGGAAAAAGGAACCCTCATACACTGCTGATGGGAATGTAAACTGGTACAGCCACTAAGGAAAATAGTATGGAGGTTCCTCAAAAAATTGAGAATAGAATTACCATATGACCCAGCAATCCCTCTTCTGGGTATCTACCCCCAAAATTTGAAAGCACTTATCTATAAAGATAAATGCACCTTGATATTGATAGCGGCATTATTTACAGTAGCCAATAAACAACCAAAGAGTTCTTTGATAGACAATTGGATAAAGCAGATGTGGCACACATACACAATAGACTATTACTCAGCCATTAGAAAAGATGAAATACTGTCATTTGCAAAATCATGGATGGATCTTGAGATTATCATGCTAAGCAAAATAAGTCAGACAGAAAACGCTGAGAACTATGATTTCAATTATATGTGGGATATAAAACAAAGCAACGAACAAGAGAAATGAACACAAACTCATAGGCACAGACAAGAGTATGGTGGTTACCAGAGGGAAAGGGGGTCAAATATATGATGACGAAGGAGATTTGACTTTGGGTGGTAAACACACAATGCAACATAAAAATGATGTATTATAGAGTTGTACACTTAAAACCTATATAATTTTATTAACAAATGTCACTCCAAAACATTTAAAAAGTAGATAAATCAGAAGATCCTTCTCGGTAGACATCCCTATCTACTTCCTTAGCCTCATCTCTATGTGAATCTTTCACCTAGCCATGCTGAAGTTTTCAGAAACTTTCCCATGGCCTCCCCATGCCCAGATACTGTGACAATTCTTCTCTCACCATTGTTACTATATTCATCATAATCCCCCATTGAATGGGGGCCCCATGAAGAAAAAAGAGCATAGGTGCTTGACATGACAGATGATGACAGATCTGCCAAATAACAAATTTAATAATTAAATTCTTATCAGTTTAGAATAAACACTAAAACAGGGTCCAAGCAGACCAAGCTTTTGGATACAATCCCCTAAAACTAAAACTGAAAGTGACAAATGTTTTGTTTTATCTCAGTAAAGATACATCAAAATTTTGCCAGCTTTCTTGAAGAGATGGATTTTCTTCAGAAGAAAGCATAAGGATCAGTGGACTTGATATGTAAGAACACCTTGATTATCTTGTAAGAGAACAAGATGTCCCATCCTCTTTCTCTCTTTAAGGAACTATTCCTTAACCTTATCGGGTTATGGCCGGGCTATTAACTAGCTGGTAGCAGCTCTTCCTTAATGATGTAAAGCGCTTCAGGACAATGAGCTTTCTCCAGCTGGCAGCAACCGTTAACCACATGTGGGCCATCGGTGGCATGGCCTATAGGGCTATGTCCCTTTTTGGAGAAGAAATCAGCTTCAGAAAATGTCCTTTCAAAGTGTGCCAAATAAAAGTCAAGACCTACCCGCTCAATACCCCCCACCACACCCCTCAGAAAAGGGCATATTCTAAAACTTGTCTAACAATATACTTTGTGTCATTTTGTTTTCTCCAAGAGAAGCAGCATGGCATGGTTAAAACAAAACAAAACAAAACAAAACAAAAAACAACAACAACAACAACAAAAAAAAAAAACAGGAATTAAGAGTTAGAGAGACTCCTAGATCCCATTCTCAGCTCTGCTTCATACTGTGCCCTTGGGTAGGTTTCTAAGTCATTTTCAGCCTGTCTTTTCAATAGTAAAACATAAATGTTTACCTATCACAGGGTTATTAAGGGTCAGCTATCACAGGGTTAGAATAGCCATTCCCACCTATAATTTGAGTTTGAGGAGAGGGCCTGGTCTGGAAAAGCAAAAGGCAGTAATTTCTAAAGGCATTCATAGAAATCACAGAATGTTAGAGCAATGATCTCATAGTCTCCCCTAGTTTTTACAGATGAGGACACTGGGGGTGGGGGGCAGGAGACCCAGCAACCAGTGTTTTAACAGATGTTAGACACTGACATGCCCACTAACTCTTTGCTACCTAGCTATCCAGGCTAGGTGGCAAAGGAAGGAGAGGACAAAGCTAAGTCCCACAATTTCCATGGTCTTTCATGACTATTCTCACCTAACCACTAACTTCTCCTTCCTCTGACCCTTGTTATAACTACTGTGTGATACACCTACCCTATCTGCCTGTTGTGCTTTAGTGGCACTTTATGTAATGGTGCTAAACAATACTGTTGTCTAATTGTGTCAGTTTAATATGCAACCCAATTGTGTCTTCAGTCCATTTGTAAGTATTTCTAGGTAGACATTCTTTAATTTTACTTTATTTCTTCTATTATCCCACAAATAGTGAAGTTGCATCAACATATTTGTTAAAGGTCTGCATCTTTATAGTCTTTAAACACACATTATATAGACATTATATATTCAGGAATTATGTGTGTACCGTCACTTATAGTCCACAGTTGTCCAGGTTTGATTAAGTGGTTGTACCACTTAAAACATATTCCTGTTAACTTTAAATAGATATACCTTTTTTAAAATGCATCATTAAAATGCATATTTTAAGAGTGGCAGGTGTTTCTAAAAGCACTCAGTCTTGATATGTAGAAATTCTTTAAAAACACCTAAATACTGGTCTTGGAGTTCACAAATTAAGGGATGGTTAAATTTAACTATTTCTTATATGTTCAAAATTACTAGTTTTTAAACCTATATCATTTCATTTAAAAAAAAACTATAGCATTCTCTTAATCTAAAGCACATTTTTCAAAAAATGCCAACACAAGGGTAGAATCATAAAATGTTGTAGAAAGAGTTAAAACAAAAGTAGTAAATTTAGTGCATACAGAAATACAAAATATTTCATTTCTGTCATTTTTGTTTACAAATGACTTTTAAAAATATACTACCTCAGGCAAAAAAAAAAAAGTATATGTATTAGTTTCTTATACATGAAAAACTGACTAAGTGTTCTTGTTTCCTAATCATCTCCCTCTTTCTCCGTCTCAACTGGCTCAAGTCTCCTTCCATCTTACATACACACACTTATTTCCCAATTCAGGAGCCTCTAGCTATCATAAACTCCTTTTCAATAAGGTTAATACTGAAGGGAAAGAAGAGAGAGTGCCTATGCTCACAGTGGCTGCTTCCCTAAGTCTATATGCACTCCCTAAAATCAGCAATCAGGATAGTACCCTAATAGTAACAATAAAACAACTAGCATTAAGGTCAACAGCTATTGGTTAAAAGTGCAACTCTGACTTGCTACTTCTCAAGTCTTCCTACTTCTGGGACACTGTTCTCTGATTTTCTTTCTATTTTCCTGGTGACTCTGTCACAGCCTTCTCCAGCCTTGAATCCTCAGAACTCCCTCTGTCCCCACCACCTTGGTTGATATTCTCTTCTTCCTACCAATGATTCAGTTCAGCCCTCAGAGGGCTCTGGACCTGTACATCTAACTGCTCATTGGGCACCTTCCCCAGAATGTCTCATATCACCCCAAGTTCAACATGTCCTCAAATCAACCATTCTCTACTACCATGACCTTTCTCCCCAACAAACATGCTCCTCCTCCTATATTTTGTACCATAATAAGTTCCACTCTTCAGCTCCCAAACCAATATAAGAATAATCTTAATTTCACATTCATTCAACATCCTCCAATTGATTTTTCAAGTTCTATTGATTTTTTTCTCAATATAGCTCTTCATTCCTCCATCTCTTCATTCATTTATTCATTCAACAAACACTACTGAGCACCCACTATGTAACAGACACTATTTTGGATATCAGCCTGAACAAAACAGATCAAAATCCCTTCTCTCTTGGAGCTTACATTCTAGTGAGAGAAGTGGATAGGTAAGTAAAATATACAGTATATGGAAAAGAAGGGAGAGAAGAAGAGAAGGAGAGAGGACTAAAGAGGAGAAGGACAAAAGGAAGTATGAGGATAGGGAAAGTCAAAATTTTAGATAGGTTGTCCAGCGACAGTCTAATAAGGAGATAATTGTTCTCATTTTTTTAAACCTAGATTATTGATCTTGCTGCTTTCATTGTTGACTCTAACTCACCTTTCGTGCTGCCAAAAGAAAAATATTTCCAAAAACCATAACATTATCATTCTCTTAAAATCCTTCATTGACTACTTATGGCTTTCAGGTAGATGTTTACATTACCTAAATTTAGCACATAAGCCTACCATTATCTAGTGCCCGCCAGCCTAATCTACATTAGTTCTGGTTACACCATGGAGCTGTACTCAACCGCCTATATTTTACTTCAAAATGGATGACTTTTGTGTGTATGACTCTATACCTTCATGTGTTTTTTCTTCTTTTTTTCTATTTATACATCTTTTTTATTTTTTGCACATTTTGAATTTTTATTCAGAAAAATATTAATCTCAACAAATTAAAAAGTTTTTAAAACTGACAAAAGCTCCCAAAATAACATTTTAATAATTAACCAGCTAAGCAATGTCCATAATTCTTGTTACCCTGTATTTTTATAAATTCTTTGATTATCTCTTCACATGAGATGATTTTATTATTTTTATAAAAATAAAAAATAATAAAATTCAGCTTTCCTTTAGCATGGCTGATTAAAGTATCTTTTTATTATTGATAGTTTAAAATTTTTCATTTAAGCTTTACAACTTGTTACTAGCAACAGCATGTAATTTTTCTACTTATAAATCTTAATCCTAATAATTCTGAAAATGTTCACAGTCTTCATAAGTGTCATCTCCTTCATGGCTGAAATCTACCCAATCTTTAGGAAGTGTGTTACTCGATTTAGGTAACTTTATCCATAAAAGAAATGCCACAACCTACTTTGTACACTTATTTGAAAACAAAATGAGAAAAAGTACTTCTTCTTCTTTTCTTTTTTTTTTTTTTCCAACATTTACAGCACCTGGTATTCCAAGGTGGTCTCCCAGCCAAGTACTAACCAGGGCCGACCCTGCTTAGCTTCCTAGATCAGACAAGATTGGGCACATTCAGGGTGGCATGGCCACAGAAGAAAAAGTACTTCTAATAGAATAGTTGGCACAGAATAGAAGCTAAATAATTAGCAGCCTTTACCACATAATACACTGAATTGTCTGTCTTTTCCACTAAACCAGGTTTTCTCAACCTCAACACTACTGACATTTGGGGTCAGATAATTCTTCATTGCAGGGGCCTGTCCTGTGCACTGTAGAATGTTTAGCATTATCTGTGGCCTCTATCCATTAGATACCAGTAGCATCCCTCCAGATGTAGTAACCAAATAAGTCTCCTAACATTACTAAATGTCCCCTAAGAGGCAAAATCACCCTGGGTAGAGAATTACTGCACTATTACCACAAGCAACTCAAAGGCACTCATTACTCATTATTGTATCTCCAGTTATCTAGTACCAAAGCAAGTACATAGTAGTTGTTCAATAAATGCATATCAATGAGAACCACAATTCTGCCTTCTAGCACCATAAATTCATTTTACCTATTTTTGAAATGTATGTTTTTATGGCTTTGTCCATTTGACATTATGAAGTAAGATTCATTTATGTTGTAGTATTTCATTCATTTCTACTTCTGCATGTTTCTTTTTTTAACATGCTATACTTTTTTTAGATATTCTATTGTTTGGACGTTTGGGCTGTTTCCAATTTGTAGCTAGTATGACTAGTGTCATGAAAAATCTTTTATCTGTGTTCTGGTTACAAGTCAGGATAGTAGTGTTGTTGAAGGAGGAGACGGGAATGATCGGCAAGAAATACAATAAGGATTCTTGGGATGCTGCTAACATTAATTCTTGATCTGAGTGGCAGTTATGTATGTGTGCCCACTTTTTGATAAGTCATGGAACTCTCCATTTATGATCTGTGAACATAGGTACTATATTTTAAAAAATTGTTTTAAATACTACTAACAAGAAGACAGTTGTGCAAATAGAGAAAAAAGGCCAGGGATTCTAGTAAATATCCTAAAATGCCAATAGTCACGTGAAAAATAAATGTCTGTCTTCATTTGTATCAAAAAAAAGCACATTAAACCACAAAAAAATGCATTTTTATACTTCTTGTCAATAGTGTCCAGTATTAGCAAGATCCAAGGGAAAATGTCTGCTATTAGTGAAGATGTAAATAGGTATAACTTTCCTAGAAGTTCATCTGGCAATATATATCAAAAATCTTTAAAATATGTATTATGGCTACATGTCAATTATGTCTCAATAAAGCTGAAAAAATGTATTATGTTTAAACATTTTTCTTATGAAAATAAATCAGACGAATGTGTAAAACTACCTGTATGTGAGAGAAATAATCTGTATGTAAGGATATTCTTCATATAACTGCTTATAATGATGAAAAACTAAAATCAAGTTTTCAATAGATCATTAGCTAAATATATTATGGTATATCCATTCAGGAGAATGCACGCAGCCATATTTAATGACATAAAAAAATGGTCATAATCCATTAAAACAAGTTACAAAACAGAAAAATGATACTTTTGTAAGGAGAAAAAGACATAACTATGCACAGAAACAAAATGTTGAGGATAGATGCCAAAATGTTAACTTTTATCTTCAAGTAGTGTTTTTTTGTTTATTTTTGCTTGTGCTTTCTTTAAGGTCTATTACTTTCTAAACCTTCTATGAAAATATGTATAACAATTTTCAAAATTAAGCTTTTTTATGTAATTCAATTTATCAATTAATGAAAAAGAATCTAAGAGAAATATCATCTAGCAGTATTAGAGGCAAAAGCAGCTCTCAGCATCCACAGTGTGACTCAAATGACTATCAAATTGTTTCTTATAAGCATGTTTGAATTTCATAAGCTCCATTCTGTAAGGACCAAGAAGCCCATCCTCAGCCAACATTTCATTAAGCCAGTCTTCCTTTGGAGAAAGATGTTACTTTACTTATTCTAGTTTCACTTAAAGAATTTTTTTAAAGCTATTGTTGCTTGCAGTATAATTTTTTTCTCTACTGTTGAGCAATAATCTTGTAAAAAAACAAAAAGTGGATGTGATTTCAGATTCTCAGTCTGTGATAGCTTTTCCCATTTAAATCTGTCTCGTCCTCTGAATAGAATACAAGTAACAACACAACATACACAAAGTATCTAGTATGAAAGAACCATGGTCATCCAGAGTTATACACTGAGAATTAAGAAATAATTTTCCATTTCTATTCTGCTTCACAAGAGTCTTGTTAATAAGCACTTCCTGTTGTACCAGACAAGCAATGATTTCCTCTAGATAGTAAACTGCAACATTGATTACGTTTCATTTACAATAACTATGGCTGTTGTTGTAAACCCATTCTCACATGGAGATTCTCTTTTCAAGTCTGATGTATAGTCACTGTTCTTTTCTCCACTCCTAAGAAAAGGGACCCTCAGCCAAAATGTGCATGTTAACCCCTGCCTGGGAGCATCTCCCTAAGGAAGACCTATTGATACACTATGAGGTATTACTGAGTGACCAGCCATACCAGTTTGCCTAGGACAGTCCTGGCTTACACCCAGTGCCCCTACATAGTTATTAATAGTCGCCTCTTTAATTCCCTGATGTCTCAGGTTGAGTGACACATTACATGGTCACCCTTTCATCCATATACAGCATGTATTAATGCTAGGCCTAGAACTTGGAATAAATTCCTAGAGCCATCTACATTCCTGCCCCATCTTCCTTGTGTACTGATAGTCTGGAATGAAAAAAAAAGAAATGCACAGAATGTTCATGGACTCAAATCCTCCTATAGGGGGTCTAAAGCAATCTGAGTAGGACTCCATTTCAAGACAGACCGATTGCCCATCAAAATTCAAATATTATAAGAGATAAATTGCTAGGTAGCCCAAATCAGACACCTTATGGATAAGGTACATATTTGCAAAAATTGGCCAGTCTGTTGATATTTCTTGGGAGTTGTGCTCCTCTAGTTATTAATCTAAAAAAAAAAAAATCCATGAAATGGGAAGTAGATCCAAATTTCCTCTAAGCCTATATACTTCTATCTATGTTAGTGACAAAAGTATTGACTCAGTCGCCTTTGCTAGAAACCTTAGGATTAAATTTGACTCTCTCTTCACTCTGTGAAATTAGTTACTAAGTCCCACTGATTCTATTTTAAACATCTCTGGGATTCATTACCCCGACCCTTTCATCAGAACACTAGTTCTACTTTGAGATTGCTACAGTAGCATTCCTCTACTTTCTATTCCTCTTCAATTTGTCTCCCTTGCTTCTGCTATAATTATCTTCAATAAAGCAATTTCTTTAGTCCGAAACACCGGGTAATATCCAGATTTCTCTGCATGGTTCTTAAGAACTTTTGTCAATTGTATTCAGCTTCCCTTCCGATCCTCAGTTCCAACCACAATTCTCATTAAGCTCAGTGGTTCTTATCCACAGATGGGTACTGCTCTCCTAAGAAGTATTAGAAGTATCCAGAGACATTTTTGCTTGTGACAGAGATTTGAGGGCACAAAAGACATTTAATAAGCAGGGACTAAGGAAGATAAATGTCCATGCAATGTGGAACAAATTGCCTTGACAAAATGTCAACAGCATCTCTGAGGAGACTGATTACCCGAGCACATTATTTTTACACGTGTGGTTCCTTCTGTCTAGAATGTATTTAACCTCCTTCCGCTAGTTTTGCCATCTTCCAAAATAATATTGTCATTGGATGATACAATTCAAACTCCCTTCCTATCGAAAGACCTCGGCTGATTTAATAGTCACATACACAGTGTGTTAATGGGAGATAATTAAATCACCCCCATAACACATTGGCTGCATATT
This sequence comes from Eidolon dupreanum, assembly GCA_028627145.1. Taxonomy (NCBI): domain Eukaryota; kingdom Metazoa; phylum Chordata; class Mammalia; order Chiroptera; family Pteropodidae; genus Eidolon; species Eidolon dupreanum. Next base: position 18,675,373 of record CM053511.1, on the reverse strand, counting down.
GATTAACACTTACTGTATTGAATTTTGATTAAACTTCTTAGCTATCTGTCATTTCACTCCACATTCCTCTTTTCTTTATCCCCTGTATCCCCTCAATTTGAACTTCTTAAAGAAACAGATGTTCCTTTGGTACATCATTGATGTTTTTTTAATTCCAATTTTTACTATTTACCTCATGTTCTATAAATGATTTTTGGATTAAAAGATGAAAAATTGTACCTGCATTCCTATGTATGTATGTAAAAATGCCATTCCTTAATAAGCTTTTTTTTAAAAAAATGGTAAACTTAGAACTCAGAATACTTTGAAGTAAGCTAAATATTTTAGTTACATCTTTTATCAGTAATGGTGCTTTACAGAAATCTAAAATGCATGAATTACAAATTAGACTATAAGGTATAACAAATTAGGTAGAAGAAAAAGAAACTAAGACACTGCCGTAAACTGGAGAGAATGTTCCCAGTAAAAAGGTATTTAAATTCTTTTTTTTTTTTCCGTAAGTGCTGAGTAAGCATGCCCTACAAAGATCTGCCTAATAAGCTTGTGTTTGAGATGTTTGTTATGGAAAAATACTTAATCAAAAAAAGAGGGAAAGAAAACCTGTGTGAGTGCAATATACTTCTATACAAAAGATATGTTAAAAGTGTTCTTATCCCATCCCACTCAATTTTTGAAGTTTAAGCTTAGAATAGTTCTATAGCATATTAAAAATACACCTTTTTTTTAGTCAAAAATTTCAACTTAGCTCCTCCCAAGTTGCATAAACAGTAAAATAGGGTCAACAAAAGACAACTGCTCACTGGCACATCTGTTCATATCTGGGGCCCGATGTCCATAGAACCCTGAGGGGCAGGAATGCAGGCACTCTCCGTACTGGCGCATGCCTTCTCTTCGAAGGAAGAAGAACAACTTCTGCTGACATCGGCTGCATCCATTGTCCTTTGAACAAGACAAGCAACCCTTGCAAATGGGATTCGATACATAACTAGCTGTAAAAGAAAAAAAAACATGTTTAAATATGAATATGATAAGATTACTGCTCAATATAACATGCTGAGAAGACATCTTGTTCTTTTATTTTAATCAGGGATGCTAAATAAAATATCATCCATCACCCCCAAGAAAAATTATTAATATACAACCAAACTAGAAACAAAGAGGAAACTTAGAGGCTAGAAGCTCAAATTCAGTGGCACATGGAGACATTAGACCAGACAGAGGTAGACCTCACGTCAGGGTCTTGAATCCAGACCAAGAAATGTGCATTTAAAGAGCTGACACTTGGCTCTCTGTGTAGACTGGAGTTATGAGGGTGGTTTGTTCATGAAACAAGTACTAGAAGCTCCTACTCCTACTAGCCAGAGAAGGACTCCAACCCTGGATTAGGGTGAGCACAGGAGAGAAAACATAACCCATGAGAAATAAGTACCCCAAATCTGAAGACAGCCAAGCATGGGATCCAAGTTTAACTGATCAAGGCAGTAGGAAGTCCTGAGTCAAAAGGATAACAAAATAAACTTGTCCAAATCCAGAAAAACCCACAAGGAAAGAAATATAAAACTACCCTAATTTTTTTTACAATTCTGAAATCTGAGACTTTCATAAAAAAACATTTTAATGTCGAAATGAAGAAATTACATATACAAGAAAACTCCCATTGAGAGGAGTCATCAGGCTCAGTGAGAGAGACATTTCATACCTAAAGAATCAGAAATAGAACAATCTGAGAAAGACTTTTAAATGAGTATCTTTAGAATATTCGAACAGATAAAATAAGAACTAGAAATCACACAGGAAGAAGCAGTATCATAATAATGCAAAAATTAAAAAGACATGAAAACTCTAAAACTGAAAAAAAATCAATGGACAAGTTGAATGGTAGACTAGAAGAGAGGAAATTAACTGGAGGTTTAAAGAACTATAGCACAAAACAAGATAAAGATGAAAAGCTAAAAAAGGTAAGAAGCGTGTAAAATGAAAAAGCTCCAAAACGTGATTATTAGGTGTTGCAGAATCAAATAAAGAGAATGAGTAAGGTAATATTCACAGTGAACATGGCTAATTAGTTTCCAGAATTAAAGAAAGGAATGTGTTCTTAAATGAAAAATTCAGAGACCTAAGCAGATCAGTCTGCATTGGAACACAGCATATTTATACTAAAGAAAGAAGTCAAACCAGAGAGAAAAAGCAGATTACCTGAAAAGGAATAAAAAGTTGACTCCCTGCAGACTTCTCACCAGATACATTAAGTATTAGACAATACAATATTATCTTCAACATGCTCGGGAAAAGTTATCGAACTATCATTCTACAAGTAATTAAATAATAGATTAAGAATGAAGACAAAATAAAGATATTTTCAGCCAAAATAAAGGCAAAGAATTTATTAATCAGAAATGCTCACTAAAAGAATTAATACACTGTATATATTGGGGAAAATAAAACAGAACCAAGAAGGAAGTAGAATGTAATAAGCTACATTGGTCAAAAAAGTAAAAGTATCAATTTAAAAAAAATAATGATTAATTCCCACAGTTTAAAAATAATAAATATTTTATATTCAACAGCAATAACACAGAAGACTTGAGGGAAGCCAAAGTTAAAGCACTCAAGATTTCTTTATTACGAGTGATGAAGACCAATATAAATTAAACTCTGTTAAGTTAAATGTACTTGCTAAAACTCTACATAGCAACTACAAAAAAAGTAATATATAACTCCTAAACCAGATGTCATATATAACTTCCAAACCAGATGTAATATATAACTTCTACACCAGCTACAAACAGATGTAATAAATGCATAAAATATGAGTAGTATGTAACAATCCAAATGTTAGTGAACAGAATGGATAAACTGTGATATATTCATGATATGAATTTTAATGATAAAAAAGATTAAACTACTGATCCAGAAGCAATTGTGAATGAAATGCATATACATTTTGTTCAGCAAAAGTCAGACCAAAAAAAAAAAAATTGAAGTATGTTCTGATAATTCTATTTATATTGCTGTCAAGGACATGTAAAGCTAATCTATGGTGACAGAAATTAGAACACTAAATGCCTTGAGGGTTAGCGACTGATTGGAACAGGTAGTGGAATATTTGGCAGGTGTATTAGTTTCCCAAGGCTGCCTGAACAAATTACCACACGTGGCGGCTTGAACAACAGGATTTATGCTCTCAGTTGTGTAGACTAGAAGTATGGAATCAAAGCATCAGCAGGGCCATGCTTCCTCCAAAGGCCCTAGGGAAGAATGCTTCCTTGCCTCTTCTGGCGGCCCCAAGCACTCCTGGGCTTGTGGCAGCGTAACTCCAATCTCTGCCCCCATCGTCACACGGCCTTCTTCCTTGTGTGACTCCGTGTGTCCTTTCTGTTTCCTATAAAGACATCCTCATTGGATTTATGGCCCACCTTAATCCAATATGATCTCAGATTCATCTTTACCTTAATAGTATTTGCAAAACCCTGTCTTCGAATAAGGTCATATTCTGAGGTTCCAAGTGGGCATGACTTTGGGGGTGGGGGACACTAACCCACTATAGGAGGTGATGGAAATGTTCTCAACTTGACTGAATATTGGTTACACAAATGTATATATTTCCAAAAGTCATCAAACTGCACTTAAGACCTGTGTATTTTTTATAAATAATGTGTATAATTTCTAGGTAAATTATATCTCAATTTTTAAGAAGAAAAATTAGAAGGAAGACCATGCAAATACATCAGGATAATGTAGTTACTTGTAATATCTCTTTTGAGGATTTATAGACTATATTGGATGCTCATCTATAAGATATTTACTTTTATGTATTTTTTTAATTACAGAAATGTCCTATTGGAGAGACAATGAGGGGATAGTATTTAGTAAATATTGAAATAGCATCTGAAAATTGATATATGAACCTTATGACATTCACTACACCTGGTAATAAAAAAGGGTAACTTCAAAGAAGCAAAATACTGTTTCCAGCCCTGATATAAAATTCAGAAATGATACAATCTAAAATCCCATTATAATTTCTAAAATATGAAAAACTCATGTTATTTTTAGTTACAACTATACCAAGCAAGGCCATAAATATAATAAGATATATAAGGTCACAGTGACTTCATTTTATTGGGTTAACCCACAAAAGAAAGCAAGAATAGAAGACTCATCAATTATTCAAACTTTTAGCTTTGAGGCTACATCCTGTTTGCCTTATGGATAATCTTTATTGCATAAAAAAAACAACATCAAGCAATAAGTATTCAAGTAGCAGCTACACAACAAAGCACCTTGTATACCACACCCGTCTTTTACTGATAATGATTCATTATCCAATGTATTTACAGCTACTTGTTGCAGATCCATTTAGATTTCAGTTCCACAAGATGCTCTACCTGCCTTTGACCCTAATTTGACCTTATAGTCTCTCTTCCAGATACATCCCAAAACTAGGGCTTAGTCTACCTTTCAGAGAAGGGACCAAAAAAGAATCAAGGCACTAAGGCCTAGGATCAGGACCATTAAGAACTATTTGTTCACATCCATTCTAAGACTTTGTTCTATCAACTGTTCAAACGCTTTTATCTGTATAGTGAATCTTTTTCACGGACATTCTCTTGCTTACAAACCTATGCATGGTTCCCAAATGATTTCTCATTTACTACACTATTTTCTTAAATCTGTAATAATGGAGGAAAAATAATTCAGATGCAAAATCACCTCCTCAGCTATAATTCCTAATAAAATTTTCCAGCTATCCTTTTATAGATGTATGCATATATATAATATGCAATTTGTATTTTCATAACTGTGATCATACTTTAAATGCAATATCACAACTTGCTCAATTTCAGTAAAATTGTAAACATCTTTTCATAGCAATGAGCCAGACTAATATCACTGTTATATTTTTTGAAAATGTCAGTTTTATCCACTGCCTCTTCTGCCACCTATTAAATTATCCCCAACACTACTTTTACAAAGACCAAAAGACCACAACTATTGTTTTAATCCTCACTTGAAGACTTTATTCTCAGTTTCTGGTCATCACAACTCCTGTAGACTGAGTCATTGCTCAAAGTTTTCTTCCTCCTCTAGCCTTCATGATAATATCTTCTCCTACAGACTTAATTCCAACCTTCACTCTGTGAGTTCCATTAATCTCATAACTCAGACCCATATGACCTCTTCCTTGCACAGTTATGGTACTCCATCCCTGTGCTCATGTCTCTCACTTCAGTCTACATACCACTGTTGGGTCCATTTTCCTGCTTTTATACTCATCGTAAGATTTCTGTCACACCTTACTCTGATGAGATCATTATGATTTACAAGCATTTTCACATAGGTGACTGAAAATATGCCTATACTATTTAGAATTTCCCCACCTGCCTTCTGATGAGGTTTTATTCTGATATTGTTATTGGTGTCCTGAGCAGGATGCAAGCATTGAGCTTGTAAGTTTCAAAAAAAAAAACTGGGCTACAGCTCAACTTCTCTGTGCAAGAAAAGGGTAAAAATTGGGGAGAGGCTCTTTTTCTTGGTGCCTCGGAAGTGGTCAGCTGCTTCAGGATGAAGCTGAACATCTCTTTCCCAGACATTGGCTGCTAGAAGCTCAACAAAGTGGCCGATGAACAAAAACTTCGGACCATTTATGAGAAGCGTATGGCCACAGAAGCTGCTGCTGATGCTCTGGGTAGAGAATGGAAGGGTTATGTGGTTTGAATCAGCGGTGGGAACGACAAACTAGGTTTCCCCATGAAGCAGGGTGTCTTGACCCCCAGCCATGTCCACCTGCTCCTGAGTAAGGGTCATTCCTGTTACACATCACGGAGGACTGGGGAAAAGAGAGTGGAGATCTGTTCGGGATTGAATCGTGGATGCCAATCTGAGTGTTCTCAACTTGGTTGTTGTGAAAAAAGGGGAGAAAGACATCTCTGGTCTCACTGATACTACTGTGCCTCGTTGCCTGGGGACCAAAAGAGCCAGCAGAATCCTCAAACTTATCAATCTCTCTAAAGAAGATGACATCTACCAATTCTGTGAGAAAGCCCCTAAACAAAAAAGGTAAGAAACCTAGGAATAAAGCACCCAAGATTCAGCGTTTTGTCACTCCATGCGTCCTGAAACATAAACATTGGAAGATTACTCTGAAGAAACAACAGACTAAGAAAAATAAGGAAGAGGCCACAGAATATGCTAAACTTTTGGCCAAGAGATTGAAGGAGGCCAAAGAGAAATGCCAGGAACAGATGGCCAAGAGACATAGACTGTCCTCTCTGAGAGCTTCTACCTCTAAGTCTGAATCCAATCGAAAATGAGATTTTGCAAGAGTAACAATAAGATCAGACATCAAAAAAGAAAATTGGGAGGAGGGCAGATAGGGTGCAGAAAGCTGAGTGAGAGGAGGTGGCGACTGGGGAAAGTCCAAGTCATTTTAATTTTCAGGGTTGTCTAAGAACAGAACCCACCTTAATCACAAAGCCCCTATGCGTGATATTTGGAGTATTTGGAGTACTTTATGACTTTTGTGAAAGAGAAAGCCCTTAAATAGGAGCAGCCTGGAGACTAGGGCAAGGGCAGGGGTTGCTGCTGGAGCTGCACTGAGGCAGCCCCACACTGCAGAGCCCTTTGCACCACGTCTGAGAGTAGTTTGCTGACTGCCTTCTGCTTTTTGATTTAACTACAGATTTGAAAAGGCAACACCAAGGTAACCCAAATAGCAGAAGGCTCTCTTTACCATAGTCATGACAAACTAAAGCTGAAGCTATACTTACTTTCAGTTCAAAAGTTAAACCAAGAGCTCTTTATCACTATAAATCACACTCCATAGTAAAAAGCATGAAGAAAAAAAGAATTACAGAACTAAGAGAATCAGCATAAATTAAAGGCTTTTTGTTTTGTTTTTATGTATCAGATGCCAACTTTCATCTTAACCACAAAGATTTCACAGTCAACAAATTGTTCTCTACATTTTTTTAAAAGTATTCTTAAAATCATTGAAAGCATTGCTTTATTTACTTGAACCTTTACTGACTTAATGAAAATGAGTTAGGGATACTTACCTGAGTCCATATCTTAGATATCTTTATAACCCTACACATGAGGAATTCTCTTAAACGAAAATGATGTGAACCACACCCACCCGAAGTGCTCTCTCTTCCTTCCCCCTAAACTTCTTTAGTTGTTAAGAATATTCCTCAATGCTGAAGGACACAAGCACACACCACTTTTGCAGTTTGAAGCTTTGTGCCCCAAACCTCAAATAGACTTTTCAGTTTAATTAACCACTGCCCAGTGTCTACTATCCTTGTAGCCTCTGTGTTATAAATCAGTAGCTTAACAGTTTAACGAAAACTCCGTCCGTTATGGGGTAACGACACCAATCTCTGTATCAAAGTCTGGTAAACACAGACATTTAAACATGACTAGAGTAATTTATTTTGTCAGGATCTTAATAAGTCAAATGGCTCTGCCTATTGCTTTGAGATTTAATTCAAGTGTGCAGGTGAATAAACAGATCTTAATTCCCAGCTCCGATGACCATGTTTATTTGCTCTCTCTGTAAGCTTCAACTTTTCCTACCCTAAAGCCTGCTGAGATCCAGAGCGTCCTCATTCCAACCAAAACACTGTTCTAAAACTAGACCCACCCAAAATTCTAAAGATGAAATATATCACATAAAACATGAAAACTCTTCAAAAAGGTGCTAGTGGTTTTAACACAAATCCACGCATATCTCCTTAACAGGGAAAGAAATATGTGGCTATAGAAAACAAACAAAAAAATCATGAAGCAGAAACCAGGTAACAATACCTATGTCACTAACAAGTATATCGAGAGAGAAAAACAGTGTAAGTAGTTACTTTTGAGCCTAATTATTTGATTTGTATTCTTCTTAAATTGCAATGGAAGTTTTTTTTTTTATGAATCCTAGTATTTTAAGTTTGATCTTTTATTAAATCAAATTCAGTTATTCACATTTTATCCCATAGAGCATTTTGTGTAGGTGTTGAATACCCATCTGTTTCTAATACACTCATAACACTTTTTTTAAAGTGCTCCCCTATTTCTGGAGTTAGCCTTTGCCAAGCAAGAGGAAATCTAAATTCCTTCTAGGTGAAAGCATCCATTCCTGACAAAGGTATAAACTTCTAATTTTGAAAACGATGGGACTGAACAACTGGCTGTTGGTACCTCAGCCTCATTCCATATTTGCTGGTTAAGTAATGTTACAAGTTCAAGAGATTTTTAAATGAATAATTACTATTAACCTTATTGATCAAGCTTATCACAAAATTGCTAATATTTGTCTGTACTCAACTTCAAATTCAACATACTTTTTTTTCTATTCTGGAATATAAAGCTCTTTTTAATTAGAGTTGACATACAACATTGTATCAGGTATACACATGTAATTTGACATTTATATACCTTACAAAGTGATCACCACAAGAAGTCTAGTAACCATCTGTCACTGTGCAAAGTTATTGTGATATTGACTATATTCTCTATGCTGTACGTTACATCCCTGTGACTTACTTATGAGTTCGTACCTCGTAATCTCCTTCATCTTTTTGCACATTCCACCCACCACTCAACCCTCTGGCAACTATCAGTTTGTTCTCTGTATCTATGTCAGTTCGTTTTGTTTGTTTGTTCATTTATTTAGTCAAGACACATATTTAAAAACAAAAACCCCATCTCCAGCACCAATACCGGGGACTTGCATGTCGGATCCTATGCAAATCAAGTTGGGCATAGATCCTCCCACTAGAGCTTGGCACCACTGAGATAAAAGACAATCCTGTAATCATGTGTACTACCAAGATCAAACTCAACTAAGCAAATCAAGGCCGTGGATTAGGAGCCACACAAGATTTGACCTAAATGAGAAATACCCATCTTAGGATACTTTGCTTAGTTTTACATTAAATTATAAGTATTTATAGAAAATATTACCATAAAACATGTAATCTAATCTTTGATACAAAAACAGCAAATTTTAATGTTCTAGATGTTTACCATGATAATCATCATGCCCTTGACAAAAATAAATGTTAAAATTAACAATGTTAAGAAAGCCTAGACAGTGACACATTTCTACATGTCCATTAAAGTTTTAGAGGGCTAAATTAACATTAATTTAATCTAGAAAAAAATTTTGCGAATAATAAAGGACAAACTTGCACTAAAAAATTCAAAATTTTAGAACCTCTATAATTAAACCATATTTCCTCAATCTCTCTATCTTTTGTCATGTTCTTCAATAGATAATATTTTTAGGTAAAAGGCTTACAAAACTACTCAAAATACTAGCTTTGAGAAATCCATATCAATTGGCTGCGTGAAAATATTTGATAATTAATATCATTTCATCCACCTAAAATATATTAATTAGGAATGAAAGATTGGATATATCCTTATCTGTAGAAGTATTCCTTGGGAAAATAATATTTCTAAAAATAAGCCCCCCAAATATGGAAATCATCTCTAGAGATGAATATTCTTAATGACATGAAGACTAGAAAGATCTTTAATTGGGTGATCTTGCTTCTCCTACAAAAGTATGTATTGCACTGTACACAAATTCAAATAAAACTACTAGGAGATTTTAAAATATAAAGGAAGAAAGTTAATGGAGCCAAAGATTTATTTTTTTTAACACATGAAGTACTTCTATCTTCAAAAACAAAACAAAGAAAATTATCGTAATTCTGGGCTTCTAATTACTCTCCAGTACCAGCATCATTTGAGCTCTAACCCTCATAGACTGGCTCCTCAGAAGTACATTTACAATCACAATTAATTTCGGCCATAGTGTGGTTCACTCAATAGGTTATATTTTTACATAGCACGGGGAAGCAGAAAGCCTCTATGAGGCATGGCATGTGGGCTTCAAGTGTCACTTAAATAAGACGTCACAAGGAAGCCCAAAATACTCAATAACTGTAGGTTGAGGAAAGATGATAAACCAAGATACATTACAAAATAAATGTGGATGGAAGAGTCTTAAATGGATCTGTTTGAAGGCACAATAGACCTGCCTAGAACATGATAAACACCTTCTCCTTCTTATTAAACACGTCACGACATTATTAATATTCAAGACAGTCTGCAAAACTGGAGGAGATTGAAGGTATGTACCAAAGCAAACAACCATGACGGTCATCAGAGAAAAAATAACTTTAGTTCAAGACATTTCACCTTGAGACAAAGCAGTATCCCTTCAAAATAATTTGCCCAAAACATAAGCAACTGAAGCAGATATGGGCTGCCCATCTGGTGATAGGAGCTACAGATGTCCCCAAAGAGCTTCTGAGTGAACACGTCAGTCAAATGCCTTTTTATCGGCATCCATCAGGTCCTGATCCTCAGGACTCAATGCCACGGAGAGAAGCTCAAGGAATGCTAAAATTAGCACCTTGACATGCCAGTTTTATGCATTGATCAAGGGTCAGTCATATTCCAGCCTATGCTAGAGTGAGAAGCTCAAGTAGAACATAAGAATTCAAATAAATTAAGTGGGATTTAGAAATTCTTCAGGAACATATTTTCAAAAGAGCCATTAATACCCAAAATCAAGTAAAAAGACACCTACACACAAAAAAAATAGCTATGTATAGACCCTAATGAAAAATTAAAATCATGAGCCCTCAGTTTAGCATATATAATTCCCTAAATGATGACATGATGAAGTGGTTCCCCTAATTAATGCTCACTGTGGAAGCCAAGCCCTATAAGAATTATTCCTTTCCCCTCTCCTATAAACTCTCTGATACAAAAATCTTAATGTGTATCTCTGCACTAGATGTTAATTATGACAAGTAATGGGGGTATACATTTAAGGATCTGAACATACTCATCGTAAAATTAAGCTATAAAAGTGGGCAAAATATGCCACCAGAATCAAAAGCTCTTCAGCTTCTACAATGGCTACCACCAATAATGCCAATTCATTGATGAAATCAGAAAAAAAGTTTAAGATTGGTTTAAGACTGCTAATTTTCTCAAAGATATATGATGTTTTGAAACAAGGGAAGAAGAATCATATCTTATGTTGTATAAAATAAGCCACCTGTTTGAAACCGTGAGAGAGAAAAAAATTTACTCCCTAAAACTATTCTAATGCCAAGAAAACAGTAAGCTTATAGTTAGAACGCATGTGCCTCCATAAGCAGTAGCAAGAAATTGCTGTGTCGTACAGATTACTCACACCCAGTGTTGGCTTGGGCTTTCACAGCATAGTTAAAAGAACCCATGGAAATGTTGACAGACTGTTGGTGCTAATGGTGACTGCAACAGGAGCAGATCTAAATATATACATTCAGGAAGATTGTGAAACCACCACTTTCACATAGTTCTACACACACACACACACACACACACACACACACACACACGAAGATAATCCAATTATTTGAATCCAAAACAACAACAAAGGCTCTCGAACAGAGCCAAATTTTTATTTCATAAAGTGCTTAAATACTTCATATACTAACACTATTTCAAAATAGTTTTGCATACTTCCTAAATACTGTAACGTAAGTGCCGTACTGTCTGACCTATCTAACCGCCTATAGAAAAAAAAAAATCTCCCCTTCCTGCCTATCCAAAGATTAAATTATTTGTTTTCTTTTTCTTTTTAAAGTAGAGAAGGGGTAGAATGGAGCCTATTCAACATAAATTCCCATTGTGTACAAGTTATTTGACTATTCCTCATATACCACCTGCTTCCTAGAATAGAAATTAGTTTGCCAACTCCTGCTTATTTCACTATTTTCATTTTAAAACAATAAATGGAAAGCAAACTGGATGGCTTATGTGGTGTCATAAACACAACCCTCAAGAAATATCTGTGTCATAGCTGGCCAGATTAAAGACTCCGTGTGTTTTAATGTGGAAACTTCCATGGTTCAGATCACTGTGTTTTAAAATTGAGAATGAACGCTGTCAGCTACACTGTCCTAGAGAAAGGTTCTTCAAAGATAATAAAAAAAACTTTTAAGTTGCTTTAATGAAAAACACACTGGCAAACCCTCAGGGCTGACAATATTATCATGCAACAATTAGTTATTCAGGAATACACTACGATGCAAAAAAAGTGAAAGCTCCAGTATATGCAGTGCAGGTCGCTGTTGGTAAAATACCACGTACATGAACAAAAATCAGAATGATTCACTACTAAATCTCCAGGGCTACACAGGACTTATTTCTCAACAACTTTTTAAATCAATTTCCTGCATTTAACACTTATAAACAGTTTGTCTTAACGCACTTTGCTGATTTGCTAACTTCACAGCAATTCACACTGTAGACCTAGTTTGAAATCTAGCTGCTTTACCATTCTTATTCTCAGAATGTTCTGTCTACTCAGAACAAGGAAAACTGAAAAAGAGGAAAGTCAAGGTAGGGGAAAGGAGAAAAGAAAATGAACTTTGTGAACATGCTACGTGCCAAATTGCAGGCTACACGCTTTCATACTTTTTGAAAGTAATGCTTATTACTCATAATTTCTGTTTATCAAAGTGAATAAACAAAGAGTTTAAGAAATCTTTCCAAGGTCATACAGTTTGTTAGTGACAAATATGAATCCAGCTCCAACCTCTGATTTCAAAAGCCATGCTTTCTATTTCTCTATTAAGAGTTATAGAGAAAAAAAAAATGCACTATGCCATGACTAAAACTGTGATAACTTTCTTTTAAATTAGGCTGGAACCTTGCAATTTGCTCACTGCCCCTTTGTTCTGTTTGTAGCTTCAGCAAAATAATCGAAGTTACTTTTGATCATTAGTCACTAAGAGTATTATATTAATTCTTTCTTAACATAACTAGGGCTGTATTAAGTCTCATAAACCAACAAAATTAAGATGTCATCTACAAAAACAATTCAGATTAAAAGGGCTGATACAAAAAAAAAGGATAATGGGGGAAACTGAGTTACAGGTCTCTTCTGGCAGAAGTTAGTCTTCAGATTATAAATGGAAAGTCTTTAACTGTTTGGACATACAGCAAAAGGCCAGCACTTTTTAAATAGGGATCTCCACTTGACAAGTTCAAAGAAAACAATCACCCCCAAACCATGCAATTTCCTGCAAATGGGCCACTCTCCTCACTGTCTTTGAAGACAGACCCCATCCTTGCCAAGAGGCCTTTGAAGTAACACAGCAAGCATACCTATATAATTAGAAAGGCTGAGTAAGCTATTCAAATGATCAAAACTAGACTTTAAAGATGCGTAAAGTGAGGAGGTATGGACTGACAGACTGACACAAAGAAGAGAAACCTTCGCTCTGACTGATTTGGAGAGCAATTTGCCACTGCTCACTGACCATCATTCTCCACTCTCTCCAAGCCTTGGAAGCCAAAAGCAAACTACATACATACACGTTAATGGAACACTAAATAGTGTTTGGTCCTTTTTAAAAAGTGGCAAAACGGTATGTATTATGTGTATACAGGCATAGATGTGTATACAAATGCATGCCTATACTATTTTTTTGAATCATTTGAGTGTAAGCTACAGACATGCTTTTATTTTTGTCAATGTTCACTGTTTTTTTCCCCCAAAACAAGGGCATTGTCTTACATCAGCCATGTTGATACAATACTCTTTTCTAATCCACAGTCCATATTCAATTATTCCAACAACATCTTTTATATCTGTTCCCTGCCCACTCAGACTAGAATTCCATCCAAGATTATGCATTGTGTTAAGCTGTCCTATCTCTTTAACCTCCTTTAATCTGGAAGAGTTCCTTTTTCATGAGCTTGACATTTTGGAAAAGAACAAGTCATTTATTTACAGAACATCCATTTGGGTTTGTCTAATGTTCCCTCATGTCTGGTCATGCATTTTGGGGATAATGTGTGGTGTTTTGTCCTTTTCTTGGGCACATCGAGTGGCACGTGAATTCAATTACATTATTAGTGATGTTAACTTTGATCTCTTGGTTAGGATGGTGTCTGCCAGATGTCTACACTGTAAAGTCACCATTTTTCTCTATAATAAGAGATTTTTGATGAAGTACAGTAAGACTGTATAAATATCTTGTTCTTCATCAAACTTCCAGACACTCATTTTGGCATTTATTGACGATGCTTATCGAAATCAACTATTATTCTGATGGTTATCAAAGGTGACTTTCTAATTCCATTCCTTCTCCATGTATTAGAAGGCATCATAGTGTTAGGAAGAGCTTTCTCTTCTCCCTCATTTGTCTGCTTGTTTGTTTGTATTAGTAGTGAATCATGGATTTTATTCAGTGATCTATAATCTGTTACTGTATTTAACATGTAATTTATCCTAGATTTGTTCAGTGAGAATCCTTCAAGGTGCTGTAGTTTTGAAATTATATTTTATGTGCATGTTACTAAGTGTTTGGAGTAGAGATGAAAAAGATCTAAATTATTCTGGAAGATAGAAGAAAAGGTGGTAATACGAGTTGGGTCTTCAAGAGAAAGCAAGAATTTGCCACTTGGAGAATATCCCAAAGAGAGGGAATAGTACATGCACTGATGGATGCACAGTGTAGGGAAATACAATGACCAAAAGCTGAGTATGTTTGATAACTCTTGGCCTAGCTTATTGGCAATTTAGCTTTCAGACTCAATGCTTAACTTGGATATAGGAAGAATTTGTTGAGAACACAAAAATTATGATGTTACCAAGAGGTTTTTAAAAGTAGAATATAGAAACTGTGACCCTAGAAGTATAACCTAAGACTTTAAAAATGTATGTTTTTTTTTTAATTTTAGAAGGAAACAGGATTGGGTTCACAGCCAATGTTTCTAAATTAGAATAGAAGAATGTCACATAAAAACTAGCCTGATTATTTTTTAAAAATGATAATTTTCTCTGCTTTTTTGTTTATGTATCAATATCTATATATCCACATAGATCTGTAGATAGAAAGATGGACATATTCATACATACATTTTTGATAAACTATCTGAAAGTAAACTGCAGACAGTACAATACTTCACATTAAATTCTGAGGCATGCACCTTCTGAGAACAAGGACATTGTCCTACATGATCACAATGCCATTGTCAGATCTCAGAAACTTAACATAAGAGAATACTAATATTCTGCCTATATTCATAGTTCCTAAGCTATCCCAAAATGTTCTATTCCATCTGTGCACAAACCAATCAAGGATTGTGCATTACATTTGGTTTTTTTCTTTAGTCCTTTTAATTTAGAACACCTCCCCCTATTTTTTTGTCAGTGTAGATACTGAGATTATTTTAGAGTCCAGGATGGTTATCTTGTAGAATATTATACGATCTGTATTTGAATGACTATAGCCACATAATTAACCTCATTATTTTGTCATCATTAATGATAATTTAATTCACGTCAGATTAGCATCATCCTAATACCATTAAGTGAAAATGCTAACTGCTACACTATGGAAACATGACCTAAACATTTTTAAAAGTACCCAAATTTGTGCATATATAATACAAAACCACTTGCAAATGGTTTGCGCATTTTAAAGTCTAGTGACCAAAAAATGCAAATTAAAATGAGTCAACCTTAGTCAATCTCCTAAAGTTTAGGAGATTGATAATTAAAAACTATTGGTAAGCATTTAGGAAGTGGGTATCTCATATATTGCTAGTGGAAATATAAATTAGTACAAATACTAGAGTATAATTCAGCAATATTGTACTTTTCTGTTGACTAAGTAATGCCACTTTTAGAAACCCAGCAGAAAGAATTGGACAAAGGCATAAAAATATACAATTTACATCACAGCACTCATTTAATAGTGAGAAGATAGAAACAGCCAAAAATGTCTATCAATAAAATATTGAATAATTTATGTTAGATCTAAAATATTAACTTTAAAAGTCATTTATTATACAAAGCAATGTTAGTATAGAAGTATACTATGTAAAGAAATTACATAGTAAAGAAGTTAATATAGTATGTAAAGAAGGCTTTTTCCATAAGAAACAACGTTAGAAGAAAGGCAGATTATAAAAACAATACAGTACTCTGTTTAAAAACAAATACATATCATGTGTAACAGTATAATAGAGCTTAACTAATTTTCTCTTTTCAATTCATTTTTACCTCAGACATGAAAAAGCTAAAGGAGTTCATCACCACCAAACCAGTATCATAAAAAATGTTAAAGGGACTTATTTAGGAAAAAGAAAAAAATGAATAATAAAATGATAATAATTACATATCTCTCAACAAGTACTTTAAATGTCAATGAATTAAATGCCCCAATCAAAATATATAGGGTGGCTGAATGGATAAGAAAACAAGATCCTTACATATGCTGCCTACAAGAGACCCACTTCAGATCGAAAGACACACAGACTGAAAGTAAAGAGATGGAAAAAGATATTTCATGAAAATGGAAACCAAAAGAAAGCTGGGGTGGCAATATTTATACCAGACAAAATAGACTTTAAAACAAAGGCTGTAACAAGAGACAACACCCAGCAATTCCACTTCTGGGTATTTATCCAAAGAAATTTAAAACACCATGTGGCCATCCTAACAGCATGGACAGACCTAGAGGGTATTATGCTAAGTGAAATAAGTCAGAGAAAGATAAATGCTGTATGACTTCACATACATGTAGAATAAAAAAAAAAAGAGCAACAGAAATAGACTCATAGAGAACATTTTGATGGTTGCCAATGGAAGGGGTGTTGGGGAATGGGTAAAAAAGAGGAAGAGAAGGGATTAAGAAGTACAAATTGGTGATTACAAAAATAGTCATGGTGATGTAAAGTACAGCATAGAGAATATAGTCAATAATATTGTAATTATGTATGGCGTCAGATGGGTACTAGATTTATTGGGGTGATTACTCTAAGTTATATGTCTAATCACTAGGTGGTACACCTAAAATTAATATTGTATGTCAACTGTAATTAAAAAATATTTTTTTAATAAATTCATTTTTAGCCCATAGCTTTGAATTCACTGGTTCAGGGGAGGGTTTCTCAAAGAAGTGCAAATGTTCAAATTCGTGGTTTCTAAAGGGGATTTTAAAACTCTTGAAAGAAACAAAAACCCTCCCTTTAACCTTATTGTGTTATGAGTATCAGAAATCAGAGACACAAAAGACACAGAGCAAACTTCTAAATAAGCATGGAGGACTATGTAACCTATCAGAATCAATTATCTGCTTGGACAAGACAAAGACTCCATGAATTGAGAAGAAGGAAAAAGAGAACATTCAGTTTAGGTTGAATGCATCTCTCCAAATGGACCTGTGCCCTAATCTTAGGGGAATGGTGAAAGAAAAGAATATTCATATCCTGTCAATTTCAGGAATCAGACCAAAAGATATTTGTAAAACCTGAGAAAGTGGGAGTGACTGGGTGTACCCCTCCAACTCAGTGGCAGGAGCAGACACCTGGGAGTAAGGTATGTCAGAGAAAGGGGGGCCTGAGAAGTCCTCTCAAGCCCAGCGCTGTCTAGCAGACCATCCAAAATCATCTCACATCCTGAGAAGAGCTCAGAAGAGGCTGAGAGCACACAGCAAGGATGGCTGCAGTCGGGACAGAAGACGCAGAGCACAGCCAGATGAACGGAGCACCCCTGGCTGGGTTCCTGCCACTGCGAGGGATGCGACGAGCAGGGCGAGACCCGGGCGAGCGAAGATCAGTGATAACAACAGCATGCGGCAGTGGAAAGTGGCATCAGTTTGAGAGACCCTCTGCTGCTTTCCCTCCCCTGACAGGCTTGATGTGAACCTCGCTGAGAAGGGGGTAGGAGGAGGAGGGAAGCGCAGAGCTCGTCTGGGGGTGAAAATGGAAAAACACTTAATTGACGGAGTACATGAATTTACCAGGATTAATTTTCCACTACCAAGAGGAATAAGGCCTCGAGATAGACACTAAATTCAAGTTTAGAAAATAAAGTGACTTTGTTGCTGTGCTGGATTTATGTCTTAGGAAATTTCCACCTTCTACACACACAGAAGTAAAATATCTTTAAAGAAATAGATGCAAAATGTTAACAGTGGCTAATGCAAGGAGGAAGAATGAGTCGATCTCTTTATACTATTCGGCACTTCATAAATGTCTTTAATAAACCCACGTTACTTCTTAAATAGAAAACAAAGCTATTTTAGAAATAAAAGGTAAATGACAATTATTCTGCCTTAAAATGTTTTAAAGAAATTAAATATTAATTTGATTTTTTTTTTTAAGGCAGATGAAAGCTATTCTGTTGAATGACTGATCTATATAATCGCCAAGGCCACTATATACAGTAGGAGGGGTGGTGCTCTATTTCTTGGTCTCTTCCACCTTGGACAGTTTTGCCGACTTCCTCCCGCTTGGCCACGGGCTGCTCTTCAGGGCGCTTGCGTGCTTCCTGGGTCTGAGACCTGCGGCGCTCAGCTTAGTCAGCCAGAAATTTCTTGTGAGCCTTGTCTGTCTTCAGCTTGTGGATGTGTTCGATGAGAATGCGCTTGTTTTTTGAACACATTACCCTTAACTTTCAGGTACAGACTTTCAGGTTCAGATACATGTGGCTGTCAATCACGCTATCTTCTGCGCAGTCGGTAAAGAATCCTCATCCTCCTCATCTCAGGCATTTGAGCACTGACCAGTACCTTTTCGCTTAGCTATGCCCATATCCTGCCCTTTTGCCAAGGTGTTTTCCTGGCATCGTGCTCAGGAATGGACAGTCACAGGCTTCCTGATGATCACCCCATCTTTGATCGGCTTCCGAATCTGCTGACGAGAGTTGGCATTGGCAATTTTATTGGTTTCGTTGGGGTCCAATCAGACCTTCTTTTTGCCACAGCTCAGACACTGGAGGCAAGCCTCTTCTGCAGCCGAGCATACTCATGGCTGCGACCCCAGCGGCGAAGGGAAAGCTCATGTGATTTTTAAAACAATTTCGGTACTAAAGTACAGTGGACCATTTGTCCCCATCTCTTAGTTTTTACTTTAAGTTATCAGAGTTTAACATGAAATTGAAGGGGAAAAAAAATCCCTGACATCAGTGGTTTACCTGTAAGAACAAAGTAGATGTGCCATTTGAACCAGACGCGATAAATGCACATCACATGCTCGTCCCTGCAGAGGAAATAATTGGGCAGGGAAGAGTTACTGTCTCTTTAAAAATCACATAAAATCCTAATTTGCTTAAAGTACACACGGGAACCCAAAGGCCTTAATAACCTTAATTACAATTTCCTCCAAGTAGAACATTCACAAGCCTTAAATCCCTTTACTGTTTTATTGCCAGCAATTAGGCAAAATACACAGAACTGAAAGAGTGTGTGTGCATGTGCATATGCATGTTTAACTTTAACAGAATCGAGAAAGATTTGTTATTTTGTCTCTGTTTTTCAATACAAAATGGAAATGCAAGAGGGCTGGGAAGAATTCAGAATAGGTGGAAAGAAGGAACTTCTAGATGAGTTCAACATCCAAATAAATATAATATTTGGATCATGTTCATATAAATGATTTAATTATTTCTTAAACTTACCAAAAACATATTTAGTGGGAAAGCTGAAACCAAGATTGGTTTTTAAAACTACAGTGCTGTATTAGCAAAGTGTACGAATGTGTACTATGCACAATGTGGTTCTCAGCCCTGCAGCCTCACGTGGAGGCAGAATCTCAGGCCTCACCCCACACCTACTGAATCCAAATCCACATAAAAACAAGATCTCTAGTTAATTCCTACACATGGCTTAAAGGCATTTAGATCAGTTTTAAATGTAGCAACCCCCAAAGAAAAAGTAACAAGGAAATCTCTGGACCTGACAACACTGAAATTACCTTCCTATAGATTAAAATCAAATAAAAAGGAGATTTTTCTATGTCTTCATACCAGAAAAACCAAAATTCATAATTGAAGTAGGATCTACTTTATTCTCTCAATCTTAAACTGCAAATTAAAAGTGGATTCATACACAAGAGAAATGCCAAGGGTAGAAGATTAATTTCCCAAGGTTATTAGTTGATTCTATTCAACCTACGATATGGGACACTACTACCATCTACTACACCACAACCAAAGCACCATCATGGTCAAGTTCAGGCTACAGGGTAATTAAATCACCCTAAAATTTGAAAAATGGGCTTTAAGAGTACACTACATAAAGGAGAATTAACAAAAAAAGAAACATAAAAGTTAAGGTTCTCAAGTTTTCATTTATTGAAATTTACAATCCTCTTATTGGAATTTACTCTAAATTGACAACCCACGCAAATCTGGCACAAATCAGAGTATAATGGGTCTTGCCACATTGGATCAGACTCATGATCCTTCCTGCCCAGGATTCCGATGATGGCACCAAGGGACATGTTGTGGGAAGAATGGCTGTTCTTTGATGTCAACCTCAAAGGTTAGGAGTGTACCCAAAACATCCTAGTTTCCTGTAATAATCTATTATGGATCTGTCATCCACAAATTTAGTTAAATCATTTTTGAGGTTATTTATATTTTCTACCCCTACTTCCTCTTACAGTAATCAGTTCCATAAGTTTATAACAAGTTGGGTAAGGTGATATTTTCTAGTCTCATGGCTCACCAAATCTTGGAATAATGCAATGTTGTTATTATCAATATTATTCGCATCATCCATGACATTAAAAAAAATTGCTATATATCCTCACAGTACATGTCTATATTCTTATTGATTTTCTTTAGCCTCATAGGCAGGCAACTCCTATCTTGACTATTTTAGTATGCTTCTTGTATCATCTCCAATTTCACTATATGTCTTCTAGGGGGATTGTCAGTCTATTACAAGGAGTGGGTATACTATTAAGTTATTCAAAGATAAGACAATATGCTCTACTTAATTTCAAAATTAATTTCCTGATGATTTAAGACCTCAGTCAAAATTCTTAGGGGTCCTGTAATTCCTCATCAATACTAGTAGCTTAAACAAACTAGAAACTTAACTGCCCATGCTTATAATTCACCTTCTTTGTGTCTTTCTATCGTGTTTTTTGTTTTGTTCTGTTCTTCCTTGACACATATTTTCCACCATTGTAAACATAAATTCATCTGTATGTTTCTACACACTCAGGTAAGCTCAAGAGCTTGCCCTAAGATTTCTCATTAGCTTGGCTTTCTACTACCTGGTTGAGGTTACTATTGGCAGCCAAAGATAGAAACTGTACACTCTTCCAAAATAGTAAATTAACTTAAGACTACATTGATAATTGGTCTTTAATATGCCCACTTTGCTATACATTTCCTTTGTAGAAAAACGTCCCACATTACACCAGTGATTCC
Source organism: Eidolon dupreanum (assembly GCA_028627145.1). NCBI lineage: Eukaryota > Metazoa > Chordata > Mammalia > Chiroptera > Pteropodidae > Eidolon > Eidolon dupreanum. The sequence continues at coordinate 18,654,132 of CM053511.1, read as the reverse complement.
TAGGCCTAAATTAACTTGTTAACCACAGTAAAAGCAGCAAAAGCACTCTCTCCAAGTATATGGTAACAAAGTGTTTTGAGACAAAGTTATATCACTTTCTTCTGATACACATACATGTTTAAATTTTTCAATGTGGCTAATAACAGCATGATTAGCTTTAAAATACATATATTATTCTCTCTAGCAAGTAATTTAGATGGCTGTGGTACTATCCTTTATTTTGCATCCTAATAATATGTCATACAAAAAAGTAAGTGATACCATTTATGAGAAGTATTACATGACTTACCTTGAGAATTTTTTTTACTAACACCTGAAATCAAAGAACTTCAACCATGACACAGCTTCTCCTCTTAACCAAACTAATCAGCATCCTCTGAGCCTTATTCTAGGCTAGGCTTTGACTGGGCCTGCACAGCCCAATGGTAGCAAGAATCCTGCTAATTTGGTTTAGAGAGAACTTCTCATCCTTGATTTCTGATCACCCTCAATATTTAACCACATTCTTCATCTACTCTCTTGATATCTGATCACCTGACCTGCTGAAAGCAAGAATCCTTCAAGTCAGTTTAGCAAGAATTACCCTAACCTTGATATCTCCTTTTACTAATTTTGTATCCACCAACCCTCTCTCTCACCCTAATCCTCGACTGTAAATCCTCATTTTTCCTTGCTGCATTCAGAATTGGGCCCAGTTAAATACCTAGGTCACTTTTCTCCTTTTGCAATAGTTCTTGAATAAAATCTGCTTTTACCACTTTAACTGTTATCCAGCTCTAGTCCTCTTTGACAACCACAAAGTAAACTAAGATACCAACTATCAGCACCTATGATAACTTTGGAAGGTGAAAATGCAGAGAAAGGAAAGATGCACTTCTAGAGAAGCACATGCTCCTAACTTCCACCACCCACATGATGCTGGAGAAGAACTGGAGAGGAAATGAAGAGTTAGATGTAGTGAATGTTACAGAAGGGCCCATCCTGAAGCTGACACCTGGGAGTGAGGAGATAACTATAGAAAATCTCTGAAAGTAACCAGAACTATCCAAAGTAATCAACTGTGAAACAGAATGAAGATGTTTTCTGACATGTAGAGTCTCAAATATATATAAATATATATCATGTACCCTTTCAGGGTAAGTTACTGAAGGATATGCTTCACAAAAACAGGGGAGTAAACATATAAAAAAAAAGTAAAAGATGGAATCCAGGTAACAAGATATTAAACAAAAGAATCCCCAAGATAATAGTAAAGGAAAATCCCACACTCTGTGAAGCAGTCTATACAGTGGTCAGTCTAGACTGCAGCATATCAGAGAATCTGAAAGAAGTTTCTTGAAAAGAATAAAATAAACTAGTTAGTATTTTCTAATATACTGAGAAGAGATTTAGGTGAGCTGAAGAAAGTTTGGAGTTGATTTAGGGATATATCTGTAAAAGAAAAACCATCTCCAGGGAAAACAAGTTATGCAGGAAAGGAAAACATAATAAATATATATACATACTGTGTGGCTCAGCTATGTTTGCATAGTTATAAGAATATAAATGCCACTGGTCATCCTTCCAAAATTACATTATAACTCTGCTGAAAGGATGGGGAGAAGACATATGTAGTGAGGAAGGAAAGTAGCGAAAGTGAGCTAAATTCTTACTTCCCTTAGTGGAAATTCAACAAACAATGCCCTGCACTTAAAAAATAATAATTTTTAAAAAGTAGAGCAGGGGAAATAAAAGCATGTTACAAGTAGTTATGATCATAAATCCTTGAAGATTCTAAAAGAATTGAAAGCAGAGGAGAGGTAGCAGGAGAGGCATTGGGACAAGGACAGTAGTTTTTCATAACAACCCTGGTAGAAGTAGTTAACTCTAAATTATGTGTGTATAACTTTAATAAAAACCAATTTTTAAAAAGAAGGATGTGCTTATTTCCTCATAATATTAGTATGAGTAATTTATCTATACTTAGGAAAATTTCAATTGTATGGGATTAAACTGGAAAAAATTCCAAACTAAAGATTCAAATACATAGCACTTACCAAGTCAAAGGGAGAGAAATATATAGCTGAATGCTAATATTTTGTGGACTGTCAACAGTTAATATTACAATAGTCAAATTCCCAGATGTTTTTCTAGTTGCTAACAATTAGAAAAGTATCAAAAAGCCTTTAGAATCTGGTCTCATTCTACAATATCTTGCTTTATTCAGCAATTCAACAAAACTTATTTGATGTAAAGAAAAACAAAATATTATTTGCTATAGTGTTTTTATTTACTTAATTTGTATAAAATTATTCCCTTAATTCGTATTTCTATTTTACCATGCTAAAAGGAGGCTTCACTTAAACCTTGGCAGAAAGCAAGAGTTTCAAGGCAGACACACACAGCTCACCTCATTTTATGATGAAGCCTTTTAGGGGACTCTTATTTAAATGGGGAAAATGAGGGAATTAATACAAGTTATCACTATGCATTCTTATATAAAATATTTGGTTTATAAAGAAAGAGTGCCTGTATTAATGATACATGGCATCTGTAACAAATCCTTCTCACACTGTACTATATTAACCAATATTTCCCAAACCTCCTTTAGGTCAACACACAAGACCTCAAGCAGCCAACCAGATTAACAAGGACCACATCAAGTAAAACCGGGCCACACAGAAGAACTCTCCTGCAGCAGAGACAAAACAATACATGTATGATTTCAATAGTTTCTCAAGCTGTTCCAGTGTTGGCTAAAACTTACATCTTTCCAGACTTAGCAAAAATACAGACATTATCCAGGCCTAAGGAGTTTCATATTCAATAAGAATTAAATCTCTTTGTTCCTCTTTGCCAAAATGTCTCAAATTCTTAAATGGGAACAAAACAGGGGGCAGAGTCGTGATAGAAAATCCAGATAAAGCATTAAAAATGAATGCATGTATCACCAAATGTTAAGATTTTTTTTCTGTAAAACATGAAGAATATAAAAGTGCCAGTACCCTGAATTTCATGCCTTCACGATCTTTTAGTGAATTTGGCTTTTATATATAATTTCATATTTTAAGAAAACAGATTTCCATATCTTGGTTATTGTGAATAGTGCTGCCATGAACACAGGGGTGCATAGATCTTTACAAATTAGTATTTGGTTTTCTTTGGATAAATACCCAGAAGTACAATTGCTGAGACAAAAGGTAGTTCTTTTTAAAATTTTTTGAGAAAACTTCAAACTGTTTTCCATAGTGTCTATATTCTTTTGCAATCCCACCAACAGTAATGAGGATTCTCTTTTCTCCACATCCTCACCAACACTTGCTGTTTTTTGCTTTATTGATGACAGCCATTCTAAAACATGAGGTGATATCTCATTGTGGTTTTAATTTTCATTTCTCTGATGATTAGTGATCTTGAGCATCTTTTCTTATGTCTACTGGCCATCTGTATTTCCTCTTTGGAGAAATATCTATTCATATATTCTGCCCATTTTTTAAATGGATTTTTTTTGCTGTTGAGTTGTATGAGTTCTTTATAAATTTTGGATATTAACCCCTTGTCAGCTGTATCATAGGTGAATATCTTCTCCCATTCAGTAGTTTGTCTTTTCACTTTGTTGATGGTTTCCTTTGCTGTACAAAAACTTCCAGTTTTATATAATCCCATTTGTTTTTTTTTCTTTTGTTTCCCTTTCTCAAGGAGATTTATCAAAAAAAATTACTAATAGCATGACATGTCAGAGAGTTTACTGCCTGTTTTCTTCTAGAAGTTTTATGGTTTCAGGTCTTACATTTAAGTCTTTAATTCATTTTGAGTTTATTCTTGTATATGATAGATGAACCAGATATGGAAGCAATCTACATGCTCACCAATAGATAAAGAAGTTACATTTCATATATACAATGAAATATTACTCAGCCATAAAAAAGTGAAATTCTACCATTTGCAACAACATAGATAGACCTAGAGGGTGCTGTGCTGAGTAAAATGGGTCAGACAGAGAGAAATAGGTGCCGTGTAATTTCACTTATATGTGGAATCTAAGGAACAGAAGGAACAAACTAAAAAACAGACTCACAGATACAAAGGATGACAATCTTCTGGTTGCCAGAGGGACAGGGGTTTAGGGTTGAGTGAAAAGGGTGAAAGGATGAAGGAATATAAATTAGTAGTTACAAAACAGTCATGGGAACATAAGTACAGATCAGTCCCCAACCTTTTTGGCACCAGGGACCAGTGCTCCTATGAAAATCTAAGGCATGATGATCTTAGGTAGAGCTGAGGTGGTGATGCTAGCATTGGGGAGTGGTGCAAATACATATGAAGCATCTCTCGCTTGCCCACTGTTCCCCTCTTGCTGTGCGGCCCAGTTCCTAATAGGCCACAGACCAGTGCCTGTCCACAATCCAGGGGTTGAGGATTCCTGGAGTACAGCATAGGGAATATAGCCAATAGTATTGTAATGGCTAGATGGATGGGCAACAGAGTAATTGGGGGATCACTTCATAAACTATATAAATGTCTAACCCATGTATTGTATACCTGAAACTATTATAAAAATTAAAAAAAAAAAACACAGGAAGAAAAATGAGAGTTAGAAAAAATATAAAAGCACCTTTTAAAAAAAAAAGAGCAAACTTAACTAGATCCTGGTTTCCATCCTGCTTGTGCTGTATTTTTCCCTCTTATTTTTTCCAGCTTTATTGAGGTATAATTATCAAATAAAAATTGTACATATTTAAAGAAAAAATGGAAAATAGACTTCATGCCAGCCTAAGACTTGCACAGTTCTCTTCAGGGAGGCAATATGCTTGGTTAAAATCCTGATTTCCCAGACCCTCTGGTAGTTAGGAGGCAGTCAATGCATGTACTCTAGGCAGAGACAAGGGAACATGCCAAGCGGGTCCTTCTCGGTTTTTTATAAGAAACCAATAGCTTTCCCAGAAGCCATATCCAGGAGACTTCTACTTATATCTCAGGGACCAGAACTTCACCTCCACCCCAGACTCACATGCCCTCATCATAGTGAGTTACCGGCTCCTACCAGTCTCCACTCCCAGTGTGTCCTTATTCCAATCACTTCTCTGAGTTTCTGTAATCATGTTTCTCACTACAGAACTTGGGCTACTCCACCTCATGTTTCTCACTGCAGAACTTGAGCTATTCCACCAGCCTACACACTTTCATGCTTCCAACTCTCACCTCCATCTAATCCTGTCTTCACTGTACTTACAGAGGGATTTAAAAATTAAATAAAACTTCTATCATTCCCCCTGTTTAAATATCCACTAAAGTCTCCTCTACTAAAGAAACAAGTCCAGCCTCATCTCCAAGCTATGTCTACACAAAACACCAGACCCAAACTTGAGTTTCTGCTTCCACTCTTCACCATTCATCTCTAGAATACCTTCACCTCCAATTACCCTTATTTTTCTAGTTTTAGATTCATACTTCAAGGCTCATATCAGGTTCAATTTCACTCATTCATTTATTCATTCAGCATTAACAACTATTCTCTACACACTAAGGACACAAGGATAGGTAAAATGATATACAATTTCCTAACTTAAAAAGGAACATGTGGTCCCCTCCAGGAAGTCTTCTCTAATACCCTAACCACTTTTAAAGGCTTAAGGACCACTGTAGTATGCCCCTGAGATGCTGGACTGTCTTCTATTACCACATTTGTCACATTATGATGAAATTACTCAGCTGTCTATGTCTCCCTTGGTAGACAATAAGCTCCTTGTCGGCAGGGTACCACCTTCTAGACGTTTTGACGTGCCCAGAGTTCACTTCAGTGCTTTGCTTTAGTACAGATATTTGCTATTATGCAAAAATAAATTGCCAAAATGCAGTGTTGTTCAATTAACAAGTTTTGATGCACATATCATTTCCTCGACTTATTAGAAAATAAGCCTACTAGTCTTGAGGAACATTCAGTCTAATTTAACAAAATGCATGCATGATATGCCAAATTTAGTGCAACATTAAATAATAAAGGGGGGAACCTCTAAAGTTTGGACTTAATCATTTTGAATAATCTTATGACATTTTATAAATCATAGGTTTGAAAGACAAATCAATTGTATCTCTTTGCCAAACAAACCATTAACTATTTACTGAGATAGTTTGAATCACTGGAATATGTAAATAAACTTTTGTCCCCAAACCTACCCCTTTTTCTGCTACCTTGCACTCTAACTCCCACTTGGGTATCAGTTCCTTAGATATACCGAGCAGATTCCATAAATAAAAACAAGTCATATTTAAGGCATATTCTTTTGTATTTTAAAACATCCATTTAAATTGAATTTCTTCCCCTCAAGCAGAAAAAGTTTAATTCCCACAAAGCTTGGAGAGCATGGCAGCTGGATATATTAACTCCCCAGTGTACTGTAGAGGAAAAGGGGCCATGCCTTCCACTTAAAAAATAACGTTTTGCCACTCTCCTTGGTTGGCCATATGATCTCATGGCCAATGAAGCTCCGGAAAGAAAAGTGATGACTTCACCTTTATCATCAAAAGTAATCTTGTTGGGGAGGGGTAACACTCATACCAACCTCCATGGGTTCTGGTAGTCACTTTACAAATCCTACCACACCATGTTCACACTGTACCCTGATACAAACTTTTGCTAGCCCCCTCCCCACCATGCTACAAAGGCCCTTCAAGACCATAATCCCTAATCTCATCACCCTGTAATCAAACATTCAGACTCTGGAGGCAGCTTCCATCTCACGGTCCCCTCTCCTCTTCAGAAAGCACAGAGAGAGCAGCGGTCTGCTGCCTAAGCAGATTTCCAACAATGGAAGTAAAGGCCCATCTCCCCTTTCCATCAGCAGGAACAAAATTGAAAAGCAATATTCTTGAAGTCCCCATCCTTGCCTTTGGGGAGAAAAAACACTTCCTTGTCTCCTCCAAGTCCCAAACATGTATGAGGGTTTTATGTATGTGACAGCACAAACATAGAGAAGAATAATAAAATGAGACATGAGAGATATGCTCTTTACTTTTTTTTTCTACAATGAGAATATATTTGTGTATACAGGTATAACTCAAATGAGAACAAAAGGAAAGAAAGAGGGAGAGAGGAAATGGAAGTAGATTGATTGATTTCTTATACGAAAATGACTTAATCATTAAGTTTTCAAATTAAACTCCCCTAGTATTCATATTTCTATTTATAATTTACTCTTTAGAAAGAGTGAAAACAACCACTTTTCATGGTTATGGCCAACAAATAAAATTATATCACTTTAACTAAATTCAGAATTAAGAAAACCATCAGAGTTCTTAAGCATCCCTGAGGAACACACCACACTGCTCCCAGAGCCCATTCAAAAACGAAGCCTAGAAAGCACCAGCTTCTGGTTAAAGTCAATCAACCCAGAAACAACAGAGTCTTTGTCAAGGAAACTCGAGTTCAAGTGCATGAGAATCAGATAAAATGCAACACATGGCATCTGAACTAAAATGATATGCTTTGATTTTAGATTAAAAGTTAAGAAACCAGTAGAATGTGAACACTTAAGAAAAAGGATGTACGAATAAAATGAAGACTGGCTTTCTCTTAAGTGGTGACAGTTGAACAGAAAAGTGATGTTAAAAGGTGTTGCAGAGCAGCCCTATAAATATCTTTATTTGTAAATCCACAATATATATGGTTCTATTTAATAGGATATTGTGTTTTGTCACAGATAATAGATTTTAGATAACCAGTGTTTAGAAAATACATTGTTTAGAAATACTGATAATAAAAAAACAACTATTAATTTGGAGAAGCATGTGGCCCTGCTTGTGGTCCTTAAGGCCTGTATCCTGTATGAGGAGGAGGAAGTGGTGGATGGAAGGAGTTATGTGGAGCTGTGTCTCAATTACGGCTATAAAACCAGTTACCCAAATTCTTTTAGAACCTCTCGTTAGAAGCTACTCAGATTACCTAAGATAATAAAAAGCCAGGAAGCATAAGGGCTCTTTTGACCACACATTAAACATGAATTAAATTACTGAAATTTCATGGTGTGTAGTCCCAATGTGGTATGTTTCTGTGTTTAAAAGTAGAAGAATTTAACAATTTTATCCAGAGGAAGAAAAACAAGTTAATACATATATAACTCTAAAATTCTCTCCATCAAAGACAACTTGGAGAAAACTTAAATCAAGTTGCTTTGATAAGATAAAAATTATATTAATCTGAAAATACATTTGTACAAGGTTAGTCTTTGCAGCATTGTTTATCCCTGCAAAACGCTGGGAGCAACCTAAATACCCATACAAGAGAATACAAAGATAATTATGGTAGAAGTACAGAGCAAGGTACAATGTAGCCATAAAAAAGGAATGAGGAATATCTCTAAACTAGTATAGAATAGGAAAAAAAAAAAAAAAGCAACATGCAAAAGGATATCTAATGTATATTACCTTTGATCCTTTGATATCAGAAAAAAATATATACATGTCTGCTCATATGTGCAACAAGATACAGAACCAGAAATTAGTGAGATTAGTTGCCTGCAGTAGACAAATGAAATGGAGTAAAAAAGACAGGGAAATGTGAACAGGATAGAAAAAATAGGTATGGGAAGTACACACACCTCTTTTGTACTGTTCTGACCTTCAGAATCATGGTAATATTTGACACATTTAAATGATAAATAAGTGAAAACAAAGATAGGGAAGAGGAAAACCAAAATAGAAAAAGAGAAAGAAAAAAAAAAGAATCAAATAAATTAATCTAACTCAATTTTGAATGACTAACAGAACAAACCTGAAGTGGGAAGGGAACTAACCTAAATAACTTTTGAACACAATATTTTAAATGATTTATGGGAAGTTTTTCATAACAGTATTGGTATTCATAAAAGTAGTCTATGTATATTCTAGAATTGAAAAAAGTAGGTAAATATATTATAGATGAGATTTAGGTTTATCATTATTAGAAAAGAGTTAAAGACATAGGAAGAGGGAACACCAGAATGAACCTGGTGATATTGGGTTGGAATTGGATGCGAAGACAGCATAAACACATTATTTTGAATATGTACATATAGGTGTTATATATGCATATATGTATACACATGTGTATACATGTATGTTTACACATATAGACAGAAACACATATGCATATATTTTCTAGCTTTGTTTGCTGAGAAGTTCTAAAAATAATGACATCACAATAGCAATGAGCATACTTAGCATCCAGATTTTGTTTTCTAAGAACCATTCTCAACTAAAAGGAGCCATGGCTCCTTGGTGAAATGGCTGCTTCAAAGGCTGGAATGGGGAAAGTATAGTAAATGTATGCTGAGAAACAAAAATTTATCTAGAATCAAAGTATTCTCCATAAGATATTTATTAATTTCAAGGGGAAATATAGTAACTTGACAGACAGGATACCTTAAATTAGTAATCAAAAGTGTTCCAGAAATGGAACAAATCAATATCACGTGCTTCCAGTTATGATACACAGAAACAAAAACAAGAACAAAAATATCGTTTCTGTCACATCCAGGGCAAAAATGCAAATGAATCCTAATGATGAGAAAACATCAGACAAACTCATGTTTAGGATTCTTATACAGAACAACTGACTAAAATGCTTCAAAAATGTTGAGATCGTGAAAGACAAAGGCTGAAGATCTGGTCTAGGTTAAAGAAGAATAGAGAAACATAACTAAAGCAATGTATGATCCTGGAGTAAATCTGAAACCAAAGTTGTTGTTTTGTTTGTTTGTTTTACATCAACACATTATGGGGCAATTGGGAAAATTTGAATATTTCTTTTGATAACAGTATTATCTTAGTGTTAGTTTCCTCATTTTAATAAAAGTATTATGGCTATAAATTAGTTTTTTGAAAATACATATTGATGTTTTTAAGGAGCATCAATTATCTCCAATTTACTCACAAAATTTTAGGAAAAATAGATAATATAATATAGCAAATGTGAAAGGTGGTAAGATAGTAACACTTAAGGAATCTGGATAAAGGATATATAAGAATTCTTTGAACAAATTTTTAAACTTTTCTATGTCTGAAATTATTTCAAAGTAAAAAGTTAAACAGTATAACAATCCAAGTTGAGGCAGAAAAAGCAATAACCAACCTATTTATTTGAAAATAATGTAACAATTACCTATAAAAAAACTATAGCAATTAATACAAAGTAGTTTTGAGAAACTATTGGTTTTTCCAAGGAACCAAATCTCTATATTACTTTTATATTTCCTGGAGCTTTTGAGTAAATAATGAAAAAAAAATCCTGATATTTCTTAGATAATAAGGCTTATTACTAAAAGACTAACATGACCCATCATATTGCATTTTCCTCTTACATTTCTCAGTAGAGAAAATTATCCAACTAATAATTAACAAGTAGTTATTGAATAAAAAACATTGTCTGGATGTTTAAACAGATAACATCTACATCTGGTTCATCCAGTTTTATTAGTTCAGTGCCAACAACAAGCCACCATAGAAGCTTTATCCAATGGGTTTTATCAAATGAATTGTCAAACTGGTAGGATTACCACATTCAGGCAGAACATTATATACAATCATGATAATGAAAACAATTCTTAAATAATTTCAAGGAACTCACTGGAAATGCATCCTTTACACAAAGACATTTTTCTATGAGAAAATACAAGAGTATAGAGCTTGTATTTTTTAAAAAATCAAACAATCCGTGAGTTCAATTATAAGAATTCATTCCAATTCACCACTATCTATTACATTCTTTTTTATATTAAGATAATTGGCATAGCATTGTGTACATTTAAGATGTACAACGTGTTGACTTGATACATTTATTATTGCAATATGATTGTCACCACAGCATTAGCTAATACCTCTAATGCATCACACAAACCACTGTCTATTAGAATGAATAGATTGGAATGGATGTAGTTTCGGGGAATAAATTCTGAAGTAGTTCTTTGGAGAGCCTAATATGAACAATAAAAAGGGATCATCTTTCTTTTAGAATTTCACCCTTCTCAAAAATAAAATCTTTCTTGATGTTTCAATTTACTCCCTAATATATTTCATTTGATTTTATATTCAACAGTTACAAGCTCCTTTCTACATATTTACATAATCTGAGATTCAGTGTAACCCTTACACCCTTCAAAAATTTTTCAGTAGTTCCCAATGTCTGCTATAGCCTTCGGCCACTCACTCTTTAATTTCCAGCCTAGTGGATCACCTGAGACAATAATTACATATACCACAAGTCCAGCAACCTGCCATTCTATATATTCTACCATTTAACAAATGAAAGTTTCAAGTTTGTAGCCTAATGCTCAAGAGACCAACCATCCAGTTTGTCCAAGACTGAAGGATTTCTGGGATCTGAGACTTTCAGGGCTAAAACTCAGAGAGTCTAAAGCAAATCAGGACATTTGGTCCCCCAGCTCTGTGACCTAGCAACTGATCCCTTGACCTTCCAAATGCACTTATGTTTCTGAATTTACTTTATCTGGCTCATCCTGCCCCCATTATCTCCACATATCCAAGTGAAAATTGTTCAAAGACTTGTCGAAATGCCATGTTCTCTATCAAACATTTCTTCTCTTCCAATCCTGGAAGTGATTTCTCTTCACTGTAAATTCCAAAGCAACTCCATTGTGCTACTTCTATGTTGGGCAAAAAGAGAGGAGGACACTCATTCCCTATTCTTGATATTTCCTTCTTCTCATGTGGATGGAGGTATACACCTATTCACATACTATGCACATTCTCCTCCCTCTCACTAATTCCCAAGAGAGGAGGAGGGAGTTTTCTGTATGGGAATTTGAGACAAGGAACTATGCATTGCAGACAAGCACCCTCCTCCACCTTTTCCTCTTTGGGACTTGCCTGCACTCCCACAGTGTTACAGACGCAGGCCTCCGCATGGAGTCCTCTCTGTGCCCGCCTAGATGGGTCTGTCTGAATCCAAGGTACAGGATCAGGAGACTCTGTTTTGCTGTACATCAAAGCCACATTCTCTAGCATCAGTTTTACCAGTAAAAAAAAAAAATTAATTTTTCATCTGAAAACCTTGATTTGTTATCACTCACAGCTTGACTTGGGTAGATAACACGGATGCTATTCATCAACTACCTCTCCCCTCTAACTGTAGGGTCCTGTCACCTTCACAGCACACAGCACAGTGCCTTGCAGGTAGTAACCACTACTGTCTGAATAAGCAGATACAAATATCTTACTGTGGACATTTTTCTGAGTCGTGATAAAGTGGAGTCAGTTCAAATCCTGGGGCTGGTCCTTACTAGCAAGGGGATCTTGAGTAAGTCTCCTAATATCTGAGTCCCAATTTTTTTCCAGTTGAGGAGTTGCTACAGAGACTTATGATCCACAAACCCACAAACATTTACTCTCTGGCCCTTTACAGATAAAAGTCGCTGATCCCTTTTCTAAGGATTGTCATGAAGATTTCAGATCAGATGTTTTTTTATTGCTAGGGCCTAGCATATTAGTGGCTATTAACTTAAATACTACAGTAATTTTAAAGTAATATTTTTAAAGTAAAATTTCTACAGGCATACAAAATGAACAGCTAAAGCATCCTATACTCAAACATTCCACACCTGAAACAGAAGGGGAAAAGTCCACAAGAATCATCATTGTTTTTAATTTGCCACAAATTTAGAGGCTCAGGAAGCATTACCTACCACAAAACTCTTACACTGCAAAGCATCCATAAGACAACATTTATCAGTGATGACTCAAGGGAAATAAAAAATATACCCACCATTTTTTTTTCACTAAAAGGAATCCTGAAATAGAACTTGAGCAACAAGTATATTTACATATTTAATATTCTTTAATGGAAGCAAAGGGTACTTATGGGAGTGATTTTAGCTTAAAATGAGTTGTGAAAACTATTAAGTCTGACCAAGACAGTGCAATAATTCTTTCTCCAATTAACTTTGACTCTTTTAACTTTGTGTTAAGTATCAGGGTGTCTCTGCTTCTATATGGAAGCCAGCATGGCTCCAAACCCTACATGTTGGCAACTTGAGAAGTGTCAGAAGTGAGAGTCTGTTCCTGCTTGGTACCTGCACTGTCATGAGCAGTGGTCATAGTGAGGCTCCCTGCAATGACTTCATGAGCCATAAACATTGCCCCGTAGCTGTCTAAGCAACAGGAAAGCCATGATGGATGCCATATGGTGACTGCATACGATGCCCAGAAATGACTAGAGAAACTGACCGAACATGGAAACCACTGTCCTTGAATCATTCCTCTGACTTTAATGTGCCCTACTCATTTAGGATATATATAAAAATAAAACCAACACAATATGGTAAGTACCATGACAGGTATGCACAAGCTCCTATGGAATCCAGAGAAGAGGCTCTAGCTCCACCCAGTTGAGGCAAGAGAAAACTAAGATCAGTTATGTTTGTTTTCAATAAGGTAATGAGGAAATGGTTCTTTTTTTACATTCTGTTGACTATTTAGTTTTCTCCTTCTGAAGGTACAATATAACAGGATATATTTCATCAAGTGTTCCTAACATTCATTGAAATCATTGCAGCCACTGAAGACTGGCAAATATTTTGTTACTGATGATTATACTCTTATGTTAATAGTCTTCAAAAATCAAGATGACTTTTTACGCTACTAGAGAGAGAAATAATGTCTCCCATTTGCTGAGTTTTTCCAAGCTCGACCAATTCCATTGTTAAATTATTCTTGTATATCACAGGATATGCATCCAACTCACATTTTCAAAATGGAACAAGCATAACTTGAACCAACCAATTTATAAGTCATGGTATTATAAGCTTGAACCTACCAACAGATTAATCTTTCTTCAAATAATGGCTATAAAGAGGGTACTTAAAAGATCCCAAAGATCTTGCATCTCTAATAGATCCCCATTACACGGTGCAGGGAACTTGACTCAGGAAGTTGTAAGCATAAACAGATGAAGTCCATTATGAGTTTTCCTTTCTTGTGGTATAACTAAATGGCCTTATTATGCTACCAACTTTACAAAAGTAAATTGTAACATTTATTACTGATTTAAAATACTATGCATCTCATGTACTTTGAAAAATAAACAGACTGTCAATCTATTTTAAAAGAAGAGATCAAACCTTTTATGTTTGCAAAAGCCCTTTCAGAATAAGAGAAATACAAGTATTAAGTGTTACCTGGGTGAGAATAAGAAATGATGCAAAAATCAGAATAAAAGACCATAATTTTATACATTGAAATTTTAAGATGAACCATAAATGAAAACATAGAAACAATATTTACTGACACTAAAGATTGAAACTTTGGTTAATGAACTTTGTTTCAGGTTTTTTGTTTTTCTCCTTCTCTGTTAATGGAAGAGGGGGAAAAAAGTGACCTTGAACCAGGAGATACACCAAGCTGTCAAGGTTATTTGCATCTTTCAGATAGTGACTAGCGTCCTCTATCTCTAACACAAGTAGAAAAGAAGAAAGGTGATGGATAAAATAGGATTGGTGCCCCCCACCCTGCTCATAACACAATTGTCTCAATAGCTACAATGGTGGATTAGATTGGCAGAAAATGGTAAGGAGGAGGGGATAACAGATGAATGGTAACCCCATACAGCAATGCATAGCTTGTTTAGGGTGTAGCCTTTGTGCAGGAATTCTGACCAGACTGCAGGAATATATAACAAACACAAGTTCTAACCTCACTTCTGCCTCTTCAACTCAACTTCAGTAAAACACTTTGCAAGTTCTTACCCAAACTCTAAAATTAACTTTTTTAAAAAATGGAAAACAAGACTAGGAAAGAACAGATTACAAAAAAAAAAAAAAATCTACTAGTTCTTCCAAATTTATGTAACATTGTGTAAACTATATATAATCATATAGTCCATCTCTGAAAACCTACTCATTTACCTTTATCTCCATTAAATTATGAGCTCCATGAGGACCCTCTTAAATTTTTATCACTGGTACCTTAATACAGTTTCTAGTATATGATGGTTAATGTACTTTGTATAGGTAAATAAATGGCTTTATCTTCTTCCAAATTAATAATTCTCATTTCTATCTGTATCCTGGCCACATAAACTAAATATTTAGTGACTATTTCCCCTTAGCTCCCTATGATTTCAAAGTGAATATACTGAAATTTTAAAAATAAACCTTTCCCTATCAATTTTCATGTCTCTTATCAAAAACATAAACATCTTTTACTGTGTATGGTGGCACAAATTCTTGGTCACCACCTTCCTTCATTACCATTCACGTTTGCAATAAAAACGTTCAATCACCTCATAGACTGAGGTGTCGCATGAATATCAATTTATGTACAAAGTTAGACCCCTCCTTGGACTCTCTGGATTATCTTCTTTAAATGTAGCCTATAAATCTTTGTAATCACAAGGGAATGGACAGCTTACTTCTTATTAAGAAGAAGTGCTTGCTATGGTGTTTTAAAATTCACCTGTATACTGTGCTTCTCAGACCCTTAAATAAAACTAAGATAAAGAAAAGGAGGTGAGATACAGTTGGTGCTGGTGGTGGTGTGTGGAGAGAAAGTCCTGGAGAACAGAAAAAGGCAACACCAAGTAGTACATTCTTTATGCAATTCCATCATAATTGGAAAGCTAAAAACTACAACCCACTGGCAAAACCCTTCGCTGAGTCACTGTATTCTTTGTGTGCATTTTTCTAAGAGCAATCAAAATGGTAATTGCAGGACTAACTTTAGAACATGAAATCACTGTATCTGCACTGACATGGAATGCAATGTGAAAAGTAATCTCTCATTAAACCAGAAACTGTTGTTTACATTGTTTAAGAAGTGCATCGGATCGCTCATTCTCAAGGGGTAGATCATAGTGCTCCTTAAGGACAGATAATTGAGAAAAAGTATTAGTTCCTTCCACAAAATACTTAGGAAATCCCATGAGAGTGTGGGTTTTCCCCCCACTTTTTCTAATTACACCAGAAATAAAGAGTTCTTTAAGTGTGTCTTTAGTACCACCCTTAAAAATGTCCTTTTCCCAAACTAGGATCCCAATTCAAATAAACAAATGATAAAAAGCCATTCTTGAGACAATTTGAAAAATTTGGTTGTGATGTTGTGATGCTGAGGAATTATTGTTAATTTGGTTAAATGTGGTAATGGCATTGTGGTTATAAAATAACTACATTTTACAGGTAAATAGTGAAGTATGTTAAAGTACATGATATCTGAGATTTTCTTTAAAATACTTAAGCAAGGACAAAAGAAAAGGACAGATAAAGCATATGTAAAATATACATATATACATATATAAACTTAATAAATGCTGAATCTCAGTGATGGGTATATGGGTATGGTATCCTCTATTTGTGGTTTGTTTGAAATTCTTCATAAGAAAATATTCTTAATGTCCACTTTGCCCTCTTTATTTACGACTTAGAATAATGATTGCAGTGGCCCAGTTGAGATATGGGGCCGTAGTAGCATCAAAGTAAGAACAGACTTGCTGTGACCAGCATATGGCCAAAGCTATGTGAAGATCTGTCTGGGATGCATCCTAAATAAAAGGTTTGTGTATATAGAACTCTTAACATAACCTCACATGACCAAGCAGACACCCATAAGAAGCTAAGTTTTATTTTCTTCATGTTTTGATTGAAATTACCAACTTTTTCCCCTAAAGGTTGTTTCTTCTCCCCATCATAATGCACATGTGTTTTACATTAAATAATTGAAATTTATTGAAAATTCCCTCCAGGTAAACACACCTTCCAAAGTTTTGACTATTACTCAGTAGGGAGAGAAAAACAGAGTTAAGAACAAGGAAACAGAATGCTTTTCCAAGAAAACAATATAATGGAGACAAAAGACCAAATGATTATCTGAGTTTCTAGCAGTCACAACAGAACTTAATATATATAGATTTCTATTCTGAATTATACTATTATCTTTAAATTACTGTCTCTCATAGCTGCTTCTTAGGATAAGTAAGGTACCAGATAAGTACAAGTCAAAGATTTGATGATACTTCCTATTGATGGTGTTTCATCTCACTTTTGAGAATGCATTAGGACCACAGACATAATTAGCAGTTTTCACATCGACAGCAGAAGCTTACAGTGAGCGCTGGTTTCTCCCATAGTCCTTAAACATCTGTGATTGCTGGACAAAGAGTCCAGGCTTCCCTTCGAGAGTCTGTTTCAGTTTATCTGGATTGGGCCCCGGCTCCCACATCATGAAATCCGCCCCCAGGTTATTCCCACTGCTACCAGGCTGAAGACCCACAAAGTCTCTCCCTGTAATGGCTAATGTAAGCATTTTCCTTGATTTTATTAAGTACATTACAAAGATAGAGACATAAAAGCATCTTGAGAATCTGTAGCTACTGTCTTCTAAGTATTAAAAAGCAACTTTATTAAAAGTTTGTAATAAAATCTAAAATGTTGTATTAAAATAAAAACAAAACATTTGCTAAACTTAGCATTTCCTTCATATCAAATAAACCGTCATTGGTACTTGGCACTTTGCTGTCCTCTCAGATCTTAGGGAAGCAAACAAAACAAAAACTCACTTCACATTATTAAAATGTGCTAAAAATCTATTAGCAAAAGATGCACTCTGTCCCCATTGTAAAAGACTGACCATCTTCAAAGATGCAGCTCCTATGACACCTTCTCTAGTCTCAGCAGAGAGACCTATGGTACATCACATGTATCTGTGGTGTTAGCACTTTTCAGTGTTGGCCTATATTTACCAATTCATCTCACAAGTTTAAGCATGCCCCAAACAAAGACCAAGCAGTATTCATCTTCATATTACCAGCATCTAGGCAGCATCTGATAAGTGTCTTGCTCAGAGTCTGTTAGGTATCACACAAGTAATCATCTGTATTCTTAAATGGCTTACGTAATTCAGTTTGTGTATATTACAACAAAACAAATATGAGGCTAGATTCCATAATTGTCCCTGACATTTCCATTCATTCTCTCTTTCATTATGCTCCATATTGTGAAAATTTCTAGCTCTTAATGGTTCTTATCCTTACATGATAAAGTCATAGCACTTTAGTAATCTGGGAATTAAATTAGAAACTGTAAGTTCTAATATCTCTTTTCTTGCAGCAATTCCCCATTGCTTAATAGTAATATTAATTGCCAGCATTTGAGAATGCACTGCATGCCATACTGTTTAATATGCTTTACATGTCTTAACCCATTTAATATTTATAAAAACCTTATGAAGCACTGTTATTATTTCAATTATACAATGGGTGAAAGTGAAGCACAGAGAGGTAATGTATGTTGCCCAAGGTCATTCAGCTACCAGGTGACAAAGCCAGAATTCAAACCCAGGCAGTCTGGCTTTAGTTCTTGGAACAAAAGAATGCTTTGAGTATGTTTTCCTGTGTGTTTAAGAGATAAATATAAAAAGAAATGTTTAAAAGTTGGTTGATCATAAAGTTCCTTTCAAAGGGAAAAAAAAGATCTGGATACTGAAGAAGCATGAGCTCATCCATCCAACTTCTACATCTTCCCCCACTCTCACCAACATTAAGAGTGTCCCAGTGACTACTGTGTTGCCCAGCACACTTATCCTTTCTCATTGTTGGCCAAATAATAAATAGTATAAACAAGTGATTAATCAAGTAAATAACACTGAGCACCTGTTGCTAGGATGACCTGAGGAACAGGAAAACAGAAGACATGATTGAAGTCCTTGAAAAAGATCCAACTAGAAAGGCCACATGACAGGCATTAAAACATCTACACTAGCAAGCAAAGTAGCTGTTATAAATACATAAATTGAAATTTCCTGCTTTAATCTACCGTCTTCTCAACAGAGGTGATCACTGAAGGCATTTGAACTGGGTCTTATGGGCTAGACCACAAACAGAAGGAAGGTAAGGGGAAGTAAAGGCATTTTGGACAGGGGAAGAAATCCACATGAGCAAATAACGCTTGGGAACAGTAAGTGTTGTAGTTCAGCTGGAGCACAGAGTGAATGTTTGATGGTCTCAGAAGATGGCTGAAAATGTAGGTTGGGTATAGACCAAACAGAACATGGAATGTCACACTGAATAACAAAATTAGCCTCATTCACACATTGAGAAGCCCTAAAATCTGAGCAGGAGAATGACCTGACCAAAGAGTAGTAATAGGAAGACTAATCCAGTTTCATGTGTAAAACTAATGGAGAAAGAAGGAGGATTAATAGAGAGAAAAAAATCAGTTAAGAGACTTTTGCAATAATCATAACTAAAATATTGATCTCGGCCAAAGTACCGTCAAGGGCAAGTTTGACAAAGGCTGGATTTGATTTATTATGAACCCCAAACTAACAAGTGTTGATAATAGAGTGGGGGATCTGAAGGAGAGAGACTGTTTGAAGATGTAGTCCAAGTTCCCAACCTGCAGAAGAGAATTGAGGAATTGATAAAATCAACAGCCGTGTCAATGCTGAGCAAGATGACAGTGTGAGTTTCATTTGTTTAGTTTTGGTTCAGGGAAGGCATACAGAGAATTTCCTTTTAGGACAAGTGAAGTTGGCCAAGAAAGCATAGCTCTCCAGCATGCAATTGAAAATACAGTGCTTGTTTATACAAAGAGATTTTAAAGCTATCAAACAATTTAGGAGAGACTCAAAGTGTGAAACAAAATCAGGTTTCTTCTCCTTGGAAGATTCTAGAAATTAAAGAATGAAAGTGTCACAAGAAAGAAGAATCCTATGGGGATTTCAAATTATTTTTTTTCTAATAAATTGGATACTATTAAAGAATGGCAAAAGCAAAAATACTACATTTAAAGGGCACTTTTATATATAAGATAACCTAAAAATTCTTCAAAGTAGAAGGGGACAGTGTTGAGAATGAGATTCAAATAGACCAAATCATTCTGAGCAAGGCCCCGTGAGGGAGACGGGTCCAAAAGTGCAAGTAGACACAATAAGCCTCACATCATTTGAAATAAGAGGAAAAAATAAATGTAAAAGAATGGGTGACTAAATAAAGACATGTTTAAGAAGAGTAATGTATGGTAACAGGAAAATACAAGTGTGGTGAGAATGAGATTAGTGAGCTCTCAGTGGATAGCTCTGATCATCAGTAAATTAAGTGGCAAGGCTGTTATCTGAATAATAAGAGACAACATGGAATAAAGAGGGTTTCCATGGAGTAATAAATCCCACTTGTGGACAAAACACATCAAATACTCCTTAGCAGCATGAGATTTATATCATAAAGGGTCAAAGGAGAAAGCATTTGGATGGAAAGATGGGAGCCTGGAAGATGACTGTTATGGACTGAATGCTTGTGTCCACCCAAAATTCATAGATTAAAACTCCAATTCCAATGTGATAGTATTTGGAGGTGGGCTTTGGGGAGGTAATTAGGTCATGAGGTGGAGCTCTCATAAATAGGACTGATGTCCTTACAAGAAGAGACCATAAACCTAGTTAGCCCTCACTCCACCCTGTGGAGATACAAGAAAATTGCCATTAACAACGTGGAAGATCCTCGCTAAACCCGACCATGCTGGCACCCTGCTCTGACTGCCAGCCTCCAGAACCATGAGAAATAAATGTCTGTTATTTATAAGCCACCTAGTCTGATATTTTGTTATAGCAGGTCCCGACGACCAAAGGTCCAGTCAGAATCCTGAGTCTACCAATATGCTGATAGTAAAAATAAATAAAGGAAATTTAGGAACTAGTGGTTAGCCAAAAGACAAAGAACAAGTTTAATTACATGATGGTAAGGAAAGTTTGAGCTATATAAACTGTACTCAAAAGAAGAAGATAAAGATTTAAAAACTGGAATTAGAAATGTCACAAGATACAATCACTTCAACTGGTAATTGAAAAAATGAAATCAAGGACAAACTGTTGTGTTACCTGCTGGTGCTGAATTTAAGGAACCCTATGACCCAAGCATGGAGAAGCAGATGTAGGATGGTGAAGGTGTGTCCTGAAGCTTCGAGGATGTGTGATACGTGGGGAAAACAGCAGAAGTAAGTGTAGCAGCCTACAAAGAAGGAGCTTGAATAAAGGCTAAGAGGGAGCCAGAAAAAAGAGAAGCAGTCCTTCCTTTCCAAAGAAATCTGGAGAAATGAGAGGAGAGTGTGTCTACGGAAGATGATTCCAGAAAAGAGGTATTATGGCCTGCAACTCAAATTTCACTATAGCTCAATATTGGTGCTCATTAAATGATGAGTTAATAAATGGCAAGAGATGGAAGTAATCATAAAGAAAGAGAAGAAACTTCGTCATGAACATATCTTGCTCCTGACACCTAGGGAACCTAAGTGACAATGTGGGGAGCCTGGGTTCTGAAAGTGAAGAGCTAAGTTCTGAAAGACAATTACTAGATTAGCAGTAGGTGCAGGATAAGCTTTGCATCTAGGGCGACGATGATGGGTAACAGATGAAGGAAGCATGAGACTGGCAGACTGGGAGGCAGCACAAACTGTGGAATCAGGGGATCAATGGCTTTGTTTGGAGTCAGGCCCAGCTTTAAATCCTAGTCCATCACGCGCTAGCTTTAGGAGCTTCTTGCCTCACCTCTTTGCTCTCTTAAACTCCTCACCTATGAGCTTCCAAACCCATACCAATTGCATTTGGCTATTGCAAGGAATAAACAAATTAATGAATACTCGTAACAAGTGTGGCTGAAACAGACTAATTATTCAAAAACAACAACAAAAAATAAATGATAGCTATTGTTACTAAAAGGGAAAAGGCATTGAAAAGTCTCTGACAGAGGTTGTGCAAAGTGAAAACAGCCTCCTGCAGCCTGTGAGTGAGAGAGAGCTGAAGATAAGAGCAAGGCTAGACCAGCAAGTGCCTTGATATATGGGCCTTAAGGATAAATGTACTCAATCTGTAGTGGGAAATTACTTTTGATTAAAATGCTTGCTTTATTTACGTATAATGGTAAGGCTTTGCCACTCAAAAGTTCTGCACTGTAAAACCCTTATCTAAGTCTTAGATATAGAGGCAGGGGGTATATTGCAGAGAGCATGGAGACTTCCACTGTGGTTGCTATCTCTAAGAAGGTAAGGACTTTCTTCATATGCCTTGTTTATCTAATAGTGCCAAATAAGAAGTACTGTTTGTTTCCTCATAAGAAACAAAAGAAAACAAAGTATTTCTAAAGTTGTATGTAAAACATTACTCATTTTGCTAAATTGCTATAGGAGAATGGTTTTTATTTGGTTGCACTTTATACTAATATACTTTGGAAAAAAAGTAGTATCTTGGAAAAAAAAAAAAAAGATAGTCTTAGCACCTCTTGCCTTAAAGCATGCCAACATTCTCTCATTCCACATTTAATTTGAAAGAAAAGAATGAGATACCCACGACAACTTGGCTGAACTTTATAATTGTGATAGCCAAAAAGAAGCAAAAAATGTGAAAACTGCAGCCTAGTCAGGGACAAGGAAATAAAAGGAGTCTCTGAGGGGCAAGAACATGCCAGAGAAAAGTGAAATGAAAGAGCCGCTTGTGTAAAGCATTGTTTGAACAACCAGGAATTCTAGGGACGTTACATGGATAGACCTGTATTTAAATTGTTATCAATAGCAACTTTAAAGAAAAAAAGATGCCCAGTTTCCCACCAGAAAAAAAAAAGTTCAAAACAAAAGCAATGTTTTACTGTCTTACAAATTATAATTACTTCTAGCACAAATCCTCACGCAAAGCAGGAACTCAAGAAACCTCTGCTCAATGAATGCATGCCCCTCAAACAGCTGATATGTCCCAATGACTATGCCACAGTTCTACATTATGAACAGTCATAAAATACCATGAATTCTGCAGCCCAGAAAGAAAGCTATGGCTATTTAGGAAATGATCAAGAAGGGATAAGTTCTGATCTTAGAGGCCAGAAAGCAACACTAATATCTGTGCTCCAAAAAAAAAAAAAAAAAAAAAAAAAAAAAAAAAAAAAAAAAAAAAAAAAACCAAAAAAAAAAAAAACTAATATTTATGCTTCCTCAAAAATAAAAGTCTATTAAAAGTTAAACTTATTTTTAAACACAAAAATTTCTCTCTTGATTACAAAGCCCATGTTTTAGACACCTGAATTCAAATCCAAATGCTCTCAGAACACTAATTCCTTTCTCCCTTTATTATCTAACATGATACATTAAAGATTATGAAGTATGTTTCATTCACTGTTCTAAGGTACCAAAACTCACAAGCATTAAGACTTTGGCGGAGTGGGGAAGGGTGAGGGAACTGGGTTGGAGAAAGAAATATCTGTTCCACGTAGCTGCAACACAAGCTTAGCTGAATTATATTCACCTTTTCTAAACATTAAAAGATAGCCATCTTGTGTGCATAGGTCACACTGATATATATACATCCTAACTTTCCTACATCTACCTAAGTGGGTTGCAGGGGAAAACACGGGAAAATTTTGCTAACCTCTTATTCTGTTCACACTGCCACAGAGTTGGCACTCCAGGATAAATATATATATATATATGGTCGGAATTAAACTGTGTAATACAAAACACAGTTATGTTTTAAATCTCTCCTTCCTCCTTGCCACCTTTATTCACTGAAGTGGACAATCCCTGAATCTCGGGTTCATATAAATAAATATTCAATAAAACATGAAACACCACTTGTCTTGGAGAGGTAAAAAGCCAAGGCGGCTGTGGCTAAACGCTGAATGACCCGTTATTCAAACCGCGCACATGATGGCGCGGTGGCGGAAGAAGCCTCGCCCACGCACGGTTCGCAGACTACGAAAATCATTTGTCAATGAGCAGCCATAATTTCGGCCTTGAGCCTTATGAAAAGAAAACATTTACACATTTGCAGAACGGTATCATAAAATTTCACAAATGCAAAGATAAAACGTGCTATCATTTATCATGGATTATAATATCTGCAGCTTGATTGCCTTGTGAAATGTCTCAATCAAGAACAATTATAGATTTTTCTCACACCACATACCCCAGGAAAGATTTAACAAGTACTTCTTTTAGACTATTCAAATGATTAGAAAGGAAGATAATTATCTATTCAGTGGTAGACGGAACCGTTAAGATGTGAATACAACATGATGTATAGAGGAAAAATAAAGAGAACTGAGACTAGCAATGAAAGTGGTCACTGGTCATTTTTTTAGGGCAGGAACAATCTTATATCATATCTGGCCATGTAAACTTTTCTCTTGGGTTAAAATTGGCACCTTGAGACAAAAGCATCATTTGCAAAATACTAAACCATGCTCCCAAACAGCGCATGCTTCCAGCCATAGCTCATCTGGTCCAGTGTATTGATGCAATTCTGCCAAACTATACATGAAATGGACAAGAATTTTAATATTCATCTTATGAAGTCCTTCTTCCAATACAATTGTCAATGGCGATCCACAAGACAGACTTTCTAGAAATAAAATAAACCATTTGGATGTGTTTACCAAGTCAGCAGACATAATTGGGGGGGGGGGAAACCCTAATAACTCCCAAGGACTTCAGTTGAATCCAAGTTTCTGCAGAGAAACAAGTCAAGAAAGGTAAAAAGACAGAGTAGGAAAAAGAGAAAACAGCAAAGACAGACACTGGATACTGTATGAGTCAGAATCAGAAAGCAGCACGTAGAGACATGAGTGTTTAGTGGAACTCAGCGAGCAGAAAGCTTGCCCAAGGTCACCCCATAGACGCGAGTCGTAGCCGGTAATATTTCTATCACCCTCCTGCTCTTCAGTATTATTTAAGATAAGGTATGGGCATTGTCTAGGGTATGAAATATTATTAATGGCTGTGAAATTTATTCATGTATCAGAAAATATTTGTTAAAGCTTTCAGTCACTATAAATATTGAAATTGCAGTCTTTAATACTGCTAGTGTCAGAGGTCATGCCAAGTATGTTAAGGGGAACTTTGGGGACTTTGTGATCTTGTCTCTTGTCAGCAAAAGTGCTAGCTTCTGATAATGATGAGGAATTTGCATACTTCACCATACATGTTCTTCAAACCACCTCACGAAAATTCTTGAAAGGTTGCTGGGTGGTGTGCTTCTTCTCACTCCATAAATAACTTGGTAAAGTAAAAAGTGGATTCTGTTAAAGAGGAAGCCTGCAGTCCACTGTTTATAATATTCATCCAAATTAATGAGACAAGTTACCCACTGAAACCTTGAAGATTTTTCTTTCTTGTAAAGAGAAAACATCTAAGTACAATGGATCTGCTTCTATGTATTTGCTAAATAATTAAACAGAAAATTAATGGCAATTTAAATTTTTTTTGTCCTTAACAAGTGCTAGGTACTGTGTTAGGCATTTTAGGTATCACTAGCTAATCTTCACAACTACCCTCAAGAGGCAGGAACTGTTAACATCCATTTAACAGATGGGAAACCTGAGGCCAAGAGAGGTTGAGCAACTTGCTGATGACACACAGCATAAACCCAGGGCGCTATCCATTAAATGCCCTGTCTTTATTTATGTGCCTCATGCAAACCTCTAAGAAAGACATTCTGAGGATGCAAATTGTTGAGAGACTTTAATAAAGCCAGTTTCAGGGCCTCTGGAAGGAGAATGGAGTTAGCCGGTCATCATCTACTGACCTTTACATCCCACAATACGCTGCATGATAACTCAATAATTAAAATTAGAAATAATGAAACCACAAAGGAACAGTGAAATTATAGAGAATCTACTAGAGTAGGAGAAATAAATGTATTTGAGAAAAAAAATACATGTTTTTTTTTAAGTTCCAAAAATTAAAATAATCATTTTCATTCACCTGAAATTTTTTTTTTATTGTGATGACAATTGATTAACGAAACCCAGTAATTTTCAGGTGTACAAGTCAACAGTACACCTAGAATCTTGACTTTCCAAAATGACTCATTCTCTAGAGTAACAAATAGCTTAGTCTTTACTATACCTTTAAAATCCTAATGTTTGGGGTCGGGGGAAGCTCTTTCCATTCCATTTTTCTTTTTTACCCCAAGTTTAGAACTACAAAACTTAAAAAAATTTCTTCTACCTTGTACACAGTTCCATAATCTCAGGGAAAAAAGAAAAAAGAAAAACCCAGTCACTGCTCTGCTGTTTCCGTCAGTCAAAACTGAGAAATCTTTATTATCCTCCAAATCACTTTTGTTTTGGGATGTGTTTTATATTTATTGCATTTCTAAATAAAATTTCCACAGCCCAGAAAAAAAGCCTTTCAATGAAAACAAGTTGCTTTTTATTTATATATATTTAAGGGCTAAAATGCTTGCTTTCTTAAGATTTTGGACAGGTCAGTTAATTATAATAATCCTTAATTTCAAAAAGATTTTATACAAGAGTAAAATTTAACCTTCTAAATAATATGTCACTTCTTTCACAGGACCATACTAAATAATTTACCTGTTAAAATGAGTAACAAAATTATGTGTATATATATTGATAAAGCAAATATGTCAAAATGTTAACTTATTATTCTAGTCTGTGGGTATGTGGATGTTTATTTTGCCATCCTTTTATGTTTCTGAATACTTCCAGTTTATCAAAATGACAAGTGAAAAATTATTTTTTTAAAAGTCACAAAAGGAGGTAAGATGGCATTAATGAAATCTCATTTGGGATAAACAAAGCAAAAAAGTAAATTGCAAGCATGAATAAATGAAACAGTCTCCAGGGAAAACTGCCACCAGTACCTGGTAAATGTTGAACAGAATCTGAAACCCATCTGGGCTGGATAATCGGCTCCCATCTCACCACCCTCTGCATTAACAACAACAACAAAAGGCAGCACAATATGCTCCATGAAATCAGGGAGAAAAGTAAGTTATCTACCTTTCCAAGGACAGAAGAATCACCTGGGCGAGGGGGAATGTTGCTTAGCTGCTTTTTCCTGGGCTCCCTTTTACTGACTTGAACCTTCAGATTTCTTCCTGGGAGACTAATTACAGTGACAGCTACAGCAACATACCACAAATGAATCAAGAAGTGAAGAACTCTCTTACACCATAAAATCAAAACCACATGCAAGGATGTGTGCAAGAAGCGAACAACGCCACAGGCCTTTCGGCAGCCAGCACAGCTTCTCCAGCCCCAACCCCGCCAGTAACACATTTGGAAAGGAAGAAAAACTCATTGAAATGTTAAGGGAGGGGATAAAAACTGGTAGATTTTTTTAAAGCTCATCTAAATATTAAAATAGGATGCCTATTACTATAAAATAATCAGACAGGTGTCACTGGTAGTCACCAAGATGAGAATGAACACTGCAGAGGCAGTTCAGAGGGGCAAAAACATCAAGACTCCAAATTTAGCACAACATTGGGGGCTGTGGGGCTCCATCAGGAGGGGAAAAAAGTGGCAAAGAAATTTAAGTTTTCTTTTGAAGTGGCTGCTTCTTGCACGGTACAGAAATGTGGGTACTAAGAGATGTCAAATGACTTAAAAGAAATTTTAGAAATACTACCTATTGCCTAAAAGCCTCATTAATAAAAATAGCAACGCTTAGAGAAAATGTATGAATGTTTTGAAAGTAGGACAGGAGGACCTGGGTCTTATCAGGCCTGTGATTTTGAAAGGACAGTGGAGTAGCTGAACAAGACAGTTTTGAGTATCATCCCAGTAAACGAAGAAGATAGGGAGTTAGTCATAGCATCTATAGATATCGATACTGCATCGTATATTTAAAATTGACTAAGAAGGTCAGTCTTATGTTAAGTGTTATTAACACAATAATAATTATAATCAAGCAGGAGGAACCTTTGAGAGGTGATGGTTATGTCTTTGGTCTTGATGGTTTCATGGATGCATACTTACCTCCAAACTCATAAAATTGTACATATTAAATATGTACAGATTTTGATATATCAATATCTTGATAAAATATTTTTTAAAAATCCCATGTGTAATCAGGGCTAAACAACTTCAAGATTGTTTCTTTAGGTGTTTCCTTTGGGTGTTCCATCTTAGTTCTCTAATAACTTATACCAAAATAAGTATGTGTTAACATCTCGGTTTGCATGTATACTTTGTAAAATGCTATAATAACTATTAAAAGGAAAATTTTAGTCTTTTCAGCTGGTGGAATATTTCTAATGTGGCTCGTTTCCACAGTGAGATAAACCTATTTATATAAAACTGTATCATGCAGGAGCTAAATCCTATTGACAGCAAGAAAATTGAACATGTGTAATTTAGAGTTCTAGATTAACATGTTTCTATAAACGTATTACTTATTATAAGGTGTATTTTGCACCTTAGCTAACAATATTTGCTATCTCTAAGCATGAACATTTTCTGTTCTTCACCAGAAGCAGTCATTAAAAAAAAATGTAAAGCTCCTTCTTCTAAGAAATTCAAACTTATCAGTGATTTTGAACAAATTTCCAACAGGGATGTATTCTGCAGCACCATATTCAACATGCCAGATTAATAAAACTGTACCTTTTCTCTAATTCCTACCTAATTTAGAAGTACTTTATTGGTTTGTTAGAATTAGAATACATTTTTAAAAGACACCATTTTCGGGAATTTTTCAAAACCATGAATAGAGAATTTATTAGACATCTGGCGTGGGAGTAAATATGAATAAGAAGACGTCCACAGAGTAAGCAAGTGGAAAATTTAATTAGCAGCAGCTAACGGTCACAGCACATTTGCTCAGTGTCAGGCACTATTCCAAGGGTTTGACGTCTACCCTCTGTTTAATTCTCACAACTAAATCAAAAGTTAGGTAACTACTATTACCCCCTCTTAACAAATAGCAAAATTGAAGCACAGAGATGTGAAGTAATCCGATCAACGTTACAGAACAATTACCAGATGAAAGAATTTGTGGTATAAAAATTTGGAAAAAAAATAAAGACTAGGAATGTGAATTTTATTGTTGAATGGACCCTTGGGACTTTGTAGTCCGAATCTTTTATTTTAAATAGGCAGAATGTCTGGTCAATAAGGAGAAGTTCATTTTCTTTTTCTCTCCCTTTCTCTTTCTCTCTCTTTCTCTCTCTTTCTCTCTCTTTCTCTCTCTCTCTCTCTCTCTCTCTCTCTCTCTCTCTCTCTCACACACACACACACACACACACACACACACACACACAGAGTCAGTTTGTGGCAGAGCTAATGAAGAGTCACTTGTCAGGGCTAATTTAAGTAGGGCAGAGAGCCACACACCTTAACAGTGACTTTAGAATACAAGAAGAAATAAAAGCCTCATTTTATATACACTAGACCTTAACTGGGCTTCTGAGCCTATATATCTGGATCTGCTAACAGTCCACAAAAGCAGGACCATTTGCTGCCACCAATCCATCCTGTTTTCAAGTGGCTTTCATGGTGGGCTTCTTGGTGGCAAGGCACCCATGGCCAGCAGACACACACTCTCCATCCTCACCAGTCTGCCTGGCAAGTTCATTAGCAGCCATCATTATTCTCCTCTTACCTATTCCCCTCCACATGCAGAATCTCAAGATTTCCAAGAAATTAAAAACAGGTTTCCCTCTTACAAGGGTTAAAAATCCTCAATCTTGCCCTAAAATATTTCCCATCATCAAGTATACAACTCTAGACAATGCCCTCTCCTTTCAGCCTGTAAATATTTCTAGAAGAAATGCCACCAGTCTTAACCCCAAAGGAATATTTCTATCACTGGGCAAGCAAAATAATTGAACTGTGAACATCAAGGAATTTCACATATAAGTAATAAAAGCAGATATGCCTTCTCCATTGCATAAATTAAATCCTTAAAAGTTCAGAGATATATATTGGGCATAACCAGTAAGAAATAAAGGCAATAAATTTTCAACACCCCAGTTATAGGAATATAACTATAAAAATGAGTGCATATGGCCTAATATGTAAACTGTTATTAAATTCTGTACTTTGTGAAATCACTGTGCTGTACCTTTGGTGTAGGTTTTCAAAACATCTGTGACTAAGAAATATAAGGGCCACTTTTTGAATAGTGAATATCTGAAGTACAAGATTAAGAGTTAACTCCTCATTTTCATGAAATCTTTTCCTAGAGCGTCACCCGCTCCTTCTCCTCGGAACCCTCTCCCTTCTTCAGCGTTTGGACTTGGACTGTTCACACACAGCTTTGATAGTCTGCATTTATTTGTTCAGAAAATATTTCTTTGATACCCACGATGGGTTAAGCAGCACACTGGGCAGTAGTGACATGACGTGAACAAAAGTTCTAAAAGTTCTGGTGGGATAAAACAGTTCGCCCCAGTTAAGGCAAGCAACGCGACTTTTTCTTCCCAGCGCCACTGAGGTATAACTGACAAATAAGTTTGTGATATATTTAAAGTGTACATTGTGATGATTTGATACATGTATTCATTGTGAAAGGATTCCCATCGTCGAGTTAACACACCATCACCTCATATATTTACCTTTGGGTTTCTTTTTTTTTTTTTTTTTTTTTTTTTGAGAGAGAGAACATTTAAGTTCTACTCTCTTAATTTTCAATTATACAATGCAGTGTTATCAGATATAGTCACCATGTTATGCACTAGCTCTTCAGATCTTACTCATCTTATAACTGAAAATTTGTACCTTTTTACCAACCTCTCCCCATCTCCCTCGGCCCCTGGAAACCACTTTCTACTCTGTTTCTATGAGTAAATTTGATTCCGCACATAAGTAATGCCATGCAGTATTTGTCTTTCTCTGTCTGGCTTATTTCACTCAGCATAATGCCCTCCAGTTTCACCCATGTTGTCACAAGTGTCAAAGTCTCAGTGGCTTAAAGAAAATAAATGTGTGTCTCGCTCACACAGGGTCCACTGCAGATATGCAGCTGGGAGACTCTCACAGAGTCCCTCAGGGACTCAGGCTCTGTCTACCTGGTGGTCCTGTCCTCCCACAGGGGCTCAGAGGAGGGGGCTGGAACCTCCGTACCAGGGTGACAGTCCAGAAGGGTGACTCTCCCACAGGAGGTTTATCAGGGCCAGGGCTAGAAGTAGTAAATCTATCCCTTCGACACAACTTCCACTCAGGCCCAGGGCCACATCTAACTCCACAGGAAGCTGGGAAACACAGTCTAGCTACATGCCCAAGAGGCAAGAGAAATGGGCTGTGATGAATACATAGTGTTCTCTGCTATGGGAACAAAGAGAAAATTCTAGCATTTTAAAGAAATAAACAGTTGATATAATAGAGCAGGGCTAGGACTAAGATGAGGTGAGTGAGGCTCCCATGGTGCAAAATGCAAGGAGTCACTCACTCTCAGGCTTAGCAAGTACACTTATGATTCGTGCCATAACCCACATTTGTAGCCTCGCCCTACTCCAGAAAACTAAACTGCAGAAAATGGAAAGAGAGAAATGTGTTGTGTCCGATATAGTTATCAGGAAAGGATGGGGAGAAGATCTTTCTAGATGGAGTAAGCAGCAAATGCAAAGGTCCTAAGACAGGAACAAGTTTAGTGTTTGAGAAACAGGAAGAAGCCAACAGGACTGGATTAACAAAAGGAGAGCTGCAGACATAGCAGTGACCAGGTCACAGTCTTACAGCCTGAGCTAGGACCTTGGGCTTTATTTCAGATATGATGGAAGTTTCTGCTGCATTTTCATGGCAGAATAAAATGCTCTGACTTTTTTTACAAGAAAGCAATCGCTCTGTGTGTCCTGTGGAGAACAGATCCAGGAAGTTCAGCTGGGAGGCTACCGTATGGTTCAGGAGAGAAATGGTGATAACCTGGCCTATAAAATGGCAATAAGCCTAGCAAGAAGAGTGATTCAAAATACACTGGAGAGGGGGGACAGAAATAACAGGTATTGCTGAGAAAACAGGAATAGAGGTTTAAGCAACTAAATGGATATTAATGTTATATGGAGCCAGGAAAGAAAAAAAGGAAGACAATGTTTTATCTATTTAAATAGTGGCTTCTCATGGGTAAGAAGAGATGTTTCTTTTGTATTCTCAACAGGAATAATCCAACAAAGTATTTTTAAAAGAAAAAAAAATACATTATCAAAGGCTCAAGGCAATACACACACCATCTCCAAGCTACAGAATAAGAATCACTAACTTAGTCTGGAGGACAATTGGCAATAAGATCAAAAGTCTCACTTTTCCATCTTGGTGGTTAAGACTATTGCTGAGTCAAATGCCTAGACTGAAATTCTAGCTCTGCCACTTACTAGTTCTGTGACCTTAGGCAAATTAGTTACTGTGTCTCAGATTCTTCATCTATAAAATGAGGAGAAAAATAGAGCCTATCTCACAAGGTATTTGAAGATTAAATAACATCATAAGTATTCTAAAGAACTATGCTTGGTACATAAGTGCTCAATAAATGTAACGATTATAGCGTATTGTTATATCTAGTGCTGTGAATAGTTCCTAAGGAAAAAGATGTGGGAAAAGACATATGAGGGTGTTCATAGCAGCATTATTAATACTGAAAAGTTAATACTTTTCAGTATTAATGTTTAATTGCCCAACAATAATAAAATGGATTTTAAAATTTCATAATGAACAATAACTTATGATGCAGGCATTAATAATGTCATTAAAATAATCTTAATGTCATTAAGATTATGTACTTTGATGTGTTGTTTTAAAATCTTATATTTACGTAAAAAAACATCTAGAAAGATAAAAACCAAAATGTTAACAGTGGTTATCACTAAGTGGAAAGATTATTGCTGGTTTTGTTTTCTTCATCGTGTTCTCTATTTCCCAAATTTCCAACAATGAATAAATGTTGGGTTTATAATCATAAAAATACCCTCTTAGTTGGTGGTTTTTAAAACCAACTACGTTTTATATGAACACGGTGTAAAGTCTTTACCGCTAGCTTCCAAGACAAAACACCTAAATGTCTCAACGATATGGGGGTTTATTATGAAAGCAACTTTCAAAACCAAATGAAAAAAAAAAATGGGGTATGAAGGCTACGAACTCCTAGCCCTAATTAGTGGACATATCTCCTTTGTTTTCTTACTTAAAAACATACAAGTTGAAGGGGGAAATAGTAACTCTCCAGAACCTTCTATTAGTAAAAGAAGTATGTGTATTCACAGCTCTGTTTCCTTGGCTTGCAAGATAACCAGTGTTTTCTGTTCACAACCCATTTTGGTCTCCAAAATCCTGGGAAGGCACGTTACTCGGTTGTGTACCTACGGTGCTGTATTTCTCTGGCAAACAGACTTGTTTGTTCTGAGCCACGTATTAAATGTGTTTAGATTAAAAAATTTTCAGCATGATTTTTAATTTAATCCTCCCTAAAAACACTTGTGTAAATTAAATGTCCAGTTTCACCAAGTAATAAAGTTATTAAATACACAAGACATTATCATCTCTTTCAATGGGTAATACAAAAACTACACCAATGGTAACCTGATTACTAGCAATGAGCTAAGTTTTTAAATGGATAAAGGAAAGATTTCTGTGAATGAAAGCCAGCTACAGCTAACAATTAGGAGGAATATTAATGTTTTTACTTTACCCACTGAAAGCATGTAATATCTAGACCCTTTCTTCACAAGCACTGCAAAAAACATAAGCCATTGATGGGTCTGGAGAGAACATTCTAAGTGTCTAGCTGCCACTCAGGTCAAGCTTTGGGGAAACTTTAATTCTTCTCAGGTGACGTTACTTATATTCTACAACATCCAGTTGATCTCAAATATTTTCCTTCCTCTCCTCTCTAGGCATTCCAGAAAGTGTTTAAGTAGCACAAAGTGATGTTTTCCTACCCAATGATCCTCAGATTTCAGCAGGCTGAGGCTGCTGTATGTTCACTGAGTAGCTTCTCTGAAAGCTGTTAACAGAAAACATTATCAGAAGATGTCTAATAGAATTCAGGTTTTCAGAAGGTTTGCATTTCATTCTTGTTAGCAGAAGCCAAAAAGTTTTTTTCTTCTTTAATGTCATTCTACCACTGATGTTTCAGTAAGCAGAAACTGTTGGAAGACTTCACCTCTCCATCTGACAGACAACCGTTTGACAGAAATCAAAGCATTTTATTCACTTGTAGTCAAGTTGATCCACTAGCCAGCCAAACATGCATCAACTTCTACTCTGAAAAGTGGCAATTAAAGGAAGAATTAAGGGCATTGCCTGTTTTTCCTGTAAGAACTGTCTCATAGTAACAAAATACCAACAGTTAAAAAGAAACTATTTTTAATAAAAGAATTTCAGCCAATAAATGTGGAATAATAAAAGTGGAAAAAAAATCAATTTTGTATCTCCTAATGAAACTGATGATTCAAAGATGGCAGAAACCACAAGATGAAAGGTTAATAAGAACCTTAATGATAGAAGGATCAGACTTTTACCACATGAACACACTGATTAAACCTAACATCACTAAGAATGGCACCACAGGACACTGTGCTACCTGACGTGGCATAAAACAAGGCACCCAGCACCACCTGTGAAGTGTTCTAGCCAAGCGTTGAACCCGAATCTAATCCAGCCTTCAAGGAGAGCATCTCGTTTACAGAAAAATGGAGGATATAGAAAAAAGTCTAGTGACCCCTACAAGGGAGCAAATGGAAAAATCCAGAATATCAGACATTCCACAGAAAACTGACCTGGTTCTTTTCAATAAGTCAATGGCATGGGAAAATGGGCAGGAAGGAAGTACCACTTTTTTATCAAAGTTACCTGAGGGAAATATCAACCAAGTGCAGTGAGTGGTTGTTACTTGAATGCTGATTCACACATCAGCTGTATAAAGACTTTTTTGAGGTAATTGATAGTTTGATTACATACTGATTAAGATGTGTTATCAAGGAATAACCATATTTGTAAGAAAAGTATTCATAAATACATAGGGTGAAATGAAAATATGTGGAATTTTCTCTGTAACACATGACAATATAAAGAAGATAAAGAACAGATGGAGCAAATGTGGCAAAATCTCAATATATATGTTCAATCTGTGTGATGGAAATATGGGATTCATAATGGTAACCTGAATTTTGTCTTGGAAAATTTTGATATTTAAAATAAGAACATTTAAAAGAATATTCTTTCCAGTCCTTTACATATAGCACACAAGTATGAATATATCGAGCTCCTTGGCAATGCCAATAGTAGATGCTACTTAAAAATCAGAGAAAACTAATTGAAGACAACTCCAACGCCAGAAGCAATGTGCAGGAGACAATGTTGACATTGCAGTATCATGTCAGAGAGGATGCTAACAGCTCTTGGAGGACAGTAAGCTTCAATAGGAGACCAGCTAAACAGAATATTCAGCCGAACAAAAAGACAATTTGATTCATGGATTTATTTGAAAACGCAATAAACACACCCAGGTGATTCTTTGGATTCACACAATTTCATGGAACTTCAGGAGCAGAAAGGAAACTGAAGTCTCTAGTCTAAAATCCACACACTTATAAACCATATCTAAAGCATTGCTACCTGCCCACTGTGTGCACAAGTCCAGGGGTGCCATTAATTTGCTTCATGCCCAGAACAGAGTCTGTGTGGCTGTGTGCAAAGGCCCTACCTCTGCTAGTTACTTTACTTCTATTGCTATCACTACTACTTCTCTTTCTACTACTAATTGTTATTATAGTATAATTCATAATAATACTTATTCCACGGGGTTATGAAAAAAAAAAAAGAGGACTTAAAGAACCTATAGGGTCTGACACAAATTGGGATTTGTTATGGGTTCAATTGTGTCCCCCAAAAAGATATGTTGAAGTCCTAACCCTCAGTACCTGTGAATGTGACCTTATTTGAAAATAGGGTCTTTGCAGATGTAATCAAGTTAACATGAGGTTATTCTGGTGGACCCTGATTCCATATAACTGGTGTTTTTATAAGAGACCAACACAGAGGGAAGACAGCCACGTGAAGAGGGAGGCAGAGGCTGGAGGTAGGCTGCCACACTTAAGGAACAGCCGGGGCTACCAGAAGCTGGAAGAGGCAAGGAAGTATCCTCTACAGTCTCAGAGACAGCACAGACCTGATGACACCCTGATTTTGGACTTCTAGCTTCCAGAACTGTAAGAAAATTCAATTTCATTGTTTTTAGCCACCTAGTTTGTGGTACTTTGTTACAGAAGACCTAGGAAATTAATACGTTACATGCGCTGCACTTCTGAAAGTGATGATGACATCTAGAACAGAACACTGGTGTGTGCCGGGGATCTTATCTGCTTCATTCTTGAATCTATGTAAATATTTCTCTTAATTCAGCCGATTTCTTTTTGCAACAATATCACATTGTAACCTCAGGATGAGTCAAAAATCAATGAAAACCCCTCGTCTCCAACATCCTATTCTTCCATAATTGATTCTTTGAACTTAAGAGTTAAACTCTACATTTTTTCTGTGAAGACGTCATTCAATTCATCCAGTCTTTCTCAGCCATCAAGATCTTTTTGCAAACAATCAACTAACATTTTACATGTCCTGTTCGTCTTCAGATTATGCAAAAGTTTGGTTGGCATGCCATCTATCTTCAACCAAATCATTAAAAAAAGTGTTCCAAATGAGTCTGAAGAGAAGGTCCTTTACTACACCAGAGGCTTCCCTCAAAGTGGACATGATCCATTACTCCACCACTCTCTGCCAAATGCGATTCAAGTAATATATGACAATATACCTGCATTTCTCTATTTTGCCCAAAAGGATTTTTTAAGCCTATTATACTTTCATACATGCAAGGTATTATTATTAATGATTTTTTGTCAAATGCTTCTTTATCTTCCAGCCTAGTAATCTTATTTAAAAAGGCAAAAAAAAAATCATATGGCATAACCCATGGTGTTTAAGTGGCATTGAAATCTCAGATTTCCTTATAATGAAACATTCTAGAAACTGACATCATGGTTATGGAGAAACTGAGAAATATGTCTTTTTTTTTAGGAATTCAGATTAAACTTAAATATCTATAGTATTATTTATTACTGAAGTTTAGAATAATGACTGAGGCATATGATATAGAATCTGAACAATTTTGTTTAGTTTCCTCTATTTAGAAAGACAATCTTATAATTTGAGTCTGAATAGTTGTCGACTAGAATTTCTATTTAAATACCTATGAGATGCCAGATGCATTACAGAATTGCTCATCATGGCTCTTGTGGTATAAATGGTCCTCAGAGGTCCCTCTACACTCAATACAGTCATTAGATTTACAAAACTCTTAAGAGATACCCTCTGCTGTTGCAAAAAGGCAATTTTCAAAGATTGAGAGCATGAAGACAGGGTACCTTCTATTAATGGATATTTCCTAAATATATGCTATAGTCTTCCTATCAACTTCCTTCATTCTGCCTCAATTCCAAAAGGCAGAATAAATCACATCTTGTTTCCTCATAACAACCCTCAAGTCTTAGAAATGAGTGACCTTTTTCCTTCTCTTTCTTCTCCACTCTTAGTCCAGCCTCTGCTATTTATTTAAACCTTTCTCTGGAATTCAACAAGATGACTACTTGAAGCTTACCAAAGGCTTTAGAACAGTTGTGATTCACCTGAGTCACACTTAAATCCAAATCATGTTGAGATCACCCATAGAAGCTGCATAAAACCAATTGTTTCTGCTTCTGCATAAGGGAACAATTAAATTGCACCAAATTCATAATTTTAGATAATCAATTTTCAAGGGACAATTTCTAAGCCCTAGATCAATTTTCAGATATTATGCAAAGGAGGGATGAAGAAATGTTTCATAATTGACAAGATGCAATAGCGAATCATGTCAGCCACTGCATGACATACTGACCACCAAGGAGTGGTATAAATGACTTCCCTAACTCCATAGCACACTAACCTCAACCCACTAATCATGCTTCTGGAAACCACCGCTGTCCACTATCAAACAACATTTGGTTTTTCAAATTACTTAGTCTCTTGACCCTAACCAAGCTTCTCCACTATTCTAAGCTGGTGGGAAGAGGTGACCACAAGGCATCTTTCACCATTAAAAGGAATGCTATGGATAGGACAGCTCTGATTTCTCTCAAAGCATTAAACAGATGTCCAGATCCTTGGATAAATTTTTTAAAAAAATGTAAGCTAGTTTGCTCATTCCACTCGCCAACCTACAGCTGTTTGCTGCTACTTCCTCATATCTGCTTAGAAGAGCCCAGAACTAATACTCAAGATTTCCTCAAAATTCCCCTATAAACATGACCTTTAAACGCACATACTCACATACTTCCAAAGTGAATCTCTAAAGCATCATCAAGAAGCAAGTGTCAAAATGAGCAGTAATTTTAACAAAGTATTCTTTCACCTACAAGAACTACCAGAGCACATGACAAGTCACAGACCAGACTGCCTTAATTTAATGTATATTTGGGAACAGTAACCTGGGAGTCCCAGGTACTATCCTTCTCAAGCCGCCGAGCTGCAAGTGTTTCTCATTCTATGGAGAGTCTTCAAAGACCAATTGTGGCAATGGAAGAGAAAACAAATACCATAGTTACCCCCAAAGGACTACTGCCCGGGGTGGAGGGTGGGGGGGTTAGACATAGGACATGTCACTTGGTCATAAAAATATTAACCCACTATGATTCAACTAAACTGAAATCTAGTCTTGAAATTAACGCAGTGTGATAAACTAAATATGCAGGTTAATGACGATACAGCATAAATCCCTCAACATTAAAAACCAGCTTTTGACTATAAGAAAGGCATGTAAAGAACAGCATTGAGGGGCCAGAGAATTTTTAAATCCTGTATCAGACTTTATTACATGAAAAAGGGAGAGAACCCTTTTTTAAAAAAATTAAACTTTGGATTTTCAAAATAAAATTAGACAATATTCACCATTCTCAAAGGTCTAAAATGTGAGAGTTTCATTGAAAGAAACGGTCTCTCCATAAAGATTAAATCGATTGGCAAACAACTAGGAAGTACTAATTTGAAGTCGTTTGGGCAACCCCAAGTTTTGCCAGTTGCCTAAATTTTTGGACATGCACTTTATGGAAAAATTCTTTAAAAAAAGTAATGTTTTCCAAATGGCCGTAGAAGCTGGAATCCATCTCCAGGTTAATGCAATCTCTAGCTTTAATATCTGCCTGTAAGATAGGAAAATTGAGAGGCTGGTTAAGTTTGCCTTTTGGTGAGAAGGTCTTGTCAAAAGGAGAGTAGAGATCGAAACCAGAATTGCTCCGTAAGACGAAATCTCTCCTTATTGATTCCTTTTCCCCTCCCTGTCTCTGAAGATGTCAAGATGATGATACCATCAGTCTTACTGGAGAAAGTCGAGCAGGTTTGCCACTCGAACCTACAGGGCAAAGCAAAGTAAGCACAAATGACTACAGAACTTCAGAGAACAAAGCACGAGGAAAAGAATGCAAAGTGTGCCCTCTATTGGTCGGAGCGTTTTCATTACGGAGCTGCTGTTTGGCAAGTTGTACCCAGCAATAGGTGAGAGGCTAAAGCCATTGCTGCAGAAAAATTCTAAATGTGCTGAACCAGCAGAGGATCTATCTAGCAGACGCCCGCTTGGCCAGAACTGCAGAGTGCTCAGCCTGGCCCTGACAAGTCAATGAACTAGCAACGTGAGACATACAAGTCGCATCAATGCCAGCATCACATGTCATCAGCTGGAAAATTGCAACAGCGATTTCTAAAACTCTATATTGTTAATAAGATAAAAATTAGACCATATGAGAAGTTTTAACAGAACCCCTTATCCTGTCTCTTTTGTACTTTTATAAACTTTTTAGGGGAATGGAGAATTTAGCAATTATTGTCTTTGAGTAAGGATTGTTAGCCAAGTAATTATTTACTGAAATAAATCTTGATAGTGCTTCCCATGTATCCTCATACTGTGAAGTATACACATGGCAGGAAAACCCATACATGGAACATAAACTTAGAGAACAAATTTCTACATCAGTTTGAAGCAACCATCTGGCATCACACTAGTTAAGGTCTACTTCCTGTTTCTTTCACCAACGCTCATTAACCTACTGAAGGAAAGAGATGAACCATGGACCAGTTTTGAGAATTCAGCGAAAGCTCTAGATCCTCTCTCTATAACTCCTCACCCCCCGAAAACAGAAAAGATTTTCTTTCTAATTTCAGGAGACACAAAAACACTGGCCCCCCCTCTGGACCCCAAATTAATAAACCCTACTCAAAAGAAATGTTCGGAGCAAGCCTAACTCTGTTTTATTAGTGCTCTTAATATCTTTCAGCAGGTGATGAAAATTAAAAGGTTTTAAGTAAATCGTAAAGGTTTTCCCCACACGACCTTATAAGGGCAAAAGCTATCTATAATTAATTTCTCTAAGCTTGAGTGAAAATTACATTTAATAGCTTTTCTCTAATCCTGATTGGGTATTCTGAAGTATACATAAAATATGTGTATACATACACACCTACAAACACATGTTGATACACACATGCATGTGTGTACCCACAGACACACACATTTATTCTGGCTACTGGAGTATCAGAAATAAAAGAAGTTTCTATAATTCATATACCAGAATAACAATTTTTAAAAAAGAATGATCAAAAACTTTAGCATGCTAGTATGCAGATTTTTATCAGATCACACTTGGTCACACACTTCAGTAACTCCACCCCCTCAGCCTTAAGTTACTTAATATCAGTTATGTTATTAGTGTAATTATGAGTTGTAGGATTCTGGGGCCAAATAAAATTCTGTGAACCAAAGAACTTTTGAATGGGTTTAATAGTGATTTCTTTCCTTTTTTTAATGAATATTTATGTTGAACGTTTACTGTGTACAGGAAAAGTCAGAGAATTCACAAGGGTTGGATTCTAGTTCTAGTTCTCTCCCATTCAGTTGTTAGGTTTTTTAAATCATTTATTTCAGTAAGCAGCTCACCTTCCTTAGTCGTCAACCCAGGCTCACCTCCTTCAAAGGGCAGTGAAATGTCAGTGCTCTCTGCGAAGGCACAAGACTAAAAACTATGCGATCTACTCACACCAAGAGAGAAACTTAATCTAAACCACACACACACATACACACACAACTGTGTCTCTCATAGGTATATGTACATAGTTGTATTTATACTAAAGTGATAAACATAAGAATGCAGGTTGAATATTTTCCTGTATTCATTTGTTATTAATTCTACTGCCTTTAAGATAAATATCACCCTTTCATTTTTCTCTAAATTATTTATATGGGCAATGTATTTTGGGATGAAGACCTCTATTGATCCTTTCACTAGAAGTGTTTGTAAAATGTAGGTTACCCCCCACAAAGTTTACCTAACCCTGCCCCCAACTCACCTG
This sequence comes from Eidolon dupreanum, assembly GCA_028627145.1. NCBI lineage: Eukaryota > Metazoa > Chordata > Mammalia > Chiroptera > Pteropodidae > Eidolon > Eidolon dupreanum. The sequence continues at coordinate 18,613,022 of CM053511.1, read as the reverse complement.
TCATTTGAGATACTCTATCATTCAAATAATAAACAGACATGTAGATGAAAGACTCCATAATAGAAGCCATAGGCATGAGTCTATAGGAGCCTAGCAGGGGTGCAAAGGACAACACTGTGGACATCACTCACTCACAAGGTTGTGAGGAAACAGAGCCAACTCAACGGTGTGTAACGCACACATGGGGACACAGACAGACACTGATAAGTAATGTGTGAAATTTGGAAGATTCTGAGAAGAGACTTCAGAAGGAGGATTGGGCTTTTATACCTCAGTGTTTTCTTTGCTTTTAAACTCTAAAGAATAAGAGTAAATAATAAGTTTATACCTGTTATCTAACCATTTATTCAAACTGCAACTAGACCTTTGAATTTAAAAAATCATTTCTCATTAAGTCACCACATGTAGCAAAATAACCACAATAAAGGTGAAAATAAGAGTTTTGTAAGCACAGCACAGAAAGCTAAGAAAACTCTAAGGAAATAGTTGATTTGGCTTCAGAAAAAAGGGCAGAAAATTCCAGGAAGGCTTCACAGAGGCCGTGACATTTTAGCTGGGATCTACCACATGCTCAACAAGATCAAAACATAAAACACATGATGTGCTTAGAAATGAAGTAATCTGGTATAGCTTAAGCATATAGTGCTTTCAAGAGGGTAGGAGGTTAGAAATGGGCTGCAGTCAGATGTTGGAGAACCTTGAATGCAACATGAAAGAGGCTGACATTTATTCTGCAGTCAATATGGAACCTGGGAGGTCTGGGGGTTCATTAGCAGAGAACTAACATGGTCAAATCTGTGGATGAGAAAAATTCAGTGTGGTAACCCTGTAAAGGATGGAGTGAGGACAGAACAGATACTGGGATATGAGGAGTCAGGGCAGGTCTGAGCTAGAAAATATCTTTGGGAATGGAAAGGATGGGGTAGTTACAAGAAACATTTCTGAAGAAGACTAAGATTGAATGAACCAATTAAAGAGGAAAAGAAAAGTCAAAGACTGTAGAGTTTGACATATAGAAACTCCATGAATAGGAAGAAATAAGAGCACAGGTAGAGGAAGGCAATTAGGAGAGGGCGTAAAAGAGGAAATGAGTTGTCAAGTCTGAGTGTGCATGGAATGGAACATCTATCCATATGGCAGAGAAATCTACCCTGAATAAGGAACCAAAGAAAAGAAGTGGCAGAATGTGGGAGGCAAAACTAGAGTGTAGTGTCACCAGCCAAAGGAAATGATTTTCTTCGGAAAGGGGTGATATCTGCAGAAGAATGAGTAACAGGACTGCAATATCGGTGAAGCTGGCAAAGAGGTGAGTAATGAGTATGGATGATCATGAAGAAAACCTTTTAGTAAAATTATGGACACAGAAGCCATATTGTGGCAGATGGAAGAGTGAATGAAAAAGGATTGTTAAGCAAGAGAAGGCAAGAGGAGAAGAAAAAGAGATTAGAAAACAATGTGAGGAAGAATTCAAGAATTTCAGGATTAGGGGGACAACAGCATGCTTGGAAAGAGGGTGACTCATACAGAAAGGCCCTAGAGAAGAAGTGGAGGGCTGGCCTTAGAAAACTTAAAAACTATTCTTCTTTACTCTCCTCCTCCTCCTTCCTCCCCTTTCTCTGCTTCCTTTCCCCTGTCCTCTGTCCTGTTCTGTCATCCTGTCTGAGAGAAAGATGAAAACAAGAACTGAGAAAGATAAGTGAAAATCAAGTTTAGTTACAAAAACCCCATTTCCGGTGGTCATACCATCCTCACACCCTTCTCAACACACACACACACACACACACACACACACACACACACACACACATATGTATATATACATTCTCTATCATATATATAGCTATATATGTAATATTTGAACTTTAGTATTAATTAGCATCTTCCACATGTATCCCAGCTAAAAATATGAATATTTATAAATATGGACATGCGATGCTGTATTTTACTTAATGGTCAATCCTTGATTACTGCAGATCATGAGAAAAAATAATGACCATCGTGATGGTTTGGTGTGGGGGGGCAGGGAGTTTAAAGCTTTATTTTCATCCCAGAGCTTACCACCTCCTTTTAACAGACTAGTTATCAAGTGTCTTATCAAATGATTTGTCTGTCATCTATTCCCTGGCCTTGGAATAAGAATACTTATTTCCAGAAAAAAAAAAATGGTTTAAAGGCAGCCAGTTGGAAGGAAAGTAAAAAGTAGCCTGGATAATCCATAAACTTGCCAGTTAGTCTCTGAATAAATCAAGAGGTGGTGGTTTTGCTTTAAGGAATTAAAAGTGTCATTTCCAACTTGGGATTTCTACACATACTGGATTTTATCCAAGCTGGATTTTAAAAGCAGATAAAGAAAGCCAGGATTACATGGAGGCCGGGGGGAATGTCACCTACTCTAAATCACTTCCAAATTTCAGTAGCTAACTAAGTAAGATATCGGTTGGAGCACAGCAACTTTCAGACCTCCATGTGTTGGTAAGATACTAGCCAGAAAAACTCAGTTATACTGGAAGAAAAAACAGCCCATTAACAAAAGAGAACAAAAGAAAAGAAAGAACCTGTTTATGTTGCAAAGTTATACATCACATCAGCTTTTCTGAAATACTCTGAAACTTAGGAAAGCAAGCATACAAAATGTATTTTGAAGCTTTTTTATTTAAGTGTAGGTTAATACATTCCATGTGCTATTTTGTATATTGAAAGAATACTGTAAGAAATAAGCTGTTAAAAGTACTTGTAAAACCAAATATCTCTGAATCTCTTCATTAAATTTTCTAAAATACAAATTAATTTAGCTCTATGAGGGTTAAGAAAACACCTTTTTTTTTTTTTTTTTTAGTTTTTATTTTCTTACCAACCTCGGTTTCCAGGAGCACACCACACTATCTGTGATAAATACTTCAGTTTTATAGAAGAAGCCAAATCTAATCTTAGGAAAATGAGATATTTCCACACTTCAGTATGGAAAAGGCTAAAGCAGTAAACACTTGTCATGCCACGCCCCCTACCCTCAGATCACCAGAAACACCAGTTATATGTTTGGGGGGCCTTGCTGCTTTTAAAGAGTTTTATCAAGAAGTTTTCATAAAGCTCTGGTTAAAATGTGACTGAGCATATAAACAGGATGAAAGATGTAAAAATAAATCGCTACGTACCAAGCTCAAGGAATCCCAGGAGACTATGATAAAGTTATGTTTTGTCTACCCACCTTTCAGTAATTCAGCCTGAAATGTGGCTTACAAGCACTCCAAAAAATAAATCAAATAATCCAGTTTACCATACAAATAAATCATAAGAGTTCCAGAGACAGAAGGCAGCAGGGGTTAACAGTAATTGACAATGACTATGTTTTTGAATGGGAGGTGGATGAGAGGGCCAACAAGTTATGGCTGTTACCATGTAGAAAGCACATGAGTTGTCAATCAGCTTCTCAAAATATTGGCACGTGTCTCCTCTCTAGAAGATATTCTCAGTATTGTGCCTAATTTTAAAAATGATTGCTGCCAGGCCCTATTAGTGTTTATCAAATGTATTTTTATTTTATGACTTTGTTTTCTAAATAAGGGAAAGGATGAGCAGTCAGTGTTATTGTTCATGATAGTCTCCTCCACACAAAGGTTTATCCAAAAATAGGCAAGGTCGACATTCTATTCTCAGTCCTCTGGCTATCTTTTGAAATAAAACATAGAGTTAAATGATATATTTGCTCTCTATTCCAGACTGGATGCAATTGATTTTAACTGACTAAATTATCTGATCTCTGCCAAGAATTTTATTTCATTAAGAAAATGATATTATAGAGCATCTGAGATCATAGAGCAGACTAAACATAATGCCAAAGAAGTTCTGAGAATGCTCCACAGTGAAGGTTTGATTATTTGCAGATGGAATATGAAAAAAAAAAAAAAAAAAAAAAAAAAGAATCAGATCCCAGGCATTAGCCTAACCAATCCTGGTATCACTGCTTGCATTGTAGCACAAAGCCAAGAAAATTACTGATCTTCTAAGCCACAACACTTTTTTTTAAGGTACTAATCACTTTTCTTCCTAGAAAGTAATATTTAACAGCCACTATCCAAAACAAAGAGAAAAGGGGAAATGTTGGTACCACAATAGGCTCTGGCCTGTCAGCTGTCACTGCTGACATGATTTGGCCAGCAGTCAAGCATTCACCAAGGAACTAATTTAAACCAATCTCCTTTGGGAAAGCCAGTTGTTTGGTATGAGCAACAATTGGTGTAGGATCAATCAGTGGCCATGAGATCAATTAAAACCAGCTTAAGTTTGTGAAGAGGAACAATTCACACAACCTGAGTTAGATCTCTATTCATTTCAACACTCTCACAATGCAATCCTTAAGCTTCCTTGCAAAGCAGAATGGTACTATCACCCTACACTGTCTAGCCAGCCCTTTAAGTAGTTCCACTTTTAATTAAAAACACAGTACACTCTTTGTTGGCACAGATAGTGTGGTCACTTTTAAGGACCGCAGTTATTTTAGCCACAAACTTGGGATTTGGGAGGGGACATCTGTTAAGAAAGGGGGGAAAAAGAATACACTTTGATAGAATTTTTTTCCCTTTACAACCTTACCAATTTACATGTACTTGAAAGCATTTGAATTTTATTAAATCAAAAGGTTGGTTTGGCAAAAGTTATCACAGCACACTTTAGAAATGGGTTTCTAAGTGTCAGTACTTGGGGATGTGGAGGGTATGAGATTTTGCTAAAGCAGCGTTGAAATAAATAAGTTTTGCCTCGGATACCTAAGAAGGCATAGATGGCACTTGAAGTAAAGCATGCAGTATCACTTCTGGCCGCAGGAGTGCTGTAATGTCATTCTCCATCAAATAGCATCTCCACATTAAGTTCTACTAAAACACTATGCTTGATTCTTCCCTAGTCAGCCAGAACGGGACAGGCAGTGTGGATCAGGAAGACATCTCAGAATTAGTAAGTCTGCTAATTATCTATATTTCTCAAACTTTAAGCCTTGAGATTTTTCAATCAAGCAGACTGCAAGTTGTGTATAAGAGGAGAGAAAGCCTCTCCAAACACTTTTGACCACAGCATAATCAGAAATCGCCAACTCTACCAAATAATACCCCAAAAGAAAATTCTGGGGTAGAGAAAGGAGCCAGTTGAAAGGGGAGGAGAGACCCAAAAGGACTTTTCCAAGATTAATATTGGTATCAAATTTTCATGGCCTTTGGGAAGAAATTTCTCCGTAGAATTTTTATGCAGAATAATTTCTGAAAATGAGCATTTTCCCAAATGTCAGAAATGAAAAAGAGAGTGAAAGAAGGGAATATTCTTATAAATCACAGATCCGCGGCGTCAACTGGAGAACAGGGGCTAAGGAAGTTGCACACCACCCGTTATCTCGAGCTCTGCCCTCGGGCGGGGCAGCCTCCAGCCCCGCGGGAAGGTGAGAACAGCTTAACGACGTCCTAAAAAGAAAAAAAAAAAAAAACCTGAAAACTTAGGACGTGAAAAGCTCTCTCCCAAATCTGGATGAAGGACCGGAGATTCCATAAAACGAGTCATAAACAAATCACATCACAAGTCGAGTGAGACGTTTATATTCCAGAAAAATCGAGATCTGTCAACCTCAAGTTACAAGCGCGCAAAAGTCTAAATTGCTAGATGGCTTTAAAGGGCTGCTATGCACCTTGCACGAACGGGCAATGCAAGGTGTGGGGGAGGCGGGGCGGGGCGTCTTTTGAATCCTCCAGAAGACTTAATTGTGTTTAACAGATCTTCCTCTAAAAAGCAGCCGGATTAGCTACCGCCACAGCAAGATTTAGAGACAGCTTCGCGCACTAAATCTGCAGGAAAGCTTGCTTTCTGAACCCTTTCTGGGGGCCTCCACTAGCCTTTTCTGCAGCGCACACAAGTGATGGAGCGGTTAAAGAGCCGCAAGTGAATTTGACTGAGAACAGAAACCTCTCTCAGAAATAGCTGCTTTTGAGGAAAGTTAAGGAAGAAGGCAAAGTCAGGCCTGTCCCCCAAACGTTATTCTGCATGCGAGCGCTCCCCAAAAAACCTGCTAAAGAGTTACTGATCAGTGCAGGAAATTCAGTGAATCGTCACATCCAGTGTTAGGTTTCAGAAAAAGAGATCAATGTTGCCCTTTTCCTGAAAATGCAGGTCCTCCACCTCGATTTGGTACCCCCTCCAACGCGCTCGCTCGCTCTCCCCTTTCGCGTCTCTCTCACGCGCACACACACGCGCTGCTAGGCCGTGTCCAAAGCGATCTGGGTCAGGATTTCGGGCGCACGTGTGTGAGGAAGGCAAAGACAGATGAGGTGAAAAGGAGATGGTTAAGAGACTAAAAAGAAAGACCAAGACAGAAGAACAAGAAAACTGGGCGCCAGATAAGAAATGGGACTGAAGAGTTCAGGAGTAGACGCGTCGCAGCGAACGTGGGCACGAACCGCACCACTTAGCCCCGAGCGTCAGCCGCACGCCCGACTCACCGGCACTGCGCGCGTCTCGCTCCCGCTCGTCCCGCCTTCAAAGGACTGAAAAAGGGTTCTGCAGAGCTCCGCGCCCCGAAAATGGGGAGTGGGTTGTGCAAGAGCGGTGTGCAGGGCACAGTCCTGCCCCTCTAAGTCGCAGGAGCCCTGGTGTGAGTCCTGCGACCCGCCCCCTGGCCCCACGCACCCCGGCGGAATAGGACCCACCTCGCTTACTGCGTCTCCATCGGTTGCCTTGGCAGTGGCTGTAATCCATACAGTTTAGGATGATGAGGGCAAAGGAGAAGAGGCGAAACTGCATCTGGGCGGTCGGGCAGGGGAGAGACGCCTCTCAAAGTCAGGGAACTGAAGGGCTCATCCGAGGAGCAGGCGCTGACCGCGCTGCTGGGGAGGCACGCAGAGGGAGAGTCGCCACCAGCCCCGGGGCCGCACTGGTCAGTTCAGCGCGGTCAGCATCTCCGCCTTAAACCTAAGAGACGAGGAGGAGAAACAGGATGGATGGGGGCGTGGAGAGAGCCCCAAGGAGGTAGCTGCCTCTCCGCGCGTCCCAACTTAAGAAGGGGAGGGCAGAAAAAAGCGAACTCATTGCCTGGCACGAGCTGCTGAGCAGTTTAACCCCGAGCGCACAGCTGCTGGGCGACTTGGAGCGGGAGGTGATTACAATCAGTGAATTAGCAACCTCTGCGGAGCTGCAGGCTCGGACCCCGAGGAAAGGGCGTGTACAGCGCTCCGGGATAAGGGAAGAACTCCGAAGGCTCAAAAAGAGGGCGCAGGGTTAAAGGAGCGCTCCTCAGTCCTTTGGTCCCACGATGGAATACCCAGGCGCCCCGGTCTTGGTGGCCCCGCGCGGGTCACCTACTTACTTCTCCCGGCAAGCCTAGGCGCGGCGCTCCATCCCGGGCTTCGGAAGCCAGCCGCCTCGCTAGCACGTGGGCTGAGGAAAAGTTTGCCCAGACCCACCCGGAGCGCCCAGCAGCTCCGGATTCCGGCGACCGCTGCGGGTTCCAAGTGCGCGGATGGTCCTCTGGGCTGGCGACGCCTGGCGGGGCCCCGGCGGCCGCAGCCTCTGGGATGCTGCGTGCCCGCCGGTGAGTGCAATCCTCGGGCGAGGGGCACGCCCGCTTTCACTCCCTGCCCAATTGGGAGGTTTCCCGAGCTCTCACCACAGCCACTTCACAGCTAAGCTTTCTCCCTTTCCAAGCTGTGAGAGACAGAACGCTCACACGAGGCTGAAGGGATGTGGCGAGCGCACTTTCCGACGGAGATGCGGCGGGGCTGAGGCTCGGGATGCTTCTATATGTAGGTGGTGCTGTGGTCCAAGGCATCTCAGTCAAAGCTGCCTCGGAGCTCCTGGGTCCTAAAGCCAGAAACTCTCGGGTTTCCCTGAGGTCCTAAAGAGAGCTGACAGCCTCCAGCGAGCCTAATCCCAAGCAAATTCCCTCCAGGCTTTCCTGGAGTGGGTGGCCAAATTGAAGAGTAGCTGAGATGGGTGCGCCCCTTGACCGTGCTAGGACCGGGAGCCCAGTTAGCTTCTCCCCCAAGGTGTCCTCGCGGGCGCTCGGGGGTCGATTCCAACCTCAGCGCCGACCTTTCTGCAGGAGAATCTGACCGACTGATGGCTTCTTCCAGACCTTCCTTCCCTAGCTCCCGGCCGGGACCGCTGCTTCTGAAAGCAGAGTTTAAACTTGAGTCGCATCCCGAAAGATGCCACACCTCTGCCACTTTTTAATTAACGTCTTGGCTTTATTTTACAGGAAGATCTGTTAGCGCGGGCTTAAATTAAAACTCGCCTTCAGTTGAGGGAGTGAAAGGATATTTCCAATAGCTTTTGCTTATCTTCAAAAGTGTTATTTCCTGATTTTGTTTCTCCTCCAGGAAAACATAAAAAAACCTGTGATCTCTTGCTTGCAATGCTCAAGAAATCGGGACCTTGCTTCTCTACAGAGAAGTTCACTTTCCACTAAAATATTTCTCATTAATAATCCTTCCCCCCCCTCCCCTGCCCCCCAAGTCTCTTGAATTAAACTTTTAGAAGCCTTGGGTTTGGGGAATACTCTTTAACAACATATTATGTTAAATGCACTTGATGTTACCTGATTTCATTCTGGTGAAATCCATCCTGCATTTATTACTGTAGGAATGAATGTATTTACACTTTAGCCAAAACATAAGAATACATACTGCTAAGGATGGCGGTCGGAATGTTTGTAGATATGGCCACAGGTACCATATTATTATGCTAGCATTTCGTTCCATTTAAATTTTCTTTTTTATGCCTTCAGTTTCAGAAGATATTCAGAAATTGGAGACAAGACAATCATAAAGAAACAATAAGAATATTAGAATAGTCATGTTTGTTAACTATTTTATTATGGCCTATCAATAACTATTTTTGCAAGCTTCACTTGCAAAATACTGTCATCACTATTGCACAGCAATATTTATGTGCTAAGAATTTCAGTGTTATTCCCTTTATGCATGCCTGAGTAAATCTGAGTTGAGGTCACTGGTCCCATTTCCTAGATAAGAAAATTCAGCCCCTGAGAATGGCCCAGAGGGCACAGAGTTGACAAAACACATTGCAGAAACAGTGGATCTGTTTCTCTGCTTTCTTAGTCCTTGATTTTTATCACTGAATTTGAAAGCATTTAGAAACATTTCAGCTTAGGGAGTGAGTAGCCCAAGTATGATAACTTGATATTCCAGTGAATATTCCTCAATCATTCTAAATACTACTTCTCCTATACATTCACACATGCACACACCAAATTTATTGCACTTCTAAAGAAGTTAGATCCATGGGAATATAAATTCTCTAAATAAGCCCTCTGCCTTCCTGTACAACTTTGAGACCCATTCAAGGTCAGTGGTATCAGTGTCTTTTAAAATATGTAAAAGCAAAAATTAGCACAAGATCAATTAGATCTAGCTCTACCTTTTTGGGCAGTTCTCTGGATCACAGTTTCCTTGGTATTATTTTTAGAAAATTAGACCAAGATCTCTTTCACCTTTACCATGCTCAATTTTTATCAAGAAATGTGTTCTGGGGTCTAATTAATGTGAGAACAAACTCATCATCAATAAGTTTTCAATGTAGAAAAATGAGAATTAGCCACTGTCATCCTTAGTTAAATTTACACACCACTTTCAACCTTCCGTCTTCAAAGATCACTCTCCATAATTTTAATCATTTGAACTTCACAGTAGGCATTTTTAAAACTAGAGATACTTTTCAGTTTAGGGAACTCTCAGATCTATTTCATAAAAAAAGAATTTTAACAGCACTGCTCCTGATGAAAATTGGTTATTGCTCTTAATAAGATAAGAAATGGGCTCTGGGAGAAAAGAAGATTCCTAATTCTTTTCTTCTGCTGCTTCCCCCTGGTCTGTCACTGCTTTTTAAAGGATATTACTGATCCTCAAATATCTGTCACACTTGGTCCTTGAGGTACTTAATCTCTTTGGGGCTAGTTTGTTGATAATTCAGTTTTTTTGTTCGTTTGTTTTTTACCATTCACTGAATATTTTTCCTGATTTTCAAGACTCCAGGAATGTTCTTGCTACTAAAAAAATATAAACCTAGAGGATCCCAAGCTATCATTATCTTTAATCCTGAATTTCTGCTTCCTTTCATTTCTAAACTCTGACTGTGTTGTTGTTAAGGCTCAAAATTCAGTTTCTACATTTTGGAGGCTCAATGGATTTTTTCTTCAAACTGAGTTTAGGTGGTGGTTTCATTAAATTAGCTTTGTAAATAGACATGTGCCTGGTGTCTGTCTACAGAGAAGCATACTGATGAGGTTGACGTCGTGACACTCATCAGGGATAGAGAAGGCAAACTTAGGGCAGGGGTAAGAGACGATGTCATAGATGGGAAGCAACTTGTACACTTTGCTTTTTTGACTTGTAATTCATTCATACAGCTAAAACTCAATCCTTAATAAAGGGCATACAGGGAAAAGTTTCTGCCCCAGCTAGCCAGTTTTCAAAGACAACCAGTTATTCATGTATAACCTTCCAGGTTTTGAGTATACTTCCAGAGATAGGTTGTGGTTATCAAGAAAATATGTGTGTGTGTACACACACAGAATCATGCATTGCTTAAGGACAGGGATTCATTCTGAGAAATGAGTCATTAGGAGATTTCATCACTGTGCAAACATCACGGAGTACACTTAACACTAACCTACATGGCATTGCCTACTACACACCTAGACTGTATGGTACAGCCTATTGTTCTCAGGCTACAAACCTGTACAGTATGTTACTATAGTGAATGCTTTAGGCACTTGTAACACAATGGTATTTGTATATCTAAACATAGAAAAGATAGAGTAAAAATATGGTATAAAATGTTTAAAAAAAAATAGTATACCTGTATAGGGCACTTGCCATGAATAGAGCTTGCAAAACTAGAAGTTTCTTTGGGTGAGTCAGTGTGGGTGGTGATACATGTGAAGGCCCAGGACCTTACTGTATGCTACTGTAGACTTTATAAACACTGTACATTTAGGCTATGCTAGATTTATTAAAAATATATTTCTTTCTTCAATAATAAATTAGTTTATTGTAACTTTATTATTTTATAAACTTTTTAATTTTTAACTTTTCAACTCTTATAATAACACTTAGCTTAAAACACAAACACACTGAACAGCTAGCTGTATAAAAATATTTTCTTTATATTCTTATTCTATAAGCTTTTTTCTATTTTTAAAAACTTTTTACACTTTTTTGTCAAAATATAAGACAAAGACATTCATCAGTTAAGTCTAGGTGTGTAGTAGGCAATACCATCTAGGTTAGTGTTAAGGGCACTCTATGATGTTTGCACAATGACAAAATCCCCTAATGACTCATTTCTCAGAATATATCCCTGTCCTTAAGTAATGCATGATTCTGTGTGTGTACACACACACATATTTTCTTGATAAGCACAACCTATCTTTGGCCTACATGGGGTCAGGATCATCAATATCACTCTCTTCCACCTCCACATCTTGTCCCCTGGGAAGGCCTTTTAGATTGTCTTCATTCTTTTTCTATTACAATGACATGCCTGGAGCTGTCATCTCCTACAACAATACCTTCTTCCTGAACACCTCCTGAAGGACCTACCTGCCTGAGGCAGTGTTTCAGGAGGCGGCACTCTTTTTTGAAATGTGTCCGTGATGGTTTGCTTGTTTTTTTTTTCTTTTTTTTTTTCCATCATAGATTTGCTTGTAAGCAGATGATGCTCCATGATTATTCTTCTCTGTTAATGAAAACCTTTAAGTGTTAGAGTCCATGTTTTTAAACTTTTTGAGGAGCTTATTGAGGTCTGTATGCAAATGCTTCTGCTAAGCCCTTCACCATATAATCTTATGGGACCATCATAGTATATGTTGTTTGTTGTTGACTTAAACATCATTATGTGATGTGACTGTATACATGTGTGTCTATCTATACATATATCATATAGTCTTCCCTCATCTTTTATGTAACTAGAATACTATATTCACTAATATGCACCTCAATTTTTTCATGCATCTTAGAGTTCATTCAGTATCAGTTCATAAAGAACTTCTCTGTTCTTTTTATACTATCACATCATTTCATTGTATGGTTACATTTAGCCAGTTCCCTACTGATAGACATTTAGATTGTCTTCATTCTTTTTCTATTACAAGCAAGGCTTCATTTAACCTTTTCATGGGTCATTTTACCTTTGCATTATAAATTCCTAAAAGTAGAAATGTTGGACCAAATAGTTGGATATGCACATGTGTGTTTATGAATTGTCTTCCACAGGGGTTCTGTCAAATCACTACATATGAAAGGATCTATCTTCCTACATACCAACCAACACCTTTTGATCTTTGATACTCCTAGGCAAAAAGTAGCATCTTGGGAGTTTTAATTTTTATTGCTTTTCTTTTCAATGAATTATGTGTCTTTAATGTGCTTGAACAATTTATATTTCCTTTTCTATGAACACTTTAAGATATTGCTTATCTCTTTTTTTATGGTCTTTGTCATTTATTTTTGCTTTGTAGAATATACCTATGTCTTTTGTGATTTGAGCTTCAAATATTTTTCAAGTTTATCATTGGTCTCAACTTTGCTTTTGATGTATATTACTATGTTGAAAATTTTTAAATATCTTTATGTAGTTAAATTTGTCAGTCTTATCTTGTAGAGCTTCCATGTTTGTGTCATACTTGTAAAAGCTCTTCCCCATGTCATTCTTCTTAAATTTTTATCTGGAAGTTTCCACATACATTTTTTTGAATGTTAAAAACTATAAATGTTAATGATTTTATGACTGTACTACATGGCTACATTAGAATAGATTTAAATTTTTCTGAATTTTTCCTAAGTATTTTGTTCACAGATTTTGTTGACTTTGGCTCTGACTCTCATTTTCATTAGCTAATTGATTTAGAATTCTCTTATCTTTCATGTTATCAGATATTCATATTTTCAGATTTAAAGTTTCCCACAATCTTTTTATTGTTGAAATTAGTTGATGTTGTACTTGCTCTTCCAGTCTAGAATTTATCTGTTAATTGCTTTGGAATATATTATGTCATTTTGTCATTGAGTCATATTGATATATTTTTTCTGTTAAACAAGCTGAATGTCCATTTTGCTAGTTGTATGTGATAGCCTATGTTCATTTATTATATTTTGTATGAAATAAATTAATTAATATGAAAGACTTTCAACAAGGTCACTGACCAGTCCTTATCCAGGCTAATTTGTTGTTTTTAAAAGCCACACCATAATCACTTATTTAACATTTGAAAAATGTATAAATATTTGACTCCTCCAAAAGTTAATGTTGTGTTCTGCCACATGAGAACTCTTCTGTAGACTGATGTGATAAGACCTATTTCTCATTTTACCGTCCATTCCATTGGAAGAGATCCAGGGGGCTCTCTTCAAAGGAAGTCCAACTCAGACCAGCTCATAAGAGAAAATTCAAGATTTGACCTGAAGTTTTACAATTACTTCCTTTGTTTAATTTTGTCTGCACTGAACTCTTTTGAACTAAAGTAATATGTGTCATTCTATTCTTTTTTGTGTGAATGCGGTTGCTGGAAGGAAGTATTACTACACCCAGTTAATAACAAGAGATACATAAAGATTCTCAGCTATTTTAAAAATTAGACTCAGTTTTCATTAATGTGAAGAGAGTATCTCTTTTCAACGTGTTGCTAATTGAGATAAACAATAGAACAGGTAATCCCTAAGAGCAGGAAATACCCTCCCCAGCAATTGGTTTGTCTTTAACTTAGGGCTACAGTGAATTGTGTTACTGTTCAAAAGGATATTTGTGGCTTACTGTCAACAAGTATACAACACAGGCAGCCCCTTTATATACAAGTCTCATTTCTTACTTTATGTTTCTCCTCTTATTTTTCTTTTGCTGTGTTTTACTCACCTATTTTTAATGGATTCTACTTTGCAATGTTATATGCATCTTTATAAGCCACTTTAACTTTGGCACAATACAGAAAATTCAAAAAGAATAATACATACATTGTATACATGATAATACAAAAATATTAACACAGGTCAGAGAACCAATATAAAGTTTTTCTAGTTGCTGAGCATGTCTACACTACTCATTTCAGAACTAAGGAAATAATCGTGGCGTGAATCTGGCGATGCACTAGACCCACTGGGAAATGGACTCATGCCAAAAGTCCATCAATTACCTAGTCTTCAGAGTCCCATTTTCTTGACATTTTGAGTTTCAAGAATTAATTGTGATCCCTAACAGTCTGATTATTTCCCCTTCCCCAAAACACAATCATCTGAGTAAGTGGACCCTGGTCCTGTTGGGGAAAGCCAGAGGAGAGCTTTACAGTGGAGGTCCTTGCTCAAGAGACCTGGGCTCTTCATTCAAGGAGCTCTGGGCTGTGAACTGGCTCAGGTCTGGGATTGGTTAAAGGGCTGTGACTCTATCATGATGACCCAAATTACACTTTCTAAGCCAGACCTAAAAGTGTTCTGTTATACAAATCAAGTAAGACTTTAGTAGGCTGCCCTCTATTTCAGTTCTAGGGGAAAAGTAAGTTATAAATACCAGCTGTAATTATGTAACACAATTCTAACTGTACTACATTACTTGTACAGTTGGTACCCCTCACCTGTGTCACACTAATTTGTATCATGCTTTCAGATGGTAGAAATGAGTTAAGGTTGGAAAGATAGACTATTATCCAAAAAATTATGAGAGGCCAAATGGACCAAGATGACAGTGTTTTGGAAAAATCAGAAGCACCCCATAGCATCAATCTCAAGAAAGGAAAAACGTGCATCGAAACTCATGAGAAGTTGATCCATACTGTCACATCAGGAAATATAGTTTGGGTTATTCTTTTCCAGTAAAGCCTATCCACAAGCAGAGTACAATGAAAGAATAGGGCAGAGAACTGGGAGAGTGGGAAACAGAAAGAGAGGATAAGGAATGAGGAAGTACAGACCCGGGTTTTCAGAGAGAAGACTTCCAGTTCCCAGGAGTCACAGACTAGGTTATTCAAACCAACTGTCCTGCTGAAAACAACTAAAAATGCTGAATATAATAACATTTTCCCAACAGCCACGGAGAGCTAATAAGATAGTAAAGAATAACAGGCCAAATAAGAACTCAGTGTGGCAAGTGAACTCAAAAGCCACTTTCACCTTGAGGCTATTTCTCCAACATAAAAATGTGAATTTTCATTTTTTTCTGGAAGGATTAAATAGGAGACCCACCTCACAGTAAGTCGGTACCCCAACTAGATCCTTAGAGTCAGGCGGCTCAGTAGTAAGCCAGCCCTCGACACACCTTGCATGCCAGATTTATATCACCTGAGAGACCCTCAAGCACCAAATTTGAATTAAGCTGATCCTAGACTGATAATGCCCATGCGGGCTGACAGAAGCAAACTCAAAAGCTGCCTGCAAATGAAGTACCTTAATCCTGAATCACATTACTCCTACAAATAATTTTTCAAATACAATAACGAGCACAAAATAAAAGATACTAGACATATATACACAAGAAAAGTCACTGTGAGCAAGAAACAACAGACAACATAAAAAGACCCACAAAGACTCCAAATACTGGTATAACCAGGCAAACCATAAAACAACTATGCTTTAATGTGTTCAAAGAAATAGAAAACAAGCTTGATGGTATCAGCAGGGGATATGATTGACAGTGAGTGAGACAGGAAGAAAAGGTTAAAGACAAAGTTTTGAGGAGAAAAGAAAGGATTCACTTTGCTCCCATACATGCTTATATAATGAATAAAATCAATAACACCATTGTTTCCATCAAAATGCATTATTAAGCCTCCACTATGTAGCAGATAGCTGTTAGTTTTGCATGTCTATTCTCCATTCTCCCTTCCTCTCAAACACCAATTTTATTTTCCTTAATAAGGAAACACACACACACACACACACACACACACACACACTGTCCATTGACAGGGAAGTCTCACCTTCCTCCAGGCTCTGGGAGTGGTAATGTGACCCCAGCCTAACCAATTGAAGCATTCCATTCCCCTAGTTACTGTAATTGATTCAGGAGTGGGACTGTTTCCCAAGACAGACCAATGAAAGTAGAACTTTTGCTGGAACTCCTGACAGAGCTGGAACTGCTGAAGTTGCAAAACTTTTAAGTTATCAGTCTGGTGGCTATCTTGGAGCCATGTGGAGAGAGCCTGCCTGTGAATAAAGCCAGCAGCACCAGGAAAAGCAAAGCCAAGTAAGAGAAATAGATTTTTGAGGACATCCTTTTAATGCCTGGATTCTATGCCTGACACTTTTCTAGTCTGTGAGGCAGTAAGTTCCCTTTTTCTGCTTAAGCCAGTTTGAATTAGGTTTCTGTAACTTGTAAACAAAAGAGTCCCAGTATATAAGAACCGTATTCATAGCCCTGAACAGAAATTTTAAAAGAGGAAATGATTAGAAAACTCAGATATGAGACTGATCTATTGCCATCCCATCCTAAAAGTGATCTCCTCCTACTGAATTTCCATAGCACTTTATCAATTACCTTTTCCTGGCACTTGAAAACATTTTATCTTCCATTGCAGCTAACTTTATATATCTTTATCTCTCCTACAAATCTATACACCCAGGGGGTGGGGGGAGGACAATTAATCATAGGATTTCAGAGTTATAAAGCACTTGGGACAGACTTAGTAGGACTTTCTTATTTCATACATTCAGGTAGGGACCATGTTTCTTTCACATTCGTACCCCAGATGAATTCAGTAACAATGGTTAATTGAAGGAATGAGTTAATAAAATAAAAAGAGAATAGGCAATAGGAAAAATTAAGAAAAAGTGAGAGCTGTAATGAGTAAAATTATGTATTCAGGGAAAGGTTGAAGAAGAGAGGTTGGAAGACAGAGAGAGAAAAAGAGCAAGAGAAGGTAGAAGATATTAGAAACATTGACAATACTTGGATGTGTCTCCAATTGTGGGGTACGTTATGATGATTTTCTTTTAGAATTTTGACCCTTCTAAATTTCCTGACTATGAGAATAAAAACATTTATTTTTTAATATCCTGAGTGCACATCAAACAACAGGAGGAAGTGACTCTGGATGTGCTCTTCATGGAAGCAGAACGGAGACTGGAAGCGCCCTGGGCGGACTGGTGATGGGTTTATGGAAGTTCTTCCTGCTCATCCTGGTGGATTGCATGTGCTTTTCAATTATTTCCTCCCCCTTTCCTTTAGGGTAATTATTTATTTTATCCACTGCCATGGAGACTGCAGTGATTTCTTGTGGGAGAAACACACTTCCCTACACATTGACTTCCCATTGCCCCAGGTGATTTGCTTTGGTCAACAGCATGTGTGACCTACGCTGCATCTAAGCAGAAACTGTAAGAGCCATGTGAGTTTCTCCTTCTCTTTTTCTTTAAGCACAAAAAATGACACAAAAATAAGAACTGCTCCTTTATCCTGGATCCTGAAATCCTGAAATAAGAAGACAAGTGCAGCAGAGCCACAGCGGACCCTCAGACACCTTTGCTGTTCTCAGTTATTGAGATGGAGGGATCATTTCTTACCAAAGCAGAGCTGACTTACAGATCATAAATAGCCTCCGATGCATAAATACCAATATTTTTTAAAGTAAACTCCTGAGTCCCTTTGTTTCCAGGGCTACATGTTCTAAGATGAAACTGAGTCAAAAAAAAATTCAATGTTTGAAATACAATTTTATCTGTTTATCATTTTTCTTTTTTTATTTCTCAATACCTATGTTGTACATGAAAGAGAACCACAAAAATTGATCCCTAATCTGTATAACTCACAGATTCTCCACGTCTAAGAATGCAATAAAGGAGAATCACTGTAAAGTCTCCCAGCAGTCTTAGATTGCTTTGCTCTCATTGCAGAAAAAATAGACTTTACTTTTAAATGTTAAAAAAAAATTATAAGGCAGTCTGTGTGTATAAGGAAGACCACCCCTTTCCTCACCACTACCACCATAAAAATATTTACAGACTATAAATATCTTGGTTTCAGGACCTAACTGGTCATCTGATAGTTCAGTAATAGTCTCAGTGCAGAAAGAAAAATATGTTTCTTGGTTTTAGAGGAAGGAAAAGGAAAACAACTCCAATAGTTGCATTTTTTAATTCCAAGCTGCAAAGGAAATGTTTTCTTTCATGAAAAACCAGTGAAGCAAAACTCCCCTGAATTTTTATAAAAAGATAAAAAAAAATCAATGCACTATATGATAATACCACTTCAGAAAAGGTGGGTTTTTCATTTAAAAAGGTGATAGTAATGAGCAAAAGTACTACCAAGGATACAGTATGTATATGAGTATATATAAATTTAGTCAACCTGCTACGCAGCCCTCCTCAAAAAGATTAAAATTACTTTTTTCTCTAAGTCTAAAAAAAAATTTCATTTTCCCTTTCTTTTCAAATCACAGGGGGGAAAAAGTAAAAATTAAAGAAAAAATAAAGGGATAAGTCATTTGAGTTTCAGTTTCAAGGACATTTTTCTATTTTTTTCCAATAGTCTAGATACACATAAAAAATAATAAGAAAAATATGCTATTGACTGCATCTGAATCCTCATCTTTCAAACTGGACCTGTTTGTGAGTGTCAGCCAGAGCCTGCCAACTGTAGGAGCTGTATTCCTGCTGGAAAGTCGTAGCATGAGAATATCACATTTCTCCTGGAGAATACCCATTACAATTTGCTAATATTCTTAAGGTGAAGAGGGCAAATTCAGTTTGTCAACTCTATCTACCAAGCTGGTTTTGGAAGATGTTCACTGTTGGGTATTCAGAAAGAGTTATATTAGTTTTAAAATGTTTTCTGTTTGTTTGTTTGGTCTTATTTATTTATTTATTTATTTATTTATTTATTTATTTTTAGCATTCATCCATCAAATGAGTGGGTTAGATTTTCTTTTCTGCTTGGGAAAGAATCTGTTCTTCCCCACTTTTTGGTGGCAATTCATTATTTTTCCAAAATTAATCACTGGCCATAAATCTCATGTGTCTAAGGTACTTGGACTGCTCTTTGCTGCATCACCGTAAAATATTAGTAAATCTAATATAACAGATTGTGTCATCCAATGTATGTGCTTTTGTAAGTGGAAGCCAAATGTAAGTAAATTGAATTGGCTGACTTCTAAGAACCAGAGAGCTGTATGAGGTAGTTTGGACTGAGTACAATATCAACCCACCTCCATTCTGCTCTTCCTCCTTCAGAAACTGAATTCTTTAATTGCAAGCCCCTGACTGCCGAAAACTGGTCTTTGCTGACCACAAAAAAACCATTATGCAGTCTAATGAAATGGAATTTGGAATCTTCTATTGCTTTCCCCTCCATTTCTCAGTGCACAAACAGTCGTATCAGCTTTGCCCTCAATGCAGCTGTTTTGCAGGTGTGCATTCCCTCCAACCCCAAACGACAGCTTCCCATCAGGTCCAATCAGAGTTCTCACGTGTTTTTGGAAGAGAAGGTATATCCTTCTTCTTTGTGTGCCCCTTTTTTAGCCAGACCATCATCTGGTACAGAGTTCATAAATTCAAACAGCTATTCAGGATCAAGTAGGTAACATACATGAGTTAAGTGAATAGGTGGGGGCTATGGTGAATTACAGAGTACAAGTCCTATCCAGAGAGGGCAGTCACTGCTTACTTCTGGACAAATTTTTTCCTGTAAGTATTTAACCTACTAAGGTAAGTAATTCCTTTTCTCAAGAGAAATGGTGTATTAGTCAAGATTCAATCAATAAAACTATACAAACACAAGTTTTTATGACCTACCCCAATTTCTACATGTAGCTCCCTTAAAATTTTTAAATACATACATGCATATACTTATTGTTTGTCAAATTAAGACTATAGGCCTCAACTTCGTGATAGAGAGTGAAGTTTCTCTAGACACGTAAATGGACAGTTAGCCTCTTAAAATATTTTACTGAAGTTACAGTCTCAACATTTCAGGATTGTAAAACACATTCAGCTCAGTAATCTCAGGCTATTTAACTTTGTGAATTCATTTATTTATTCACTTATTCATCACATATTTAAGGAGTGCCTATGCTAGAGTTTGGGTGTGCAGAGAGAAATAAGACGTGGTACCTGCCTTCAAAGAGCTTACAAACTATCCAGGGAGTCTGATATATAAACTAAGGCAATATGGGTGTAAGAATTTGTTGGATGCAGAGATGAACTGTCATTGGGTTGTTTTAAAATCAGTTCTCAAACCTACAGTGCTGCTCAGTCTTCCTCCTATCTCCCACGCTACCCACTCTTCATGTCACTTATGCTAATTACTGCATATACTGAAGGATTTGGGTGTGTTTTCTAGCTGCATCACATTCACTAAACTCCATTACTCTACCAAATTGTACATGTCAAGAAATCAGCCATATAGGCCACCTTCTAAGACACATAGTATATGTGAATGGACAAACATAACTTAAGTCAGAGAAAAGAAGCATTTCTTGTTGCTCTCACTTTTCTCATCCTTATTTCTCCCTTATTCTTTATACCCCTTAATCCCTTGCCTTGGTATTTATCTCTCATACATAGATAGAACATAGCAAAATGCCTGGCATGGTTTTTAGGCACTGGAAAAATAATGAAATGAAATTCAATCTCACTCCCGCCCCCACAAAAAAGAGTATGCCATTTGCCCTTTGAGACATTCCACCTTAAGCCCTAAAATGTAAATAGGTATCCAAATGCATTAGAACTGAGGAATGGCATTAGAAAAGGGGGTTTTCAAATGTTTGGAAATTATTCTCTTTCCGTGTAATGCACAGCCAAGTTTTAAGGTCTCTCTATGTAGTTGAAAATCAACAAGTCGAGAGTTTTTGCTCATTGAACAGAATCTATTGACATCCTCTAGAATCAATTATAAGCTATATTTAAGGGCTAGTGGGTGTTTATTGACCATCTTTTATGTTTTAGAAGATTTTTGCTGTCTAATTTAATAATTTAATTCTTACAAATACTAGGTAGTGTTACTACATTTCCAGATGAGGAAATAGACTTGGGAAAATTGAACAACCTATGCAAAATCACACGAGTCAGTGACAAAACCAGAGTGTAAATGCAGGTCTGCCTGAGCCTGGGCCCTTGCTCCTCCCACTAAACCACATCGTTACTTTAAAGCAGACACCGAGTAGATCTTGCTCACTTAGTTATGATTTTACATTTATAGATCCCTTAGCTGTCACCTGTTCTTTAAGTCAAAGAACTAAAAGATACCAGAGAACAATTAACAACTTCAAACATAGTTGTATTTGACCAATTTTTCTTAACAAAATTATAGTCTGATTTCAGCTATGGTTATGACAAAGACATGGGGCAAAATGCCTATGAATCGCTTTCACTGTTAATAAGTACAATCATAAGATAATAAATGGTCATTCTCTTGTAATTTATTGCATGAATATACTGGCATCGCTGAAATTGAGAATGGATGAATTTGACATAGATCCATTTTACAATGCAAAGAGACAAACTGTCATTGGTTGTTATTAACATCAACCATCAATGCACCAGTGCCATTCAGCCTGGCCCAGCTGTCGACTTACTCCCACCTACTACATGAATCATATGCATTACTAGTATTTACATGTCTGTTGTATGCTTTACACCAAGTAAGCTCCATTACTCTATCAGATTGTGCATGCAAAAAAAGCCAACCATACATCAACTTCTCAGATTCTCAGATCTATATTCTCAGATATAGATAGATAGATAGATAGATAGATAGATAGATAGATAGCTTCTACAGTGAACAGGAAGGTTGAAGAGGGTCTGGTATGCACCAGGTTCCCTCCCATCCACTTCCCAATTCCCTAAGTCCCTCGTCTAGAACTCTAATGAGATAGGGACTGGACATCCCTAATGCAACCAAAAAAGGAAGTAGGGGACCAAATGTTAGGCCTTAATTTTTGGTGTGGAAAGACAGCAGGGAAAAAAAAATCAGGACAAGAGTAGAGCCTGGCCCTTTCCCCATGTCTCTGAACCAGTCCCCAACACAAACTTCTTCCCAGATCCAAAAACACTTCCATTTAAGGTTTTATGTCACTCTTCTCCATTAATATATGTCCACTGATTTGCATTATTTGGAATAAGACCTTGTCTTGTCTCCTTCCTAAAGGAGCCCATGGGGATGGAAGAATCATTTGCCATTGGACATTCTGCTTCCAAACTCTGCTGATTGATAATTAAAGATATTCTAAATGAGATATTCCCCTGATCCATTCCAGGGGTCCCCATCCTTTGCTGCCAGCTCTGGCCCCTCAAAATTAGAGGATGGCGGTGGTATTTTTTGTGTTATCTGTCCATTTACTCTGTGAAATCATTCTACTTTCTTAAAAGGGAAAGTTGTAGACCCCTTGATATCTTCGTTTAATTTGGTCACATTTACAATAAATCCAGCAAAAATTTATGAAAGTTTATAAGACATAGTCTTCTTCCAAATTTTATGCACCATTTCTCCATTTTTACATTCCCTTGTTAATTTCAGTAGAGGATGAGGCGATTCTATACTTGTGTTTATGCCACCATTTTCCCTTGAAGTCTTTCACTGAGATTTCTTCTGTGTTTCTCTGCTTAGAAAGCTATCCCTGCACACCCACCTCTTTCTGAAATGTTGATTAAAATATCCATTTTCATCAATGGGAGTTTTCTGGTACTCAGGGAGCACTTTTGTGCCCAGGAAAAGCTATTTAAAATTACATGGAATTTAAATATTAGAAATAATAAATTTCTAAATTAAAAACCCAAATTTTCCTTAAGCTTTTTAAATTCACCTAAGGGATTCTTTATTTTATCTATAAGTGTAGTAAATTTTATAAAAGAAGAACAATAATTTTCAGGAGAATCTTCAATTAATGTTTGGTCAGTTGATGTAGAATGAACTAAATTCCACTTAAACCATTTAATTGATGGACTTAATTGATTTTCCTACGCATGTAAACTGTATTTTAGATTAGCAGATTTTATTTTTTTTAAAAAAACTTCAAATGTATGAACAGGCAGGCACACAGCACTACTAGGAAAATCCTTCCTGGCATTTATACAACTTTTTGGTTTAATAAGTTGTGTGTGTGTGTGTGTGTGTGTGTGTGTGTGTGTGTGTGTGTGTGTGGAGAGAGAGAGAGAGAGAGAGAGAACCTTGAATTCTTTTAAGTATTCCAATAACCTTTTAAAATTTAGACAAATTCTCTTAACAACTTTTGGCTTAAAATAACAATTAATCTTTTAAAGTTGGAATCACAAAGTTACTCTCTTAAATTTGCTAAAATTTCAAATTTTCTGCAACACAATAAACTATATAATAGCATACACAGCTTATTCTGAGTTTAAAACAAAATGAGCTAAGCTATGGGTTTGATTTCCTCATCACTGAATAATATAATTAATACAATGAATAGAAGAGCCACATATCAGATTGCAGATGCCCAAAGCCAAAGAAATACATACTTTTCAAGTAGCAGTGGAACACTGCCAAAAACTGACCTTATATTATGCCACAAAAAAAATTCTCTATAAGTTCTACAAAATGGAATTAAACAAGACATGTTATATACCCAAAGTACAGTAAAATTCAAAATGAAAAATAAATAAGATAAAACTATTGAGTTAGAAACTTAACAAATGGGACTTTATCAAACTAAAAAGCTTCTGCACAGCAAATGAAACCATCAACAAAACAGAAAGGTAATCTATGGAATGGGAGAAGATATTTGCAAATGATATATCTGATAAGGGATTGATAGTCAAAATATATAAGGAACTCATACAACTCAATAACAGAAAATAAACAATCCATAAACAAAAATGGGCAGAGGACTTAAAGAGAAATTTCTCCAAAGAAAGCATACAAATGGCCAGTAGACCTATGAAAAGATGTTCAACATCACATATCATCAGGGAAATGCAAATCAAAATCACAATGAGATATCACCTCACACCGGTCAGAAAGGCTGTTATCAAAAAGTCAACAAATAACATGTACTGGTGAGGATGAGGAGAAAAGGGAACCTTTGTGCATCATTGGTGGGACTGCAAATTAGTGCAGCCACTATGGAAAACAGTATTGAAGTTCCTCAAAACACTAAAAATAGATCTACCATGCACTTCTGAGTATTTATCCAAAGAAAATGAAAACACTCATTTGAAAAGATACATACACCAATTGATGAATAAATGAAACGTGGTATACACACACACACACACACACACACACACACGCGAGTGTATGTATATATTCCATATATGTGAAATATTACTCAGCTATAAAAATGAATAGAAATCTTGCCATTTGTGACAACATAGATAGATCTAGAGGGTATTATGCTAAGTGAAATAAGTCAGACAGAGAAAGACACGTACTGTGTGGTTTCACTTATATGTAGAATCTAAAAAAAAAAAAAAACTCATAGAAACAGATCAAACTGATGGTTGCCAGAGGAGTGGAAGGGTGGGGGAATGGATGGAAAGGTGAGGGGAATATAGTCAATAATATTGTGATAAGTTTTCATAGTGACAGATGATTATTAGATTAAGCATGGTGATCACATTGTAAGGTATATAAATGTTGAATCACTATATATCTGAAACTAATATAATATTGTATGCCAACTATTCCTAAATTTAATTAAAAATTTCAAAAAAAAGAAAGAAATTTAAAATCACTTTCCTAAATAATTATTGGGTAAGAAAAATAAAAACTGTAATAAAATAAAATTTTTAATAACAATACTTGATAATATTACATAATTATCTGATGATACCCCTTACTGACTCTTCTTCAACCACTTTAGTACCTGTCTCACTGTTTTCTTCTCTATTACTTAGTCTCATCATTCTTCATCAATTTAACTTTATGTAGATAATTCATCCAATACCCAGATATTTCAGTTTAACTTCTCAATTGCAAGATGTCTTCTTCCACAACTAATGAAAGAATATCCCTTTCTCATTTGCATTGGAAATGCATTACTAGAGTATTTATTCTCAGAGTATTATATCACTCATCCCACAATAAGTACTATACTAAGATGTAGTTTAAATAGATCCTGTAATGTTGCCTGACTCTATTTATCATCTAATTATTTTACATATTTTAACACTAGTTGCTGAAAGCACAAGTATTCCTTTAATAGTGAAATCAAGTAAAATTAAATACCAAAATGTAACTCAAAAGACTCTTACTGACCATTTTCAAACAAATGCATTCAAAACACATATGCAAATATCTGAATTCTAGTATTACAATAAAACTACTCCAAAATGCAAACTCTCCAGCTTGTACTATGTCATTTATATTGGATGTAAAGTTTAAATTATTACGTAGCTATTGGTTGATTGATGCAGTCAGCATTGATGCAACCAACATTAGCTACACTTATTTACTAGATGCCTCATATCTAAGAATAGTGATGAAATATTGATGAAGACATATAAGATCACACTCATCCTCTCACCAACTACCTAATAGGAGAGAGCAAATTAGCAAAGATAAAAGGATAAGACAATAAATAACATTTATGATATGGTATTGACTCTAAATATATGGGAGTAACTAGATAAGCGTTCTATTAAGCTACACATATCATCCACTTACCTATTTGTGAGTAATCTAAACAGGAGATTATTCTTCTTATGCAAGGTCAAAAACCTGGCTACAGGTAGGCAGGGCACGGTTGGTGTAAGTAGAGTAGCTCCATGATGTTATCAACACCCCAATCTGCTTCTCTCTTTATCATTCCTGTGGTCATTTATAAATACAAAATGACTGCTTCATCTGAAACTTCTAGTCAGGCTCTATAAAGAAGATGAAAGTTAAAAATTATAAATTATATCAATAGATGCAGAAAAGCATCTGACAAAATCCGACATCCTTTAAAAGCATGATAAAAACTCTCAACTAACTGGGTATTGAAGAAATGTACCTCAGTGTAATAAAGGTCATATATGAGAAGCCCACAACTAACAACATGCTCAGTGGTAAAAGGTTGAAAGCTTTTTCTTTAAGATCAGGAACAAGACAAGAGTGTCCCTTCTCATCACTGCAATTCAAAATAGTACTGGAAGTTCTAGCTGGAGCAATTAGGCAGAAAAAGGAAATAAAAGGCATCCAAATTGGAAATGAAAAAAGTAAAATTCTCTCTGTTTGCAGATGGCATGATCTTTTACGGAAAAAGTACTAAGCAATCTACAAAAATATAAAAACTGTTGGAGAGAGTAGAAAAGTGGTTGCCAGGGGCTAGGGGTAGGGTGGCGGCAGGGTGGGGTGGGAGGGAGCCAGAGACAACAAGAGGTTGGTTTAAAAAGATACAAACTTTTAGCCAGAAGATGAATAAGGTCTAAAGATCTAATGTATGATATAGTTGATAATACTGCATTGTATAATTGAAATTTGCTGATAGTAGAATTTAAATGATCTCTCACTCATACAAAAATTTAAAATGTGAGGTGATGGATATATTAATTAACTAGATTAGAGGAATTTTTTTTCACAGTGTATATGTATATCAAATCATCAGAATGTATAGTTTAAATATATTGCAACTTTGTTAATTATACTTCAATTAAGCTGAAAAAGCTGTTAGAACTGGTAAATGAATTCAGTAAAGTTGCAGGATACAAAATTAATATGTAAAAATTAGTTGTGTTTTTATATACAAACATTAAACTATTAGAAAAAAATAAAACAATTGCATTTACAATAGCATCAAAAATAATAAATCACTTAGAAGTAAATTTAACCAAAGAAGTGAAAGACCTGTGTACTGAAAACTATAAAATATTGATGATAAGAAAGTGATAAAGACACAAATAAATGGAAAGATCTCCTTGTTTATGGATCAGAAGTATTAATATTGTCAAAATGTCCATACCACCCAGAAACACCAATAGATTCAGTGCAATCTCTGTCAAAATTCCAGTGACATTTTTCACAAAAATAGCCAAAACAATTCTAAAATTTGTATGCAACCACAAAATACCTCAAATAGAGAGAAAAAAACAAAGCCGGAGCCATCACACATCCTGATTTCAAACTATACTACAAAGCTATAATAATCAAAATAGTGTGATACTGGCATAAAAACAGACATATAAGTCCAATGAAACAGAATGGAGAGACCAGAAATAAATCCATGCATATACACCAAACTAA
The DNA here is from genome assembly GCA_028627145.1 of Eidolon dupreanum. Classification (NCBI taxonomy): domain Eukaryota; kingdom Metazoa; phylum Chordata; class Mammalia; order Chiroptera; family Pteropodidae; genus Eidolon; species Eidolon dupreanum. Next base: position 18,585,875 of record CM053511.1, on the reverse strand, counting down.
TATTTGACAAGGAAGCTAAGAACACTCACCGGAGAAATAATAGTCTTTTCAATAAATAGTGTTGGGAAAACTGAATATTCACATGTGAAGGAATGAAATTAGATCCCTATTTTACATCATTTACAAAAATTAATTCAAAATAGATTAAAATTTTAAATGAAGGATGTGCAATCATAAAATTTCTAGAAGAGAACATAAGAAAAATTTCCTTGATGCTGGTTGGTGATAATTTTTTTGATATTACACCAAAAATAGAAGCAACAAAAGCAAAAGAAAAAAAAAAGCAGACTATATAAATCTAAAAAAAAAGTTTCTGCCCAGCAAATGAAACAATAAAAAAAATAAAAAGTCAACCTATGAAATGGGGAATATGTTGTAAACCATATAATTAAGGGGTTAATATCCAAAATATCTGAGGAAATGACACAACTCAATAGCAAAAAAATAATAATAATTTGATTAAAACTTAAGCAAATGACCTGAGTAGATCTTTTTTCCAAAGACATACAAACAGCCAACAGGTACATAAAAATGTTCTCGATAACTCTAATCATCAAGGAAATGTAAATCAAAACTACAATGAAATATCACCTCATATCCGTTAGAATGGCTATTATCAAAACAGCAAGAGATAACAAGTGCTGGTGAGAATGTGGAGGAAAGGAAACTTTGGTGCATTCTTGATGGGAACGTAAATCATTGCTGTCAATATGGAAAACAATATGGAGGTTTCTCAAACAATTAGAAAACAAAAACAGACTCATAGAAAGAGAACAAACTGATGGTTGCTAGAGGAGAGGGGGATGTGGGATGTATAAAAAGGATAAAGGAGATGAATAAGAGGTACAAAGTTCCAGTTATAAAGTAAGTAAGCCACGAAGATATAGTATACAGCACAGCGAATATAGCCAATAGTATTGTAATAACTTGGCATGGTGGCAGATGGTTACTAGACTTAGTGTGGTGATTGCATTTTAAGGTATGAAAATGTAGACTCACTATGTTGTACACCTGAAACTAATACACTATTATATGCCAACTACACTTTAATTTAAAAAAAAAAAATCTTAAAAACAACAGAATTACAAAGTAAAAAATAAAAAAACAAAAACCCAAAACATAGAACTACTATATGACCTAGCAATCCCACTTCTGGGTAGATACAAAAAGAAATGAAATAACTATTTTGAAGAGATATCTGCACTCCCATGTATATTGCAGCATTACTTACAAGAAGCCAAGACATGGAAAAAACCTAAGTGTCCATCAACAGATGAATGGATAAAGAAAATGCACACAAACACATACATAATGAAATATTATTCAGCCATGAGAAAGCCCTGCCATTTGCAACAACATGGATGAAACGAGGTCATTATGCTAAGTGAAATAAGCCAGACAAAGAAAGACATATACTGTATGATATCACTTATATGTGGAATCTAAAAAAACTGAGCTCACAGAAACAAAGAGTACACAGGGCTGGGAGGTTGAGAAAAATGGTGAGATATTGGTCAAAGAAATAAAATTCCAGTTATAAAATGAATATATCTGGAGATTTAATGTAAAGCATGGTGATTGTAGTTGACTATACTGTATTGTATACTTAAAAGTTACTAAGAGAGTAGATCTTAATTGTTCTTACCACAAAAAAAAAGTGGTAACTATGTGAGGTGATAAATGTGTTAAGTAATCTTATTGCGTAAATTATTTGTTATATGTCAATTATTTCTCAATAAAGCTAGAAGAGGAGATGAAAGAAGCACCCAGGAGGAAAATGTGTTGCCAGCTCCGTATTAGAAAAGCAATTTTTCTAGAAATTTATTTCTGTCTCACTGGCCAGCATAGTATCACTCCATGCTCCAAAAGAGCCCCCAGAACAAAACTGGGACTCTGTAAAGGAGGAAGAAAGGGAGAGTGGAGGATGACCATTTGTTTCTGCAGTACTGAGAGCTGAAAGAAGGGAGATAATTCTTCGAAAGGGTTTCATGGAGGAAGTGAAACAAGAGCTTGATCTTAAAAGATGGCAGAAGTTGAATATCCAAAAGAAGACAAGGGGTTTACTCCAGTGGCATGAACAGTATGGCCAGAAGTGGAAGGCAGATTTGAATGACTAGCCTGACATATTCAGAGAACACATTGAGGTGGAGACTATGCCTGGGAGCAATGAGAGAAAGCTGAACTGGTGGAGCGGGTTGGAACCGTGGAGATCTTTGACAGGAAGGCTTTGGATTTGACATGGAGCAGATTAAGAATCTACTGAAAGTTTTGAAGTAAGAGAAAGAATGCATTTAACTAACAGTTTAAGAAAGCTTTCTGTGGCTGCAGAATGTGGTATAGATTAGAGTAGAGAGAGGTTGGATCTATTTGCTTATGAAGTCACTAAAAAACATTCAAGTGCTTTCACTGCAACAATTATGGTTGTTGCACAACTGAAGTTCTTAAAGTTACCCTAAAACAAGTTTCCTGACAGATAGTTCACAAATTGGCAATTATCCATGACGTGCTCACTAATTCTCCCAGAAAATGTGCTAGTCGTTCTTCAGATTGTACTAACAGTCATTATCAGAATAAAATTGTCACTATATTTTCAACATATGAGACATTCTCTACCTTGGACTGTGGCAGTTGAACTCTTGGGAAGAAAATAGACATGGTGGTTTTTAAAAAGCAGCCCATTTTCATTTCGGTCAATATCTTTAAAGTGAAGTGTTGACAGCATCCATGTGTGGAGAAGTGTGTGAAGACTAATTTTTGTGCCAGTGTCCTTTTCAAATACTGGGCATCAAAAGCCTGATTTAAGGTACTGCCTGACTCACTCTCCTTTCCTTCCCCCCATCCCTCCACTCCCCATCCCTGGGGCAACTCAAATTTCTGCTTCAAGCTGGACCTTAGCCTCACCCCCAGTTTAGGGACCAGTCTTCCTCCTTCCTATTAGCTGGCAATTCTGGAACCTTAAGCTCAGTAACTCAGTGACTCAGCAAACCAGTATGAAGTCAGCCTTGCTCCTGGACATAGTTAATCTCTGAATCCCTTTCTAGCAACTAGGTTCTCATAGTGCTTTTCCTTGTTGAACATCCTGTTGTGATGGTTGACCCAATGCCCATTGTTCTGTAGCTAAAGTACTACCTGGGTCGCCTTGGCCCTCCTGAAGGCCAATGTCTGAACCTTGAGATCCAATGCCATCTACTCTCTGCCACACTTTCCTGATGCTACTTCTCTTCTTATTGCCGTTTATAGCTATTACTAGTTGTCAAATTCCCAGTAGCTCACTTATGAGTACTTATTTCCTATTGCTTAGAGTTGTCTGCTCTCCTGAGTCAAGCACGTTGAATGGCTGACTATAACCTCAGTTCAGACTTGACCTTTATTTTTATAGATGTTCACATCAGGACCAGTCTTGTAACTTTTTGTTTGTGGAAGGATTTTTTTCCCAAAAAAGTATTAATACACTTTTATTCTTTATGTTTTTCCTTTTCCTTACCATTCCAAGAAGTAGCCAGGTCCTTAATATTTCCTTGACACAGAGAATTTTGCTGAGAACCAGCTTTAAAAAGATGGCTTTTTCATCTTTTGGAAAAACTTACTGAAGAATTTATTTTAAACATCTTGAATGGGTGGAATAGAGAAATGTGATCCTGTGGAACGTTAAGAGGAGTGGGGACACAGGCATAGCCCAGGGGAATGCAAGTGAACTGAGAGTTGCCAAGATCTCAGAGAACTGGCTCTACGAGTTACCAAGAAACCAAGGCCTGGGAACCCCCAGTGACTGTTTTTTACCCCAAGTGTGGTACGCATGGGACACAGCTGCAGAAAATGAAAGGACTATTCTAGTTGGGAAGGTGTCTCGGTAATGAGCAGTGTGTGGACTGGTGACAGAAGGGGGACAACAGGAATGAGACTCATCATCCTTCCAGCCTACAGTGATAGGGGGTCAAAGAGGAATTCAACTTTATTTTTTAAAGTAGTTCTAAATAACATAACTGAAAATAAAACATGATCCCTGTCTTCAAGGAATTTCAAGATAAATATGAAAAATAAGACAAGGTCACATATATAATAGTACATATATAATATATAACATAAAATATATTATATGATATAACATAACATAATAATATAACATAATATAATGTCTATGCTATTTAAAACATAAAAAAAAATTACCTCTGATTGGCAGATTCAAAAACATCTTGATAGAGGCCTAAAGAGATTGGTATAATTTAGATAAGCAAAAAATCCTCAAGTTGAGAAAGAATAAAGAAGTTAGATAAACATTCAGTGTGAAGTTCATTTGACTGGAGCTTAGGATATCTAAAGTGTCATGGAGGTGATTAAGTTAGAGGCATGTGCAAAGTGATCAGAAGAATTGTGTTAACAATCTGGAAGACTAATTCCATACAGTATAGCCATCCTGCACTGTGTCAAGAATTACCTAGGACATATATACAAACTAATGATGTTTTATCCCATTTATAACAAATGGTAGAATCAATCAACATAAAATAAGATTGGAAATAGCTAAATTCCTGGGAAAATTAGACTGAGTAAAAACAAGAATCCAAAAAGGGGTTCAAAAATTACAAATAAAAGAAACTATAATTGGTATAATGATACGGTCAAGAATACTAACCAGTGAATCAAATTTCACTGCAAATTTTTCATAGGAAAAAAGATCTCAATGAAAATATTAAAGTAAAATAAGAATAAAAATGGAAATATTAGAAATGTTTAACTGTACTCTATAGAAAATTGACCAAGCAATTAAACTGATTTGGTGCAATTCGCTCAGGAAAAATAGTTTCTTAACTAAAATATATCACCTATGGAATAATGCTGATGAAGTTCTCCACACTAGCATCATGATGGGAGGATGGATGCACCATAGGGGTAAAGACTTTATTTTATTCACTGCTGAATCATCAGCACTTAACCCAATAGAGGCCTCAGATTTCCTTTTGCATTTTATTTCATTTATTCTATTCTACTATTTATTGATACTTTAACTCTATTTATTTAGTTTAACTACTATTTATTGAATACTTACTGGGTAATGAGTCTTCATTAGGTAGATAGAGCTATGAACAAGAGAGTCACTTCCCTCAGTCTCGGAGATGGTACAGTGTCTCTGGATATCACTAGGCAATCTTCCCAGCATGCTTTGCTGTCTTTAGAAATCCACCGGGATTGAGTCCACTTTATGTTCTACTAGGTCATATTAAAGCTGAAGCCATCTTCTCTAGCTCAAGTATCATGATGAACGTGTGGAGCAAGTCCTCATAATTTATTTGGTCTTTTCTAAATTCTTTTTTTTTTAACTGACAGCATTTTCATTATCTCTTTTTCTTCTCTGGAAGTATTTAAGTACAACTATGTATGTATCAAATCATTCTGATCCTCAACTTAGTAAAAGATTGAAAAATGACACTCTACGACAGGGAAATTAGAATTCAGGAGTTAAGTTTAGCCTCACTAAGAATGTACATAATCACCCCACACATTCAGAAATTATGATACTGACTGCTTATAGCTTTATATTTTGTCATTTAAAAGCAACTGGATTATTTTCATAATTAAAATCAAGGTAATCCTTGTTTTATTTTCCCATGTATTTATCAAAGTGTCCTTTCCTTCATGTCTACCAAAATGCAGTTCTGGGCTTAATTATGAAAGCTTTTCTCTTCACACCCTTGGGGAAGTTACAAAAAGAAACTCATCCTGGGGCCATTGCTGACAAGTGCTCAACCACATGATTGTCTCACAAAATAGAAAATGTCATCAGGTTTGGGTTCCTCTTGGAATAACAAAGTAAAAACAGATTTAAGTTTGACTTAAAATACTGAATCATTTTAGGACAGAGAAAGGTCCTCCTCTGTTTAAACATATTGAGTATATTCAGATTTCTCAAGTCCAGGTTGTAAAAGATTTCGGTGGCGAAGAAAGCAAAGGAGGTTATGACACCAGCTTTGCCTTCCCACTGTGGAGCACCATTCTCTTCCTCACTCTCTCCCAGCCCTTTATCTCCAGTTCCACCATCACTGGCTCTTTCCCAAATCCCAGCTCATCCATTTAACTCACATTGATGGAGCATCTACATCACTAAAAATGTTTGCTATTGAAGGGAAAATACGTTTATTCTCCTTCTGTTGTCCTTGTCGAAGGCACCTTGCCATTGTGTTGTGAGGAGCTTGGGAGATGGAGGTGGGCTACAGGTTCAGCGGAGGACCTGTGAGATGGCCTGGAACCTCTGAGTTTGCCCATCATGGTGCATCAGGGTAGTATTTAAAGATCCACAAGAATAGCAAAACAATTTAACAAACCATCCCTTCTCTGTTCTCCTTAACAAGTTTCCACATCACAAGTGTTTTGAGGGGCCAGAACATGCCCTTTATTAATCTCATTACCAAGACTCAATCCCTTTAGAGCAAAACCTAAATCCCACCCCACTTCTGACACAATAGAATTCTCAAAAGCAAAACTTCTCAGGGAAAGAGCAATAAATCTGGACGCAGTTCCTCCCGGAGTCTTCTTCAGCAAATGTAGTTTCCAGGCAAATAGGAGCAGGCAGCAAAAAACAAGTGAGCTCAGGTTTCCCTGTGATGCGATTACTACCTTGGGGGACCGAGGGGGGTTGGACGGAGAGAAAATTTGACCCTACCTTGGATTAAAAAAAAAAAAAAGCTGGCATTTTGGCAGTCCATATACAAGTACTTTCTGAATGCCAAGTGCACGGTAGAACCCAGCCAGAAACAGAGACCTCCGGTGCCTTGTGATAAGCCACTGTTTCACTCGCTCTGCTTTTCAATAGTGTCAGGTGAACAGAGCCTTGTGCTGCAACCTTAGAACAGGGAGAACAGCGGCTGCAAGGCAACCGAACACCCAGCTCCACCAAGGTGCTTCGCGGCCGGGCTGGGGGAGGAGGAGGCCTGGCTTTCTTCTCTTTAAAGAAAAATCTTGCTACTTTGCCCTTTTTCTTAATCTTTTTTCTTCTGCTGTGTGCTCCAGTCAGGTTTATCAGTCAGTGGGCCGAGTTGGACCAGTTCGCCCCACACCTTTGCCTGGGCATTTGCATTCTCAGGGGCTTTCAAGGGTGAACAGTATAACTTCTACATCGTCTACCCTCCCTTTATGCTTTGCAGACTGTTAGGAGCACTGGCTTGGGAGTCCCGCACACTGGACTTGGACTTCGGCTGTATGTTCTTGGGCAACATACTTTGCCTCTCTGAAACTCAGTTTCCTCTTCTGAAAATGAGGATCCCTGCACCTACCCTTCTGCACCTTGTTAGGGACTGACAATACACACGACACTTACAATAGGATCTAGCACTATACTTTAACAGCAGGTATTGAATACAGGTACACTCATAGCAGTGATGCAAATACATGGAATTTATTCTACCTGGAAGGTGCTTTAAAGCCCCACCCCCTTTGTTCATTTGATTCTTTCACTGATCTGTCAGGATTAACCCAAACCTCTCTGCCCCTGGAAAAATCTTGCCCAGTTCGTGGAGTTCAGTGCTTCTTGCTCTGTGTTCCCAAAGCAAATTGTTTGAGCATCCACACTGCAGCAATGCGCTGTGAAATGTAGTCACTTCCTTGTCCATCAGCCCTATCCTGCCTTCCCCTAACACTTGAAAGGCAAAGGAGGGATTGTTCAGTGTGATGGTTACAAGCACAGCCTCTGAGTCCAGACTGCCTGGTACCAAATTCCATTCTCTTCTTGCCAGTTAACTGCGCACCTCACTGAAACCAGAAATAATAATAATAACACCTACCTCCTGAGCTTAGCTTAAAAGAGGAGCCAGCACCATAGATGTGTTAACTTTTCTTATTATCTCTCAGAGCCAGCAGTTGGTGGAACCAGAGAATCACTAAAAATCATAAGGATATATGCATTTCATTCAGGGGCAATACATCATTTAATGGTTCAAGAATGGCTAACTTGGTATCTAAAATAATTGAAAAGATATTTGCTCACACATGTTCACACATGTTCTTGTAGCACTATCCACAATAGTCAAAATATAGAGGCAACCTAAACGTCCATTGATGGATGAGTGGATGAAGAAAATGGATATACATACAATGGAATATTATTTAGCCTTAAAAAAAAAAAGAGGAAATTCTGTCCTATGCTACAACATGGATGAAACTTGGTAAGAGGAAAATTTATGTTATTTGGGTTTTTTAACCACAATTTTTAAAAATGCAGATTTAAAGCCAACAAAAGAACTAAATTGTATGTGTCAAGCTCAGCACAACAAGCCCATTTCTGCCCAGCCCCACCTCTGAGGTAAGTGCTGCTCTGCACAGGACAGTCAAGACTGACACTGAGTCATGGTCCCTTCTGTATGATGTGAGCATATGTCTCCATGTCTGCGCAAAGGTGTTTATATTTGCTGAGTACCTGCTAACATCGTTTGAGAATCTCAAGGCATTCAAGTTGGAAAAACTGTACAGAATGAATGAAACCTGAAGTGTTAATGCTTTCCTTTCCCTCTACTCAAGAAGTAGATTGCTTTCCAAACATGTCTTCTACTAGGCAGCCTGCCTTATTTTTTCCTCATAGCACTTATCTCCGCTGGCATTATATAATATATTCTTTGGGTTATCGGTTCATTGCCCACTAGCAGAATGTAATTCCATGAGAGCATAAACTCGGTTTTGTTCACTACTCTACTTGCAGGATCTGGAAGAGTTCCTCCCACATGGTAAATGCTCAATAAACATTTGTTGAATAAATAAATAAGTAAATACATACATACATACATACATACATACATACATACTTAGGAATATACATATAGTTTTCATCTTAGCCATCAAGGTAAAGGTACTTAAGTTGAATAAGAAATTGTCTTTGGAAGGATAGAAGCCTTTTATATCTTTGCTTCGTATTGTTTTACCCTCTCCAGTCCAGGGGTGCAGACCTCAGTTACTTCATAATAGTAAATATCAATTTAGTTATGATTCTTTAACGAGCTATGTCCAGGACACACAAATTTTATAGACTTTTACTGGCTAGTTAATTCCAGCAATTGAATTTAGTGGCAAGGACTCAGACATAGTAGGTGGGAGAGAGTGAATCACTCATGTGGGCCAAAGAAGATAGGTATAATTATATTCTGAGCTATTTCAATGAACTCGCAGAAAACCTCACTTGAAACTGTGAGCAAAGAAAGAGAGATGTCTGAAATAAATATAAACTTAGAGTATTTGCCAGGTATTTGTTTAATCAGCCTTCAAAGACTGAGTCCTTGCCCTCAGTTATAACTCCTCTTTGTTTCTTTTCAAAGCTAACCAAATATTCTACCAAAGACCTCTGCTGGATTTTTAAGGTTTAGGATCCTGAGACTGCAGAGTCACTTTTTAAGTATCCCGGTGCCTTTTTTACATGTTAATTAAGAGGATGAACCACATTTTCTTCATTTTGACCTGTGGGGACTCTGTGTCTACAACCATCAAGACAGGACTGTTTTTACTGAGGCTCAGTTTCCCTGAGCCAGCATTTCCATCTGTAGTATCTACTGTCATTCCTCTTTGTGGCCCACAGAAAATTATCTTTATATGCTTTGTTTGAGGTTTTCTTATACGATACCAGGTCAGAGCCCTTTCTAGAATGATGATCGGA
>CM053511.1:18436730-18575744 GCA_028627145.1 Eidolon dupreanum | reverse complement strand
TTTTTTTTTTTTTCCAGAACAGAATAAACATTGGTGCGCATTATCATCGGGGGCAGGCATGCCTCGGCCGAAGAGCACACTGTGCGACCGCAGCCAGTCCTCTCTGGCTTTAAGTTTCACGTTTCTCAAATTCTAATTGACTTGCAACCGCACCAGGAGTCTGCTTCTTTTCTGTTACAAAAGGCTGCACGGGGCCCGTAAAGCACATGCGCTGTGGAGTTCTCAGGAGCTCAGGCTTGGAGTGAGCGAGCCCATTCCCAAAGCCGACTCCGCACACGAGACAAAGAAAAGAGGACGGCTACTGTGAGCCTTCACTTCTCCGCATTTTCCCCTTGAACCTGCACAGTGATAGATGCTGGGTAAACCCAGTTGGTCCTAATGCCAGATGCAATGTACATGTGTTGTCAAACTAGGATTAGTTTGTTATTTCTCTTTTAAGTAGGTTAAGCTTTTTAAAGCAGGGGTAATTAAGATTATGACTAGACAATGAATGAAGAAATCACAGGGCTTAATAAGGATACCGGAGCTACCCCCAAATGGAAAGAATAACAAGTTTGCTTTTATTGGTATGAGGAAAAAAAAAAAAAAAAGGAGAGACTGCAATAAAAGATAAACGGTACGCGGCTCCATCCACCATCCTCTGGCAGAACTGGGAGCACACCCAACCATGAAGGTAACATGACCATCACTTTTAGAACCCATTTTTAAAAAGGATTTTCTCCCCACTGCTTATTGGCTCTTTAAATTCTCTGTGGTTACTAATTTCAAAATACCAAAAACATATAGCCTTACCCACAAAGATGAAGATGGTTATGCTGGTAAATACACTTTCTGATCCCATGTTCTAGATATCTGCTGAAAAGAACCTAATGGAAAACAGGAAGGCATAAGGGGAAAAAGAGCAATCAGGAAGGCAGAGTAAATTCTCTCTTAGCTGATTCTATCCATCCACTGTTTCTTCAAGCCATGCTCCACCCCGGGCACCCACTGCCATGGCTTTCAGCAGCTCTCGCTGTCTCTCTCCTGAAGTAATACAAGACACTCTTGAGTAGTCTCCTTGCTTCTAATTGTTCTTCCCTCCACTCCATCCACACAGCTGCCGGACTGCTGGCTCTAAAAGGCCAGCGTGTCCATGTCATTCCCCCGTTTAAATTCCTTCCTAGGGGGCACAGAAATTCCACCCTGAGGAGTATCTCCTGTAAGTAATACTTGCACATTTTCAGACAAGAATATTCAAATCATCATTGTGTATTGACTGGCAACACAGCTAATGTCTATCATTAGTGGACTGGTTAAATAAACCATGGTTCAACCATGTAATTAGAAAACATGGAGCTGAAGAAAAGAATGAGATAGATCTAAGTGTGCCAAATGTGCTGATATGGAACAATCTTGATATACAAAGCAAGGTTTGTACAGCATGCTCCTGTGTGTGGAACAAAAGATGAAGAAAGGCAATATTTATACATAGATTACTTCTGCAAAGATATACAAGAAGTTAATGATCATGATTGCTTCCCAGGGTAGGGGTGGGTGGGGTGGGGGAGGCTGTGGAATTGAGGCTCTGGGTTGCCAAAGATTCCTCTCATTGTATGCCCTTGAAGAAACACTAATCTGAAACACAAAAACAAAACCCTCCATGTAATGAAGGCACTTCATTCACCATCTAATGAAAACACTTCATTACATGGCCCCAACATGCCTCTGACTCCTCCTCTGTTGACTCAGGTCACACCACACCATTTGCCACAGCTTGACCTGCCTCTGCTACCCAAGAATGTTCCACGCATGCACACAGCTCGGTCTCCTCATCTACATACTGAAGATAATAACAGCGCCCATTACAGAGTTTTTTGAGAATTAAATGAGACAAAACACAAGTGCTTTTAATAGTGTCTGGCAAATAATAAGTTCTCAATAAATGTTAGTGGCTATTATTTTGTTTCATCCTTCTCTATAGAAAGGCCTTTGCTCCATTCGTTGGCTGCTTATACCCTACCGCCTAGCTCAAAGGTCAAGCACTCTGTGTTTTACACAATCTCTGAGCTCTGAGCACTTTATTTATACTCTTTGTGCAGTGCTTTTCATATTGTATCATATTTAATAACATACAGGTCTGCTTCTATTCATACCTTATTGGGTATATAAAGCAAGGACTGTGACATTTATAATTTTATAGTCTATTATAATTTTAATACATATTTAGAAAAATTAAGTGTAATAAGAGTAGTACAAAAATCCCCAGAAGATGCAGCATGTATGTATCACAGAAGTCAAAATACTCTCTCAGTATGTCTGCTAATGGTTTCCTCACTCTGTGACACTAGAGGAAACTTCTGGGAAACAGGGATTAGCATTCCCCCAAAAGTGATTTAAGTACTTCACACCATTTGGGCCGTCAGGCCTCACTATTCACTGTTCATCCTTCTTGCCAGAATGCTGGGCCAGCTTTTAGTACTTAGCGATATAGATTGTGAGCTAACGCTTGGCCAATGTCTAATTTAAAAGATTGACTGTGCATTAAAAGCCCTGGAAGAAAAAAAAAAGATTCGAATAAATCATTATAAGAGGAATCTCTTGGCTGATTATCATTTTGAATTTGAGTCCCTAATATTAACACAATAGCATATTCAATTGTCTTCCATGCTCATATGGGAAATAATATGTTATTCAGAGATATGAAACACAATTCCAAAATTAAAATATCTGAAGGGAAAAGATTTTTTTAGACTAATATATCTCTGTGGATATAATGTGTTACCGGAATCATCCGGAGACACTTGTTTTAAGACTCCCGTTCTCAATCTTCATCCAAGGCCTGCTAACTTAGAATCTTTACCATGAGGATCCTAGAATCTGCTTTTTCATACAGGATGCCTTGATGATTCTTGAATATATTAAAACCCAAGAGCCACTGATTTATGATAGCATTCAGGAAATTCAGAATAAGAAAATACAGCCAATATAAAGATCTCATGAAACATCAAGCTTCACTAAATCACCAAATACCTACGTGTGCTGCTCCTCATTCTTTGTGGCCATTAGGCAGAGATGTCATATCTTTGGTTTTCTTAGGCACTCTACATAATGTCATGCTTGCAATGATATTAAGGATATAGCAGGATTGGACAACTGTAGAGAATTTAAATGTTAGCTAGTGACTGATTCTTTTTCCCTTAGGCTCCATATTAAGTTTCCCAATTCAATTAGAGTTGTACTTTCCTGCACCTAAGGCCTGATAAGAAATAATGGTCATAGGAAGGAAAAGGGGAAGCAACATGGTTTGCCTTGGGTGTCAAATAAAGTGGAAGCCAAACTGAATCAAAATTGTACTTTACTGTTCACACTCATTTATTTTGCATTTAAAAAAGTCTTCCTTTTGAATAATTTAGTTGCCTTTCCAGTTCTTTACATAACTGTGTAAACACCTGGCATAAAGTTAATAATCAAAAGTAACATGTGCCACTCAGTACATTCCTCTTCCCCCACAGCAGACAAGTCAGCTCAGTATGATTTGGGAGCCATTGTGTTTTATGGATGAATCTGTATATTAACAAAGATTTATTGCAAAGTTATACTCTCTGGTAGAAAGAGCATTTGTTTTCAAGTCGGTATCAATGTTTAAAACCCATTTCATCTTTTCTTAGATGTACCACCTTAATGAAGCAAGTCAGTTCTCTTTTCTGAACCACAGTTTCCTTATTTGTGAGATGAGAATAAAACTTCCTGCTTTCAAATTATTGTCATAAAGATAAAAGAAATAATATTGAAAAAGTACTTGGAATATTGTCTTGTACATAGTGGGTATTTGATAATATGTCATTAATTCAATAATCAAATAACAAGCATCTACAACTTCTTATTATGTGCTATCGATGAACTATGTCGCTTAGGGAAACACTAAGAGTAGAACAAATAGAGCTTAAGTAACGATGGCACTTATCAACAAGATAAAAACTGAAATACACAAACTATAACAATATTGTATAAAAGTTATATAAGTAATATAAGATACATCATAAGACAGTATATGATCAATTTTTAGAGTAAGAGTTTAACTAAAAAATTCAAAAAATAAGAGAAGTAAGTAATTCAGAGACTGGAAAAGCAATTTGCTAAGGTTACCTTGAATATTACTGAGGCATTTGTGAGAGTACATTTTTATTCTCTCAGTAGTATTCCCTGAATGTCTATTACAAGTAGGTACTGTTCTAGGCTGTGAGATGCAGTGATAAACAAGGCAGAAAAGACCCCTACTACCATGGAGCCTGTATTTTAATGGCAGGAAAGACACTAAAAAGGAAATAAATTTATAAATACTAGGGTAAGGCATTAGAGTGGGACTAGCTGGCAGTTACTTAGAAATAGAGTGTCAAGGTAGACCTTTCTCAAATGCGAATGTTTGACCAGAGACCTAAATGAAGTAAGAGAGTGAGCCAAGAAAAGATCAGAGGGAAGGTGATGGAGCGGCAAGTGCAAAAGCAGAAATGAGCTTGGAGTGCAAGATTCTCCAAGAAAACCAGTGAGGCTAGGGTGAGGTGAGCCAGGGGAGCAGGACAGAGACACAGTGAGAGAGGAAAGTGAAGACCAGATCACGAAGGACCGTCTCGACCATCAAAAGAGGGAATTTTACCTCAAATTGTGATGTGAGCCCATCACAGGATTTTGAACAAAGGAGTAGTATAATTTACTTCCTTTAAGATAATCATGTGTAGACAACAGACTATGAGGAGAAAAAGAATAAATATGAGACCAGTTAGGAGATTAATTCATTGGTCTAGGAAAGATGACAATAGCATTAGCTGTTGGAGATGAGAAACAAATCTAAAAATACAGTCATTAAAAGAAGAAATTAGAGAGATTATCAAAAGGATGAAAGATGAAAAATATGACAAGCTGGTGGACAATATAGGAAAAAGTAAAGAGGATAAAGAAGAAATGAATTAGAGCTGAGGTGAGATATAGGGAGGTCAAAAGAGATTATTATTTGGGTAATAGAGTGTAAAGACCTGTAATCTAGAGCCCATACACTTGAATTTCAAGTCTATCACTCACTATCCATGTGCCTTTGGAAATGTTACTTAACATCTCTAAGCCAGTTTTCTCATAGGAATAATGATATCTACATCACAGAGTTGTGAGGGGCAAATAAGGAAACACATCAATTTCCTGTCACATAGTAGGTCCTTTAAAATTATTTTGTTCTTCTCTTATATCCCGATTGAACTTCAGTTTAATTCATCCCCTTTTCATAACAAGAAATCCCTTAATATCATTATTTAGAAATGTGTATAACTTCACAGAGACTTTGTTGCAGCAGATCAACAATTATACTATGTTTTTGTTAATTACTATATTCTCCAAAACTCCAAGGAGAGTTCTAAAAACTGGCCTAGCTTTATGGCAATTCAGGAGTATATTTCCAGGCAAACTGTGTGATGTGGTCAGATCACCTTAAGAGGAGTCCCTGTGCCAAGTCCTATTTACCAGATGGCTGTCGTGGGTTCACTGAAATTGTGAACTGTTAGCAAGCACATTTGCAATTCTGATTGTCTGGGACAGCGCATAGGGGGAGGCAGGCTTTAAGGTAATCAAAGCATAAACTCTATAGGGCTTTATGGATTAAGGTCACCGCCCCTCAGTGAATACATAATGACCTAAAGATGATTCCCATTTGTTCATCCAAAAGGAGAAATGGAACAACAGAAGGGAGGTGGCTTTTATTTCCATTGTGCTATGCTAAGTGACTCCAGGACTCATTGCAATGTCCTGTCAGTCTTGCTTTTGGTATAGCTTTCTATGCATGCAGCATGTAGGAAAACCGAACAGGTATCTAAAAATTAGAGTGAACTTTATTAAGCAGTTGAAGATGAAATGTTGAGTCACAGTGTCTGAATATGAGATATATATAGCTCTAGGCTTGGCCTCTTATACTGCTAAAAACACTTCATCAAATACCGGACACATGGTTAAACCAGAACAGGGAAAACTATTCATACAATATTGGTGTGATATACACACACACAAAAAAAAGTTGGGTGTTGGGCATGAAGAAGGGGAGATGAAACCACATATAAAGATGAAATCTCACAAATTAGGGATAAAACAGGCAAGAATTTCCTTTTCCCCAAAGACACCAATGCTCAATTTAAAATAGTGGCCATTGAATTAGTTTAGACACACCACATAGAATATATTACCCTATCACTCCCTTAATTGTTCTATGTCACTGAGTAAAGTTATATCTAAATGTCCTGTGGCTAAACAAAAGGGAGAATTTTTATAACAAATGTTTTGGGGCCATAGTGGAACTAATTATGTCAGTCTTACCAATGATCATATTTTCTATAGTATAAGTGATAAATTGACTCGTGGCAAGAAAAAAAAAATGCTTCCCTGAGTTTTAGGGACTTTGATTTGAAAAATGGCATTTAAATCACATTCTTGATTTCTATGAATGTTTTAATAAAACTACGAAAAATACAAAAGACTTGATCTCTTGTTCAAATAGAAGTAGACTTTGCTCATCTGTACCATATAAATATAAATTTCAGAAAATTCCCATCTATAAACTTGTTATCAAAGAAAATGAAAAGATCTTACCTGCTATATGTTCTCCACACTGCGTATGCAACACTATCAAAAAAAAAAAAAAAAAAAAAAAGCGAGAGAGAGAAGTGTGGTTTGCTTACCTATTTACCTATAATATTGAGGCTTTCATAATGAAAACATTGGTCTCTACAATTTCCTTATAATGTACAAAAGCATTTAATGAGCTTATTAATGCTGTAAAAATGGAAGGAGGTTGCCTCTTTAGACATGTGCCTATAAGATGGCTATCATTGTTGTCAGCCGTAGAAAAGATGTTAAAACGTTAGCTTGCCTTAAAATCATATTTTCAAAGTGGACAAAAAGAATGTCCTTCTCTAATTTGAAACTGCATTGAGAATGAGAATGAAAAGCAGATTACAGTAAAACAGAAACTTACATGCTGTTTCTCTAAAACTGATGATCTTTGAAGAGGCCATAAGGAACCTAGAAAAGAATAAACTGGCTGCACAATGAACTGTTCAATGTAGGCTGCAACGAAACTCATGCAGTGAAAAAAAAAGACTTAAAAAAAGACTACTTTAAAACTCAGAAAATGGCAGCCAAGCTAAACAGGACTCTCTCTTTTTTTACTAAAACTACTTTATTTGAAATCCAACTTCAGTTTTACAAGTTCAAATTACCTCTATGTTTTAAAACCATTCCTAAGAAAGAGAGATTTAACTCATGACATCCAATGTGCTTATGAGTGTTTAAAATGAGGGACAGTTTAGATAGATAACCTGCATGATTAACTTCAGAATGCAAAGGATCTGACTGATAAGCAGCTGTTCTACTAAAAGAAGTCTGGAGATACAATGAATGAACATTTTGGGAGAGCTGGGAACTAATTCTTACAAGCCAAAAACCTGCTGTTACTAATGAGTAAAATCCAAAGTATTTAATATTCAAATTATTTTGTTGAGAAGATATTTAGAACAATGTTATACTGGATTGACATCAGGAATCAGTGTAATGTGGGCTTAATAAGCAGAGCTGCAAGTCAAAGTGAATTTTACATTTGACTATATTTACTTTTACCACTACATAAAAGACAAAAAAGGATATCCTTGGGTAAAGGCTGCAGGCATTTCAGAGAAATATAATTGGAAAAGGAAACTGAAAGAGTAAAAATAGCCTACTGTATCATGAGACATAAAAAAACATCTCATTGTTATTTTTGATTAGATATAAGTAATATCTATTTAATTACTATGGATCTTAAAAATACATACTACTATAGCCTACGATTGCTTAATATCCAATCAAGAGATAATAAGAGTTAAATTGTTCTAGCAGAGGAAAGAAATATTATCAAAATATTGTTAAATATTCCTCATACAGGATTTTTTAAGTTAGTCCTAGTATTTATTATTATTAATTGACATTGTTAACTAGTTTATTTTGGTTTAAATAATGGCATTTATATAACAGAAAAGTAAATAGTATATAATTTAACATATTTTCAAATAAACACCCATTTTCATATCTTTATGTTAAAGTAATAACATATAAATGATATTTATTGTATACTATATATAGTTATGTCTCAGGTTGGAGTTCTAAAAGTTCACCTTAACTCTCTCCCAGACCAGTTCTAGTCTCATCCACCTGATGCCATCAAGATCACTGTCCAGTAAACTTTCCTCACACAGTCTCTGTCAGCCAGAGTCTGAATCCAGGGACCCCAGTGACAATGACCGACACAGATGAATTTACAGTCTAGCAGGAAATAAAAACATCAAACATGTAATTCAAAAAAAAAAAAAATGTGTGGACAGGAAGGATAGGGGACATACAGAGGACTAGAGAAAGTACAACTAAAAGTGCCAATGTGGCCAGGGGAGCCTTCCTTGAGAAAGGGACAGACAGTTAAAGGAGGCTAGAAAGAAAACCATTTGCAAGCCCAGGTCACCACTTGAAATAAGTCCGAGGTTGCAAACCAGTTGCCTGACGAGGCAGATTCAGACTGAATGCATACTTCGTTTGGCTATTACAATGTTTTACAAAATTAGGCCTAATATAGTCTTTTTTTTATCAGGAGATTTTTATTTAAAAGCTGAATTTCTGGTCTCTTTTGAAAAATAAGAAAGTTAGTAATGCTGGGCCTTAAATCCCACATTACGACGATTTGCTGGAAATCAGTAGCCACTGCCCCCTCTAAGAGACATATGCCTCCCCCAGCTCACATCGTCCCCATAATTCTCAGCTGCTGTCCTACATTGAGACTGAATGGCACATGTCACTTATCTTCACGCATTCTGCCACTTGTAGTAGAAACATATTTCTTATCAAAATGAGAAAACAAAAGGATTGAGTGTCCGTGTATATGCAGCTTACTTCACTTATTGAGGTCACTTTAAAGTGTCTGAGTTCATGATGTCCATCATAAGCCACTCTCAGATAAACAAAGGTCTCTTTATAATTAAAATATTAGAGATCATTTTTGCAGGATAGCTTTCAGAATCTATACGGCAGCTACCTCTCCTAACCATGCCGCCCTCCCCAGGGTATTTCTAAACTCAATTCTAAATTCTCTTGAAGTATTGAACCTGGCTGTCCTTTTGCCAAGGTAGAGTCTTCAGCTGAACTGCCTTTCTCCCAGGAATTAGACTCTGCTATCTCCTGCGAAGCATCTCCTGGTCAGAGGACTCCAAGTGCCTTGAATGTGTGCCTTAGGGTGCCGGTGATAATCTAATGAGGTGCAGGAAGAAAATGTTAGCACTTCTATTGAGTTGTTTTTATCTTATAAACAGAAAGAAATGAAGATGTATAAACATATAGCTTGACACAAGTATCTTCACTCCTTCCATGTGCCCCATCATGATGGGTCCTCACATTTTTTCAACTTTAATCCATTGTGATACATTGCAGTTTGCATTTGGGAAGTTTGTGAAGTGATTGCCCAAGGTTCAAAGGCAACGTAAAGGCAAAAACAACCATGACTGATGGCTTAGATGACTATGTTCAAATATAGTATGTTGAGTCTTTCCAATGTGGGGGACCACATTGCTTTCTCCCAGTTTTCTCAATGCTTGTTTTTTTTTTTTTCCTTTCTTTTACTAAATTCACTTATACTTGCTAGTAAACAACCTCATCTCCCAGTCATTCATTAGTTTAGAAAGACTTCCTCTAGATACACCAAACCTTCTGGGAACTATCCTCCTGCCTCTCTGACCAGCTCTGATAAGATTCCTTTTAAAGTCTCCTCCTGCTTTTTGAGAAACTAATTATCACCTATCACCTTTGCTTTGTGTTCAGATAGGACTGAGCTGGCATCCTAACTTCATTTATGTTCTTGATCAAGTTATTTAATCTCACAGAGCCTCCATTTTCTTATCTAGAAAAATACCAACTTTGTAAGGTTGTTGAGGGATTATGTGAAGTGTCTACTACTTTATATACAAAAAAATAATTATTATAACAAGGAAAGATTTATGCACTATAGTATACCAGTATTCCTCTTATTCAATTTTGGTTATTTACCTTGTTTTGAGAGAGAGAGAGAGAGAGAGAGAGAGAGAGAGAGAGAGAGAGAGAGAGAGAGAGAGAGACTGATTTTGACTGAACAGAAATTCTTACGAATACTCAGCTACCCAGCTCTTAGCTGATTGGCCATTAAAAAATAAAGAGCTCAGAATGAAACTTTTCTTTGCTGATTAAATTCTAGAGGCATTCAAATAGAATATTAAACTTACTGATTTTAGTTCCCATTTACTTGGCTTGCATTTTATTTCCTCAACAGCAGGAGTTGAGAGAGAGAGAGAGAGAGAGAGAGAGAGAGAGAGAGAGAGAGATGATTAATAATTAATGGAATGTCTGGGGTAGATTTTGGACACAGGAGACAAACTCCAAGGGTCTAAACTTACACATATACCAGCCTATATCTCTTCCTGATCTTCCTAGTAGAAGTACATTCCTTTGGTTTATCCTGACTTGATCTCTTCCATTTTCCCACTAAGGATTGACCAAGCTCTACTTTAGCTATACCCTTGATAGCAGAATGAATTCTATCGTCTCTTTTGGTGGGGTGTCATTTGTCACCTGGAATAAGGGCCTCGATTGTGATGAGGAAGTCCTGAATATCAATACCGTCTATCAACACCTTACTCTTGCCTTGTGTCTGATACCAGCCCAGCTAGCTAGGTGTCAGAGGTAACATTCCTCTCAGAGATTTCAATACCCTCCATCCTGACCCTTCGACTCTGCTTGATGACTTCCATTATTTTTTTCTGTATATTGAGGAAGGTGAGATTTTTAAGCTTACAGGGGGTGAGGAAAAGCAACCAATCAAATGCTGTTTAGCACGCAAAAAGAAATGGATTGAATATCACCTTATTTGTTTTAATTCCTTCTATCCCACAACATACAATATCCTCTGGTTGGGCTTGCTGACTTCTTGGATTCCATTCACTCTTATTTCTAAGTGATCTTACCTTCTATTGTAAAATATGTCATCTATAAAAAAGAATGTATAAAACATAAATACACATTAAAAAAACACAATTGTAGAGCAAACATCCAAGTTCTCACCCTATCCCTATGAAATGATGGAATATTCATCTCAGGAGACCTTCGCTTCTCTTCCTCATAGGTAACCACTATTCTAACTTTAGTAATAATCATTATTAATAGTTTTAGCATTTACAAGGTATCACTTAACAATGTAATTTAGTTTTGCCTGTCTTACAATTTTATATAAATGGAATATATAAATCACAATTCAGTATGATGGGTACTGTAGTTCCAGCTTTTATTTTGTGACTTACTTATTTCACTCCATGTTTCATTTGTGAGTTTACCCACATTGATATATAGGTATACTTAGCTGATCCTCTCTGCTGTTTAGTAATCTATTTTATTACTTTATGACCCATACGTACTTTGCTCCACTTCCGACTCCATGCTCGTGTCCCTTTTTTTCTCCTGTTTTCAGTTTTCTCAAATAAGAATGTTGTTTTTTCTGATTTTTCCTCACCAGTTTCCTATTTGTTCTCTGAATTACTAATGCACACATTAATTAATTAAATACTTTGAGTACTCAAAGTATAGGAAGTTAGACACAATACTACACAGTTTAATATTCAGTATGGCTTACAAACCTTTTCTTCTACCAATACTGTTGGGCCCATAATAGTGTTCAATTAGTATGTATTAATACTTGGATAAGAATAATAACAATTATGGTAGTAGTACTAATAGCTAACATTTATTGGTACTTATTATGTGCAAGTCAGTGTTCTAAGAGTTTTAGAAGTATTAACTTATTTAATCCCCATGACAACACTATAAAATTGGTACTACTGTGCTTATCATGTAGTATCTATTTTATGGTGTTGTCGCGGGGATTAAATAAGACCAGAGAAATGATGTAATATGCACAAGTCATACAGTAGTGAGTGTTAGATGATAGGAACTTCAATATTACCAATTTAGTTATTCCATGCGATTTATGAGGGTATAATCATAGTAATAACATTATTAGTAACAACTATTACTTATGAAGTATCTTCACTCTGTCAAATATTGAATTCAGCCCCCTACATAAACTCATTTATTCTCACAATTCAGTATGATGGGTACTGTAGTTCCAATTTAAAAGGAAACTGAGGCTCATAGAAGTTTAGTAACTTGCCTAAATAGCTAATAAGTGGCAGGCTTAGATTTGAACCAAAATATGTCTGATCTCAACATCTATGCTTTACCATAACACCCTGCTGCCTCTCTGCAAAGTTCACTAGCCCTTTGACATTGATGTTTTTCCTTGTTAAATCAAATATATATTTACTGCCTCTCAACACAGACTGTTATGGGAAATGAAACCTGTGAAGTTCCGCCTTCCAGCTTGCAATGGTATCCAGGGAAGAGAGGTCATCACTGGTTGGAGTAACAGTATTAGAGTTTCCATGGAAAGTTTTATCCCTTCTAACCTGTTCTCTATGTGTGTCACCTTATAGTACAGGAAGAAAAAGGTAAATGTGACCATCAGCTCTGCTCAGTAAGACTCTGGTGAATATTAAGACTCTCTCTTCTCCCAGCGGTGCCTCAGATGATTCACTTCTTATTCCCTGAGAATGAAAGTTACCAGTTGGATTCCTCTCTGTACATTCTGCTACATCCATTGCTCTGCTTAGTGAGAGCTAAACACCACACAATGCTTTTAGAGACCTTGTGAGGGAAATATAATTATAATCATAAATAAGTATTATTTTTATAGTTCATAATGTAGTTTAACTAAATAATAGTTAAAACTTCTTCTTTTAGTAAGAATTACCATATATGGCTAAATGTTAGCCCTTAAAATGGCATACAGTTATCTTTTTGCATATATAACTACAAAGCAGTTTGTGAAGGGAACGTGTAGAGGTGCCCCTTGAGAACCTACTTTCTGAATCAGCCAGGGAGAAGTTTAAAAAGTTAGTATGCTCAGAAATGACCAGGGGATGGTACAAGTTAAAAAATTCAGAGAGGCAGATGTATTTTTTTCTTTTTTACTTTAATTTACAAACAGTAAAATTCAGTTATTTCAGTTTTATGAGTTTTGACAAATGCACAGAGTTGTGTAGCCATCATCACAAACAAGATACAAAACAGTTCCACCTCTCACCCCAATTATCTTGGGTTACTCCTTTGAAGTCAAACTTTCCCTCTAGCCTTAGTGCCAGCATCCTTCACTTAGCATAATGTATTCGAGGTTAATCTGTATTGTTACATGTATCAATTCATTCCTTTTTACTGACATTTCATTGTATGAATGTTTGTTTATCCATTCCCCAGTTGGGGGACATTTATTTGCAGGTTTTAGTAATTAGGAATAAAGTTGTCATAATATTCATGTACAGGTTCTTATGTAACATAGATTTTTATTTCAATTAGTTAAATGCTTATGAATGAGATTGCAGAGTTCCAATTTAAGAGTTATGTTTAACTTTATAAAAAACTGCAAAACTGTTTTCTGTAGTACCAGTTTGCATTTTCACCAGCAGAATTTCAGTTGCTCCTCACCTTCCTGCACATGTGAAATGATCAGTGTTTGATTTTAGCCATTATAATCTATGAATAGTGGTATCACAATGGTTTTAATTTGCATATTCCTAATGACTAATGATGTTGAGTATATTTTCATGTGCATATTCACCATGTGTATACTCTCTTTGGTGAACTCTGGTGTCTGTTCAAATCTTTTGCCCATTTTTAAATTATATCATTTACTTATTTTTGAGTTTTCTTTATAGATTCAAGGTCTTTGTCAGGATTTTCAAATATTTTCTCCAAACCTATGGCTTATGTTTTCATTTTCTTAATGGTGTCATTTGCAAAGTAAAAATGTTTTTATGAAGTCAAATTTGTCAATATTTTTATTTTACAAATTGTGATTTTGATGTTGTACCTAAGAATTCTTGTCCTAATTTAAGGTAACAAAGGTTTTCTCCTATGTTTTCTTCCAAAATTTTTAGTTTCATGATTTACATTTATGTCTGTAATACATGTTAAGGTAAACTTGGTATAAGGTACGGGGTATAGATGTTGAATTGTTATAGCAAGGTTTGTTGAAAAGACTACACTTTCTCCATTGAATTGCCTTTACAACTTAGGAAAATCCGTTTACCATATTTATATGGGTCTATTTCTGGACTTTTTTCTGTTCCATTGATCTATGTACCTGTCCTTTCATGAATACCACACTATATTGATTATGGTACCTTTAAAATAAGCTTTGAGATCAGGTAGTGTTAGTCTTTCAACTTTGTCCTTTTTTCAAAAATGTTTGACTATCTTAGCTCCTTTGCCTTTCCATTTTTTTTTTTTTTTTTTTTTTTTTTTTTTTAGAATCAGCTTGCCAATATCTATAAAATGCCCTATTAGGATTCGGATTGAAAATTCATTGAATCTATAAATCAATTTGGGAAGAATTAATGTCTTAATAATATTGAATTTTCCAGTCCATAAACAGTATACATCTTCATTTATTAGGGTCTTCTTTGACTTTTTTTCACCAATAATTTATAGTTTTCAGCATACAGATACTGTATATATTTTGCTATATTTACATCTAAATATTTGTTTTGTGTTATAAATAGTAGTTTTTGAATATTTTCATTTCCAATTGTTCATTGCTAGTAACTAGAAAATTTATTTTTGTTTATTGACATTGTGTCCTGTAACTTCATTTAAATACAGTTTTGTTTCTTCTTTCCAATGTGTATGCATTTTATTTCTTTTTCTTATTTTATTGCACTGGCAAAGACTCCAGAACAATGTTAAATAGGATTGATGACAGCAGACATCCTTACTTGCTGTTAATTTTAGGGGGAAAGCTTTCAATCTTTTGGCATTATGATGTTAGCTGTATTTTTTAAAATATGCCCTTTGTTAAGTTAAAGTTTCTTTCCATTCCTAGTTTGTTGTGAACTTTTATCATAAATAGTTGTTGAATTTATTCAAATCCTCTTTTTTTTTTTTGCATCTGCTCAGAGGATCATATGGTTTTTCTTTTTTAATCTGTTGATATTATAGATTATATTGATTGATTATTGCATGTTAAACTGGCCTTACATTCCTAGGATAAGATATTCCTTGGTCATGATATATTATTCTTTTATATGTTGCCTTATTTGATAATGTACTGTTGAGGATTTTTGTCAACATGAGGATTTTGTTCATGAGGTATATTGGCCTGTTGCGTTTTCTTGTAATCTCTTTGTCTAGTTTTGGTATCAGAATAATGTGGATGCCATAAAAAGAGTTAGAAAGTGTCTTTTACTCCCGTATCTTCTGAAACAGTTTATGTGGAATTCATATTACTTCTTCCTTAAATGTTTTGTATGATTTGCTAGTGGAACCAGTCTTCTTTGTTGGAAAGCATTTAACACATAAATTAAATTTCTATAATAGATATAGGACAATTCGAGTTATCTATTTCTGAGTGAGTTTTGATTATTTGTATCTTTCAAGGAATTTGTCAGCTTAATCTATCATAGAATTTATAAGCATAGAGATGCCCATAGTATATTCAATCCTTTTAAGTTCCTTGTGGTCTGTAGAGATACTCCCCTTTTATTCCCAACATTGGTAAAAATTGGGTTTTCTCTCTGTTTCTTGGTCAATCTTGATAAAGATTGGTCAGTTAGAATAATGTTTTCAATCTGAATGCATTTTAAACAATAATCCCCAAATATTCTGATACTAATGGTTGTAGATGATTCTTGAAGAAACCCTGATCTATGCCACAGAAGGTACTCACTATCAGTAAGAGCAACAAATCCAAAATAGATTTATGTTTAAATAGCGCTCTTATGATTTGCCTAACTCTAACCTGTCTCATCACCTATGGCATCATTCTACTATGTTAACTTAAAAGTCACTTAATCATTAGAACTTAATCTAGGAAACTCAATAACCATTTAGAATGTGTAAATGGTGGAGTTTCATCATCTCCAAATACACTTTTCTAAATCTGTTTATATTTCAAAAGGTATTGACATTTTCAGATTAATATATTAAATATATTAATTATTAATTTTCTTAGTCAAAAGAAATTACTATGGTTAATGTGATCCTGAATTTAAAATAAAATTATGAGAATTTCAGAAGATGATATCAAATGTTTTCCAGATGTCCTCTAAAACTGATGATTGATTCACACACTCAGGATGACTTGAGAAAAACAAAATGGGACTCAAGAAATGACTCAAGACTCTAAGCTATTAAAATTCAGATGCTTTTTGACCCCAGCATGCTAAATGCCAAGAGACATGAGTTGGAAAATGCCCAATGCCCATCTTCTTTCTAGAGGTTCCAAAATTTATGACTAAGTTATTTCTGTAAGTCTAGGACCAACTGCTGCTATTTCCATAATATTTAAAGAAATTGTGCCACTGCACTGGATTAAAAAGGATTAATTTATAGTTTATGTTATAGCTATAATTATAAAAATTATGACTTACTAAAATAAAGATGGTAAAAGAGGTTCTAAGACATTTTTATTAAACTTCCACTTTTTATTTAAATAAAGATATTTTTCACAAATTGAAACTTACCTTGAAGTCCTCTAAAAACCAGATTCATTTTCCTCCTCTCTTATCACATTTTAATATTCCCAAAGTATCTACATGCTGCCCTGAAAAATTCTTTCTGTAAAATAATACCTAAAGTTAAGGCAATCATATATTCCAGCTTAGATGATCTATTATAACATTACCATACCCGAGTTTGAGACAAAGCTATCAATATAAAATCAAACATTCATTAGAGCAAGTACTAACTGACGAACACTAAATGCAGAGCAGTTGAGAGATAAAAACAATCAATGACTTCTGCTTTTAAAGAAATGATACTATCATAAGGCAGTGTATATAAGCACTATCAAGTAACAAGATGGAGCATCTAAAAGTACCATTACTTATATGCTTAAAAGAGAATAACTGGAGGAAGAAAGTTATTGAGTGTAAGCTAGACTCTTAGGAGCATAAGAACCAAAACCATGTCTATTATGGTCCCTACTCTATTCTTGGCACCCAGCACAGTACCTAGAATAAAATAGGTACTCGATAAATATTTGTCTGCAGACTATAAATCTAGTTAAGTACATGGGCTTGGAAGTCAGAGACATGTGGATCAAAATCCTGCCTTATCCAGTTAGACACGTACAAGACTTTCATTAAAGGCAATATTATCCAGTTTATTCTTCTTCTAACTAATAAGACATGAATTCATAAGACTTCTATTTCTAAAACTCAAATCTGTTTTCAAGAATTAAGATTACCAAATGAAAATTGCTAAAAAGTTGTGCTTTAGGCTTTGAAGGCAATTCATAAAGAGGAGTTTCCATATTTGTAGCCTGTTACATCAGGCACTTATCTGTGCAGAATGTCTACTTTAAGGGTGATGATAATTTGGGATATATAAGCTCTAGGATATTTGTTTAAATTCTGTCTCAGTCACTGATAGGAGAAGAATAAATTTCATAAAAAGTAAAATTATATATCAAAAGCTTTATTACAAATATTTGTGTACTTTGACTCATTAAGTTCACTTCTGAGAATCTACACTAAATCAAAATACAGAGAAGCTCATTGAAATATTACTGAAAACAATAACAATAAAAGGAATGACTTAATACCCAACAACAGAAAAATTATGGTAAACTTATAGTACACCAACATCATTCACTATAATTATGAAAAGATTTTTGACAAGGAAAACTGTTTTGTCACAATGCAAAATCAGAAGCATATAATAAAATTAATGTGTGCAGTATGGAGTCAACCAAATAAAAATATTTATATATAGAACTAAGACTGAAACTGTCCTAATTTAAAGATAAAGACTATTAGATTAGGTAAAAGTAAAAGGCAAATTTTTCAAACAGGAGAAACTTAAAAATGACAGACTAGTTGAAAATTAACAGATACCTTAAAATGTACTAAGTAAACACAAACAGGTATCAAAACATTAATCTCATAAAAAGGAGAATTCAAGGAAGAAAACATTAAGTGGGAAAAAAGATATACACATATATATAATAATAATATATTATAAAAACCAATAACAACTGCATAAAAATCTGTATTAAGTTATATAGCATTAAAATGTAAAAAGAATCATTGCAAAGTATGTGAAATATTTACAAATACACTTTAGATAGAAAATTTCAACATGCCACTATAAATTCTGTCATATCAGATAACAAAAACAAGTAAGAACATAGAGATTTGAAGAATTAACAATGAAGTTGCTTTATTTAGCAAATACTTCACATAATTTTAAAAGCATCTATGTAAAATTAATATGCTGACTTCCACTAGGCCAAAAAGAAAATATAAATAAGTTCTGAAGAAAATAAATTATAACAGGCTAATTTTAATTACAAAGCAATAAATTTATAAATTAATAATGGAAATTTAAACCAAAAAACTTTAACCATTTCAAAATTAAACATGTTATTCCTCCGAAATCACACTTTATGAAATATAGCCAAAGTTGACTAAAGGGAAAAATTTATAACATTTATAAAAACAATATGTTTCCTTCTTTACCTATTAAATGTTGGAGTTCCTCAGGGCTAGACTCTCTTCTCATTCTCACAGTTTCATTTGTCACTTATATGGCAAATGAAATAAAATTTTTAAAAAAGTAGAAATCATTCCTCAAAAAGAGAGACAAGGAACAGAAGAAAAGTTTAAAAAGAACAAAAAAAAACTTATAAATAACTTCCTCAGATGAAAACTCAAAAGATAAGAAAGTTACTACAATATGAAACATTCTAGTATTATAGTAAATATGGTAAAGAAAAATAAGGATGATCTTAAAATCCAAAA
Organism: Eidolon dupreanum; assembly: GCA_028627145.1. Taxonomy (NCBI): domain Eukaryota; kingdom Metazoa; phylum Chordata; class Mammalia; order Chiroptera; family Pteropodidae; genus Eidolon; species Eidolon dupreanum. The sequence goes on along the minus strand of CM053511.1, from coordinate 18,556,836 downwards.
CAAAATAGATAAAATAAAAATTACAAATAAATGTTCAAAAGACAAAGTCAGCACTTTGTTTCGGCTCTGACATGAAAAGAGCTTGGCAGTCGTTTACCCTACCTTCATAATGAGGAGAAAGCTGAACAATCGTAACTGTCATGCCGTGAGGACACTCAAGCAGCCCCGTGGAGTAATCCGTGTGCAGAACTAAGGACCCCAGCCTACAGGCAGCAGTAATTTGCCACCTTGGTAATAGCTCTTCCATCACCGCTCAAGCCTTCAGATAACTGCAGCTCCAGACAACATAGAACTGTAATTTCATGAATAACCCCAAATAACAACTAACTAACTGAGCTTATCCTGAATGAGACTAACAGAGACTAAGAGATGATAAATGATTATTGATGCCTTAAGTCACAAAGTTTTAGGCTGACTTATTATGTTGCATTAGGTCACTAAATGAATTATTTTGACAGGTATGTGACAGAGATATAGGAACATATAGGGGGAAAAAATCACATTAGGTACAGAGAAAAACAGAAATACTGGTTGAGAATTTTTCCAGAACTGATGAAAGTCATTGATCATCTATTGACTCACATAGTTCAATAAATTCTAAGTAAGATTAAAAGAAACAAAATCACACCTAGACACCATAATGAAACCATAGAACATCAAAAATAAGATCTTCAGAGAAGACAAAGAGAAAAAGATAAGTGAGCTTCAAAGAACCAAAAAATGGACTGACAGTAGACTTTTCAATAACAGCAATAAAACCCATAAGTTTATGAAATGATGTGTTCATTCTATTTTGCTAAGAGAAAGGAACTATTAGAATGCTACACCAGAAAGATTATAACCAAAAAATCATTAACAATAAAGGTGAAATAAAAATATCTTTAGCGAAGAAAAAACCAGCAAGTTTGCTACCAATAATATAGCACCAAATGAAACTTCAAAATATGTGCTTTAGGCATATGGAATGGGATCTGTGATATAAAGTTTGAAGTTCAAGAAAGAAAGGGTATTATGGATAACTTCAATCAAATATTGATGGTACAAAACAACAATACTAATGTCTTTCTGGATTGAAATAAAAACAAGAATAAGTTAGAATTAAAACACAGATAACAACAGAATGTAAATGAGGAACAGATGACTGGAATCAACTGTGCTAATGTTTGTGTATTGTTCAGAGGATAATAAAGATTTTTATTAAATCTAATCTTGATAATGTAACATGCACATTAACATTTCTAGGAAAATCCTTGGAATAATGCCTCTTTTATTATGTGACAGATATGGCAATTATTAATAAGACTGACCCAAATAGTAGAGAAAAATAACACTTGTAAAAAGAATACAAGAAAAAACAGAGATGAAACAAAAAGGAAGCACAAATAAATATTAGAAAAAAGAATCCAACTATGTGTGTATAGTACTTAAAAATATACATATGTATATAAACAGACATTTATATATTAAAACATGTTTATATATCATGGTTATATATAGTAATTATATCTACATTTAGTAATTAAAATAAATTTTAATGAATTAAATGAGTCTGTTAAATAGCAAAGACCACCAAAATACATTTAAGAAAAAAGAAATCCACATCTAAAGTTTAAAAGAAAAACATTGTAAAAAAATGAGCACGAAATACTGACCAAACGAAAATTGAGATCACTATATTAATATCAGACAAAATAGATTTTGTGATAAAAAGCATTATTAAAATTAATAAAGTTTCACTACATATTGATAAACAGGAACTTAATAGTTCTAGACTTTTATACTCCTAATATGTCTTCAAAACATATTTCAAAGCAACAATTAACAGCCTTCAAGAAGAGAAAGGCAAATTTGCCATAATAAAGAAGATTTTAACACAACTTTCTCAGGAATTGGCAGATTTAGTAAGACCCAAAGCCATAAAACATAGGCAGTAAAGTCTCTGGCAATTTGTTCTGATATATAAATATCTTCAGGCAAGGGAAACAAAAGAAAAAATAAACAAATGGGACTACGACAAACTAAAAAGTTTTTGCATAGCAAAGGAAATCATCAACAAAATGAAAAGATGTCCTGAATGGGAGAAGATATTTGCCAGTGATACATCTGATAAGGAGTTAATACTCCAAATTCATAAAGAACTCATATAACTCAACACCAAAAGAACACAAACAATCCAATTTTAAAAATGAGCAGAGGACCTAAATAGACATTTCTGAAAAGAGGATTTACGGATGGCCAATAGACATTTGAAATGATGCTCCATTCATGAATAACCAGAGAAATGCAAATTAAAACTACAATGAGATATCACTTCATAGTTGCCAGAACTGCTATCATCAATAAATCAACAAACAACTGTTGGTGAGGAGGTGGAGAAAAGGGAACCCTCATGCATGTTGGTGGGATTGCAAACTGGTGCAGCATTATGGAAAACAGTTATATAATTGTCTAACCACTATGTTATATACCTGATACTAATATAAATTAGAACTACCTTATGACCCAGCAATTCCACTTCTGGGTATTTATCCAAAGAAATCTAGAACACTAAATTTGAAAAGATATATGCACTCCTATGTTCACCGCAGCACTATTTACAATAGCCAAGATATAGAAGCAACTGAAGTGTTCATCCACAGCTGATTTGATAAAGATGTGGTACATATATACAGTGGAATATTACTCAGCCATTAGAAAATGAAATATTAGCATCTGCAACAACATGGGTGGACCTAGAAGGTATTATGCTGTGTGAAATAAGTTAGAGAGAAATGAATATCATATGATCTCACTTATATGTGGAATATAAAGAATAAAATAAACAAAAACACAAAACAGAAACAAACTCATAGATGCAGAGAACAAACTGATGGTTACAGATGGAAGGGGGTTTTAGGGACTAGATGAAAAAGGTGAAGGGATTAAGCGGGGAAATTAGTAAAAATAGTCACAGTGATGTGAAGTACAGCATAGGGAATATAGTCAGTAATATTGTAATTGCTATATATAGTGCTAGGTGGGTACTAGACTTATTGGTGTGGTCACTTCATAAGTTATATAATTGTCTAACCACTATGTTATATAACTGAAACTAATATTAAATCATATTGAATGTCAACTATAATTGAAAAAAAAAAGATAACCCAATAGGAAAATGGAGAAAAAAATAAATTTCACAGGAACAGAAACATAAACACACATACAACAAAAGATGTTCAATCTAATTAATAAATCAGGGAAAATGCAAATTAAAATCACAGTGAGATAATATTTATATCCACTAGATCGGTACGAATTTGAATGTTTGACAATACCAAGCAGTAATGAGAATGCAGAACAAAAGGAACTTTTGTCCACTGCTGTTAGAATTAAAAATTGATTTAGTCACTTAGGGAAAATTTGGTATTACCTAGTCAACGTTAACAGACACAAAGACAATAAGCCACCAGATGCCCTACTAGGTCTACCCTATGGGTGTCTCTTGTGCATGTGCACCAGAACACATGTATAAAAATATCTATAGTAGTATTGTACAATAATAAAAATCTGAGAATAATTTAAATATCCGTCATTGTCGAAATGGATAAATAAGTTGTGGGATATTGATACAAGGGATCATGAACAGTATAATAAGTAAATTACTGCTACGTGCATCCGTGTGGACAAATCTCAAAATACAGTGCCTAGCAAAGGAAACCAGTCATAGAAAAATACATACAGTATGATTCGTTCATATTAATTTCACAAATAGACATGGCCTCCTAACAATGTATTCTTAGTGGTGTAAATGTTGGTGGTAAAAACTTTAAGGAAAAGCAAGGAGATGGTTATTGCAAATGTCAGAAAGAAGAGAGGCACAGATGGCGGGAACATGGAAAGCACCTGGGCTAAGACGCTGGTCTCTTTCTGAGCCTGGGTGATAAGTACATAGAAATCTGTTTTATTATTGTTTTAAAATTACACATATGTACTTCCATATCCTTTTTTTTATTTGGATATGTGCTATATTTTACCAACAGACATCGAGAAATCCTTTTTTTTTGTTTTTAAGAAGAAAAACCCTAAATAAATTAATGTATTCAGAGTGTTCTTGGTTGCAAGCAAAAGAATCCATTCTTAAGAACTCAAGGAAAAAATGAATTTTGTAATGTTTATTATATAGTCACTGAATTTCTATTAGGACCAGCTATCATAGCTTGGAGAGCATGCAGACAGAAATGACACCCGAGTTCCTCTGCTAGACGGTCCCCATGGAACTGCCACTTCCACAGTCACGTGTTAGATATGGCAACTTGCAAACACAGTTATGTTAAAATAAGACCCTTGGGGTGGGCATTAATCTAATCTGACTTGTGTCCTTTTATGAGGAGAAAATTTGAACACACAGAGACACAGGGGATGTATACCCATGGAGGAAAGACCAGGTGAAGACAGAAGAAAGAAGGTGGCCATCTGCAAGTCAAGGAGAGAAGCCTCAGAAGAAACCAAACCTGCTGATACCTTGATCTTAGATTCCAGAATAGTGAGAAAAAAAATTTCTTAAGCCACCCAGTCTGTGGTATTTTGTTATGGCAGACTTAGCAAACTAATACAGTAGTCAAAAAGGACAAGTATTCACTGAAACTACTCGCAAGAGAAAAAAATGGGAATAAAATTATTTTCTAGTCAGGATAGTAATTAGTTTTGTGGGATTTTGACTGGGGTGTTGGAAATGATTTCGATCTTGATTTGAGTAGTGGTTATGAAGATGTGAGTGGGTGTGTCTGTATATGTCTAAAATTTCATTGAGCTATACATTTTAGGTTTGTGCACTTTACCATATGTATGTCTTATCTCAAGTAAAAAGTTAATTTTTAAAAACTACCACAAAAATGCTTGGCACCAGTTTTGCTGGCAAAGTCTTTTGTATTTCCAAAGACTAGATATTTCTCAGGCTACACACACAGTCACAGAGTTTGTAAATAAAGCTATTAAATTAATTTTATGAAATTAACATAACTATGAAACCAAGCAAGAGCAGATAAAGAACTGAACCACTTTCACTTAGAAATATTTTTAAAATAATAAGTTATTGGCAACACATTTTAAAAGTACATTAAAAATTATTCTTTCACCAGGACAATGCAGGATTTATTCTAAAAATACAGAGTTCGCTTTTGAAAATTTTATCAATGTATTCTACCACAGGTCAGTAGATGTCAAATGACATTCCATACATATTCCTGATTTTAGAAATGAACAGACAAGCAAAAATGAAAGTAGCTGTTCAAGATTAAAAACACACATAGTAAAATCAGGAAACTAAAAGGATGCCCATTATCATCACTATTGGTTAACATCGCACCAATCAGAAATTCATATGTCTAATGGCCAATTACAATTTTTTACATGAACACAGTGTAAATATATATATGCCTTACTGTTCAAGTATACAGATGAAACTTATTGGATTTCATTAACCAATGTCACCATAAATAAATAAGTAAATAAATAAATAAAATTAAAAAAAAAAAAAGAAAAAGAAAAAATTCCAGAACAATGAGATGAAATGGAAATAGGGTTAGAAAGAAGGATTAAATGCTATTGGGTGCAGATAATACAATTATATGCTTAGAAAACTAGTGAAAATCAACTTTACAAAGTTCTAAAATTTATAGGCTTTTGGCAAAGTAGAAGATAAATAATCTAAAATGGATTTTTTCCTATCAGCTAAAAAAGTAATTGGGAAGAATGATTCCATTTGCTCCAAAAACAAGAAATATAAAATAATTCTAATAGAAATCATGAAGGGCTCATTTGACAAAATTATAGCCTTTTCTTTATATAAAATCAGATTTAAATGTAGAAACGTGCCATGGGCCTGAATGAACTCTCAAATTTTGCCAACATACCATTTCTTCCTAAATTAGATGTGAGTGGCTTTGTAATCCGTCAACTTTCCTTTCTATTTCTCATAAGAGTGGACAGGAGAGATTCTTATGGGTGATTTGAGGATTGACAGTGAAGCAGCAGCCATTCTGTAGCTTGTACACTAGGTCACTGATCTGGAGCTTCATCTCTTGGTGTGATATAGTGTCCAGGTCAGCAATGCTCTGCTTTCCCCTGGATCTTCCTTCAGCTTCTCTGACTCTTGAGCCACGTATGTGTTTGACCCTGTTATCAAAGGCAGACACCCACACTACACCACTAAGGGCAGAGGCAACAAGAACAGGGACTCATTTCACTGCATCCCTATGGAGCCTAGTTAGAGCTTGTATTTCCATCTTGTCCTTACTTGTTTCCTTTTCCTCTATCTTTCCTTCCCAACTGTTTGCCCTCTGGACTTGAAGCTACAGCATTAGACTCAAAGAATTCAGCCTTGCAGACAGTGCTTAATCTACAATTGTATAAGATCAAATCTATGTGTGTGTGTGTGTGTGTGTGTGTGTGTGTGTGTGTGCGCGCACACGCGCATATCTCCTAGTGGTGCTGCTTCTCTGATTGAACTGTGATTGATATAAAGTGTCTAACTGAAAATATGTAAAGGAGTTTTTAAAATAATAATAGCAATGGAAGAAATTAAGTGTATATAAATATACTTAATGGCATTCAAAAAACATAATGGTTTAATGTCTTTAATATATAAAGTGTTCGTATGAATAAATTCTTAAAATTTATGGAGGAAAAAATGAATATGTATGTCAAAAAATTGTAATTGGCCATTAGACTTATGAAATCAATATGGAATATCAATTTTATTTAAAGAAATACAAATTAAAATAAAAATTGCCTACCGACTATAATTTACTAAATTGTCAAAAACCAAAGTCTAATCTCATTTATTGATAGTGAGAAAGTAAGCTGGTACATGGTTTTCAGAGGTCAGTTTGGCCACACATAGCAGGAACCTTGAGAGCATTAATTCCACTTCTAGAAATCTAAGAACACAATTAGCATTTGGATATTTAATATATAAAGATATTCATTGTGGTGTTACTTATACTAAGAAACCACTGCATATGTAATTATTTGTAAATAGGAAATTGCTTAACTATATCATGGTATATTCATAAAACGGAGACTTAAAACTCTATTAAATATTACATACTTGAAATATCTAAAAAATAATAAGGTAATGTCTATAACATAATGTTATATGAAAAGAATGGCCTATAAAACTTTGTAAATTGTAAGTTTCATTAAAAATATAAATAAAATTAAATATAAAAAATATAAAGGACTAGAAAAAATACATCAAAATGTAAGCGGAATTATAGATTTTTTTACTGTCTTTAACTTTTATTTTTTCTTTATGCTTTTCTGCATTTAAATTTTCTATATTATTTTTATAATCATAAAAGATATTATTAATATAACAAATTACTGTCCCTGGATGGTGGGATTAAAGGGCAGGTTTCTAGTTTTATGGAATCCTAATTTCTTAATGTATTGAATTTATAATCTGACTTTTTATAAAAATCATCTTTTTCATATTATAGCCTATCTCAGAGACACACTTAAAGGTCTCTGATGTTATCTCCCAAACTGAGCAACCTTTCTTTTCTCTAAAAGTGTGAGATCTCTGAGCAAGATGAGTAGAAATAGTTAAACTGTGATTAGTAAAAGTGTTTCCAGTTCTAATTGTTAGAAAGCTCACATCTAATTGCTTCCAACAAATGGTTCTAATTCTATCCTCTTGGGCCACACAGAGTATATTTAATCCCTCCTTTACATGCAAGCTATTCAAATATTTGGAAAGTTTTAATTTCCCCCAGATTTCTCAAGGCTAAGCTTCTCCAAATTCTTCAACTATTTCTCATAAGTCATAATTCTGTCTCAATTCAGATGCCATCCTTCAGATATGTTTCCTTTTTTCACATAATTGATGAATGAGAAAATCTTATTGACTAGCCATGAAAATAGATGAAAAGTCAATGGTAGGATTTATTTTCCATTACTATTTACTAGAATGGAATTTATTTTTCCTTTTCGAAGTTGTATTTCCAGGAATTATTCTTCATTTTAACTCAGTAAGAAAATTCTAGGTTAAAGATGCACTTTACTAAATTATTTAATTATTACTGGAAGCAGGGGGGCAGTATAGACTAGTATTTAGAAGCATAGGCTCTGGAATCAGACCATCTGGGTTCAAATCCTTCTCTACTATTTATAGCTATCTGACCTTGCGCATAAATCTTTATTTCCTTCTTTGTAAAATGGGTGGTAATAATAGGAGACATCTCAGAGTTTACTGTGAATTAAATAGGATACTATTCATAAAGAGCATTTAAGTCACAGCGCCTGGCACACAGAAGTCTATTTAAGTTAAACAGTTTATATATGTTCCCAAAGTTATTTAAAATACTTCAAAATAAGTCTTTATTGAAGACACCAACTATATGAAGCATCTACATGAAAGCAGGATATGATTAGACAGCAAAAGCATAATAGCTATTAACAGTGGTTTTTACAGTACTTCATTTCCCAATCCCAAATGCATGATTTGATTTAAAAACTATACTTTTACAAAATCAAGTCAGTGAGTACAGAGCTTTAATGTGGACAGAGCTAAACAGGGTATGGCAGACCCATTAAATAAATTTAGTATTCCAAGGGAGGAATGATTCCAGGGCTTGATTCATGGAGAGGAGGAGGCCATTTTATAACAATGAAAACCAGTTACGGAGTCTCACCCTGTGCCAAGAACTTACTCAAAGAAGAGGAAAAGGAAGAAGGGTGGGGGAGGGGGAGGAAGAGAAAGGAAGGTGGAGAGAGGAGTCCAGGGGAAGGGAGGGAGGGGAAGGCAAGGAGGGGAAGGGGGAAGAGTGGTACTGAGTGCAGGCCTGAATTGTTTCATTTAGCCCTATTAACCTACAAAATAGGTATTGAAAACAGTCTTTATAGAGGTTAAGTGACTTTCCCAATGCCACAAAATTTATAACTGGCAAAGAATTCAAACCTAGTTCTTAAGCACTAAGTTATTGTTAGGGGAAAATAATGTTTAGATAACGGGAGCAAAAGGACAGTGAAGAAAAAGATGAAGGGTCTGCTCTCTAAATGAGAGAATTAGTAATATTAAGAAATATGGATGTGACTGGGAGTGGGAGGTGGAATAGAGAGTAGAATAATTCTTGAGCTTTTCCATTTCTGAAGGCACTACCCAAGATAGTCTTAAAAAAATTGGGACATTAAGATTATACTAAATCGATTTTACATTTCAAAAGAATTGACCGCTAAAGGTCAATAACAACACTTAAAAGAAAAGGTAACATTCTGGACCCTTCCTTTTTACTCCATTCTCATTTTGGGGAAAGTAATATGAATATGGAAGATAACAAAAACACTTTTTTTATTTAAAAAATTTTTTTATCAAGGTCTTCTTTTAATTTGGTAACTTTATAAAGGTCCACATTGACCTCAATTTGATCAAATGAAGTTTATCAATGAGAAACAGCTTTAACCAAAATTTCCTTAAATTCATACACTAAAGGAAAGCTCTCAGGCTCCAGTCCCTTCACGTTCACTTCCAGAGGCGGAGTCTGGCTGGTGAACGGCCATGCCAGTGCTCTCCTCCTCTGGATACACACCTGATTAAAGGCTACAAGATCAAAGAGCAAGCCACTTATAGCGAAGTGCTACAGACCTAAACGCCCATCTGTGAATGGAATCACTTAAAACTATTTTAAAGGGTCATCACAAAGAGGGTGCTTATTTTTAGAAATGAGTTTTCTTTTGATACAAAGAAAAATGTTGGCCATTTCCCTTATGTTTATAACAACATTCCAATTTAATCTTCAGTTTAAAAATTCTTTAATTATTGCACAACAGTGTTTTGTTGATTGCACAACACCCACATCTCTGTTTGATACTAAAATCTAGTCTTTCCTACAAGTGTGTGTGTGTGTGTGTGCGCGCGCACACGTGCATGAACACATTCTTTTCCTTTATGTTAATAATATACATTAAAGCTATGGTTTACAATTTTAATTGTGCTCTCAGGGAAAGTTATAAACATGAACATAGAAAAAAAACTGCCTGTTATAAAAATATTATATTTTTGCTAATTTCATTTTTACTTACCCAAATGTTTTTCTGATAATAGTAATAGAGCTGAAAAGAAGCATGATGCTGTGCAGGTATCTGTTCCAAAAGTTTATTCTTTGGAATTCCACGTCCCTATTCTCCAACACTTAAAGTCATGGACATGTATATGTACATAAGGTCTTCATGTAAAAGTAACCACTAGGTGTTGGAATCATTCTTAGGGTGATGACTAGAATCTCCTACAGAAAAAGGCTTTCCAGTCTAACTTTCTTTTGTTGGTTATCATGACTATCACTGAAAAATCTGGAAGAACGTATGCCAAAACACACAACCACATGTTTTTTTGTCCAGTCATACATAAAAACTCAGCATAATTATTCTTGAATTAAAATCAAATACAAGTTTATAAGAAGAGATCTATGTTTTTTTTTAAATACTGAGACCTCATCTAGTATTCAGTTGATAACATTGTATTTGTCTCACTTTTGTTTATAGTGAAATTAAAAATTGAAAGACAAGTCTTACCAATTTAAATAATGTGAAAAAACACTGTATACCACTTTATACCTTTATATGCCTTTAGTATTACTATGTTGAGCAAATATATTGTTCTGATGTAGTATAACTTTAATTTTCCTTGTCTTATATTGTTTTATAAAATTTAAGAGTGAATTTTTAAAAACAAACAAGCAAACAAACAAACAAAAAACAAAAGAATTTTGCGTGCTCCTAGAAGACAGAACCAAAAAAACATTGGGTAAACTTAAAAAAACACACACACATTAGTTTTGCTTCTCTACAATTTAGTCATTATAGTAGAATATAAGTTTCAAACACACAAAACCTCGAGTCTCCTGGTGCATCTTGTGTTACCATCTCCTATTCCACTGGCATTCTTATGTTGGAGCAGAGTGTTCTTAGGATAATTTAGCTAAAAAAAAAAAGGAAAAAAAAGCTACATTTCTTCCTTGTCTATTCAAATATCCAGAGTTTTTCTACTTTTTTTCCTTAGATTCTCTAGAAGGGAGCAATCTATTTCAGTAATTTTTTTTAACTTGAAGAATGAAGTTTCACCTAAATGTTCATTCTGTATTCTGATAGAATGTAGCATCTTACAAAAGAACTATACTTTTTTTTTTCTTACTTTATAGTCAACTATTCTTCCCAGAGTTCCTGAAGTCACTAATGGTCAGATAAAAAAAGGTTGTCAGACGATCAAATAGTAAACCTGAAGAATAATGTACAACTTATATCATAAGGTTGTTTTGAGACTCATTTGAAATAATGCAAATGATTACAGGTGAATGTTAAGAAAAAGTGAAAATATAAAGCAAATAAGAGGTACTATTACTGGTTTGTTAGTGAAATTTCATTTGAGTCCTACAAATTTTTAAAGAACAAGGACCTAAGTACGAAGGCAAGGGAGTTGCAGCTAGACAACCAAGAATGTTCTTAAATTATGTCATCTATTAAAACATGAGGCATATTGATCATGTAGAGCTCTTTTATGAATCAATGAGACCATCCACATCCTGCCCAGTATTTTCTAGGAAGGGCTATACTAACTTACCAGAAGAAATTTAATTTTTTAAGTAAAAATGATAACAAAAGTGCCAATACTCATTTGTCACAGCTCCATAAGTTTTGTCCCTATCCATGTAGTGTTTACATTGACAGCAGAACATATGACACCAATATACTGACCTTTGAATATACAGAGATAAAGCTTCTGATCTGCCATTACAGGATTCATGCTTTAAGCTTTGTTTTGTTTTTAAAAGTTGCGATGACTTTAAGCTGATCCATGTGCACTCTTTTCTGGCCTCCCTCACATCCAATGGCATGCACTTAGGAAACAGCTGGCAAAGGTTCAAGGTGCAAATCTGTGGCTAGGAGTGGAGAAACACTAACTGGCTTATTCACAGATGGACCAACAGCTCTGACCTGATTAGCCAACTGAACAAAGACACAGCTAATCACGTGCTTCCTCTCTATGCAGACCACTTGTCTTTAAAACGTGGTGAAAAGCTGCATACTCCCTAGTAGAAGAAACCAGAGAGAATCACAGTGATGGCCTCTGCTAGACTGCTGTTTTAATATTTCCCAAGCATCACCTGCGTAAGTGAATGAACAAATGGGTAATGAAGGAGTAAATTTCTACTAAGTATCTACTATTATGCCTACTGTTTGGGGAGTACAAAGATGAACAAATCATGGTTACTATACTTAAAAGGCAATGTAGAAGGCAAGAAAAAAATGTCCACAAATAAGTGCAATCCAGTAATATTTTATTCTCCTAGGAGAGTTGCTAGATTTCAAGTCCTGATTAAATATGAGTGTCTTTCTTTGATTCAATTTTTTTCCCCAACTCATTTGGCACATAAGTCTTGCCTTTGGTCCTCAAACAGCTTCTGCCTAGTATTGATCACGTGGAATCTTAAATGTATACCTTTAAGCAATCAGACTTACATATACACATGTAAGTATATACAGCCTATTTACCTGGAATTGTGCCTAAGTGCTCAAGCTGTTTGCCAGTTCAAAATGTCAACTACTCACAGCTCAATTGCCCTCACAACACTTAAAAACAAAATTAATCAGTCTGGCATTGTTCTCTCAATTTCATCAGACTAAATGGAAGTCAGCACAAGAGTCACAGTTTTAGAACCAAAATAGGAGATGGCCTTTCTTGCAGATTCTAACCGTCAAACAGTTTATTAAATACATGAGATGAAAAATTAACAAAACATAACAATGTTTGTGCTACCTCTCCAGGAAGTTAACACTTTTCCAGAGAATAGCTTGATCTCTGAGAGAATTAAAAATGCATGGGAGTAAATTATGCATGGAAAACACACAAAACAGTTTAACAGCAGGCTATTTTATAAAAGCCTAATTAAAGACTCATTGGAAATTTTAAACATTTCACTCTAGCACATACTTTGGCCCTGACCTTGATTACTTTTCTTACTGATGGTCTTTACTGCTCCATATTTTACTACTGACCTTTACTGCTGAGGCGAATCTGATTTAAGATTTCAATTGCTCCTGTGTTAGCAGTGGCATTAGCCAAAAGGGTTTACTTCCCAACTGACCTCTTCAAGATGCTTGAGGGTATTTGAGAATACCTGTAACCTTTCCTTGTTCTACATATCCAGCAGCTAAGGAAAAAAAAAAAAAAACAGTGGTCATATGTGGGGATCAACAGCAAGCTGGCAAACAACATGAGTTCAGAATATTGTGAATCTGGAAGTCAATGGTTTTGTATGCTGTCCAGCTGTTTTCCTGACCGCTGAGAAGTAAAGAGGAAAGAAAACATCAGAAATTATTAGCATATCTGTCTCTATTTTTACTTCCACCAGTACCAAGAAAGATCCAAGACCAAGAGAAAAAGTTTTGAAATTTTTCATAAATTGCAGTAACATGATTTTAACAAATATTCAACCACTTACTTTAAAAAAAATTGTAACAACACTTCATAAGTCTGTTTTTACATACAACAGTACTTACCATATTGTATGTTTGTGTGTGTGTCTTAGACATCAATTGTGAACTCATGGAGAGAAAGGCCGTTGACTCTTATTTTATGTCTAATCTCAACTAGTCAGGCACACAAAGCAGTTAATGTTGCCATTAGACAGATTAGAAAATCAGCTAACAAGAAAGACATGTTTTGTCCAAGATCACCTAATAATAACAGAAAGAAAATTAAGCTTTTTGGACAGGTACATTTATCAATCTTTTCACCTTTAGTCCACCTATTTTTCCATTATCCCATTTTGAACAAGATTCACTGTTTCACTCACTCAATAGTTTATCAAGGGCCCAATATTAGCCATTAGGAATTCAGTAATGAACAAGACAGGAATCATTCATAAACAAATGAAAATGATAGTCTAGGATATTAATTATAAAATTAATAATATAATTACAAGTGGGGTAAATAATACAAATGAGACTGACTGTAACAGAGGAATCTAGCCTAGTCTAGGGGCAAGGGAAACTTTTCCTTGAGGAAAGAAATGCAAGTTTTCTTAGATATTGGAGTTGAGTTCTGGAAGACAAGTAAAATACAAACTAGAAGCACATGTGTGCAGGGAAGTGAGGATTGAAGGGAGAGAAAATTAATTTCCAGATAGTAAGAATAGCATTGCAAATATCAAAGTACAGGAAGGATTGTCGCTCTTTATAGTAGTACTTTTCAAATGTGGATACCAGCTAGTGGCATATAATATAGGCCCATTATACAGAATAAAAATAGAAATCATCGCATATAGTGTGGATATTAACATATAACAAACTTTTATGCCAGCTAAGTATATTTATTTTTATAGTATTGAGTCACGATGTAAAATATTTTTCTAACTCTGTAGTAGTTAAAATAGCTTGAGGCTACTGTTTAAAGGGCTGAGAAGACCAGTGGGTCTTTAGGCTAGCATAAAATGAGGCTGATGCAGCAAGCAGATAACTGATAATGAAAGCCATGTTAAAGATTTAATCTTGAGGCTAAGAACAATGAAGAGCCATTGAAGGATTTTAATCAGGAGAGAAAAATAAACTGATCAGACTTAAATTTAAAAAGATTACTCTAGCTCTATATTAAAAAAAAACAAAACAGGCGAGAATAAGTTGTCGAGTAATTAAGAGAATAATTCAGAAGCTATTCTACATATTAAGTGATGGATGATAACTTGGCCAACAATGATGGCAGGCAGAGTAGATTTGAAACACAAAATGTAAAATAAGTTTAAAAAATACAGTAGGCACTGAAATATAATGACTATGAAAAATAAAAATCATTTAAATAAGAAATTAAATAGATGTTTAACAGCAAATTAAACACAGTTAAAAAGATCATTAATGAATTGGAAGACCAATCTGAAGAAATTACCCCAAATGCAATGCAGCACAGATGACAAAGATAAAAAGATATGGTAGGGAGGTATTTTTGGACGGGTAACTCAAACACCTGAGGAACTAGGAAGAGAAAGATCTATAGAGAATTTTCTAGAATTGATGCAAGACAAAAGCCATTTTTAGAATCAGGAGGTCCAATAAGTCCCAACCAGTGCAGAACATTGATAAAAGGGAGATCCTAAAAGCAATCCGAGAAAAAAGTGTAATTACAAGAGGAATAAACAAGAAAAATGGTATTGCGCAAAATGTCTAATTTTTGAGGTTACAATAAAAGAGATAGCAAGATGGGAGGAAGATGGCTGCAGTAAAATAACAAGATGGGAGGAAGATGGCTGCAGCAAAAGCCTTCCTCATATAGCTGGAAAAACAGAGATATTAATTTTAAGACTTCAAATTATAAATTGTTACAATTTCTAGGGTGACGCCTATAAAAATAGAATGTTTAGTTGTCCAGCTAGTAGGAGAAGAAAATGAAACCTTATGAAGAAATGCAGGGGTCGGGGGAAAGCCAAATTGAAACAAATAGAAAGCTCATAAAATGGTAGAAACAAGCCCATATGTTAGTAATCATAATAAAAGAAGGATATAACTCTCCAGTTAACACACACATACCAGGCTGATTCCAAAAACTCCAGATAAGCAAACTGGAAACATCTAGTGTTCAACACTTCAGTGAATTAATATGGTATATTCAGACAATGTAGTACTACAAAGCAGTGAAAAAGAACTACAGCTGAATATACCAGCATCAATAAATTAACATGGATGAATCTGTGTTGAGAAGAGCAAGCCACAGAATATCAAGTACAATTTCATCTAAACACACAAAAATATATTTAATGTTCATATATATGTATATATATGTATCTATAGATATATGGCGGATAGAAGGCATATAATCCTGTATACTTCATATTTTAAAAGGCATAAACACAAATGCTTATGAATGCATGGAAACTTAAAAAGAGACAACTCTTCATCGTTAAGTTCATAAACTCTGTTCTTCAATATAGTCCCAGTGCCTGTAAAAGTTGCTGACATATATAGGAGGGTCTCACTATTTATTAAATGGACACAAAAGAACACAAAGAAAATTAACCAGTACACAGTTTGTGCTCAACATCTTACTGGGACAGTTTACCTATTATCAAATCTTAAGGTTAAATCCAGAACCAAGTAATTTGTTTTTATGCAAATTTCAAAATGCATCATAATGTTGAACAAATGTTTGACAATGTATAAAGTCATTGTAATAGTTGGTTGTATTTTTTTCCTGATATTAGTAATCCATAGTGGCATTCTCTCTCAAGTTCAAAGGGTAACAATATGTGAAAAGTAAAAAGTGTTAAAAAAGTGAACAATCATTATTCATATAATAAAGAAAAAAATTAGGAGATTTTCATCAACGTTTTCTATGTTACAATAGGTTTTATTGTAGGGCCACTAGGTTTAATTGATTATACTGTTAGAAAAAAATATACTTTTTGCTCTCATTTGAAGATAATGATGCCAAGAGACTGGAATAATTTTGTGGATCAAGATCCTCATTTACAACTTACTAAACACATATCCCTTAACCCTAAATTTGTACATTTAGACTGGAAGGATTCATAAGGCAATAATGATTAAGGAGGGGCAATGTGATATAAAAAGCCTGTTTCCAATGCCTTGCTTTAACACTTACTAGATAGATATGACCTTGAGTAATCATCTACATTTCCTCATCAATAATATACAAATGTTAGAACTAAAATTTCAGTGTTTCTAGGCATAAGTGAGGTACTCAAATGTTTAATTCCTTTCCTTCTCCTTACGGTTGTTTAGAGATATAGATGTGAAAATGCCTAACACGGAGTAAATGTTCAATATTAGCTTTCTTTTTCTTCCCTGGGGTTTATATTAGTCCACTAAGTCACATTAAATAACTGTTAGACTTGCTTTTAACTGATGGCTATGTTATCACCTAGAAATCATTGCTACCAATGTGGCTTGGCTGAGCTGCAGTCTTAAGATAAAAATTGAAGATTAATGATGCCTCTAAGAATGTTTTGCCCTTAGGTCACTGGTGAAGAGGGAAACAGGCATGTTAACATCCATCCCATTTCTACATAGCTTGAGAATGCATGTAGTTTTATATAGTTTTATGTAACTATTTTATGTAGCTCTATTTCTCATAGGTCTATATTTGTGATTTACAGAATTAGCTCCTACAAATGAATTGAGGAAGGTCTATTTCTATGCACTGATGTCACTTTTTGGTATTTTATGAACCTCGACCATTTTGTACTACAAATGATCCTTAAAACTTGGCATTTTCACCACACTAGTGAATAAAAAATTAGCAGTTGGCTTACCCTGACCACTAACGTTCCTCCTAGCTTCAGCATCTTTGCGCTACAACTAGTTTAGAACCAATAATACTCAAATGAGGGGTCTGAAACCACAGCCCATGGGCCAAACCTGGCCCATATTTTCTAAACTTAACTGAATGTTAAGGGTAGCCTGATCAGACAGCAAATAAAATAACAATATGAATATATGTTATGTCTGTACCATGCCTTAGAAGCAGAAACAGAAATTTCTACTATTGGACTGGGTTTTAGTTCAACAGCCAAAGAAAAAAATCAAACCACTTCCTTGTAAAGGAGACTCAATCAGGGCTTTACATTCTT
This sequence comes from Eidolon dupreanum, assembly GCA_028627145.1. Lineage (NCBI taxonomy): Eukaryota > Metazoa > Chordata > Mammalia > Chiroptera > Pteropodidae > Eidolon > Eidolon dupreanum. Next base: position 18,539,224 of record CM053511.1, on the reverse strand, counting down.
AAATGTCTTGGGTATCCAGTAAAGTGTGTGTGCGTGTGTATGTGTGTGTGCGCACGTGTAAGTTGTGTGTGTTGAGAGTATATTTAAATATTCAAGGAGGCATTTATAAAATTCAACTTATTCCTATTTAATAGTGTCTGTAGCTGACTAGTGAGTGACTAAGGATCTACTTTAAGAAATTAAGAAACAGCAGCTTTCTTTTTAATAGCCCCAAACTGGAGACAACCAAAATACCCTTCAATAGGTACATGGTTAAACAAGGCGGTACATCAATACATGGAATACAACTTAACAACACAAAGGAACAAATTACTATTTTTCTCACAACTTAGATCTTAAGGGCATCATGGTAAGTAAAAAAAGCTAATCTTAAAAGGCCACATATTATGTAATTCCTATAACATTCTCATAATGACAAAATTATAGAGATGGAGAACAGTTTAGTGGTTGCCAGAGGTTAGAGCTAGTGGGAGTGGTAGGGACTAGGTGTGACTACAAAAGGGTAGCATGAGGAAAATATCTGTGATGACGATAGTTATGTATCTTGATTGCAGTGGTTACACAACCCTATACATGTGATGAAATGGCATAAAGCTGTTCATATGTGTTTTATCAATGTCAATATCCTGGTTTTGATATTGCACTATAGTAACATAAGATGAAAAAATTAGGAGAAACTAGGTTTAGGTTACATAGGACTTCTCTATACTATTTTCGCAACTTCCTATGAATCTGTAATTATTCCAAAATAAAAAGTGGGAGGAAAAAAACCACACACTTGTATACACAAGGAAGTTCACAAGATAATGAAACACAGCCAATTTTATTCAAATTCTCCAAAATTTACTCGATATGTTAATTGTTTCTAAAATGTATGTCGCCCTTTATATAATGGTTTTAGTATTTCATTTTCTTTTATAGCTTTTTCATCTTTTCTTTACAGTTCTTCAGTAGAAGCCAGAGTCCTGAGTTGCCCAGTTAGGAGCCTAAAATATACAGAGAGACAGGGTGAAAAGAAAGTATCTTCTGAAAAAACTTAGAACAAAGTGATACTAGCATTTCCTTTCAGCACTACCTCTGTCAAATCATTTTCTAAGATTTTAACAGTTTCTATAATTACTAAATGTCAGGTGTCTCACCTAGAACCAAATAAATACATTAAAATACTATCTGATACAGTTTTTGACCAATTATAAAGTATAATAATGACAATATCACCAATATTGTAACAAAAATCAATGCAAATTGATCTTAAAGCATACCAAAAAAAATATTATATAGAAGTTATTTTTTAGGCCCAGTTGTTCTAGAGTTAGTTCAAATAGGCATTGACAATAATTTCCTAATTCCTTCTTCTCTTTTAAAACTAAAAGACTATTCTAAGGCTACAAACCTGTTGCTAAAACTTCAAATCAAACAGGGTTCTTGAATATTCCACAATATTTCACAACTGCTTCTTAAAAACTTCCTATCTTCTAGTTACACATAAACATAATGGCTAAAAGGCATGTAAGGTGGTTTGGGATTCTAAAATACAAAGCCATTCAAGTTCTTTTAATATTAAATATGTAAGATCTCTATTAAAAAAGGGAATACATTTTTTGACATAGTTAAATATAAATATCAGAATACAGATTTCAAGCACTTGATAGAGGTCTACACATGTAAGTTATCAGCAGTAGCAAAATGATGTGTTGAAAACTCTGAGGATTTGAGTTAATTAAGTCACATAGGAAGAATAAGGGGAAAAGAAAAATAGTTATAATTAACAGGAACACTTAATTTTTTCCAGTTTCCTTGATTAATACATGTAATACATCTAAGAAAAATTCTTGTAATTTAGTAATTTCTTAAACAAATGTTTCTACCTCTGACAAACAGAAATACAAAATCAGAAACAATTGATACTATGTTCTCAAATTAAGTCAATATAACAGTTATGTTACTTTATCGCCAAATCCCATACGGAATAGGAAATGTGTAATTCTTACCTCTGACCTACTATTCTGATTAAGTTTCTTCTCAATATTCATGGCCAACATCTGGCTTCTAAATGAAAGACTTTTGGTCTTTTCTATCACTTGCTGGTAGGGTGAGACTGCATTGTTACCCATAACCACATGACCCTGAAATGAGAGAGAGGGGAATTGATCTGGTACTGTTAATGACTAAGTTTCCCAGGTAAGTCACAAGCATGACATCACACCACCACATAACTGCTGCAATCACATATTTCTATGCACTGCAAAGAGATAACATTCATCCAGCAAAAAATAGGAGGATGCTATTGCCTTCAAAGAGCTATTACATTAAAACAAATTATTAATAGAATAAAATACCCTAATAAAAATTCTGCCCCAAAGCATAAAATAGTCAGCAACTTATGTCTAGCATGTGGGATAGCTAACAGAATACTCACTAATTTAGAATCAATCTTGGCATCCAGTCGTGCATTTCTGATCAAATTTACAATCCACCTTTCAGCTTCTTCTGGAGTCATGTTCAGCTTATCTGCCAACATGCTAATGAAAAAAGTAAAACTGACATTAACCGAGTCTAAAAACTTAGTTTTAAGTAGATAGTCTTTGACCCACACTCCACATAGAGACTTTTAGGTATTTATGGGTCATTTTCTCTTAAGTACTATGATTCTTTATAGATGCTTTTTTATGTTTGTGCTATTCCATGTGCATGGCTATCCCATTTCACCAGACTGCAAGATCCTTGAGAGCAAGGCACCATATTCTGCACTTAGATAAATCCTTCTAGCTTCTAGAAAAGTATCTTACACTTAACAGGTGACTCAACTAGTAATGATCTAAGAGAGAAAGTGTTTTATAATGTGTAATGATTATTCAAATTAAACTTAATACAAGGAGCATCAGTAATAATTATAATGAAAAACATAACTAAAACTCAGGGCTGCTGCGCATGTTTATGTTGTAAACTCTGACAGCACTCCCTGAAATTGTACATTATATAACCTAAAAGGTCACTAAATTTAAGAGACAACAAGCATGTACATGCGTGCACACACACATGCACCATAGGAGGGAAGGAAGTATGAAGGGAGGAAGGGAGGTAACAGACATCAAGACCCTGATCTACAATCTCTGATATCAACCAAATTATGATCAAGTTGAAACACAGGCCATTGAAGGGCTTAATTTAATAAGTCTAAAGGCAAGCCCCAGCCAGCCCTTGTAATAAGTCAGTCAGTCAGCTAATGAAAAAGTATCTATGTTTGCATAGATAGTATTTAAGAGCATATATATATATGGGTGTTTACAAACATCTTTTCACCTGTCTTCACTGAAGATATTGCACACTTGCCAGGCCTTCTAATATTATTATCACTGGTTTGATGAAAAGAACTAGAATATCAAAAACAAAATCATTCCTTAGAATATTATAAACTAAAATTTCCAATCTGATAGCATTCCAAATTTTAAAATATAAATATTCACGACACTGACACTTATGTAATTATGTACTTCCAGAGTTCTCAATCCAAATGTAACCAACCTATTTAATAAAAATACCTTATGAGACTAATACTATTTGTGCTATCCCTAAAAGTTTATTGAAAAAGAGCTAATAAAATTTCATTCAAAATGTTAACATTAAGTTAGGCTATTCATAAAATACTACAAACTAAATTTATAAAGATACACTCATTTAAAATTTATCCTTAAAATATGCTTGGAGTTAAAAACATCATGATAAGTATGAATCAACTCAACTATAAAATTCCCTGGATTTAGGTGTCAAAATTTTGTTCTCTGTTTTTATGACCAATTTTGCTGCAACTGCACATTCTCAGTAAACATAAAGAATAATTAATCCATGGCTATTCGATTTCATGAACAGATTTCATTTTATTCTCTTTACCGCTGTTTTCTAACTCAACCTCATTTTATTTAAACTACTAAAGACAGCAAAGTACATCATTTCACTTAAATAAGCAGGTGTTTTCTTTTGGACCAGGAAAAATTCCTAACCCTATTGTTACCTGTGGCTTCCCAATAAACTCCTTGTGTTTCCTACTGGTGTTTGACTTCAGAGGTGTGAATTTCATTCTTTTGTACTGCTCAGGTAAACCAATATCTGATACTTTTACCTGAAGCTGCTACTCTAAAGGTGAAGAACAGATTTCCTAAAACATACTTATTATTTCATCACCGCCTATAGTAATTTATCTTTTGTATGCCTCCCGCATCCTCCAAAATACAACTCTTTAAAGTAAGGCCAAGGCCATTTTACTCTGAAAAGCACAAATGAAACAATTTACACTAAATATATTAAAAATCCAATCTTCAAAATCTCTACAGTCTGTTTTTAAAAGGCAGAAACATTATTCCCAGTAAGTCACTAATTATGTGTTGTTAGCATCATGAAGATTTTTTTTAAAATTATAATATAAAACCTGATTATGAAGGCTGTTTAAGTAACTAATATTATAATGAAATATTAGTCTTGAAGCCTAGGTTACTGGATTCCTCTTCTTGCTGTCTATATCCAACTGAGAAGTATTATCAATTCTCTCTTTAACCATTACGTCTTACCTAAGGTCCTTAACTAATCTACTCTCATTTCAAACTCTCCTCTCCACCAGCCATACTATACCTCTAAGTTAATCAGTTAAACATGTCTTGTTTTTTAACTATTTCAGGGCCTTTGCACACATTGTGCCTTCTGCCTTCATCCACCTCTTTCTTCATTTAGCTGTGTTACATGGGTTTCAGCTAAAACACCATCCCTGTAAGCCTTATGAGACCTCTCTCAACTGTGACAGATCTGTCTGATGCTTTCATGGCCCCTTACTTTTTTTTTTTAATAGCATTTATAACAGCTGTTGTTGTTTTTGTTGAATATCTGCTTTCATGATAGACTGCATATGTAACCCAAGAGCATGCACCATAGCTTCCTTGTCCACTGCAATATATCCTACAATTAGCACAATGCCCAGTACACAGAAGACAATTAATTTACTCCTAGGTTTCTACCCTAATCACTACCCTAGTTCAGGCTCCATTAGTATTTACTAGTTTTCCCAAGTAATCTATCTCTTGAGTAGCTCCTTAATCTATTTTACATAGTTGCCAGGTTAGTCCTAAAACTCAACTAATCAGTTTATTCCCAAGTTTCTTTCAAGACTTTGACTGGATTCAAAACTTCTACCAAAACAATAGAATTCTAAATTTTAACTTTCTCATTCATGTTTTTCTACAATCTAGCTACAATCTAACTTTCCAACCTATGATTATTCTCTCTCATGAATATTACATACCAGCCAATCCAAATCATTTCTCTTCCTTTCTTGTCATTCATTCAACAAAATATCAACTGTGTTAGGTGCTAGTGACAAAACAGTCTGTTCCCTGCCTTTATAAAGTTTAAGCAGGGGGTCAGAGTAGAAGACAATCATGCTATCCCCAAAACACATATAAACTATTTTAAGTGTAATGATAAAAAAGTGGAAGAAGTTATGGGAGATGCAGAGGGTTTACCGGTTCTAGTCTGGAGGTTTAGGGACAACTTCTCTAAGAAAATATTTATGATCAGCTTTTAAGATAAAAGAAAATTCTATTCTGTTATAATTCCACCTAGAATTCTCCATCCTACCCTTTCTTTATACCCATAGTCTAAATCTCATATTCCAATATGGCTGGGGCAATTTGTCAACATGTATCAAGAACCACAAATATCTGCATGCTCTGACCCAGAATCCATTTTGGGAATTCAGTGGTTTGTATTGTGCTTGTTTGATCCTTTACTTATTAATTCAAGTCAGAAAAAAACTTGAAATAAGGTCCAGTAAGTATGAATAAATTATTGATAGCATGTCAATTTATCTAGGCTATCAAACACTCTGAGGATGAATTAAAGCGGGAGTTTTCAGCCCTCTGGCCATGGCCTGTTAGGAACTAGGCCGCACAATAGAAGGTGAGTGAACGAAGCTTCATTTTTATTTGCAGCCACTAGGATCATCTCCTCAGCTCCACCTCAGATCATCAGGCATTAGATTCTCATAGGAGCACCGGTCCCTGGTGACAGAAAGGTTTGGGCCCGCTGAATCAAAGAAACGTGACAATAGTGTAGTTTCTTTTAAGTAACAGAAAACTGTACACAGTAAAAGAAATTAATTTAAAAAAAAATCCTCAACTGCTCTTACATTCTACTGATTTTATGCAAAAACAGTAAAGATTAGAAAATGAAAATGTAGTATCTTATTAAAACTGAAAAAGCAAAGTTGCCATAAGCTATTCTACACCATGCTTACTTTGTGTTATTTAAAATAATTGTTTATTAATAAGCTAAAATATAAAATGTATCAAAACGCAGAATTTCTGAAAAAAATATCTGATTCAATCTAGATTTTAAACACAAAAATAATTTCCAGATTGTTCAGATTACACTAAAAATATCAATCTTGTCTGCAGGCAGTATAAAGTGGATATTGAAATATTTTTTGTAATTCCTTATACAAATCTTTTAGTTCACTAGCTCTCCTGCACAAATGACACATTATAGTGAATATATGTTAAATATAAATACATACTGAACCACAAAAGACCCCGAAAAGCCAAAGCAATCTTGAGAAAGACGAACAAACCTGGAGGTATCAGGTTTCATGATTTCAAACTACATTAAAAGCTATAGTAATCAAACTACTTTTGGCATTAAAAACAGATACAGTGGAACAGAATACAGAGCTTCTGCAAAGTATAGGAAACTATCTACTGCAAAGTACAGGAAACTATCTACAAAATGAAAAGGCAACCTACCAAATGGGAGATAATATTGTAAACCCTATAACTATCAGAAATATATTCGGATACATAATATATCCGAAATATATAAGGAACTCATATAACAACAGTATTTTTCCAAAGACATAGAGACTGGCCAACAGGTATATGAAAAGGTGCTCAACATCATTATCATCAAAGAAATGCAAATCAAAACTACAATAAGCTATCACCTTACACCTGTTAGAATGGCCATTATCAAAAAGACAAGAAATAACAAGAGTTGGCAAGAAAGTAGACAAAAGAGAGCACTTGTATATGGTTGGTGGCAATATAAAATGTGCAACCAATATGGAAAACAGCATGGAGGCTCCTCAAACAATTAAAAATTGAACTACCATATGATCCAGCAATTCTGTTCTGGACATTTATCCGAAGGAAACAAAATCACTGATTCAAAAAGATATATGCACAACTATGTTTGCTGCAGTGTTATTTACAATAATAGCCAAGACATGGAAGCAACCTAATACCCATAGGTGGATGAAGAGATAAAGAAAATGAGACACAAACACATACATGAATATCATTCAGCCATAAAAAAGAATGAAATCTTTCCATTTGGGACAACATGGACAGATCTTGAGGGCATTATGTTATATGAACTAAGTCAAATAGGGAAAAAAATTACGGTTTGATCATAATTATATGTGTAATCTAAAACAAACAATCAAAACCAAGCTCACAGATACACAGAATGGATGGTGGTTGCCATAGGCAATGTTTGAGGACTAGAGGAAATGAGTGAGTCAAAAGGTACAAGCTTCCAGTTATAAAATAAATAAGTCTTGGAACATAAGGTACAACATGATGACTATAGTAAATAATATTGTACTGTATATTTTAAAGTTGCCAAGAGAGTATATCTTAAAAGTTCTCATTAGAAGGAAAAAAAAATTGTTAACTGTGTGGTGACGGATGTTAACTACTTATTGTGATCAATTCACAATATATACAAATATTGAATCATGTACACATGCAACTAATATAATGTTGTATGTCAATTATCTCAATAAAAAAAACTAAAATAAAAACTATCATTAAAATCCTTTAAAAATTAAAAACTATTGCAATATTGCATACATAAACTAAAAACAGTTGGAAAAAGATGCTGAGAAAATCTCAGAACGTAGAGCAAAAAAACCGAAAAGATGAAAAATATGAGAAAAAAATATTAGAAGCCTGGTCCAGAAGGTCCAATACTCAAATAGGAATTCTAGAAAGAACAAACAGTGAACATAAAAAAGAAGAAACCAATAAAGAACTAATTCAAGAAAACTTCTCAGAACTGAGAGCATGCATTTCCAAACTAAAAGAGTCCAATACGAAAAATTAAAATAGAGCTATACTACAGCATATCACTGTGAAATTTCAGAGCAATGGGACAAACTAAAAAAAAAAAAAAAAAATCCTCCACATTTCTAGAGAGGAAAACAAAAGACCCATATAAAGGATCAGAGATAAAAATGGCTTATGACTTCCCTAACCAGAAGCAAGAAAGCAACAGAACAATATCTTCAAAATTCTGGAATAGTTTTCAAACTAGAGTACCACACTTTGCAATACATTATTGAAGTATTAGAGTAAAATAAAACAATTTTAGATGTGAAAAAAATTTACCTCCAAAGCACTCTTCCCTATAAAGTTACTGAAGGATATGCTTTGTCAAAATATATAGTAAACCAAGAAAAAAAAAGGCATATTGTCCAGGAAACTGGAGGTCTATAACAGGACACAGGCTAAGGTAAGGGACTCCCCAGGACAAATAAATGACAGAGGGAGACAAATACGTATCAGGCACAGAGATCAATGCATCTAGATTTTTTTCCAGGAAGATAAAACTGATAAAACAATCTTGAGAAGAAATTTATAAACTGGCAGATTTTGAAGTGGAATTAATGATAAAAATATTAAGAAAAAAATGAGGAAAAAAGTGGCGATTATCAATTCCAGGGCAAATAAACACTGAATACTAAAACATTCTACAAATCTACCTTACAAACAATCTAGTGCTGACTCAAAAATCAAAAGACAATTATAATAGATTAAAGAGTGCAGAAAAGTCCCATATACGAATAAGAATTCATAATGTGATATTGGTGGCATTTCGAAACAGTGGGGGAAGTTTTTCAATATATCATGTTGCCTAGCTATTTAGGGGGAAAAAAGTAGATGTCTTCCTTACTCTCTATTCCCAAAATAAAACCTAGATGGATTTCCATAGAAGAAAAAAAAGCTATAAAAGTCCTAGAAGAAAACACAGGCAAAAAGCATATAAACCTATTGTGAGAAAAAAATTTGAAATAAAACAATTCAGTGCCATAAAGGAAAAGATGAATAACTGACTACATAATTATGTAAATCACTCCTTCCAGGGAAAAAAATACATAGAATCCTAAGTATTATTTCAAAAGACATAGTAAAAGTAATTATTACATCCTCAGTTCAATTCATTAAGCATGTTCATACCAACAGCACACAAGTTATTTGTTTCTGGGCAGTAATTAAGATCAGTGGTTCCACTTAAGAACATAAGACATATAAATCTAAATCTACAGAAACAGGGTTTTACCTTTTTACCAATTTTAGGTTGATTTTCTATCCGGGTTTCAATGACTCATCTTTTACATAGTCTCTCTCCCACAGCCCCAGCCCCAGCCCTAACATATCTCAACAAGTAAGGATCTGGGGTCTAGCATTTCACATGCTTATTAATTACATCTTTAAATAACCTGGCTTTTCAAATTTTACTTGATAAGCACAATGTATTTCAAATATTATTGACAGCATAAAGCTATGGGAACTTCTGGCCTGCTTTTCACTGAACACTGTGGCCAACTATTTAGGATATCCAAAGTGCTTCAGTCTTTTATAAGGGTATGCTATGACAACTAATTAAAGAATAAGTGCTAAGTGTAAACTGTGTTTAACTGTAAGATTAGGAGAAAACAAGAGAAAATTGAGAAATGAAAACTGCTATGTGTAAAAACTTAAAATTCTCATTGAATTTTCTAATATCTCATTAGTCAAAAAGAAAGTAAATTACTTTATAGCTAACAAAAAAAATGCAGTTAATAATGGCTTTTGAAACTACTTTATCTCCATCTGGAAATGCACCTCTCTCTCTAATATCAGGAAGTATAATTATGAATATAAATTATGTGGTAATAAGAATTTCAAGAAAAATACTAAGGTCTAAATGTTAATAAAATAAGCAAAGTAGAATAAAAATGTCTTCATTTTATAACTTAAATGCAAGAGCAGTTGGCAAATTCCTTCTTTTGTGAAAAGCCAAAACTAACCCCCATTGAGGAATTATATTAATGTATGCTCCAACATGTTTATCATACATATTCAAAATATTACTTCCATACTTTGTTTTTATCTACAATTGAAAACTGGTCCAAGAATTATTCTAGAACAGCTTTTAAATTTCAGACACACACCATATCTGATAAACTATTCAGCTATACTAAATTAAATCCCACCACAGTAATCTTTTTTGACATGTGTTGCATATTTTATGGTAAACAGAATCGTAACTTATCCTACAAATCTATAAGGTTGTATATAAACTGATAAAAACATTCTTAATATGCATTTTTATGAAGATATGACTCTCACATGTGCTTACAGCCATTTAGTAAAGAAACCTATCAAAAGAGAATGTTCCAAATAACAAATGAAAAGAGTTGTTTAATAAACAAGCTTGGATTTTATAATATTATTCTACTCAGCATTTGAAATATGTCCACTGGGGGAAAGAAAGGAGGCCAGAGACAAATCCTTCCCCTTCCCTCTGCAAAGGCTGATAGAATATCAAATAACTTTATTTAGAGGCAGAGATAGGCCAGCATAAACTAGTGAATGGAGTAATTTGTCATAATTAGTAAACAGTGGAAATGAGTCTGTTTAGGCCTTAAAGATAGTTCATTTAGAGAGTTATCAGGGTTCACTGAACCTTCTTCAATCCAGATTACTTCTCTCGTTTTCCAATATACAAATTATGTCCATGTCATTCTAATTACTCTGTATTTTTCTCAAAACATCTACCATAATTTGTAACTTTATCTTTAATATCTGTTTCTTCTGTCTTTTAAGCTTCTAGGGTGTGCTCCTTCCTTTCTACCTGGTGTCTGGCCAGAAGAGTTGTTCATTCATATCTGTAACATTTTCTTCTTTGAACAACTATACTAGTTATACTGCTATTAACTAATTATAATCATGATACATTTTTAAAAAGTTCTGCACAATCTTGAAATGACAAAATTATAGAAATGGAGAATAGATGTGTGGTTGCCAGGTGTTAAGGAGAAGTGGGGGAGAAGTAGTGGGTATAAAAGAGCAACTTAAGGAATCCTTGAGGTTGACAGTAATGTATCAATGTCACTATCTTAGTTGTAATATTGTTTTGCAAGATGCTACCACAGGGGGAGACTGCATAAAGGGTATCTCTTTATTATTTCTTACAACTGCTTGTGAATTTAATCATCTCGAAATAAAATGTATAAATCAAAAAAAAAAAAAAAAAAAAAACAGAAAAAAAAAAGATTTGCATCAGAATTACTTATATGAGCTTTAAAAAATACAGATGCCAAGATTTTCCTGCCAGAGAACGTTTTAGTTTTTAGGGGCTGGGCTCAGTCACCATTATTTTTCCTTATTTCTTTTTAAAGCTTCCCCCTTGATTCTAACATACACTTAGGCCTACACATCACTAATTTAGAGCAATGATTCCCCAAGGCTGATTGCAAAAGAATCACCTGGGAAGGTTTAAACACAGATTCTCAAGCCTTGATTCCAGAGATTCCGATTCAGAAGGTATGGGTGATGCCAGAAAATCTATTCTTTTTGTTTAAGTTGTTGTTTTTAAGTTTTTCAGATGATTTTTCTGTAGAGCTAGGTTTAAAAATCTCTGAATTAGAGAATAAGAGTTTTTCTACATATTGTTTAAAGGTTAACATTAGCTCTATTAACCATTATCTTAGAGTCTGAATTAAGATGTTTAACTGTATTTATAAAAGCCCAACTTATATGTTTAATATTTTCAGTCATATTCCTAACCTGTTAAAAACATGAAGAAGCTTACTCCCTGAACTGAGTCTCACTGAATGCTCCCCTCAAGAATGTTCCCCTTCTTGAAACTTACAACCTAAGATTTCATTGCTGCTCTAAGAAGAATATTTCTTTTTTCCTATGAAGCTACACTTTCTGCTCTGCCCCTATATTCTTAATTCATAATATACCAAATCACTGATTGTTCACTCCATTACTCCAACAGGCTTTAATTATGAGCCTAAAAAACTGATGCAGTGGTTCTCAATATTGAATGTACTTTGGAATAACCATCCTTAACAAACAGCACAGTAGCCCTATTACATATCACGGCATATAGCATACTCAGAAAACCTGATCCAGAAAGCTTGGAGTGGCTTCAGGGACTCTATTTATAAAACAAAACTCTATAGAAATTCTGAGACACAGAGTAAAACAATGACTTAATGGTTTCTACTTTTATCCTCTGGCTCAAGTGATACACTAATGAAAAATTTGTTTACATATGCTATTTCTAAAAATATCAATTGTCACAGTGAAAAATAAAGCACTTATAGTGAGGTACAATACAATGAATGTCAGAGAACTATTAGCCTAGGCTCTGGCATTAAATAAGACTTAACCAGCTTAATGTCTGAGCCTTAAGTTTCCCAGGTACAAACAAGAAGCTAGAAAACAAAAGCATTGTACTGAATCAGTGTTTTGAAAAACTATTTCTAGAAGTCTTAGGGTTCCATAGAGGTGCCTTAGCAGCCAGGAGGGAAGCTAAACAGGGTGAAGTGGCTCTGATTTGATCTGCTTACACATATACAGTTGACCCTTAAACAATGTGGGCGGTTAGCTGTGCCAACCACCCATACAGTCCAAAATCTGCATATAACTTTTGACTCCCCCAAAACTAAACTATTAATAGCACACTGTTGACCACAGCCTTATCAATAACATAGCTGATCAATACATATTTGTTATATGTATTACGTAATATATTCTTAAAGTTAACTAGAAAAAATGTTTTACAAAATATTGCATTTGAAAATAAGTCTTACACACATATAACACACACACACACACACACACGCAGGAGACTTAAAAAACGTGGTTCTATAACTTAAAACCTAAGCCATATTTAAAGGGTTCAAAAAGCCACATATGGCTATTACCTACTATACCCTGGTTATTCACATTTCCATCACCATAGAACATTCTACTGGAAAGTCCTATTGTTAATGATTCAATAACTGTGTGTTGTCGGATTAGAAGTTCCCTATAATTTCTTCCAGCTCTAAAATCCTTCCCTAATATCTGAAGAAAATCCATTTAATAAAACATTCCATAGATAGCCAAAAATGTTTAAATAAACTAAATAAAAAGGAAATACTATCCCTGGAAGACAGAAAATATTTCTGGACTTTAGAAAAGACAACCTAATGAATGGGAGATTATTGACAATGATACATTAGATAAGGGGTTAATATTCAAAATATATAAGGAACTCATACAACTTAAGACCAAAAAAACCCCAAAGAACCCAATTAAAAAATGGGCAGGGGACCTAAATAGACATTTCTCTTCAAAGAGGACATACAGATAGCCAAGAGACATTTAAAAAGATGCTCTCAATATCACTAATCATCAGAGAAATGCAAATTAAAACCACAATGAGATATCACTTTGCACCTATCAAAAGCTATCGTCAATAAGCCAACAAACAAATGCTGGAGAGGAGATGGAGAAAAGGAAATACTAGTGTACTGTTGGTAGGATTGCAAACTGGTATAGCCACTATGGAAAACATTATGGAGATGGAGGATCCTCAAAAAATTAAAACTAGAACTACCATATGATCCAGCAATTCCACTTCTGGATATTTATTCAAAAAAAAAAAAAAAAAAAAATCCAAAACACTAATTCAAAAAAATATATGCACTCCCCTTTGTTCACTGCAGCATTATTTACAATAGCTAAGATATGGAAGCAACCTAAATGTCCATCAACACATGAATGGATAGAGAAGGTGTGGTACATATACACAATGAAATATTACTTAGCCGTAAAAAAAGAGAAAATCTTACTATCTGTGACATGGATGACTGTAGAGGGTATTATGCTAAGAGAAAAAAGTCAGACAGAGAAATTTAATATCGTTTCATTTATATGTGGAATCTAAAGAATAAAATAAATGAACAAATAAAATAGACTTATAGATACGAAAAACAAATTGGTGGTCACCAGATGGGAGGCGGTTAGGAGGATGGGTGAAAAAGGTAAAAGGATTAAGAAATACAAGTTGGCAGTTATAAAACAGTCACAGGGAAGTAAAGTACAGCATAGGGAATATAGTCAATAATATTGTAATAACTATATATGATGTCAGATGGGTTCCAGACTTATTGTGGTAATCACTTCATAAGGTATATAAATACCTAATCACTATGTTGTACCCCTGAAACTAATATAATATAGTGTGTGAACTATAATTAAAAAATAAATTTAAGAAGAAAGTAAAAAGAAAAAAATCAAAAACTACACTGATGTAAGTTCAAAAATTCTTAGGTAATGATGTCACATAAAAGTTTATAGGAGCAGTCCCACTATATTACCTTATTTGCACAGCACATCTCTCCTGAGTAGACAGGACAAACACTCAATCTATTTTACTGGTAAGGATAGTAAAATGAATCCCAAGAAGGAAAATAATAAATACAATGTGCCAGAGCTAGTAAAGAGAAAAAGCTAGAACTGGAACAAACCTTCTTATTCATGGTACCTCAGAAACAAACACCAAAGTGACAAAACATTATCATGAACAAAAATATAAAATCACTAATACAAAGGAAAGAAATTTATTCATTCGACAAGTATTTATTGAGCATCTAAACTGTATGAAGTTAGTATACTAGGTGCTGAAGATATGAAAAGGAGAGTCGGCTTTCAAAAAAAAAAAATCAAATACAGCAGATTCTAATTAGAAATGAGGAAAATTCCACAAGAAAAACCAAATATTAGCATCCCTCTTTCACAAGCCCAATTTATAAATCTTAAAAAAAAAAAAGCTAGAATTCAGTTATCTATTTATTGTCCCCCAGAGTCCCACATATGCTACACCTGTACCTTTATTTCACAATCAACAACATATTAGTAATTTTCATGTATTCTTTAAGAGAATCAGATTTTTTAAATTATAAGTCCACTAGTTATGGTAAAGTACTAATAAAACTGAAGTCAAGGCTTCAAATCCCATAGGAAAAGCCCCAAGATCATACTATACTTCTAGCTCTGAATAACCACTTCAATGACAACCCACTAAAATTAGGCAAGCAAATATGGATGCCTTAACAAAAACAAACGGCACGAAAGAAAAACTTTGGTCTACACACAATTCCTAAGAGGCAAACATTAAAGTAGTAAGTTTTCAAATATTTATGGAGCATTTACTGTTTGACTTCATCTATGGTCAAAGGGCATTGGCTATTTTTCAAATTCTAATATGTAAAATTAGTTTCTAATAGGTTATGTAAGTTTCACATTTTTCCCCAATACTTTTCTCACACAACAGAGAAAATTTCAACTAAAATTCACCATAATTTTTCCATGTTTCAACATTTTAGGATGTCACAGGAGTTTACTATATGAGGATTCAAATATATAATCAAATAAAACAAACTCAATTTACTGAAATGATTACCAAATGTGGTCTTTCAACAGTATTTCAGATTTACTAAGGGCTAAATCCTTATTTGAACTCCTGTTGAAAACCATTCTAAAACTGGATGCTTCTCTTTTCTTCCTACCTAATGGTATAACAGTACTGTTTAAAAAAGTAATTGACAATCATAATATGGCCCTGAAGTTATCATTTTCAAAAATCATGCTGTGCCATTCACAGAAACTAAAGAAGATACTTTTGAGTCTGCAGCATACCAGAATTCAAACATAAGTCAGAATTTTAAATAAATCTCTATTAGACTGTTTCCTTTTTCTTCTAAAGCAAAGTGAAATAAAATCCAATGAACTGGAATCTTATTAAATGTAACTGCAATATTATTAAATGTAACATTACAATAAATGGAAATCTTTAAGAATATAAAAGTAGAAACTTTAAGTCATATCAGGACGCTCTTACTTAATGCTAATACACTGGTGGATGCGACAGAAAGTCTCGAAGATGAAGAGACGGGCGTTCTCGATGAAATCCTCCAGACAAGCCACCAAGAAGAAGTCATTCACGAGTACCTATGCGCATAAAATGTGAAAGAAAAAATTAATGGCACTGACAAGCAATTTTCAAAAATCTGACTCATAAAAACTTTCTGTATGCCTTACTCATTGTTCCATTCACTAGAATTTTCTCATCTAACATCACACTATACCACAGCACTTTACAGAACACTATGTTTGAGCCTCTAATTAATTAAATAAGTAAACGAATGCTACAAGAAAAGAC
Source organism: Eidolon dupreanum (assembly GCA_028627145.1). Lineage (NCBI taxonomy): Eukaryota > Metazoa > Chordata > Mammalia > Chiroptera > Pteropodidae > Eidolon > Eidolon dupreanum. The sequence continues at coordinate 18,522,913 of CM053511.1, read as the reverse complement.
CTAAAGAACCACAATGTTTCCTTGATCCACTTATGAAGTGAGCAATCTTGGGACAACATAGCTCTGTCCAGTCTATTATCCTAAAGAAAATCTCTGTAGATATCATATCTTTTCTAGCTATTTAGAATAGTTATGAATGGATTAATGAGATATATAGTTCTGTGATAGTAAGTAGGCTTGGAAATCTACAAAAGATAAAAATTAAAAGGGTGGCTCCTACTCTACAGACAATATCATAATTAAGACAGGATATTTTAACTCTGAAAATAGCAACCAAGTGCCTCTCTGCTTTAGTAGGGCCTACATACTTAGCATAAAAAATGTACACTAATATTTAATAATTCCACATGACATTTAATAATACCGAAAATGACTTCATGAACACATATTATCAAACTGGGTTCTAACTTTAGACTTTGTCCAATGTTTAAAAATCACCTCTGAGGATATATTTATATAACTTTCTTTTTCTTAGATAAGCAAGATCTTGGTCTTTTAACAAACTTGGCCTATTACTTTGCTAACATTTGGGTTCAAAAATAAAATGAGCAATTAGTAACTTGTAGATTTGGAAAATGTACTTCACAGGTAAATTCTCATTTAATTTCTGAAAAATTACATACTAACTTATTTAAAAACTGCATCTCTTTCAGTTGCTCTGAAGGTACTTTAGTTTCTACCAACCAACAGAAAACATTATAGTTATAAAAATCACACTTTTAGCTTGACTGGTTTATGGCAAACGTTAAATATAATCATGTGAAAAATTCTAAAAAATAGGCCCACTTAAAACAAATTGAGAATCACAGTTGTGATATGCAATTCCAAACAACCTTGCTCATACATATGAAATAGTTCACATATTTACTCATTCAAGACATGGAATTATGAATGTATGAATTTATAATACTTCCAAAGTTTTAACAAACTGTCCTAACAAAAGGGATACACACGGCAACATTAAAAATGTCTTCACCTCTGCACATTTCTAAACATTATGCCACTTTAAGATTATTATACATTTGACGTAATTAATAAAAAACATTACAGGATTAACTCTTACAATATACAAAAATTTAAAAATATTAATTTATAAGTAAATATTCATACTTACAGATTCACATTCCCTCAGCTTTTTCTGAGCCCCATCAAAGTCAAAGTTGACATATAAACATTCAACGAACTCCGTAATTGGGTCTTTATATGTATAAGACTCCTGTAAAATGAAGTCAAAGGTCAAACTGGATCTAATTCAACATTGCTTAATAGACTGCCCTTAGAATATCCCAATCTTCCTATTTTATCCTCCCTTACCATTAATTTCTAGCAAATTACCTAGTATTATCTTCTCAAAGCAATTGCTTGTATCCTGATTCTAGGCCACACCTTAAGCTTTTAATGCCTTCCAGACCAAGCTGTCTAAATATTCATCCTAAAACCATTACAAAAGCTTTCAAATTCCTCTATTGCTAAAAGTATCCCTTAGTTAATTCACAGTGATGAACTTCCCCAAGTAGAAGGGTATTCATACCCTACTGAATAAATTTGTCTTTTTGAATTTCATTTATTCTTACATCGAATAAATATTTAGGTTCTTTTTCTAACCCAGTTATTGCTGAAAAACTCACTAAATGTAGGGCTGTAGCTTTTGCACAACTATTGTATTCTATTTAAAAGTCACTACTCTGGAATTATGTAGGTAGTGACCTCCCAACAAATAATTCTAAGCTTCAGATCTCCTTCACTCTTTGCAATAAGAGACACTAATATACAATGTGTATTAGGGATCCACCTAGCAGAGAGCAATACTCCATTCATACCTCCTCTCTAACATATTTATAACTTAAAGACAGTAAATGCTCATTTGGGGCATTTGATCTCTTCTCTCTTCATGTACACTTTCCTCCTACATGTAAACATTTTTAAGAAAAAGTGGTTAAACCTAAAGTTCAGGCATGTTTTAAAAATCAGTAAAGATTTTAGTTTTTACCTGTTGAATGACTTTGACCAGATCTTTTAGCACCTGTCGGCGTTTTCGAACATCTTTGTTTGTTATGACTGCTGTAGTCAAATAGCGAAGGATATGTGGACACATTGTCTGAATTGCATTAAGATACCTAAGGTAAAAATATAAAGGCTATTTAATATTAATAACTTGCCCAGTTTTTCTAGACCTATAATCACATGTGATTTAAAGAAAACACTTGAAGAGCCCATTAGATTGCACTGTTTCAGTAACCTAAGATTTTGCAAACACTCAAAATGAATATTCTAAGGGCCATCTACTCCAAGGAAACAAAGAAACAGAAGTCTAAATGATGAGAACTCCAGTTGGTATTCCCCCAACTTGAAGTTCACTAAAGAGGTAAATAATCCTATTATCGTTGTTTAGTAACAGGATTTTGAAAGCCTTATACATGCTATCAGTCTGTTCCAAAAGACTGCTAAATTATGTATGACTTTCAGTCGTTCACTATTAGAACAAATGTGTGAAAACCTATGTGCAAATCACTCCTCAGAAAACCAGGCATTTAACACAAATTAAAGAATTCAGGAAGTGAAAGATTAGAAACTATAGAGAGAAAAAAACTATTAAAGTATTACAGAGTTTTGGTTAAATTGGTAGTGAGTGCTGAGAATTAGAAATGAAGGACTAGATGTCAGACAAATGTCAGCTGGGCCTTGGCTAATATTTAGCAAATCTTGCTATTCTGATGATCTGCAGTTGGCCACCCTATCACTTGGTATTTATCTTGTATTTCTCCTGCTCAAGTTCCCTTAAGTAACTCCCCAATTTTTATCCAATAAGTACCTCAGAGTGCCAGGATCTATGACAAGGTTGGCAATATTTGTCAATAACGTCCATTTCTCTTAGCTAAATATTCAAGCTGCAAAAGTACCCATCCAGCTCCAGCTCCCACCACACTACTTGCTTTCCTCACTTACAGCTCATTCCACATGGATTGCTCTCCTAAAACAAACCTCTGAAGCCTAAGTTCTAGCCATCCTTCAAGGTCCAGCTCAGATACCTTATCTTCCAAGTGGTCTCAGACTATATTAACACATCTTTGTATTTTATTTTATTGTAGGTCCCCCCATAAATTGTTTGAATTCTTTAGAGAACCCTAGACTCTGACAATAACTTAATACCTAGTCCCACTGAAATCTCCTTTAAACAAGGTAAGGTATAAAAAGAATCAAACTCACTCAAGAATAAAAGAATTTCTAGGAATAGACTAAATAGATCAGCTCAAATTTTCATTACCTAAAAAATTAAGCCTGAAATGGCAGAAACTTTTAAACTGTAATATTTGTTCAGAACAATTATTTGTTTCTATACCCTCTTGCCATAGATCTCATGTACAACCTCAGGAAAGCATGACTTTTTCCTAATATCCGTTTTGATGTAGGTAATTTTAGCAGGCATTTATGGAACTCATTTATAAATTTATCCACATAAGCTAAAAAGTTAGTTTATTGTATATGACGTTAAACATTTATGTTTAACTATCCTCATTTTATATCATTGAACCACGAATATCTTCATTATTTTTCGGGAGAATGACTTCTTTGGGAAACTCCCTTTTTTGTGAGTAGATGGCAGGGGTTGGCAAAACTTATGTAAAGAGCCTGATAATGAACATTCTATGGTTTGTAGGCCAAGAGAATATTATGCAGGTACTTTTATAAAAAGGAAACAAATTTCCAAAATATTTTATTAACTCAAAATTATAATAGCTGAGTAAAAAATTTGTAATACGTGTCCACTAATGAGAAAATAAAATTTCCTTATTATTATTTTTTTTAAATGCCTACAGCACCTGGTCTTCCTAGGTAGTCTCCCATCCAAGTACTAACCAGGCCCAACACTGCGTAGCTTCCGATATCAGACGAGATTGGGCTTGTTCAGGGTGGCATGACTGTAGTCCTTATTTACCTTATTGGAGATAACTGAGTTCAAAAGTTAGAGACCTCTATCATTAAAATTTATTGCAAATGTTTATCTGTTAATGTTGATATGTAATGAGATTTTACATACTTACTCTTTAAAAATGTTTTTCGTACACATCGGTACCACCAAATACCGATATCGATTGACAAGCATATGATTTTAACTTAGCGTATTTGTCACTGGGAAAGCATTTATGTAATTCTGTTAAATTCTTCTTTTGATAGTGCCTTTTAGCATATCATTACATTACAGATGAATCACTTTCAATTCAACTGCACAGTTAAATGAATTCTGAAATATGGAAATTTCTGTTGTAATTTACAATGATATCTCAAACTTTCTGGAACTGTAATCTGAGCTCAAAAATATATATGCTGCAAACTTGAATGGGAATGATGGTCTCATTCTCTCTGGACATTACTTGTGATTCACACTATGTTCGCTGTCATCAAAATGACTACTACAGTGTAAGTTTTGCATATAAGCAACATTTCACTTTGTAATTTTAGGCTGAACTGATAAAAAAAAAAAACATTATCTAGTCAATAGTAAAAGCTAATTTCCAGAGCCATTCGGGGTCCAATAATAGTGGTTGAGGGAAATTTTTCTTATTCAGAAAAATTTCATTCTCACCTCAAGCTCAAAGTCGTAACAAAATTTTGTCACTGCTAAGCCATCCAACTGCTGTGTAGTAGATAAAGTCAAGATATATTATTTATATTTCTGACAAAAATTCATGAACTGATAAGTCCACAAGAGCAAATAAATTCACTGTTGACATTGTTAATTAATACACCAGAGATTCAAAAATTTTACACAAACTACCTGGTGATGAATAATGCAATCAATAACCATAAATAAGCTTTGATGACCTCACATTTTTAAAAGCTCTGTAAATTTGTCCATCTGAGACTTTTCTCCCCAACATATTTACCACTAAAAGTTTTAGCACATCTTAGCAGATGCCACTTCAGACTGTACTAAATTAGTGTTTTTTCAACTCTGAAAATATTTTCACCTATAGCTGATCCACACAGACTATTCATAGAGGCATATTCTTCAGTCACTTCAAATCCAGTACTCATTCCTCAAATCAACAACTAAGCCACACTGATAACATCTATTGGACTCATCAAGAGCCAAGGAAAACCACTAAAAATCATATGTTCTTTTTAAATTCACTACTGATGTTGCCCCCAATATCGTCAAACCTGAGTAACGGTTCCCAGAGAAAGGCTAATAGCTTCAAGCAAGTTTATTTTTCCTAGACATATTTCTTTGCTACTGCAAACAAATACGGTTTAATAGAATCACCAAAGGTAAATGGCTTTCCTTACTTGGCTAATAAAAGACCTGCTCAGATACTCAACTTTGGTTGAAACCTCATTTTCGTTAATTTCTGAGGAAACTCTGTTATGATGAGATAGTTTTAAATGTCCTAATTTTCCTGACAGTTGCTTTGCTGACAGTGGGAATATTGTAATGAGTACTTACAGTATGGTAATGTGGTTACCCTAGTGTAGTGGTCCCCAACCTTTTTGGCACCAGGGACTGGTGCTCTCATGAGAATCTAATGGCCTGCTGATCTGAGGTGGAGCTGAGGAGGTGATACTAGTGCTGGGGAGCGGCTCCAAATACAGATGAAGCTTTGCTGGCTTGCCTGCCGCACTTAATGCTGTGTGTCCTGGTTCCTAAAAGGCCACAGACCTGTACTAGTACAGAGAGTGGGGACCCCTGCCCTAGCATCTATAGTGTAAATTCAACGCTTTGCTTTCCAATTTGATACAAAATAATCCCCACTCCACAGTGCCTTAAAAGTAAATTTGAAGTCCACTTTTCTTGTTTTGACATGATGAATATGCACTGGTAATAAAAGAGGTAAAATGTTACAGTATGTTTTACACAGCCCTTGAACAACGTCCAGGTTTAACTGTAACATCACTGGAATTCATAGTGCACAGAGTAACAGTGAGGCAAGGAGAGTGCAACAATGTACGATCTCTGTCACAACTCAACTCTGCCATATAGTTCAAAAGCAGCCAAAGAATATACAGTAGTCCCCTCCTTATCCGTGATTTCGCTTTGCACAATAGTTTCAATTCTCAGTGGTAAACCACAGTCCAAAAATATTAAATGGAAATTCCAGAAATAACCAATTAGTAAGTTTTAAATTGAATGCTGTTCTAAGTAGAGTGATGAAATCTCAAGCTGTCCTGTGCCATCTCACCTGGGAAACGAATCATCCCTTTGTCCAGCACATACGCACTGCATACCCTATGCACCCATTAGTCACTCAGTAGCCATCTCAGTGATCAGATCTCCACTGTTGTGGTGCTGCAGGGCTTGTGTACTAAGTAACCCTTATTTTGGGTTAAAAATGGCCCCAAAGCCATTCACATACATTACATATATTGCTGTAATTATTTTATTAATCTCTTACTGTACCTAATTTATAAATTAAACTTTATCATCAGTATATGTATAAGAAAAAAAGCACAGTATATATAGGGTTCAATACTATCCATGGTTTCAGGTATTCACTAGCTCTTTAAATATATCCCCTACGGAAAAGGGGGGACTACTGTATGCAGAACAATGAGCATGGCTGTGTTCTAATAAAAATTTATGGACATTAAAACTTCAATTTCATTTAATTTTCACAAGTCACAAAGCATTATTTTCATTTTTCCAACCATTTCAAATGTAAAAGTCATTCTTACATCTTAGGCCATAAGAAAAAAGGCAGTAGGGAACACTGATTAGCTCACGGTCCATAGACTGCAGACCCCTGCTATACAGCATTACCATGGCTCCTGCCTTCCAAACATAACAGAGACTCCCGACCTTCTACGGTAAAAGCGTTCATTCCTATGTATGTATGTATGTATGTATGTATGTATGTATGTATGTATGTATGTATGTGTGTGTGTGTGAATGTTTACATAGATCGATACATAAAGGAGGGAAGTGGGCCTCGTAGGTGATTCCTGTGAAATTATCTAAGTTCACATTCTTGTAGGGAACAGTAATTATATATTTAGTTCAAATACAAGCAAAACCACAGATGTGGTTTACAGCCTACACATGACCACTGTGCACTTTTGTTCTACTTCTCTTTCTTATCATTTCCTTTCTTCTCTGTCAATTGAAATTCAAGGACAGATTACTTTTCATCCTCCTTGGACTCTTAACTTCTCCAGGTATCACTGACTGCTGTTACAATTAGTATGTACAATACATTTGTACTTAGCTAAATATGTTCTCATACTACCTCGTGTTATTTGTGTGGGTTATAAACTATGTAAGAACATAGGATATACCACCTCTATTTTTGAAATCTACCTTTATTATTTTTCTCCTTTAAATAAGAGCCTCAGTATAGTGTTCTGAAGTATAATTTCATAATACGTCAGTAAAAATGTTTTAGTTTATTTTTGCTCTGGCATAATACTGCTCCAAATGTGCAATTTTATAAAGTTTTTCTACCAAGTTTTCTAACTTCAAGTTAGAACATTTAGTAATCAAAGAATAATACAAAATATGCCCCAAAATATAAAATTTTTAAGTATCTATTATGTGCAGGCTATTACAAAAATATAAAGAATAAAAATCCTGCCCTCAAATACACTTATAATCTAGCTGGAAAGATAAGGCAATTGTAAGTTTTTTGTTTAGTTTATAGGCTTTACACAATAAAATACCAAATATATGGTAGACACAATATACAGGACTTCATGTAGAAAGTAAATCTGGGCTGGACCTTGAAAAACAGGAAGATTTTGAATAAGTACAAAAAGAAAGAAGACAAGGGCACTTCCAGAAAGGCAAGCTAAAAGAATAAAAAATGGAGAACACTTAGTAGAACTTCAGAGGATGGATTTTTAAGTGGGGACCTTATAGGTTATCCTGAGCTAGAGCAGGTAAAATAAATGCATGAAAAAGATCAGGAACAATTAGAAAATATAAGAAAAACAAATGCAAAAAGGTCAATAGGGATAAATTCTGAACACTATCTAGTCGACTGTTAACAGTAAAACTTGAAATTTCTTAGGAAATTTGTTATTTTTATTTAGAGAACAAATTATACGCTCTGTGCTAACCGAACTTTTGAATCTTTTTTTTTTTTTTTTCAACTGGAGAAATAACTAGAGTATTGTATTACAAATGCATTCTTTTCCCTAATAACATCGACATTTGGTGGCAAAGCCTCATCCCTAATAGCCTACGAACACTGCTCTATCTTATACATGACACTTTATCTTCTATATTATGTTACATTTAAAAGTTCAACATTTTTCAAATGTGTAAATCATCTCCATTTTAGATTCAGAATAAATTACAGCAGAAATAGTAATATATATGATGTAAGAGACTATCACCTGCAGTTGCATCTAAACTTTCACTTCAAGGACAGATATATAAATTATCTCCAAAGTACTGTTATATTTTAAAAACCCTGAAATCACAATCTGTATAAACTATAAATTTAATATACAGTCTATGAATCACATTAAATTGTATTACTGTGCTATTAGAAATTAAAAACAGAAAGAATATACTTTCTCCATTGATTTCTACTACTGTTAAGAGACCACTGAAAAACATAAAGATTGTAGACATATCAATGCAAATAATATACCCTGTGGCTATTCTACTTAAAGAATATGCAATCCAGGTAAATGAATGAAACAATGATCTGTTAAGCCAACTGGGTGCTCTCTCATATGAAAAAAGAATCAAGAAAAAAATCAAAATGAGCCACCATTCCTTTCCTCAGTTAACTGATCTGGTAAGGTTACACTTGTGTCACCTGGGGCATTTCAAGTTTTGAAAAATATCATGCAAGTATACATAGTATTTACTTATGATTTTTATTTTTTCTTCTATCACTTGTCATATGGAGCCATTTTCATTTCTATTTTTTCCCATTTTTGAAATGAAATTAGTTTTAAGAGTAATTTCAACATTTTCTAATATATTGTTAATTTCATTACTCTTGTGTATTTCTTTACTTTTAATCAAGGTTTTTTAAAAGCTAAAGTATTCAAGCTATGAATTAATTTCTGGGTGTTGCTTTCGCAGATATTTCATAATTAACATTTAACCTCTTCTTTGATTGACTTTTTAATTTTACTACATTCTTTCCAAAAACTAAGAAATTTCTATTTTTAAAAACTTATTGGGACATTTTAAATGACATAAGGTATTGTCTTTTTTGTATATGAACCATGGAAATACAATAAAGGCATTAAACACTTTAGTAAAATATAGCTTGATAATTTACCAAGTCTCAATTTTAATTCTAAATTATTTTAATTATATATGACCATGAACCTTTATCTCACTTTTAAAAAAATCTACTTTTTTTGCATTGTTTTCCTTTGTAAAAGTTTATCTTAAAACTTTCTTCAATCTCAGTGAACTAGTTTTCTATTTCTAATATCTATTACAAATGATTTCACTAATTAAATAGATTGTTGTAATTACATATAAGCCATAAGGTTGTCAGGAATTAATTTATAATGTTTCTCCCTTATTCGTATTATAGAATTTTCATAGTGGGTTTGAATATTTTTATTTTTATTTGCATGCTTCATTTCATTACTTGAAAATATTCATAAAGCCAGTTGCATTTAATGTTCCTCTCTGGATACATACATAACTGCAAAAAACACAGATTGGTTCCATTAATAAGCAGTAGTATGGAAAGCTAATTCTTTGTGATTCCTAGTTCAGGAATAGGTGTCTTACCCTTAACTCATCCACTAGGTGTCAAAAAGAGCCAACTGTTACAGGCTGCAATAGTCATAGTCAAATCTCCTCATTCAAGGGTAGGCTCATTTTCCTATCCTTAATTTTGGAGATATCAATCAACCCTTAGTCTTACAGGTTTTATTATTCAAGAGGGAGGTAACTACATGTGTTATTTTTAATCTCTTCTCATTTGAATATATGTTTGACTAATCTCTATAACTACTGAGAAATATACCCTTAATTCTTGAGTTTGAAATTCTCATAAAACTTTTTTTTTATATGATGCATAGATAGTTTAACATTAAAAAGAGGTAGATAGCTATTTCATTCACTCACCAGCATTCCCAAATTTCTTGCGATGATTTACCAATTATTTTTCTGGATACTCTAGATTCCATCCAGTAGTGTGGTAAGTTTCAACAACTACATGCAATTGTAATTGTCAGCATCACAAATAAAAAAGCCTCTTCTAAAATATAATGTCTGCACAAAGGGTATAGGAAAAAGGTAATTCTCAAGAATCAAGGTATAAGGAGAATTAGACTGCCTTCAGAGGATTAAATACACAATACACCAGAGCAGAGAGAAATTAGTAAGAGAAAGCTACCAGATTAGGAAAACTTTAGAAGAACCTGATAAAAGCTATTAACATAGTTATGTCAATATGGGATGGTTGGGGGAAGAAAGACAGGACCACAGAGAGAGATACTGACCTGAAATGAAACCATGAAAAGTAAAAAGCGAATCTTGGAAATGTCACTCAAATGTTTAAGGTGACATACATGCCATAAATGTTCATAATCTAGTCCTAGCAGCAAGAATATCGCTATTGCAACAATATGTTAGGACAGCTTAACCTGATGGTGCCATTAAAAATTCCAGCTATATAAATTTTCTATTCTGATTCCAAGTACTCATGAAGAAACCATATATTTATTATATGGCTTCCTATGTACTAAACCTACAGGGTCAGAACTATCCAGCTAAATGTTTCATGTACTTAGTCTTCTTAGCACTTATACTTCTCATAAATTATTGATGGCCTTCTGGTTTTACACATTAATCTTTTTAAGGCTGGTTCAGCTTTGCACTTCATAAATCCACCCCTAGGATACTGCCAAATAAAGCTGAAAGTTCACAATGCCGAAGGACAGAGCAAAGTTAACACCACTCTAGTAGAATCTTATTATGACAGACACTGGCTTTTCTAAAACCTTTTCACTAGCTTTTTACTTAATTCAGCATATGGACTATGACTTATATATCATTCCAGATTAAAACAACCTATCATAGCAAGCAATATACATTTACTTTAAAATAGATAACTTTAAAATGGTATCTCTACAATTTTGAGTTTCCCACAAAGAAGATTTAAGAATAGCTCAGACAGTACGAGACTGTTACATACACATTAATGAATCTAAAAGGTGTACTTAAATGCTATAAAGTAACACTAATAAAAAAGAAATAAATATAATGCTGTGCAAATTTAAAATTTTTTCTTGTAGTTTACATTTAAAATTTAAAGCTGGGTCGCTGGTAAAGACTACACATTGTCCTCTACCTCACTTAACACCATGTAATTTTTGTTTTTTTTCTTTTGTCAAGGAGAAAAAAATAATTTTGTTACAAAAACTCCTCTGCCCATGTTCAATTTTAATATACTGGACCAGAATGTCGTGTAAATACTGACTCAATACATTAATCCTGAATTTAAGTTGTAATGTTAACATGAAAAATAAGCCAGGCATATGTCTGTTAAAAGTTCTTCTATTTGCTTTTATGTAGATTCAGAGGAACACTAAGCATTTAATGAAGAGAACACAATATACACCATTTAAAAAATGGCTCTCTGTTTCTACACAAAAATAACTTACTGGCACTTCTTGGATGGATAAATATTTTTGTCTGTATTACTACTAGTAACTTAATTTCTCTTAAATTCAAAGTCCTGTTGGTTATGATAACAACTCTTCAGAGCAAATATTTTAGAGTCCTGAAAATCTTACTAAAAATGAGCACTTAAAGAACGAGTTTACTAACACGACTCAGTTTAGATTATTATATCTCATCAACTTATGCAAAAATATCGCCATAGAGTATTACCTTATTTTCAAGACTTTAAAGTTACAAAAACAATTTAAAAGAAATTTGTTAAATCTTCATTGATATTTTAAATTAGAAATGTACTATATCATCTCTTCCTAAACTTACTTTTATAAGTTAAAATAAATATGCATTTTGGAAGAAAAAAATTTAAATGCTAATTTGACAGACAACAATAAGCAGAAATCAAGTGAAATGTAATAGAACCAGGTCTTCATTTGGGTTAACAAATAACAAAAATAAGGCTCAAAATGCTTATGTGAAATTTAGTCAACAATACAATCAACATAAGCCAAACCATGAAGTAACTGCTAAACTATGTTACTATAATCTTGGGTTATGTTAATGTAAGCATATGTACTGGTTATAAGAGCTAATACTGCCACTGTACTCCATAAAGCTTAGATCTAAGAATCCTAGAATATAAAATTTCAAATTTAAAGATCCAGATTTTTAGAGGGCTATGAATAAACCAGCATTTATCTAAGGAGAACTACTAAAAAATTAAAGAATCTGAAAAACTATCTAGTTATTTGATAAAATCAGATATTTAGCCTGAAAGGAGAATATGGAAATGTTATCCTCATATCGAAAGTGTTTTCATAAAGCAGTCTTGTTTTCTGTTGTTCCAAGCAAATAAGAAATAACAGAAAGAATAATTCAGAGGCACTGATCTCAACTGAAAGAATGGTTTTAAAAATGATTTCTAGCTAATAATAAAGCAGGAATTTTCTTATCACCAAAAGCTGGACGATCAAGCAAAGATGGTATAAAAGAGATTTTTCTGAGATGTATGTAATCCTTCCAAATAACATGGCCTAATGCCTTAATTCTAAAGCTTTAATGTATAGTGCATTATCTGGAATCTTGCTAAAATGACGATTCTGATTTAGGTCCCCTAGGGTAAGGCCTGAGATTCTTCATGATACTTATGCTGTTGGCCCAGCGACCACACTTAAATAGCACTTTAAAGGGCTTAGAGTACACTTTTATCAAATAATTTACTTGAGTTACATGTAAGCTTTTTCAATTAACAAGCACATATACCACATAAAGTGGGAAAAAATGAATGACGATAAATTCAAACATTAGAGAGAAGTAGATTTTTAAGTTTTAAAAAACCCATATAATTTAATATAATTAAAGCCAAAATTATATAGCGAAATAACTTACTGTGGCTGGTAAAGGAAGAGATCAATAATGTTATCGCGCCCTTTGGGGTGGTTGAAGAAAACAAACAGAGACCAGTGAATGAGCCATGTTCGTTGCTGAAGAGACTGAAGTGGAGAACTGACAGACTAAAAAGAGAAAGAGAATAGAAATAAACACTGCTGACCTCAGAATTTTAGTTAAAAATGAGAGCCTTCTAAGGCAGTAGGGACATTATGATCAAAGTCCTATGTCCTAGACTTTTTCTACTCTGCACAATCCCAACATTCGAAATTTCTGTGCTCTCAAGAGAGAGATTCAATAAATGTCCATTTTTACAAAGACTAAATTATACTTATTTCAGAAAATATTTAGCAAGAAGTGAACTAAACACTCCATAAGTAGTAGTTTCATCAGACATTAATTGCAGATGAAAACTGTCATCTTCTACATAGGGCTTTCAATAACAGATGGCACAGACACTATTGTGACATTTTCACTGATAAAAAAAGGGCAGGATAGTTGTAATAAAAACAAAAACTTGAGTTCTTTTCTCTATGAAAAAAAAGAAGTTTGACAGCTTCCTTCAAGCAAATTCAGTGAAACTAGCCAACCCATTAACCTACTATGATTTTTATGTCAGGTCAACAAAAGGTATCTGAACATTTTAGTTTTCCTTCTTTTTTTTTTTTTTAAGTACTTGGTGTTTTCCTTATCATAAAGTATGAAGAATAGAAATTTCAGAGAATCACCCTAAAAAAGTTTAACTCACATTATTATCTATGGTCTCTTTTAACCGGGTAAGGTCTTCCATGGCTGCATCCCAATTCTGCATTAAAATTTCAGAGGCCAGTTTTCCCCAGAGTGAACTCAAAGCATTTCTATCTGTTGCTGGAACCTGTTTAAGATATCATAATTAATTATATTCTAAATATTCTGTAAGAAAAGAAGATTTCAGACTACTATAAGTTATTTACACTATAGGGACCATAATAATATCTAATTCAGACCCTGCCTACAACTGAGATTTTTCTTTTGATAGCAATAATTAACTCAAATGCACTGAATAACCTTTAGCAAATTCTAAGAACATGTGTTAAACAGACATTAAATTTGTAAATTAAATTTTGAAACATATCCATGAAACCACTGGTTATTATTATTACAATGTATGTCCACAAAAAAACTTGCATGCAAATATCCATGACAACTCTATTTGTAATAGACAAAAACAAAGTAATCCAAATGTTCAAAACAGCTGAATCCATAAACAAAGTATATTATATTCATATACTCATAGAATGGAGTACTACTTAGCAATAAAAAGAATCAAACTTCTGATATATACAACAACATGAATGAATCTCAAAAATTTGCTCATCAAAATAAGCCAGGCACAACTTACATATATCATTCTTAAATGAAATTCTAGAACAGGTAAAACATTCTTACAGAAGAACAAATCAATGGGTAAATCAAGATAAGGTATGACTGAAAACGGGCACATGGGGTCACTCTGGTGTAACAGAAATATTCTTTATCTTGATTTGGTGGTGTGTGCATTTGTCAAAACTCACTGAAATCAAAAACTGATTTATAAAAATCAACAAAATCATTGTTCAAATTACAAAGGATAAAACGTTTGATCCTTACAAAGGAATCTGAGTATTAAAATATTTTATCGAATCTGAGATGCCACCAATTTTAAGATATACTCATTTTATCTAAAACAAAAATCGCAACCAATTCAAGACACCCCAATTTCAGATGTTAAAATGTGGTAAATTATGTATCTGAGAATCAATACGAAATTGACATCTTTTATACTGACACTATCAACCTGAGTAAATCAGATCCAAAATTTCAGTAAATATCTTATAGGTTCCAAAATTCATCATTACTCAAGCTTTCTTGAGTCGAGGAGAAGTACCTTTAAATCAAATGGCATGTACTTAATAGTAGATACACTTCAAAGTCTGAGTGGAAAAATAATCTACAAAAAAGATGATCATCAATAGTCCTAGGGCCTTAATGTCACTTTTATTTCAAATAGCTGTTGGATAAGGGGAGGGGTTATATTTTGGAGCCAGACCAAACGCCACAGTTTGGGCAGATTTTTAATAAAATAGTTAAAATGTAGTGTTAATAACTTTTTTAAAAAAGTTAAAATTCCTACCAAATCTGCTTCATCATGTCATTTCAAGTTAATGTATTTCTTAGAGTATATATCAAAGAAGTTTCACATCCAAATAGGGTGCATCTAAACAGTCCTTTATGTATTCTAAAAGCCATTAAGTTTTTTTAAAATAAAGGCAGATTCAAGGGTTACATAGCTTTAATTTATACAACACTGACCTACAATAGGTCACCCAGAGAGTCAAATTCTAATCTCAGATCATAGTTACAATGGTTCTTTCATAGCTTATGTTTCCCTAACCATAGATTTAAAAGAATAACCAATCACCAGAAAAGAATTTAGAAATGAAAAAAAAGGCTATTGAAAAAAAATAAGGAAAGTTAAAAAATAAGTAAAACTTTGACAGTATTTATCCCAAATCCAAAACACAATTTTTATCTTTGCTATTAAAAAATCTGAAACAAATATATAGATGTTACAGTACTGCATATCCTCAACCAAAAGAAAAAGAGAAGTAATCTATTTTTTTTTAACTTAGCTTTGTTAGCCTCTATCAATATGCCAACAGAAAATAATCAACTCCCACCTAACTCAATTGTCTTGTTGCACAAGATAGGGCAAAAATTTTTAAATGAACAGCACACAATTTCTAAGCACTATCCAATGACTATATGTTGACTGCTTTTAAATGTAAAATATTAATTTTGTGTTCATATCATGGTATTCACTTAACCAAATACCACTTGAGTTCCAGCACAAGATTTTTCAGAAAACGTTAAAGCTTAAAACCCAGATTTTCATATTTTAAAATGTAAACATAAAAACTCCCAAACTTATAATACATACCTATTACTTACAGAAATTTTCAGACTTAATTATAAAATTATACTACAAAAAAACATAATACTATTAAAACTAGAATACATTATATGTGTTAGGATAAAAGCTTTTTGTAGCAGCACAGCAAGTTTTTTAATCCCCAAAAGGTTCATGCGTACTACTCTGGCTCAAGTCCATGTCATTACAGTTGGCTCTTCATACTAACCTGCTTTCAAGGGTGGATATGCTAGAAGAGTTTCAATATCTGGATTTCCAGCAGTTACCTTAAGTTTCCATGTCTTAGCAAAATGGCACATTCACTCACTGACCAGCAACAATAAATTTACTGTGCTAGAACTCTAACATGACACTAAATCTTCATTCTCAAAATTCACTCCCAGCATTAACAAATGATATGAATAACCAGCTCTTTTCATGTACCTGTAATCATATCAGGCTTCTGATTTTACAATCCTGGTTTAAGCTGTTTACATTTCCAAAGTAATCAACTTTTGCTCTCCTAAATCCTTCATAATATTCAAAGTAAAACTGATGGAATTTTCTGATAAGTCACTACAAGTTTAGCATCACTGATTACCTTCAATGCACTTGCAAGCTAAGCACAGCTAATCTGTAAATTAAGAATTTGCTTACAAATAGGAGCAAAAAAAATCCCCCCCACCAATCAATCTTAGAAACAAACTGGAAATGTTTATTTCTTTGAAGAATGGTAGTTTTAAAAAATGAAGTTATCTAAGTACTTTTTATAAGTTTAGGAATTACCTGAATTAATAACACCAATTTCATTCCACAACTACCACCACCAAAAAAAAAAAAAGAAATTTAATTTCCAAGAAAACTTCCAAAATAGCAGACGTAAATCTTTTCTTTGTGGCATGTGGGGCTAAAAGAAAAAAGGCACCAGAAAACAGATAAAAGAAACAAACTCTTCCAAGGTTGGAAGACATAAGGTTCCCGTCTTAAGAGGTCATTTCCCAATTTCTAGGATTCACTGGAGAAATCAGAGACTTAGGTACTGGTTTACTAATCCAAAGTGCGTAACAAATTATAATTTCTCAAATGAATGGCTAGTTAAAACCAGGGCATTCTGATAACTCTAGAAGGTGTTTATTAATACAATTAACCTAAACGGAAGGCAGAGGGAGAAAGAAATCTGCCAGTTTGAAGGCATAATTTTTTCTTTAGCTTCACGCAAGTTCTTTTTCTCTAACAAAAGCACTGAATCTAGAAACTTGTCAAACAGACAAATGAAGATAACAGGGCATGTTATGATTAGGAATTTGCTCTAATAGTACCTTTTAAAACAATCTACCCTTACATAATAAAAAGCCATTAATTAAGCTTTATATTCTAATAGCTAAAGACATAAAAATGGAATAGTTACTATCAAGGCATAAAATCTTTTCAAATATCATTTCCACAGTTGTTTATAACAAGTTTAGGGAATACATATAGCATTAAAAATTAAACTTTGAATTCACTATCTAGAATAATAAATAATAAATTGAATTATCCAGGAGTAGATTTATTCAATAAATATTTATTAATCCCTCACAATGTGCCACTCACTATGCTGTACAGTAGTATTTCAACAAATTCATTCCAATTGTGCTAATGCTAAAATCATACAATTAGACATAAAACAACAAATTAGCGGTTTCCACTTTAGAGGATTTCAATAACAAGTTCAATCTCCCTCCAGATTTTGAGGCTCTGATATAGGTTTCCTATATCAATCTGGCTTTTGTTGGAGAAAGTTTTTTTTCTCCTTTTACCAATGACTGTTGAAAATAATAGACTCAAGTCTATAGACATGTTCTGAGGATCCAAAAGACTCTTACAAGGGAGGACAAAGAGAAAAAATTACTTACCAATACTCTAAAGAAGTAAAGATATTCTGCTGCTCCAGAGTAATTTCCACATTCATACTGGAATTTTGCATATCTGTAGAGTGTATCTAAATATTCTTGCCTAAACTAAAATAAAGAGAGAAGGCTGAAGTTCTTTTGAGTTTTAAAATTCAACCCATTTACCCTTTAAATGCCCTCAGAAGTCAATTCTTTCAAATATCCCAAAAGTTGCCACCAATAGTAAATAACACAATCTTGGAGAACCACAGAACCCTTCAAACATTCATTAAGAATTGATGAATTTAACATTCACAGTTCTGGCCTCAAAGAATTATGAATTGTAATGATAACTACTTTGTTACAATACAAACCTGAATCGCTACTGAATGTTTGATGTGAATCCCTTAGCTGGTGACTGAGCTTCAATAACTACTGATTATATGGATCACCCTGTTAGGTTTGGTGATTTTGTACAAATAATATGTATAGTAAACTGTTCTCTGTGAAAACTGGTCCCAAAATATGCCAACTCTTAAGAGCTGAAGCAAGCAAAGTGAAAGTGAAGAAACCTAAGAGAAGGGCTCCCAACCAGATCATTAACAAATCCACTAAACAATCGCATGAAAAGCAGAAAAAGTAACGTGCACAGTGGTCAACAAGCTTCTTGTTACAGTAATTATTAAATGAGACAAAACTTGAATACAAGTTAAAGTAATTATATACAAAGCCTCACATTTTGAGTTTAAACAAGAGAAAGGAAATTGGGAGATGGTCAGAAAAGCCTGTAACATTCTTTTGTGAATTTGAGAATTTATGAAGGCCTTGATAAAATCAAGGGCTACTGTATTCCACAAGGCAGCCAAAATATTAATTCTATTGCTCAAGGCATTTCTAATTCAAATTAAGTTCTGCCTTTACTTACTTGTTAAACCATCAGAAATATAAAATGCTAATGACTATCTGATTATTCTGGAAAAAATAAATCAAAAGTTTAAGACTTTCTTCTGTTATATAAAGATAAATATAAGCATATTATTTTCCTATCAGCACCAATTTTTAAAGACAAAGTTTTCAAAACATACTAGCTATTAAATTTATTAATTTGGAAATTATATTCTTATCAAGCCAGGAACCTATCTATACAGCACTATTCTTTAATTATCCTTAAAACAACTAAAAAAAAAATTAAAGACATCACTTACACCATGCTTGTCCGCCAGGTAGTCAAACAACATTCGACCATCCCTTAATAATAAAAATACAAAAATTATTGTACTTCATGTCCAAACAGACTAAATAAGCATATCCAACTTCTAACATCTTAACCATGTAAAGCCATTTTAAATGTCTTTGTACCTAAACACCAGAATATAGGATTTCCATTATGAAATAAATGACATTACATGTTTTGAACAACAAATAGGAACTCAAGAATTGCAGACTTTAAAATTCATTTTCAGCTTTCTTTAATCCTAACTGAAAATCATGTGTTCTGTTTTATCACATCATTTAAAGGCCTTTAAAAGTTTTAAGTTTTTTAAATAAAACAAAAACACTACTTTTTATAGTGCAGTCAACAGTCTATGTAAGTGGTAACCTACTAAGAATGGTACAGATGGCCCTAGACTTAAAGACAGTTTGACTTAGGACTTTTCGACTTTGCAGTGGTGAAAAAATGATATATGCACTTTGAATTTTGATCTATTCTTGGGCTAGAGAATGTGGTGTGATACTGTCTCACAGTGCTGGGGAGTAGCAGAGAGCCACAGCTCCCAGTTAGCCATGTGATCACATGGGAAAACAGCTGACATTCCACAGTGTATCCATTGTGTTAGATGATTTCACTCAACTGTAGGTTAACTCAAGTATCCTGAGCACAATTAAGGTAGGCTAGGCAAAGCTATGATGTTCAGGAAGTTAGGTGTATTATTACATGCATTTCGACTTATATTTTCAATTTACAATGCATTTATGAGGACATAATCCCATCATAAGTCGAGGAGTATCTATATTTGCTCTCTTGAGGGTACATTTCCAATAAATAATATATTCTTAGTATAGATTGGAATAAATGTACTGTATAAACTAGAATTAATCCTATATATAAATGTTGTCCCCCTCATAAATTTGTTAATATTTTTCACAAATTTTTTCACAAAATAAAGGACGATGATCTGGCAAATTTATGAAAATAATAAATCATGCCTAACTTACATGATATCTATGCTATGTGCCCTATATAATTATTGTCCATACATTTTCTGATGCTTCTCATGAGAAGGAATAGTGTAGATGTCTTTCAGGAACATAATTTTACTTCAAGATTTAATGAGAAGTAGATACCTTATCACTAAAATTAACATGGGTATATACTAAATATGAAACGTGCATGAAATTTTAACATAAAAAGATTTCAAAAAATCTTAAACACTTGCTATGGAGAATAGTGAGTAACTCTGTGTTACATTCCTCATACCCCTTAGGCATATAATGACTGTCCACTGGCCAATGAGGTAGTTCTGGAAAAGGATGAGAAGTATAACACTGTATGTTCAATAAAATTTAAAAGTGGGAAACTGGTGGGGAGAGGTTATTATTTTGAAAATAAGTAATGTATAATAATTCATAGCCTAATCCCATTACCTCCCAATGTTAAGTGACTAGTCTAAATTTAGAATTAAATCCTAAATTTTCTGTTGTACCCTACCTCCTGGGTTATTCAGCTATACCTCTGTGGACACTTACATGTGACTTTAAGGTCTATAATTACTCCTTATTAAGTATATACAAGTAGTTTTGTATAATATACTCACAGATAGCTATATATATAGATGTATATTATATATGATAGCTTTACAAGATATATCTATCTCTTCTGTGTACATGTATATATATATGTGTGTGTATATATATATCACATAGTACAGTACAGTATATGTTATAATATAGTAATAGTGTAGTATTTGCTGCTTTTCTAAAAAATACCTGGTCACACTTTCCCAAACCACAAACGAAAACTCAGACTCGATCTCTCTAAAAAATGTGACTTGATCATATATCATAAGAACTAAAGGTACAACAGGGCAAAATCTTCAGCAATTCCTCAAGTGAACACATTGGTAGCTAAGTTTACCACAATGGCAATATTCGATTTTAGTAAATTTTATTTTTAAACATTTCTAGTAACCTCAAGAGCTTCAATTAGTGATATATATTAAGTCAGAGTAAGACAACATGGTTTCTTTGGATACCAAACAATAAGTCTATTTCTAGCTAAGGGGAAGTTAGGAATAAAATAACCTTATCAGCTCTCACACTACCCTCCTTGGGCTGGGCATCAAGGCTGGAAGGATATGAGAGAATGTAGCAAACTGATAAAGTGAGCTCAGATTTTCCTTACAGCTAGCAACCCATGTGCACGAGGTTATTGCCCAGGCACAGTCATTTCTCAACCTCAGTACCACCAACATTTCGGGTTGAATAATTTTTTTGGGGGGTGGGGGGTATTGTCTGATGTACTATATGTAGGTTGTTTAGTAGCAACCCTGGCCTCTCCTTGCTTGGTTCCAGTATCACCCCTCAGGTTGTGACAATCAAAAACAGCTCTAGACACTGACAAATGTCCACTGGCAAGGTCAGAAGGAGGCAGAACTGATGCAGCAGAACTGGATTTGAGTAAACGGTAAAGAAGTTCTAAAAAGTATTTAGTATTAACATTTATTATTAAGGACTTCCTGGTCCCGACACAGTTAAGAATAAATGAAAATAAACAAATAGAAAAAGGACTCATTTAAAGTTTTAATTAACATTTTTATTAATCCAGAAAAGAGAATATTTAGAATTCAAATTAAGGAGAGTTTACCTGGTTGACTGCATTTGCCTTGTAGTTTCTGGATCTTCAAACATCTTCACAATTGGTTCTGTTTCAGCCTGAAGCTGTTTCAGCTGTGCAACAACTGTGGTTCTTTTCTCTCTCAAAGCTAATTAAAAATGCAAAGGAGTACTATAATGTTAAACTATACTGCTTCTCATGAAAATGTCTCTGGAAATTTTTCATTTAATTTAAATTGTGCACATATGTATTTACCCCTAATATATTCATATGCCAGTAAACATCAACTCAGTAACTCCCCCGGCCAGGTCCTATTTCTTCTTTCTAGCACTGCAAAGGCATGCAAAGAAAGAGGGAATCCTCTTCATTAAAAGAAGCTGGGGAATATACAAATACAGTCTGGGGTAAAGGAGAGAGGGAAAGGAGGGAGGCCTGTTGAGGAAACAATGATCTAATTCTACATTTCAGAGACTTCATTCTCGGCGTTTTTATATTTGTGCTCAATGAATTCTCTCAGGTGAGTACTATCCCAGGGTTTCTAATCAGCGGTTCAGAGGAGTTTGCATATTATTACTACAGGTTTTCAACTAGGTTAAATGGAATATAAATCCAGTCAATAATCTCTTTTCACTATAATGTAGTTCTGTAAGCTATCAAACCCAATTCTGTTGTTTCTCATAGTCAGAGAATATTCACACATAACCTACCTTGCTAGTATGTTTTCAAGTTTCAATAAGAAAGCTTACTTTATCATCACGAACTAAAATTTAAAAAGCTAATGTTATTACAGGTAACTAATGTAAGTCAAAAGGTGATTATGCTTAATATAATAATTCTCCATTATTTATCACAAAGTCTATGCTAAAACAGTGTTTCTCAAACACAGAAGGGGATCTGTGATTTAATTTTGAGAAATGTCAATTTAAACAAAGTAAATTGTATTTCCCTATTCAAAGAGTTCTTTGAATCTCTTAAAATACTATGTGAGTAGAAGAAATGATAAAGTATTTTCCAAACTTATAGGACCACCTTTTATTTTTTTAAGGAACATCTATTACCACAGAAAACAAGAATTTGGAAAACACTATGCCGACACCAAAGTTGTTCTCCAATTTGAGTGTTGGGCTTCAGCTAACAGTTTCTGATTAATCAAGATCTGGGGTACAGCCTGAGAATTTGCATTTCTAACAAGCTCTCCCAGGTGAACTGGTGATGCTGGAACTGAGGACCATATTTTCGAAGACTTTCGAAGACCATGGCTGTATACTCAGGTGCTTCAAAATGAAAAATAAATCTCTACAGCACAAAAGAAGGTAACTGAAAAAGTCAGCAAGCCAAAAAACTGCCATTCTCAGACAACTGTAATGTAGCAATCTGATTCATAAGCACAACTTTGATGATATATATTATAAACTGAAGGTATGTGAAGACCATGTTTTAAAGTAGTTTCACACCTTTTATAGTGAAACAATAATATGCTTTAGAAGGCCTATAACTTTAATATTATCTTCATCCAAAAAACTTTTAAATCATTCAAATAATTATTAAGACTTTTGGCTAAAGCTCTTCTACTAATCACATTTGAATACACACATCCTCAGTTCACAAAACAAGCTTCAGTTCTGATGACAAAACTTACCATGAGGAATATCATCGGAGTAAAGGTTTTTGTATACATCCATAGCAAAGTCTACCATGTTGGTATCACTAAGAAGATCCAATTTCCCTTGTAATAATTCTTTTTCATTATATATCTGCAAGAGAAAGTTATTTTCTAATAAATATACTGAAGTTCCCCAAAACAAACTGAAATACATAATATTTTATTTACATAATAATTTTAATATGAAGGCAATTACACACTGCAATGCATTCTCACCTACTTCTGATTTATTATCTTACTTTAATGTGTCCCTACAATCCGCCTTTTATCCTTTCAAGAACCAGACTGTGCATAAATAACCACATCAACTCCTCTGGTAAACACACATAGTTGTCTCCTCTCCACATCCAGATAATTAGAAATCAACTCACAAATTTTTTACCATTTTAGTATCTCTACATGCACATGACGCCTACCTAGCCTCTCCTTTACCCCCACATATTTCCTCATTAAACAGTTACAATTCTTTACAATGCGTCCCCATCCACATAACTAAATATAAGTAGAACCCATTCTCTTAGTCACCATGCCATATCAGATTTTTGCTTTGTAAAGAGTTCAAGAAATATAATTTAACCCATAGTATAGGGACCAAATAAGCAAACTCACATAAACATTAAGTGTATTGAGCAATATTTAAGAATTCTACACAACAGTATTCAGGGAGACAGTAACTGAAAGAAAGGAAATTTTTAATCAGCTAGTCATCAACATAAGACTTCAACAAAAGAAAAGGTTTTTGTACTTAAGTTTGCCAATGAAAAAAATTCAGGAAGATTCCACATTTGTGAAAAGAACACATGATGGTGGTCAAATAGTATGGCCACGAAATCAAAACCAAATCTTCTAAACTACGTAAAGAACTTCAACAAAATAGTTAAGATGATCCAAATGAAAATGGCTAAAAGACTTTAATAGGCACATGACAAGAGTTTAACCAAATGGCCGACACATATCCGAAAAGGTTCCAGACCTCACTGATCATAAAGGAAATGCAAATTAAAATCACACTAAAAACTAAAAAATATGGACATTTCCAATATTGGTGTAGATAGATGCGGAGTAACTTTATATTTATTCTGCTGCAAGGAGTACAACCACTTTGGAAAGCTGTTTTAATCTTCTAAAGTTAAACATATATTTTGATTCAGCAATTCTGCTGCTAGGTACCCAAGAAGTAAAGAGTAAATATTTTTGACCTTGTAAGCCAAGAAGCAAAAATCAAGGATACTATATACATTAAGTACCATAAGAAACAAATATCCACGCTTTACTTTTTGAAATATAGATCTACTAATGAGAAAAATGAAATTCTTTTTGAGCAGGAACTATTTTACTTAATTGGGGCACAAAATTTGTGTTCTATAACTGAAAACGTCTGCCAACGTTCGTTTGTTAAAATTTATTTTTAGTCACAGACCACACAAAATAGGCACAGAGTGCTTGCTGTATTTGGTTCACAGACTATAGTTTCCCAACCTCTGGTCTACTAACCTCTTGAAAATGCCTACTTTTTAACAGATTAAAAATTTTCTTCTGGCATCTCTTCCTGTTACCCCCCACAAATCCTACACCCATATTGGTGATTCTCTAAAAATTCAAGCCTTAAAATTCCTTTATCCTGCAAATTACAACTTTCATCCAATACCTCATCTCTGAAGACTTCCAACTTAAAATTATGCCCTCTTCCACCATTATCATTCAAATGCTTCATCTCAGCATACCCTCTGCTTTTCCAATTTTTTTATCACCCTTTTTGGCTGTAATTTTCTACATAAATTTAGCTATCATTTTTAGCTATTTCAAAGATTTTCTTTTTAGCAGAATCACTAATTCCATTAATTTTCTTCTAATACAATTCAATGTCAATCTCTAGCTCTGGGGAAATAGTCACCTTTTTTTTTATGTTTGGATGTTTCAAAACTAGGCAAGATATATTTAATATCACTTGTGTTTTTCTCTGTTAATCAACAATCCTTTTCATTAATCTTTAAATATTTATCTGCAAGCCTATCTCCAAACATTTCTACACCACTCCAGTAACCTTCCACTGTCCTCTCACTGAGAATGACCGTCATTAGTACTGTAAATGTATAATTTCCAATCTCAGTTGAGCCCTCCACACTTACCAATCCTTGTACTTATCTTTGGTTGGTTTCCTCAAGTCACCATTTCCAGTCTTTACCTCACTCCTGTAAACCTGTTATTGGTTCTCTCTCTTCCCTCTCATACAGAATGGCCTAACCTCCTAATAGAAAACATTTAGGAGTATTTACTCTGTCCCAGAAAGCTAAGTGCTTTATATACATCATCTCATGTAAACTCCATGAGGTTGGAGGCAGTACCGACATTTTACGCAAGAGAAAAAGCCTAGTTAAGATGAGAAAGAAAATGCCCTCAAGTACACAGGTATTAAATGACAGAGCCAGGATCCTAATCCTAGTAGGAATCCAGCACCTGGCTTCCTAAACACTACCTTGCCTTCCACATCACAAGAGAATAAAGAACAGTAGACACAAATATGTATTTATTTACTCGTTTATTAATCATTAAAAGCCTTTAAGTCAGACTCTATTTTATGTGCTGAGAACACAGCAAAGAACAAAGTTCCTGTTCTCCTGGAGTTTATATTCTCCAATAAAGTATAAATATATCAAATTGTTGCCCTCATGTATCATGATCATTGACTCTCCTAACCATCTAGCCTTCAAAACTCAAAACCTCTTCCTCGAAGTCCTTTTGCTCACTGAATAAAGTCTCCTCAATTTTAATAGCACTCTGCCAGTACTTCTCTGACACTTAATTTTTGCCTTATAATTGTAGGCATATATCTTCTCTAAAGGATAAGTTTTTAGGAGTGAGATATCTGGGTTTTATCATGGATTTATCACAAGTCCATTGTAGCCCTATATCTAGTAATTGCTAAATATTCCAGCATGTCTGCCTTCCTCTTGGTGTATTATGGCCATTTTACCACCATTCTTTCCAAGGAGAGAGGTCTTGGGTACAGTTATTCTATGATTCTCAGCTGTCACTCATAGTTTTGGTCTTACCTTATGAAGCACTAATTTACACTTACATATTCCTCCTTGTGTCTGTCTTGCAAAACGAAAGTGTAAAGAACACATTACAAAAAATATGAAGTTCGGTTAGTTTAGAAGTATTCTACAATAGCTGGTACAGGATTTCATAATATGGTATTTCTCTATTCCTTGATCTGTGATGAATTATCCTTATCCAGATAAGAAAACAAGGCGACCCAGCTATCATATTCAAACTCTAAAACATAGGTGTTAGCACATCTTATGTAAAGAAAAACCAAGGCAAAAACATACCCTTTCAAAATAATGCTTTGTATTGGTAAGACATCCTTGAACATTTATTGAAAATGAGCTTTGCTGTTCCCTAGCATCAACGACTTGAGTTGTCTGTATGTTTAGAAAAGGATGTATGAATTTATCTAATAAACCGTAACTGCCAGAAGATTTGAAAAGTTATCTGAACAATTTAACGTTTATTTGTAGGGCTTTTTTGTTCTATAGCTGTTGGGAACATAAAGTCTATTCCCCAAATCTACTGAGTACCCTAAGTAGACCTATGTAGTAATCTGCTTCCGGAACAGAATCCATTCATCATTCCTGGCCAATATTCTACTCTCTTCATTACAGTAATACTTTATTATAATTATTAAAATGCACCAAATTTCCCAAAAAACTCAAAGTATAACTTAAGCTCAATATTTCGAAATTCTTAGGACTGAGACATTTTTAAAACGAGGTACTAGAACCACATAGTACTTATTAAAGATAGCTCGAACAGCTAAATGAACGTTAACGACATATATATATGGAAAATAACTTTTAGGTTAAAATTTTGTTGGGTTGTTTTGCTTTTTTTTTTTTTCCAGGAGGGATGGGCGTCCCCATCACCATCCGACAAAACATGTTACGCTTGTAGGAAGTGGCTACTTATCGAAAGACCAAGAAAACACAATGCAAAGAACTCACGACTTTATGGAAATTAAAAGTGCTACATATTTCAATTAAGTGTAAGAAAATTATTCCAAACCATTCGGCAAGCCAAGCACACCCTTCCCACGGTATCAGAAAAAAAAACGATAAAAATCTCTAAACCTCCCAATTTGCTTTTAGAAGCAGGCCTGAAGCAAGGCTCAAGCATTACCACAGCGAAGCCAACAGCGGGGAGTCACTTCCGAAAGGAACTGACGCGGGAGTCCCTTGGGCACTGGCACCTCCAGAAGTGAGGCTAAGACCGCATCCTCCCGTGTTTCACCTGTCACCTCACCCCTCCTCAGGGCCAAATTCCGCGGTACCAACCGACTCCTATGGCTCTAAGCTAGCCGTAGGTCCCTCATGTCCAACCCGGGACCAAACTCGCGGCTGCTCACACGTGTCAGGCCGCGGGATACCGCCACAGCCTTTCGGCCTTGCCCTGCATCGCACGCGCTCCCACAACTTCCTCGCGTTCAAAGCCCCGCTCACCTCCTTTACGGAGAGAAACTCAAGCAACGGAAAGACTAAATGCCGATCCAAAAAGTGCGCGATGCGAGTAGTCAAGTCGTACTCCGCCATCTTGTCAAGGAAAAGGAGAGTCTTTGCTCACTAAAACTTTATTGATACTCCGACAAAGGGACAGACAGGCGCCGAAGCGCATGCGCAGTGGTTAAACTTGGCCAAGGAAAGGGGCGGGTTTCAGGCCGTAGCGCTCGGAGAACAGTGGAGCATGCGCAGGACCTCTCAGTCGCTAGGCTGCTCTGGAACCGAGCGGAGTGGTGGGCACATTTCTTGTTTCCAAGTTTGTCGGTGTCGTGAAATCGGTTCCGTTAATAAATATTGAAAACTCAGAATTGATTGATGAGGCAATGTCGATTGCATTGGGATACGGCAGAGGACAAGATAATGAGGCCTGTGCGCTCCGGGAAGTTACATGCAAGGAGGAATATGAGCTTTCATTTGGCATACAGTAATAATTTTGTAAATATTTGTTAAATTGTTTCCAGACAGTAAATAAGTAAAATAATTTCAGATTATAGCAAGAGCCATAATTTAGTGTGGGTGGTCGGGTTGGGCTTTTTGAATTAGGGTAGTTAGAGAAAAATTAGATGGGAATTAGATGGGTAACAATTTAGCTGAGAGTTGTAGTAAGAGAAGAAGGTGACCAGAATTAGAGCCTAGGTGAAAACATGCCTGGTGGAAGGCACAGCAAAAACAAAGGCCCTGAAACAGAAAAGGACTTGGTGTATTTCAAAAAACAATATTCTATGTGACTGGAAAGTGAGGTTAAAGACTTAAGAAGGGCCCTATAATGTGGATTTTATAAATGCTCTGAAGTCTCCTTTGCTAGTTCCTTCTCATCTTTCAGACCTATTCATTTTGGAGTGCCTTGAGGTCTGTGACCTCTATCAGGCCAATGCCTTAAGCGATACTGTTTAATCTAATGACTTTAAATGAAGTCTACATGTTAACAGCTCTCAAATTATAGCCCCAACACAGACTATCATCTAACTGCAAATTCAAATATATCCAATTGCCTTCCCAACATCTCAACATTATCATGTCCAAAAACAGACTCTCATGTGTAGCTTGTCAAAACCTGTCCTTCTGCACTCTTCTTCAGCTCAGAGAATACCAGCTTCATCTGTCCAATTGCTCAGACCCAAAACCTTGGAGTCATCCCTGACTTTTCTCTTTCTCTTACACTCTACATTGAATCCACAACAAATCCTTTGGTTTTAATCTTTAAAGCATATCCAGATCCAATCAGTTCTAACCACCTCCAAAGTTAATCCCTAGTTCAAACCACCTTCATCTCCTGCTTTGATTTTTGGAATAGCCACTTCACTAATCATCTTACTTTCTCTCTTCTTCTTGTGGTCTATTCTCCATTCAGAAGCCAGAGTGACTTTTAAAAGTCAGATTATGCTCAAAACTCTCCAGGCCTTCTTATCTCACTCAGACTAAAAGATATGTCTTATAATGGCATAAAAAACCCTAGATCTTCTAGACCCATTACCTCTCTGACTTCATCTTCTCCATCTCTTTTTCTTGCTCACTCTCCTTCCAGCACTAAGCAATCACTAATCTGCTTTCCTTCTGTGTAGATTCCCCTATTCAGGACTCTCATGTGAATGAAGTCATAATACATGGCCTTCTGTGTCTGATTTTTTTCACTTAACATTTTCAAGGTTCATCCAAGTTGTAACATGTATCAGTACTTAATTTCTTTTTATAATGAAATAGTATTCCATTTTATGGGTATGCCACATATTGTTTACACATTCATCCTCATGAACATTTGCATTGTTTTTACTTTTTGACTGCTATAAATAATGTTGCTATAAACATTCTTGTATGTGGGTATATGTTTTCAGTTATCTTGGGTTTATACCCAGAGATGGAATTGCTGGGTTATATAGTAACTCTATGTTTAATTGCTTAAGAAACCGCCAAACTGTGCTACAATTTTGCATGATGTTACCACTGGGTGAAACTATGTAAAGGGTACACAGGGTCTCCCTTTATTGTTTCTTACAACTTGCATATGAATCTACTATCTTAGAATAAAAGTTTAATTAAAAAAAATGATTCCTTTGAACTTAAGAAACTGGATACCTATAGTGACTAATAAATGGAGGAGAATGGCAAAGTAATTTGTATGGGTGCTAAAATCAGGAATTCTATTTGAGGCAGAATAAGATCCTTGTTAAATATCTAAGTGATGATGTCTAGTATGCAAGTGGTGATACTATTCTGAATCAGTTGATATAGCTGTTAATCACTTACCATGCATGTAACCTTGTACTATATGTTTTCAAGGATTTGGGAGTATGATGTTATCCTGCCACTATGCTATTTACAGTATTGTTGGGAAAGCAAGGCAGAATTCCCATGAAGCAGAAAATAAAGGCTGCTAAATTGTGGGGTATAGCCACTAAGAGCTGAGAAATGAGAGTTATAATCTGAGTTTCCTGGAAGCCCAGAAACTAAAGTTGTAATAGAATATAGATAGGAAAAGAGGAAATTAAAGAAATAGCAAGAACTGAGGCTTCTAGAAAAAATGAGCTTCAACTGCAAAAGTGAGGCTTCCATTGAAAAGGAGCAGTGAGAATCTTTAAGAAGCAGAGAGTAGTAACATGCAATTTAATTTGACAAACATTTTAAATTTCTGTTATATGAAAGTACGAAGCTAGGTGTTAATGGGAATGTTTAATCAGAGCTAGTTACTGGCCACAGAAGCTTTCTCATAGGTGACAATTATTCATTCACTCATTCACTGTAAATTGAATACTGACAACATTCCAGGCACTGTTCTAGGTCCTGAGAATTCAGCAGTAAATAAAACAAAATACCTCTTTAAAGAAGCTTATATTCAAGTGGAAGAAGACAAATAAAAAACATATTAACAAATATATACAGAATCCAGTTAATAGATTATTAAAATAATTCAAGCAAGAGGTGATGGTGGCTTACACCAGAGAGGTAGCAGTAAGAGTTGTGAACAGTAGTGAAATTCTAAATGTATTTTGAATGCATAGCTAGCAAAATTTGCTAATAGCTTAGATGAGGAAGAGAAGGGTCAAAGATGATTCTGAGGTTAGAAGAACAGAGAGGCCATTTGCTAAGAAGAGGAAGGGTATGATAGATGCATATTTTAGAGAGACGAGGAATCAAGTTTAGTTTTGGATGTTATATTTGGAATGCCTGTTAGACATCTAAGTGGAAATATTGATTAAGTAGTGGTACATATAAATCTGGAATTCAGGAGATAGGTAAGAGCTACAGAGAGAAAATTAGATCTTGTCCGTGTATTAATGGAATTTAGACCCATGAGACTAGATGAGATCAGAGAGTGAGAGTGTTGGGAAGAGATGAGCAGGCCTAAATCTTAGGCACTTAAACTTGTGAAGGTTGAGACAGTTCAAATCAAGTAAGGAAGTCAGAGAAGGACTGGCCAGTAAGTGGAAGAGAGAAGAGGAGAAGCAAGAGAAAAGTGGTGTCTCAGGTACCAAAGGAGGAGATTAGCCCAAGCAGCAAGGAGCAATGGACTGTGTCAAATGGTACTGCTATTTCAAGATGATGACTGAGTATTGCCTATTGGCTTTGAAAATACACATGTTATTGATGGCCCCGGGTAAAAGTAGTTTCAGTGAGTGGTGGATGAAAGTCTGTTTGGAGCTTGGAAGGTAGGAGGAAAGGAAGTGAAACAACATATGTAAACAGATCTTTTGAGGAATTTTACAAGAAAGGGAAGCAGTGAATAGAGCATTAGATATGGGGTCTAGGGAGGGTGTTTTAAAAGGGGTGTGTGTGTGTGTGTGTGTGTGTGTGTGTGTGTGTGTGTTGATAGACATGATATAATACATAAATAATTATCATGGAAAGATAAGAGTATTATGAGAAGCTATAAGGAATATGGGATATCACGGGGTCCCAATCAGACTGTGCTCAGAGATTGATTCTCAATGGGGGTAGAAAAAAATGCAGGAAGCTTAGTAGATTGGATTCTTTTGTGTTTGGACTGCTGACTTTCACAACAGATGTGGAAGAGAGTATTACAGGTGGTTCAGGAACAATTTGAACACTGTAGAGACAGAGAAACAGGAAAATGTAAGAAATATTTGAGAAAGACAACTTGAGACATTAGCTGAAGATATACCAGAAAAGAAAGACCAGGGCCAAATAGTAGAAAGCTTATGGAGGAATTTGAAATTTATCTGAGGTCATGAAGAGCCTTAAAGTATGTTTGAATGTGAACGTAAACAATCCTATCTGTGTTTCAGGAAGGTAAGTCTGACAGTTGTGTGGACAGTGGATTGTATAGATGAAATGCAGCCAGGCTGTGGAATTTTTTCCAAACCATACTGGGAAACTTGGATTTGATCAAATAGGCAATGGGAGCCACTCACTAAGTTCTTTAAAAGAAAAAGACACAGAGACAGTGGTGTTTTGTCCTTTAAAATTAAACTGGAAGTGATTTACAAGATGGATTAAAGTGGTGACAGATTGGAAACACTGCTGATTTGCCTGGCTTTTCCTCTGGAATTTTCCTTGCTGGTTTGTGAAAATATCTTGTTTCTTTTTATAAGAGAGATTTAGCCCCAAATATGGAAAATCTGACTTTTTGCTTTAGTCTCTAGCTAGTGTTTTAGTTAGAAAGAGATACTACAAAGGAAGGACAAGCAAGGGCTCACCTGCTAGCATCTAGGTGGTATCAGGTGAAGGCTTTGATTCTCATACATTCATAAAGTATTATTGAATGTTTTACATTTGCTGATCACCATCTCAGGCTCTGGGGAAACAAAGAAAGGAAACTAATTCCAGTCTACAAGGAGTTTAAAGTTTAATGGGAGTGGCAAGCATGTACAAAGTAAAATATTCTTAGCACAATGTGAGAGAGTCTATGCACAGAGTGCTCCTGGGAGTCCAGGGAGGGAGTGACTTGCCACCAGAGAAAGCTGGAACTTCATGGGGAAGGCCACATTTGATTACCTCTACCTGAATAGATCTTCAGCTGCCTAAGAAAAGGGGAAAAAATGTTTCAGGCAGAGGGAAAAGCAGGCACACAGGCTTAGCCTGCAGAAAAAGCACAGTGTCATTGGAGGCTTTGAGAAGGTCTTTGTGCCTAGAGGGTAGCATGTATAATGTCCACTAGCAGGACATGAGTCTGTATGTAGGAGTCAATAGTCAATGGCACTGTGGACTATCCTGCAGGCCAGTTTCTCATGACTTTTAATATTTTCATTTGATACACCTTCTTCTGTTTTTCTAGTTCAGGCTATGATCGTCTCTCATAGAATACTGCAATAGTCTCCTTGTCCCTGGTCCTGCACCTGTTTGCTTGTCCTCTACCCTGTCTGGGTGATCTAAATTCACACCTAACCCTGTTATGAGTTGAATTGTGCATGCTTCGTGCCCCCTTCCCCTTGGCGGAAATTCATTTGTTGAAGTCCCTAACCCCTAATGCCTTAGAATATAACTGTATTTGGAGATGGGATCTTTAAAGAGGTAAGTAAGTTAAAATGAAGTCATTAGGTGAGCTCTAACCAGTATGACTGGTGTCTTAATGAGTAGAGGAGATTAGGACACAAACATATACAGAGAATATACCATGCGAAGACATAAGAAGATGGCCATCTGCAAGTCAAAGAGAGAAGCCTGAGAAGAAACCACCCTGCCAACACTATGATCTTGGACTTCTAGCCTCCAGAACTGTGAGAAAATAAATTTCTGTTGTTTAATCTGCTGGATCTGCTATGCTTTGTTATGGCAGCCGTAGCAAACTTATACATTTTGCACTTCCTATTTCATGTTGTATAGAGCAACTTTATACCATGTGAACTTTAGAACTTTATCTCTCCAGAACCCTACACCCCTTCCATGCTCATACAGGCCACCGAGTTTATTGTTTCTTGTTCTCCAGCAGCTCCTTCAGTCTAAAATGCCATTCTGCCCGCTCCAACTCTGTTAACCATATCTTTAGTTTATAAGACCCAAATGAAGTACCATCTTCCCTATTCTGTGTTTCCCATTTATAGAACATACCAGAAGTAATCATTCCCTCTTTCTGCCTCTCTCTGCTGGCAACAAACTTTTACCTCAGAGCCATTTTAATAAACAGATTTCCTCCTACTAGACTTTAAACACTTTGAGTAGAAAGACTGTGAATGTCTGTCTTTATAGTCTCGATTTTTATTTTAGCTCCTGGCACATAACAAATACTCTAGAAATGCTCTAGAAATACAAAGAGCCTGGATATCCAGACCTACATGTTCCTGAAAGAAATTCACTCAGATTTTACAATAGTCTACTGTAGATGTTACATTTTTTTAGAATGCCCACGTCTGTCAATTAGCTCTCTTAAATATTTCAAAATAGCACTAAATAACATTATTTTTAATTCAATCATCCTTTTTATATACTGCATGCAGAAGCCTACTGCATTTTAATTTGTCTACCTTCTTTAGTTATATTTCCAGTCATTTATTCAACACATTGAATCGGCCCCTATTCTGTGCCAGACACAGCGCTAGATTCTGAGAGTAAGAAAACAACTGAAATATTGTTCTTACATAAATGAACTCATGGTTAGGCAGAAGGGACAGATACATAAACCAATTAAATTGCAGTGTGGTGAGTGCAATGATAGAGATGTGAGTACAGTATTAGTGGAATGATTTAATTAGATGGAAAGAACAGGCACTTTTTACAGCTAGGTGTTTGCTAACTTATTTTCCAAAATAATTATTGCTTCTTGTAGTGTGTGTCTTTAGCAGGTGACTTTTTCCTGACCTTATGGCCTTGCTCTGGAGGGACCTTATTGAAACTCCTTATGAACTGATTACACCCAATGCCTGTGTGAGAATTTCCAGAAGCGCAGCCCTGCTGTCATCCTTATTAAAGAATCACACAGAGAGAAGGCGCCTTCAGAGGACTTCAATCCCCTTCCTTCTTCACTTACCACCTCATATAAAGCTGGAATTGACAGCTAATTCTACTCTATTCTAGGACCTTGTAATACGTGAAGTGAAGGATATTGGGCAGAGGAATTATCACTGCTCTTTCTCA
Organism: Eidolon dupreanum; assembly: GCA_028627145.1. Taxonomy (NCBI): domain Eukaryota; kingdom Metazoa; phylum Chordata; class Mammalia; order Chiroptera; family Pteropodidae; genus Eidolon; species Eidolon dupreanum. Next base: position 18,488,045 of record CM053511.1, on the reverse strand, counting down.
TCTGTCCCCAATGCTGGACCCTGGAATGTGGCTACCCCATTCTTTGCGGGAAAAATAGCAATTCCCAGTAGTTTAGAGTATCTGAGAGGAATCTCAAAGAACTGCGATGAATCTAAGAGTTGGCAAGGTAATATAAACCACTAGCTACTTCAAAACATAAAATACCCATGTATCTCTTCAAATACTTCCAATTCTCCATGTCTTTTATATAATATTCTGTGTCTGTGTTATCTGTCTTTAAAAATTCCTGCAGTCCAAATAAACACTCACTGCCCGATTATCTGACCAACATGGTTGGTTAACTTACTTACTGATAGAAATACAGTGATACTGAAAGGCAGTACAGACTTCTAAGAATGACAGTTATCATTTGCACACATTCTCTTGTGTGATAATCAGATTCAATTATCTGGCTAAAAATCTTATTTAGCATTTATTTGAAAATTTTGATGTGAAAATATGGGCTCTTTAAGAAAGGAATTCTAAAATAAATTTTCCATGTTACTTTAAGTTATGTATCTCAAGCCAATGCTAGGGATCTACTGGCTATGAGGGAATTAAGCTAGTATTGTATGCAAGTCAAATTTCTTCTGATCTAGCCAAAAAATAAAACGTAAATATTGAGATGATACAGGGAGCCAGGTGGAAATTCAGCCTGGACCCAAACAGGAAAACGGATTTTCAGGAGCTCCAGAGGCCATGGCAAAAGAGTTAAATAGGAAGAAGAGTTAAATAGGAAGAAGAGTAATGCCGTTCATACCTGTGGTATGCCTTTGTCATGTTGTATTTACCTGTCTGTTTACATATCTATCTCTTCCACTAAACTATGAGTTCTATGAGGTCAGAAATGAGTCGTATTTATATCTATACCCAGGAACCTTTTAGAGGAAATGAAGAAAAGAGAAAGAAGACCTGTAGGTAGTCCCAAAGAGGAATAACAACTGGGATTCATGGGGAGGCACTTGAGAAACTTAAATGAAGCAGATGATAAGGAACTATGGATATGGCTAGAGAAGTCTTCCATGACTTTGCTATCTAGAATAGCTTCCCCAACATTTCATCACCATGTTTTATTTCCTTCCCAGTGCTTATCCCAATCTATAATGGCTTTGTTTATTTGTTTACTGGTTTACATGCTTCTTACTTCAGAGTAATTCTATGAAGGCAAAACTTAATCTGTGGTTTTGTTCATTACTGCCAAATAACTATTTGTCGCATAATAACTATTTGTTTTCAATTACTTAATCTGTGTGATTTGGGATGAATGAATATATTTGTGTCCTGGAAATTTATAACATCATAGAAAAAGCTTACTTACATATAATGGGCACAAGGAAGTGGAACTATTGAAAAAGGAAAGAACATGAAAAAATGCTGTAATCACTGGTATTTGATCTCTGAAAGGGAGCTCTCCTTTTTATCCTCCTAATGGAAAATTAACTCAATGCCAGTGAAGGAAGGGATCTGGGTTAGTGTTATTCTTATCTTTGAAGGCTCCTCTAGTCTTGAAGATAGGAGATGAGAGAGCTATCACAGGAGTTAAACGCCACTAATTTAACACAAATATTCTGTACTTGCTATGTGACAAAAACCAAGTGGGGCCACAAGATACAAAGATGCCTAAGAGAAAGTTTGTAAAGTGGCAGCAGGTAAAAAGGAAAGCACCCCATCTGCAGCAGCTGGAAAAGATCTGAGTGCTAGCTGTGTTCTCTCATTCTTTTCTTTTTGATTTTTAAAACAATTTCTTTAAAAACAATTTAAAATTCCTCTTTATGCTTGCTATTTCTCTTAAGGCATTGTTGTGTTCATTTGCTCTTATATTCCTATGGTTTCATCTTTTTTCTGGAATAATTTATTTGTAATACTTCTCTGAGTTCTGTCACCTCAGTGCTGCGCTTGTTTAATTTTGATTTATGATGTTTTTCACATCTTAACTCATTTTCGTCATGTCTTTATGCTCCCTCAGAAATGGTAGGTTACAGTTTGGGGCTGTTTTATGGGCACATCTTCCTCCCTGCCTGCTTTCCTTGTAGGTAGGGATGCTAGTTTGTCCCATATTCCTTGTTCTTATAATAATTTTGTATTGGATTTCCCCTCGATACTCTCCTCATGCTCATTTCTAAAGGAAATTTGATTTTTGTTTCTTTTCTTTATTTCTTTTTCTTTTTTCCTGAACTTTCATAGCGAGGCGAGTAGAGAAAGGCTTTTCTAACTTCAGCATGCTCCCTCTTCTGCTGTTTTGTGTAGTGGTCATAACCTTGGTGGCTTGCTTATCTGGGATTCCCTGGCCCAGGTTCCAACCCCCTGGACCTTTACTTTGTCACAGTTGTCCAGGTGGTGCTGAGATTTATTACACTCGCAGCATCTTTTCCTTTGGGGGCTATGTCCCAGTTTGGAGCAAGCCACAGTTTTGAAGGCATAGTGGGATTCTGCTGCTCAGGACCCTGAAGTCCTGTGGGCTGGAGCGTCTCCCAAGTGGGAGCAAATGAAGTGTTGGCTCCTATACGGGCTGTACTCTGCAGACTGCTGAGTCCTGAGCGGCCTGCGCTACCGCTACTACAGTGGCCCAGCGCACCTGCCCGCACCTGCCCACACCTGCCCGCACCTGCCCGCACCTGAGCTCACCCGCGGCTGTTTCTGGGCCTGAGCTTTGCAGTGGCCGCCCACTGGCTTCCTTCTTCTTCCGGCGAGAATCTGTGACGGTTGGGGGTCCTCTAGCTTTGTTGCAAATTTTGCCCAGGCGTTTTGGCTTTTCCATACAGTTACTCTGCTTTTGTAGCTGTTTGCTTGATTTTGATTTTTGTTTTATAGGAATTCAGAGATTTAAAACCCGGGCTTCTGCCATCTGTCTCTCCAGAATCCCTGTCAAGTGCATTTAAAGTGGGCAGAAACCTTGGGCTAAGCAAATCTGTCCTTCCACTCAGGCTTTTTGAATTAAGGAGCAGCCCTAAATATTTATGAAGTGTATTTATTACTCCTCTTTATCCCTATCACGACTCTGTATACATGTAGCAGCTTATTTCTTTCCTGACCAGTTCTGCTGTGTTCACCTTTGCCCTCACCGTCAATTACTGGTTTTAAGTCATCTCCACAACATGCAAATATGACCGTGTCCTTCCCCTGTCCTAAATCCTAAACTCCTTGGCAGGGCATGCAAGACCCACCATAACAGGGGCATTTTTTTTTTTTTTGCCTGACCTATTGCATGACTGTCAAACCCTGTGCATTCATACTTCTGGACTGCTTGTGATCACACACATATGACATTGGTTTAAAACTCGGTATTTTTGCGCATTTTATTACTTCTCCTGAAATGCCTTTCCCAGCTTGCTTCTGGCTAATTCTTATTCAGCTTTCCAGACTTAACTGCCCTCCTCCAGAATCTCGCAGGATTTTATATTCTTGTCATTTACCAGGTTAGATGTATATGATCTGCTAAAGTGTATGTGTCCTCCACTGGACAGTAAACTAGGAACCCTATCTTACTCATCGTTTTGCCCCCGAGTCATGTATGGTAACTCGTACATAGATATTATCATTTTCACTTTTTTTTTTGCTTTTACATTTTCTGAGTCATTTTATCTGTTCTTGGTACTTCAGCTATGCCCTATTTTATTTACTACCATGATATATTAAAATAAAAAAAATAGTCACATTTCTCTGTCAACCAGACTCTTCTTCTGAGCTGCAGATCATTTATTCAGCAGTTTGGGTAACATCTGCACTTGTGTGTGTCCCAGGAATCCAAAATCAAGATCCAGCTCTTCCATTGTGTTCCCTTTTCTTGATCAATGGCACCTTGCTGATCATGCCAGAAAATAGAGGTCATGCTAACTCATTCTATTTTCTAAACCTCCTAATGTCAAAGTCTTATTGATTCCATCTTCCAAGCCTATCTCAGATCTATCCTTTTCTCTCCTCATCCACTATCATTATACCAGTGGAAGCCGTATCATCTCACCTGGTGCTATTTAAAAAGATTACTAATTGCATTCCTGTATCCATGCTTGACTTTTGCTAATCTATTTTACATACAACAGACAACATTACCCTTTGAAAATGAAAGCCTGATCATATGGTCCTCTGCTTAAAACCAATCAATGGCTTTTCAATGTTCTTAGCATGAAGTTTCAAAATCCTTAAATTGTCCTTTTAAGTTTCCTGTACCCTTTTGCTCACTGGCTTCAAGTTGAGAGTAGTGGAACTTCTAGAGTTCTGAGTCAAGTCAGGCTTCCTTCGCTGGCACTCTCTCCAGAGGGAGGTGCTTATTTAACATTCAGTCTCAGGGAACCTATCCCTGCCCCACTGATATTGAATCCCTGGGAGTTGGCCTAAGAAGGTACACTTTAAGCAATATCCTCAGGGGAGACTTATATTCCTAAAATCGAAGAAACATTGTCTTTTAAGAGTTCTCTGGTCTGGTCAAGATAACGTAAAAATTCATCAAGATGTATATTCAATTTGCATACTTTATGTAACACAGCAGTAAAAAGTAAGAAGAAATAAAAAAAATACCAGGAATTATACATTGCTTTATTTAGTAAATTTTAATTAACATGTCATAATTCATATGTCTCTGTTTTTCTAAAGCAGATTATTTTGCATTTTTGTTAGCAAATTTAGGCACTAATCATTTTAGAAAAAAATTTTTTACATACTTTTGGTTAGAAGTACAATTATTCTAGTTCATAGTCAAATTTATTTGTTTGAAAAATAAGCCATTGTTGTCTTTGATACAGATAAAATTCATTATTTTACTTTTAAAAAATTTTGTATTTCTTTAGAAAGTTGATGTTTCAAGTAAATGGTACTTTTAAACACCTGTATCTTTTTGTGTGAATATGAAGATGTCTGTACAAAGGAAGGAATGAAAGAATGAAGGGGGTGGAGGGGAAGGAAGGAGGAAGGAGGAAGAAATGTAAGGAGAGAAGGAAAGAAAATGAAAGATGCCAGTGCCCTAAGGACAAAATATTCTTGCTCATTCTCTCAAAATAAATCCTCTCAAGTAGCTTAAGATATTTCACATGTTTTGATTGTTAGTTATATCTCTAGCTATTTAGTCTCTGGTCAAGAAAAGCCTTTTTAATTACATAATAGCTTATTGTAACACTACATTTAAAAATATTTTATTATTGCTTCTCCTAGTGTATATTTATAATCCTTATTATTATTATCATTATTAGAATTTAAAATATATGACTGTTTCTGTGTTGATGAGAGGAGCAGGGACTCACTGTGAGAGACAGAGCACCCTTAAGAATTTGCGGCCTCTCATTTTGATGCCTGATTTATCACACACCTTCACAATTTTACCAGTTTCAGAAGGAGGCCTGTTTTCTCTTGGAATGCTACATTCTTTGGGGATGAAGTGTTCAGAGTCTTTAACACTGTATTGGAGTGTCTCTTGAGTATTTAGCATCTGGATACAGCCGTCATCACAGTAATGAGAGATAGAGCAGGCCAGAACTGACTCTGTCCAAGGGAAAAGCAGAATCAGCACCAATTCTACCATGGCTTTTCCCAGTGCTGCAAAAATAATGGGTCAACAAGGTACTTTTATTAAATACATCTGCAGCATTGCATTTAATTTTTTATTGTCGCCCAGCCTACATACAGTTAGAAAATCGCTCTAATAATTAATGATGACTATAAAAATTTAGGGGATTATAAATTTTATAATAATTTTCATAATAGCTGCAGACTGTTGTTGTAACTTCTAGTTTTCTCATACACGTTTATAGTATCTTTTTTAATCATAGTGCTAAAAATATTAGAAGGATTTCTCAAATAAATAACCCAAGTTTGCTCAGAATGATTTATTTAGTATTACCAAGAGAGACAAACTTCTATGGACCATCTTACTTATTTTGTATTCTTAAAAAACCTTTTATTGCTTTAATTATAAAAATCACACATGTAAAAATTATATGTAACAAAAATATTTAAAAATTTAGATAAGCTTAGAAGAAATAAGTAAAATCTCAAGTAGAACAATCACTTAGAAATAATGTCTATTAACATTTGTATATAGCGATACATCAAGAGTGAGGTTGACAATGGGACAGAATAGAGAGTGCAGAAATAAATCCACACCTAAATGGTTATTTAATCTATGACAAAGGAGGCAGAATATACAGTGGGGTAAAGACAGTCTATTCAATAAATAGTGTTGGAAAAACTGGACAGATACATGCAAAAAAAAAAAAATGAAACTGGATCACTTTCTTATACCATATACAAGAATAGGCTCAAAATGGATTGAAGACTTAAATGTTAGACCCAAAACCATAAAGTTCTAGAAGAAAGATTTTAGAAGACATAGGCCATAAACTCGCTGACATTGCTCTTAGTAATATTTTTTCTGATGTATCTTCTCAGGGAAGGGAAACAAGAAAAACTAAACAAATGGGACCTACATCAAACTAAAAAGTTTTTGCACAGCAAAGGAAAACATCAGGAAAACAAAGACAACATTATAAATAGAAGATATTTGCCTATGATAAATCTAATAAGGGGTTAATATCCAAAATTTATAAAGAACTCATACAACTCAACATCAAAGAAACAAACAATCCAATTGAAAAATGGGCAGAGGACCTTATTAGGTATTTCTCCACAAGAGACAAATAGATGGTCAATAGACACATGAAAAGATGCTCAAGATCAATAATCATCAGAGAAATAAAAATTAAAACAACAATGAGATATCTACCTCACATCTATCATCAATAAATCAAAAAACAAGTGTTGGTGAGGATGTGGAAAAAAGGGAACCCTTTTGTACTATTGGTGGGACTGCAAACTGGTACAGCCACTACAGAAAACATTTTGGAGGTTCCTCAAAAAATTAAAAATAGAACTACCTTATGACCTAGCAATTCCACTTTTGAGTATTTACCCAAAGAGTACCAAAACACTAATTTAAAAAGATATATGCACCTCTATGTTCACTGCAGTGCTATTTACAATAGTTAAGATATGTAAGCAAAGTGCCCATCAATAGACAATTGAATAAAGAAGTGGTACATATATATAATGGAATATTACTCAGCCATAAAAAAGAATGGTCTTACTATTTGCAACAACATGGATGGACCTAGAGGGTATTATACTGAATGAAATGTCAGAGAAAGGCAAATACCATATGATTTCACTTATACATAGAATCTAACAACAAAATAAACAAATGAAACTAAAACAGACTCATAGATACAGAGAATAAACTGGTAATTGCCAAATGGGAAGGGGGTTGGGTGAAAAAGATGAAGGAATTAAGAATACAAAACGGTAGTTACAAAATAGTCCTGGGGATGTGAAGTACAGCATAGGGAATATAGTCAATAATATTGTATTAGCTATGTATAGTGCCAGATGGGTATTAAACTAATCAGGGGAATCACTTCGTAAATTATATAATGTAAAACCATATGCTGTACACCTAAAACTAATAAAAAATAATATTGAATGTCAACTGTAATTGAAAATGAAAATACATAAAATTTTTTTTAAATAAGTGAGATTGAAGTCAGTGCATTTTATTTAGACCTTACTTTATGACTATTAGCTCATCTAATTCAAAGAACAATTCTGAAAGGTAGTCCTATTATAAACTCTATTTTACAAAAGAGAAAGATAAGGAACAGAGTTATTAAATGATTTGCTCAATGTCACACCACAGGTAGGTAGCATGGCAGGAATTTGGGACTTTGGAGCCTGTGTCCTTAGTCACTGGCTAAAATTACACTTATCAATATATTTTTTAAACAGCTTTATGGAGGTATAATTGATACAAAATAAAACATACATATTTAAAATATATAATTTGGAAAGTTTTTTTAAACCATCTTAACTATTTTTAAGATGTGTTTTATATAGTGTTTCATATATTCCCTCTGTTGTGCATAGGTATCCAAAAGTTTTGCCCTTGCAAAACTGAAACTCTATACCCATTAGACAACATCTCCACTTCCCCTCCTCTTAGCCTTTGGCGATTGCCATTCCACTTTCTGTTGTTATGAATCTGACTACTTTAGGTACTCCATATAAATGAAATGATATAGTAGTTGCCCTTTTATGATTGGTTTATTTCACTTAGCATAATGTCCTCAAGGTTCATCCGTGTTGTACCATATAAGATTTTCTTCCTTTTTAGGGCTGAATAATATTCTATTATATATAGATTGCATATGGTTTATGCATTCATCTGTCAATGATACATGGTTTGCTTCCACTTCTCAGTCATTTTTAATAATACTGCTATGAACATAAAAGTGCAAATATCTGTTTAAAATCCTGCTTTCAATTTTTTAAGATATATACCCAGAAGTGGGATTGCTAAATCATATGGTAATTCTATTTTTAATTTTTTGAGGAATCGCCATACTGTTTTCTATGGAAGTTGTAAGTTGCACTGTTCCCACCAACAGTGCACAAAGATACTAATTTCTTTTTTTTTAGGCTTATTTATTTATTTGTAATTAATTAATTAATTAATTAATTAATTACTTTTTATGGTGACATTGGTTAACGAAATCTGGTAAGTTTCAGATGTACACTTTAATAGTAAGGCATATATATATTTACTATTTACATTGTGTATTTACCTGCCATTGTTAAATTTCTTTCTGTCACCACATATTTAACCCTTTTTAGCTTGTCTCCCTCCTCTCCCCCCACCCTCTTGTCACCACTAGTCCATTGTCCATGTCCATAAGTTTCTGTTTGTCCTGTTCATTTGTTACTTTTAGGTTTCTATCTCACATATAAGCGATATCACATGATTTTCAACTTTTTCTGTCTGGCTTATTTCGCTTAGTATGATTATCTCAAGGTCCATCCATGTTGTTGTAAATGGCAGTATTTTATCTTTTATGGCTAAGTAATATTCCATTGTATATATGTACCATAGCTTCTTTAGCCAGTCATCTATTGTAGGACACTTTGGTTGCTTCCATGTCCTGACCACTGTGAATAATGCTGCTATGAACATCGGTGTGCAAATATTTTTTCAGATGTGAGTTTTCAAGTCTTTGGGGTAAATACCAAGTAGAGGGATGACTGGATCATATGTTAGATCAATTCTTAGTTTTTTGAGGAACCTCCATACTGTTTCCAATTTCTGTACATCTTTGCTAACACTCGTTCTTTTCTTTCATATTTTTATTATTATTATAGACATTCTAATGAGTATAAAATGATACCTCATTATGGTTTTGAGTTACATTTCTCTAGTGATAAATGATGTTGAGCATCTTTTCATATGTTTATTAGTCACTTGTATATTATCTTTGGAGAAATGTCAAATCCTTTGTGCACTTTTTAAATGAGTTATTTATATTTTTGTTGTTGAGTTGTAGGAGTTCTTTATATATTCTGGATATTAACCCCCAATATACCTTTTAATCAACATGGAATAATATTTATACTTTGAAGGCTGTCTTGCAAGGTGCTTTTTGTGTATTTTGAATATATTATCTAATATTACTTTGCTGATATTGTAGTCTAATTTTTAATGATCCCTCTATTATAGATATCTTATGCTATTTTAATTTTTTGCTATTGTAAATAAAACTACACTGATTACATTTATTTATTTTATGATAGTTTCTGTATTAGTTTCCTGAGTCAGCTGTAGCTCATCACTGCAAACTTGGTGAATATAAACAACAGAAATTTATTCTCTCATGGTTCAGAGGCTAAAAATCTGAAATCTGGCAGGGCTAAGCTGATCCTAGGATTCTAAAGGAGATAATGTTCCTTGCATTTTGTGGCTTCTGGTGGCTGTTGGCATTCCTTAACTTGTGGCTGCATCATTTGCTTGTGGTCATATTGCCTCCTCCTCCTCTGTCTATGTGATATCCCTCTGCCTTAATTTTATGACCTTTGTCATTAGATTTAAGGCCCACCCAAATAATACAGAATGATCTTATCATCTCAAGTTTCATAACTAAATTACATCTGTAAAGACCCTTGTTCTTTATAAAGTAACATTCACAAGTTCTGGGGAATTAGGACATGGACACAGCTTTTGATGGGCCACTGGTCAACCCACTACAGGTTCATTAAGATAAATTTCTAAAATTAGATTTGTTAGTTCAGGCTATGTAAAATTTAAATGTTTTTAGATAAATATTTCTAAATCATGACTTTGAGTTGCATTTTAATATCCTTAAACATATGTATTATGTGTACTTTATAAAAAATCAAAAAGGAGAGAGAAGAAAATAACAAATTGGAGGTTGAGGAGAAAATAAAAAAAGAATGGTGGAGGCTCTCAGAGTTGTCTTTGATCATTTAAGTTCTATCTGTAGTTGTTTCAATAAAACATACCCCACTGGTTTAGACCTGGAGATGTGGCCAAACTTGTGTAGTTTTATTTATTTGATTATTTATGTTTTGTTTCTGTCTAGAAATATGTTTTATTTTTAAATTTGCTTTTTTGTCTAAAATACTTGGTCTTCAATCATGACATACTGGTTTCCATTAAAAAGAAACATTTTTCTTTTGTCTTCAATTGTCACGTACTATTTACAATGTAGAGCATAAATTTTTGGACTTTTAAAATTATTTGAGGATGTGGTTCCATAGTGTAGTGGTTAGCACTTCTGCTTTACATGCAGAAGGTCCTGGGTTCATACCCCAGTGGAGCCATGGTCCATGGTCTATGGCCATGCCACCTTGAACAAGCCCAATGTCTGATCTCGGAAGCTAAGCAGGTCAGGTCTGGTTAGTACTTGGATGAGAGATCACCTAGGAAAACCAAGTGGTGTAGGTATAAATAATAATAAAAAAATAATAAAAAAAATAAAATAAAAAATGAAATAAAATTATTTGATGAATAAGCTAAGACAAGCTTTATATGTATGTATGATGTACGTACATGTATATTCTGTTGGGAGGGGGAATACCATGAGGATCAGGTATTTCTTTTCTTAAATATAATTTAAATTTTCACCAAAAAAAAAAAACTATGTCTCAGTATAAAAGTCATTTTTGAGAGTATTTGGGTAATAAATTTTGTGAAATTGCATTTTCAAAACCTTAAATAACAATGAGCTTCTTGACAAAAGATGACCTTTTTGTAACCAATTCGCAGAACTCAACACTTCCAGTTGAGTGTGAACCCTTCAATGCTGGAGGCTTATTTCAGGGATTAGACTGTCTCTCGAAGTTGGAATTTAAACATCTCTCTCAAAACTAACTGCTTTTAACTTGTGGCCTAAGATTTTCAAAAGTAAATCAGTTTCATTTATTTGGTAAACCCATCTTATATTTTGTCCAAAGTTTCTATTTCTTTTTCAGTTTGACTATCCATTGGACACGGCTCTGCGTAACTTTTATCTGGTTCCAAAAATCAAATCTGCTTTTATGGAAAAAAAAAAATTGCCACCAGAAAGGATTATCGATATGTTGTTACATTTTCCAAAAATGACTTAAGCAATAGCATTATCATTAGAATGACTATATGGCCTCCTGAGGAGTTTGCTTTGAGAGAGAACCCTCAGAAGTGTCATTTGTGATATGTTTTTATAAATATCCTGATACATTGCTACAAAAGTAACACAATAGCATTATGGGATACTCTCAAGATTTGCTAGTCAAACCTCCTAAGTTACATAGGAAAGGTGAGATTCAAATAATTTATTTAAAAATTTGCACAAGTTTAGCTACAACCTTAGTTGGTGATGGAATTACAGAGATTCAAGTTTTTTATTTGATTTTAGGAATTATTTTTAAACTATAAGTTGGTATAGCTGCAGTTATAAATTGGTAAGTGGCTATGAACTTCAACCTGCAGATGTGTTTTCATTAGCTAGAAATTTTAAAATACTGATAGGTGGGGCAATAATTCTCCACTTCAGATTAGCAAGAGGTTTTAATCTTGAATGAAACAAACAGCTTTTGGATAAAGTGGCCAAATCTAACAAATAAAAGTTTGCATTTCTGATAAAAAAAAAATGCTTAATTTTTTTACTATAAATATGTCCCAAACATTGCATGGGATATACTCATGCTTAAAATATTCATTTATTTGGGATTCAAATTTAGCCGGGCAACCTATATTTTATCTGGCAAATTTAGCCTTGGAGTGTATAAGCATACATATCACCGTTTTGATTCTGGCCTATCAGCCACGTGTGGCAGAAATATTTATTATTCACTAAATAGCCTTATGTTCCCTCATCCCCATATTTCGCAGCTTCCCTGAAGTTAGACAGAGCTACATGACTAGTTTTGGACAATGTATAGTGGTTAGAAATGTGTGTCTATTGATTGATGCATTTAAATGCCATAGTGCACCAAACCCCCAGCTCACTCTTTTTCTCTTTTAGTGAACTAGAAGCCACCTGTTTAATATGGCATAGATGCAAACACAGCAGCCTTGGCTCCCTAAAGAAAAGTTGGAATGAAGGTACCCAGGAGAACCATTGGACCCTCAGCACACTTTGTATAAGTAAGACATAAGCCTTCATCTGTTATCCCATTGAAATTTTAGGGTTGGTTTGTTACTGCAGCTTGGCATAGCCTATGGCTAACATACTGTGTATGATTATATAAATTAAGTAAATTCTGTGAGCTTAAATTTGCTATTGTCTTTAATCTTTATGGAGTTGCCATCAACTATGCAGATGTTTGGAGGACTGAATGAGAATTACAGGTGAAAACCTTCAACAAATGAGAATGACGTTTAATGATAGCTTGCCCATTATGAATATTGTTTTAATCCTTATAACAATCTTACGAAATTGGTGTTATCATTTCCATTTTAGCACTAAGGGAAATTAGAGTGGTTAAGCAATTTGCCCAAGGTCATTTCACAGAACTCATTAAGTATAGAGCTAGTTCTTTATTCCATTACATTCTGTCTCCAAAATCTACATTTTCCCATCTATGTCACATAGACATTTGCCTTTGACATACAGAAGCCTGTCTCTATGTCATTTATTCGTTTAAAAACATCTATTGATTACCTACATATCAGATACCCTATATTAGCATTGGAATACAAAGATAAACAACCAAACCAATCTTGCCCTTAAGGAAATCTCAGTCTTGCTCAGGCAAGTAAATATATAATGATTATATGATGTATATAATACAATAGAGGGAAGCACAGACCTCTGAAAGATCACATGTTGGGGGTGGGGTGGAGTTAGAGGAGGCTTCAAAGAAGTGATAAAACTTGAATTGAGTCTTGGATGATGAATGTGAGTTGGTCTGATAAAACAAATGGCTTGGTATTCTAGACAGAGAAAACATGTACTAAACATGCACAAACTCACTTGGTGTGTTCAGGAATTGTTCATTACATGCTTGGGTTACAATGACACAGTGATTTCAGGAGTTGGATATAACCAGTGAGAGCTAGAAACACAGCAGAGGCTGCCCAGTGGGAGTGGGACTACCAAGATAAGGACTGTCCAGGTGGACAAACGATATTAGAGGTACTGCCGGAGATGCGGAGAAAAGGGTCAAAATACCCTGACTCACTCCCTCCTCCTGCCATCCAGTCTCCCACCCCTGCCTTCAATGGGCAACCCTAACTGGAAGCCAGTTGGCAAAAGAGTCAAAAAAATGTAGTCTCAGAATCCAGCTTTCTGCCATATAGAACAGAATAGGGGGAGCATAGGTGAGAAATGGATACAGAAGATATAACACAAGAATGTCAGTTCCATCCCTTGCTCTGTGAGGAACTGCACATGTTCTTTAGTCAATAATATTAAAATATCCTATTGTCTCCAACTGGGTTTCCTTAGAAGCAGATCTTGAGATAGAGATTAGGGTATCAGAAGTTTATTGAGGAGTGCTTTTGAGATCAACACTAATGGAAGAGGGGAGAATTAAATACAATTAGGCAGAAGTAGAGATTGAGCTGCAATGCAGTCCCAACAAAGACTAAACTGACTCCATGTGTAGCTGTGCAGCCATCAGCTCTTCAGAGCTGTCTCGAGTTGGGGCACTGGGATTGTACCTTTACACTCCCATACTGATTGGCCATTGGAGTCCAGCTATTCTGAAAAGGAGGCATGACCTTGGGAAAATCCCTACAGAGGATGACAGCTGAGGATCATCTTCCGGCATCACTCACAGAAGCTGGGGAAATCAATCACAATTTCTACCATAATTCACTCCTTGTGCCCCTCAATCTTTTCATTGTTTCTACAAGAAATTCTCCATAAGTCTTTCTTCCTGAGGGAAATTTAGCAAAGTTAGTGGGACAAACCAGAGTTCTTACTGTTGCAGCTGTCACATGGCCACAAATAACATTGGCCATTTCCCTCCTCTATTAGCTTTCCAGATCCCCTCACCTTCAGCTGTCATCTCTACTGGGCTTAGGTTGACCTGTTGGTATGACCCAGACCCTTTTCTATGAGATATTTGAGCACCGCTCACCATGACCTTCTCTGGCTAGACTTACTACACTAGTCAATATTTCATTGGAATTGGACGAAGGTGTACCAAGGGTCACCCAAGTAGATCACCTGGGCCCCACACTTATTCCAACCAGTCCTACCTCCTCTTGATGATCAGGATCAATTCCCCTTGTAAAAATGGTGACTATTTACCTTGCTTACTGGTCCTGGATCCAAAGAGCCGAAGTGCCCAAGCAGCAACTATCATTTGTAATTCACTTGGATTCTTATTGTGTCCCTGGTAGAAATGTTCTCCCTTTGGTAACCAGAATCTCTGTTCCCACAGAGCTCATCATTCTATGCAGACATAATGAAGAAACCTTAAAACTTCAGTGAAGATCAATTTGGGGGGCACTTAAAAATTTAGAGTCCAGGAAGAGTAAGAAAAACTAGAAAAAAGGAAGTGGCCAGTTATGTAGGAGGAAAAACTCTATGACGTCTCTGAAGCCAAAAGAACAAAATTTTTCAAGAAATAATTTTGATTAATTATTATCAAACACTGCTTTGGGAAAGGTACAGTAAAGTGAAGACTGAGGATAGGGCACTGTATTTAGCAATAATCAGTGTTTGAAGAGTGTATTTTTAGTGGAGTCAAGAAATGAAAGCCTGATTAGAGGGAGTTAAAAGTAGGAACAGGAGGGAAAAAAGTGAGGATGATGAGTATAGATGCTTTTAAGATGTTTTTTTTTTTTTCTATAAAAAAAGAAGAAGAGAAAGAAGTTAGCTTGAAGGAAAAGGCACAAAGAATTCTTTTGATGAGGCAGACATTATAGCATATTGATGGAAATGACCCAATAGTGAGAGAATGATTGAAAGGGACTAATTATTCTTTGCGATGGATGCCTAACAAAAAGTGCTTAGTAAATGCTAGCTACTCTGATTATTTTAAACTACTTTCAAAATAAAACCTTGATAATTATAAAATCATATGCCTACTTTCTTGAATTTTTTATTGAACTTTTGATTTCTAGCAAGTTTCCAGGTAATGTCATCAATATACCCAAAATTTATGGTCTTTGAATGTTGCTATGAAAAATAATAAGTTTACTGTTTCTTATAACCATGTAAAAACAAAATTACATACTTTTTTTTGGAGAAAAGTGTCATGCAGGCTAGTCTATGCATCTGAATATAAACCTGTTAATTTCTACAAAATAATTTAGAATTATGATACAGTTTACTATTTGAGTAGATTTCTGTCAATAATCAATAACAGAGTGCCTTGTGGTTGTGTAGGGCCACAAAAACAAAGAAATAAAAACAACAAACAACAACAAAAATAAGGTTAATAGAATAGTTGCAAAGTATTAAGCACAATATGAGTGTTCAGATATAAAAATGTCTCCCACCATATGATCCCTCTACTGGATATTTGCTCTAAAGACTTGAAACTCATACCCAAAAAGATATTTGCACACTGATGTTCATAGCAGCATTATTCACAATGGCCAGGACATGGAAGCAACCGAAGTGTCCTACGATAGATGATTGACTAAAGAAGCTATGGTACATATATACAATGGACTGTTATTCAGCCATAAGAAGAGATGAAATACTGCCATTCGTGACAACAGGGATGGACCTCAAGATAATCATACTAAGGGAAATAAGCCAGACAGAAAAAGTTTAAAACCACGTGATATCACTTATATGTGGGATATAAACCTAAAAGCAACAAATGAACAGTACAAACAGAGACTCATGGACATGGACAATAGACTAATGGTTACCAAAGGGTCAAGGGGAGTTTGAGTGTGGAGGTAGACGGGGTAAAAGGAGTCAAATATGTGGTGACTTTTTTCATAATTATAGTAAAATTTAAAAAAAAATTTATATAGATTTAAAAAAATAAAAACTATGGTGACTGGTTAAATAATCAGAGTGCTTGGGATTAGACCTAATACCTTAATGAATCTAGGGCAGAGACAAGAAGGTATGTTGTACAGTTTTTGTTATTTAGAACAAAAGAGAAAAAAAGTGAACCTCTTGACTTGTGAAATTGTTCAGTTTGTGTGTGAGGAAAAGCCATAACTGTAACCAATTGGAATCTTTGTCCAAGTAAAAGATTATAGAGAATTACTGTCAGATGCTGGATTTTTCCTTCCAGAGAAATGACAACCCTATACCTTGAAAATTTCAAGAGCAGTCTTCCAAACCCCTATAAAATATTAAACTAATATACTTGCAATTTTAGTACAAATCAGGAAATGCAGAAATTGCAGTACTCATAGTTATATTAACTAAGTTCACAGGGCACACATGTAAGTTTTTTATTCCAAAGCATCTTGGTTTGAGGAGTTAATATTTCTTTTGGGACTGAACACTTGTATTTTCCATCTTCTCCGAATTAAGATTAGAAAACGAGAATAAGTGTTTTCATACTTCATTTAAAGTATAATTTCTTAGCATTGCCAAGATGTTTGGCTGACCTCTGATTTTGTATCAATATTTAAAGGAAGGTATTAAATGAGAAATCATCTTGAGGCAAATTCAAAGACTCTGTCATGTACTAGGGCGTTGATATTTTTTATATGTATAACACAATAATTTATTTCGTGACTAGTTTCCATAACATGTTTCCATCAGTTAAAAAGAGAAAAATATTTAATTTCTAAGGGCAAATCTCCAGTTTTTCACTTTTTTATGTTACAACATTGAACTGAAGAGAATCATGCAATTTAACCGTTAATTTACTTAATTTTTTCATTAAAAATTTCCTTATGTTGTGTTTATTTTTTAATTGTCCAAATATTTTGATTGGTTTAATTATTCTGGAAAAATATTCATATTGATTTGAGAGCTGATAGAATACTTCCAAAAGCCATGATGGCACATTTACATGCCAATGTAAAAATGGACACAACTAAAATATCCCTAAGTTCCACATTTTTGATTGAGAAAAAATACATTCCTTTTAAGAAATATGGCAATCAATCAATGTGATTTTTCATATGAGGACAGTCTCAGGAGCTGTGAGGAGTACACTGCAGAACTGTCCCCTCAAGGGATGGAAGAGGGGAGTATTTCTTTACTGATTCTTATCCCTCGTTGTGTTAATACTCTCATACTTCCAAGTTAGTATGTGAGTCAAAATTTAGCTAAACAGTTTCCCACAGCCATTATAACAAAAATTCCCTGATGCAGACACCAAGAAATTGCAGTGGAGGCAAGGTACTGTCATGTGATGCTTGTGTACACCTGGTTGTCATAATAACACCCGGGCTAGAAGTACATTAAGAGAACATGAGGTGGGGTGTAAGAGATGTCTAAATACCCTCTCATGATGAATTTTGGAAAAATAGTATTACATAAACATCAAAAGATGTGGTTACTTGCCAATGGATGGTTAAGATGATGCAAGAATATCCAAGATGTATTTAAGTAAAGAAAAATAGGCTATAGCTAAAGAATATAGCCCATGTTTTCAAGCCTGCATAGTGCCTATTAGCAAAAAGTACTATAGAAGTTTGTGTGCCTTCACTAGAGTTACAAAGCATTGTCTCCTAAGAACTGGTAGGATATTGAGTGTGTTAAGCAACATGGTCTCCAGTGAAGAAGGGCATCGGGCAATCACAGCTTAACAACATTAACTAGGAATGTCATCTAACTTTATCTACCCTGCTTCCATGTTCACCAAACAGCTGTCTGATTCTACTGAGGCTTCCTCATAAATTGGTCTATAGGTATAAAATGGATTCATTTTCAACCTGAGCAATTGCATTTTCTTTATAGTGATATTTATTGTTGTAAATTTAAAAATTGGACCATATATCAGTATGTGAGTAGTGTAGGATAAAGAAGACTGATTATAGTTGGGATATTATTTAAAACTACATCAAGCATGGATGTGACAAGGAAACTAAGATAGTATGACAATAAAAGGATTACATTAACTTCCAGTAAGAAAAGCAGTTAAATGAAAATTTCTGGTGGAACAGATGGCTTGGAAAGAGTCAAAGGTGCAAAGATGTGCTGACTCGTCTTCCCGACTCTGTGGGTAAAGTGAAGGTGCTTTGAAGGACAATGTGGTTTTCAATTAATGGGAGATAGAGTGTTCAAGAAAAGGCTCAGGACTATAGCTTGTCGATTTTTATAGTTGAAGGAGCACTACAGAATATTGTAGACAAAGTTACCCTAAATTTCTAACTGGAGTGTGGTATAATGGTGCCTTCCACCTTAGCATAATCTCCTCTCCAAGTTGGTGGTTTGATTTGATCCATTGTCAAAAGTCTTTGGAGATGGGAAATAAATGTGATTGTAAAGCATTGGTAAACACAAATTAATATAAAATTCAACATTAGCAAATTTCCAGCAAATGTCTCTGAAATAAGTGGTATATTTTGTGTAAAATTTCATAGAGTGCTTTCTTGATACATTAAAATGTTTTTCTCTTATTAGTGATGCTTTCATAGTTGGCTTGATTCACTTGATATCAATGATCTACACTGTAATAAAATTTATGCAGAGAAACTTAATACAGTCTGAATTAGGAACCACAGCTTCATTGGGACTTAATGTATCATATTGCAGCATAACATTCTAATATACATAATTTCCTAAATCGTGCATTGACTTCAGGGAGTACTTAAATATTCAGCTCAATTTCTCCTAAGTGTCCAGAATATAGTTAACAATATAATGTCCTGCATGCAGAAGGTAGGAAAGCTTCCCTCCACACCCAGATTAGCCAACAGAGCTAGAAAATGAGGCAACAACGATAGGAAAAAGCTCTCTGGCAGAGTTATTTCAGACATTTTGATGGGACAAAAAGAAGAGCCAACATTTCTTGAATGCCTACTATGTGCCACCTCTTTTACAAGAATTTTAACACTTTAATCATCAAAATTAGTTTACAAGTATAGATATTTATTATTTCCATTTCATTTTTAAGGAAACTAAGCTCGGAGATACTGTTGAAGTTAACAGCTGTGATAGAACTGAGAATGGAATATAGTACTGTCTTTATTTTGTTCAGATACTTAACCAAGGGCCTGTGTCCAAATCTATGAATGTAAGAGAGCACTCCACACATGGGTATCTACCATCATGGTATTTTAGCATCATTCCTTCTTCAGACAATTCTTTTGGTGCTACCAAAGTAGGCATAGATTTAAGAAAGAACAAAATCTCTGCTGTTTCCTTAAAGACAAAGGAGTTAACAGATCGGTCTTTATCTCTTAGTGACAACAGGTATGGTGGTTTCAGGAACCAATCTCTAACATATTCACAAACTGTAAACTTTTGCATGATGGAGCCATAACTTTGACTTCCAGTTTCTAATTTATACCTGGCTTAAAAGAATCTTACTCAGAGTTAAGCCATGATAATAACAGATTATGTTTTAGATGTGAAATTTTGCTTCTTCTAAACACTGAAGACTCAGGCCCTGAATTATTTCAATTATTTATTAAAGAAACCAGTGCTCAAATTAATACAGTCCTTCATTTGATATAAGTAAATGAAGAAAACATTTGGCACATGCTCACTTTTACAGTGAACTGGGTTTGGCTTGTAGACTGGTGAAGGATTTGGATATGAACATTTTCAGCTGGCAGGAAGGAGGAGGAAGAAGTCTGCATTCACTTCTGGACTTTGTGAGTTTAAGGCATGCCATGTGCCATTATCCTGACAGACTTACAAATCAACATAAACAATAAATGATAACCTGCAATTGTCAGTGGAAGACAATATTGGGCCAAAAGACAAGTATATTTTCATTCTCAAAAGGCTAAAATCTGTCAGTAGGAAGAAGGGGAACTCTTCTTTTGAGAGTAAAGTGTAAAATATTAACTTCATATAGCTTCACAGTCAGACAGGTTATAATTCACTAACTTCATGAAGGTAGTTAATAAATATATTAGCAAATGGAGGTAACTTCAAATGAAAAACTGAGGAAGTCCCCTTATGAAGGGTTGTAGTAAGCTGCCCCTAGAAAAGCCCCCAGTGGTATTCTCATTCTTGTGTAACCCCCTCCTATTGAGTGTGTGTTAGACTTTTAATGAACAGAATAATGTGAGACTAATGTTATATGTTATATAAGGCAGTGTGGTCTCTCTCAGATCATTCACTCTATTTTAGGCAACTCTATGGTGAGCACCAGGTGGCAAGAAAATGAGGCCTCTGGCCATGTGAATGACCTTAGAAGCATATCTTCCAGTCCTATTTGAACCTTTGGGTGACTATGGCCCTAGCCGACAGTGTGAGTACAGCCCCCTGAGAGACTGAACCAGACCCTCTCAGCTAAGCTACTCCCAGATTCCTGATTTTGAGAAACTGTAAGATAATAAATTTTAAGTCAATAAATTTTGGGGTAATTTGTCGTGTAACAAGAGGTAACTAATACAAGGAGGCAAGAATGATAACATGAAAGTCTAGCCTAGAAGGGATAGGACCAGTAATATATTTCACCAAGAGGACTGTGCAGGAATATGTCACGATTAAGTGGGTCAGCTAAGGCAAAGAGAAGCAAATGTGTAGTGGAGCTCTGTATAGTTAGGATGTCAAGGCCAGAGGACACACTTGGGAAAAGTGGGTACCTGAGAATTTAAGCCCGAAGGTAACTAGAGGATGCAGGTAAATTTTACCTCAATGGAAGCGCCTACAGATAAACTAGAATTATCTCACATATGGGGACACTGTGTGATATGGAAGTTGTCCTTTTTATCAGAATTCAGTCACTGGTTGCTATCCTCTTGGAACTTACATTTTTAAATGGACAAGCTGGCATGGGCCAACGTAAAAAAGGGTGTAACTCCAAATTCTAAATGCACGTCCCTCTTCCTCCTCCCCATTCTCACTGCCTCCAGCATAGCTCAGGCTCTCAGCGCCTCCTGTCTAATGTTTAATTGCTACCAGGTTGTTTCTTGTTCGTTAGCCTTGCTTCCTTAGCTAGACTGTAGGCTGCTGGAGGAAAGGATCATGTCTCATTCCATAATCCTCCTCCAACCACAAATTCTTATTTGAAATGTGAGTATTTGTGGACTTATTTCTGTATACCTTCTCTGAAGCCACAAAAATTTTGGATCACTATACATGAATCATTTCAAGTTGCCACCATTTTGATTCTTGTAATATTCAAAATGCTCTGGGTTATTTGTTTCTACCCTCTTCTGCCTCTCTGTACTATTGCTTACATTCTCTCCAATTTTTGCAAAGTTATATTGTCATTCCCTTTATGTTATGGGCATTATAATGTGGCGAAAGAAATATGCTAGGCATTAGGAGGATGTGCTGCTATAGATAAGATACACATGGAACCTGCTTCCCTGTCATCTGCTATCCATGTAGTCTCTCCAATATTAGAAAAAAGTAATTGAACAATAATATGCTTGAGCTTCCTCAGCTCCTAGGATGTCTGAAGGAAATACCAATGAAGGGTCATGATATTTCCCCAATGGAGGATCCTCTTTTTGATCTGACGCTATGCAGCAAGTGATATTTCCTACCAAAGAAGACTTCACAAGATCTTCCTACACAGACACTTTTCAGGACAGAAGGATGCACTCACATAAAAAGATACAGACAAAGAACACAAATGTTGGAGAGATAGCAAAATGAAGTATCTTAAAAGTAAGCAGCTGGCAATTGTCATAGCATATTGAAGGGAAGTAAGACCTTAGAAAATAACTCCTTATACATTGATATCTAAACATTTTCATTTGAGCAAGTGTATTTTTAAAAGACCTTAACACATGTATTAAATGATTCACTACAATTCTATAATATGACAAACTCCTTCTAATCCATTAGGTGTCCATTTAAAGTTATGTCTTCTAGGAATCCCTCCCATGTAGTCCCGCAGTCTTTTGTTCTATACATAGCACAAATTAAAGTAATTTAATATTTAATTGTCCATTTTCATCCAATAAATTGTGGGCTTTTAATGAGAGCAGGGACCTGTTGTAAGTGATTTTGTACCACCAGATTCTAGCTCAGTGCCTCACACATTGAAAGTGTCCCCCCAAAATTTCTGTAATAATCATGGCAAAAATACATGGAGGTAAAAGAGGATTTTTTTTAAAAAAGACTACTTTTTCATATATTTGCTTTCTTCGAAAAGAGAAAACTTCAGGGAAAAAATGAAATCAACATGTTAGAGCTATTCAAAGTATGTCTGATGGTAAAAAATTTTGCTAGGAGCATTGGCATTCATTATTTTTCATTCATTTCTTCCTTTATTTGTTACCATCCTCCTACATGCTCAACAATGTCAGATTTTACCTCTCCTACTTGGCCTCTGGAACCTTCCTGGGGGCCTTTTCCTAGTTTTGGTCCTGGCAGAGAGACTCAACATTCCTGGACTCACTCTCTTTTCCTATCTTTTGCTTTGAAAGGTCTGATATTGAACAGGCACAGCCTGTTCATTCATAGCAGGCTGAGATATTTAAACTTAATTCTGCAAGCAATAGCTGCCATTAAATGTGTACAAGCAAAGAAGCAGCATTGCAAGATTCAGGAAGATTCTTTTGTTCAGAGTGATTAGAAGTGGTTTTCCCCTAGAGAGTCTGAGGTTGAACATTTACTGTTTTTAAGAAGAAGTAAGTCCACGCAATGCTAAAGGAGGAGGAGCAATGCAATATCTTGTACTTAGTTCCAACTGGGTGTCACTGGTATGAGTTCAGTGAACAAGGAGATGATGTGGAATGGCAGTGGCCCTGGCCCTCAGTGGTAAGAGGGAACATAAGTTAGCTTTGAAGAGTATGAAGGATTTAGATAAGTAATAATGCATATGGGTTATTTACAGGAAAACCTAGAACATAGCTTGGTTGTGGCAGTGCTTCTCAACCTCGACTTTGGATTCACTTGAGGATCTCAGTAAGACAAAAATTCAAGTGATTTGTCAATGCCCTCCAGCCAAAGACAACCAGGAGCACACTCATGGTTGAAAGAGGTTGGGCTTATTGATTCATTGCAAGGAAGGAGACCACACAACTTGGAGAACCCTGTGGTGTCTCAGTAAGAGGGGGTTAAAAAAAAGTTATGGTATTTGGGTTTGTGCTAGTGATTTTAAAGAGGGTCTAAGGAAGCAGAACTTTCCTCTGGTACAGATGCTGTCAAGAAGTAAGGGTAATCCTATGATGTGGTATCTTCATAATTCTTACCTAGAAGATGGAAAAGAACCAAACAAATCTGTAACTATAATTAGTAAAGAAGCAGCAGTCAATCATTCTATCTAGTGTAGGGGATATTTAGCCTTTTTTGTAGTTTGGACAATGGTTTTATTGTTGTCTGTGCTGATATTTGATTACAGATTGGTCATCATGGTCACTGAGTGGCCTTATCTATTGTTGGTCATCTGTGAAATGACTTGCGTTCAACAAGAGAACACCATGGCTTAGCTCTTGGATATCAGGGACTGCTTCTCAATTTTTCATATGCAGCATAAGAAACTGATTTACTGGAGGATAAGAAATTTATATTTCTATTAAGATGCCTATGTGAATCTGATTGATGGAATTTGAAGATCTCTACTTTAGAAATACTTCTGTGGTAGGAAATAAGAAGAGCAGTTTAAGCAGAGGTCCTTGAAAAGCAGGTTAATAGGTTTGAACATAACTCTTCCAACAATAGCAGCCATTAAAAGCATATGAGCAAAGAAGCAACATTGCAAAACAGGGTTTAGGAAGATTCTGCTGTTGGCAGTTAATAGAATGGTTAGATAGAGCGTAAGGGATAGGGCTCAGTCTGGGCATACAAGCAGACAGGGAGAATACAAGCAGACTACCAGCCAGGAAACTTGTGCAAGGCTCTAATCCTGACAAGATTATAAATTGCATTAAAATACTGACAGTTGAAATGGAAAGAAAGTATTGAATGTGAAAGACATTAAATAAGAATTTGAAATTCATTTACTATGAGCCTAGAAGGCAAGGATTTATCTTGTTATTTTTAGATGCCAGGTCTGTGCTTGGGGGCACAGTGTGCACCCAGGAACTATTTAAGGACTGAATCAATTAGCCAACTAATAGGATTATGTAACCGATAGGATTGGGGATGAGCAGGAAGGAAAAATCAAAAGTGATTTGGGGACAGTTTGAAAGGAAAAATTACTTCAGAAAAAGTATTCAGTTTGGTCATGTTGAGTCTCTGTGATGGCAAAACATCCAAGAGGAGACATCTAGCCAAAAGTTAGCAATGTGGGCTTGGAATTTGAATTCAAGTCAGAGGTTAAGGTAGGGGTGGCAGGATGGATAAATGGGAGAATTGCAGTCATTGGAGTACATGGAATTTCTAAGGGTAGGTACATGAAAGAACGGAATTCTTTCATGAAATTACAAGAAGTTAACTTTTTCTCAGGATATCAGGGGACATTGTTGTAGAAATAATTTTAATAATGCACAGCATGAGTTAAGTGTGAAGTAGAGAGATCTGAAAGTGTGTGTTCTCAGTGAGTGCATTTTAATAATATTGGAATAAATTAATTAGATACATTGTGACACTTTAATTTTGTACTTAAATCTTAATGTGAGAAAAAAGACTGAATTACAACATATGATCAGTATCCATATCTTATTTTTATTTATTAGCCTCCAATATTTTTCCCAGGGGTTGCATTTCCAATATTCTCAGAGGATTTTAGATTTCCCAGTATTGTGTTTTTCCAGCCCAAGTCTTTGATAGACTCAGTCAAAATTCAATTGATGTTGTGGGTTGACTTCCCCCCGACCTCAACTTTTTATTGAAACAGTCTATTTCTCTGGAATATATTTTAAGGCTGTTCTTACCATTTACTGCTGAGTGGGAATTTTTTTTTTTTTTTTTTGGCCATGCTGTTTGCTTAAACTATGAAGCCATTTTCAAGTGGATGTGTTTTATCACCCTTTTTTTCCCCTTTAGAGGAACCTCCCTCTAATTTAAGGTTGTTAATAACCTCACCAAAGTGACATTTCTAATATTTATTTCTTTATTTTTCTCACTGGAATTACAGAATGGACAGTGGTTTTTCAGCACCAGTGCTAATTCCAACCTATTGAAAGAAAGCTATAATGAATTGTTGATTATATCTCCTTTAAATGAAATTGTGTGCTATAAAAAGGAGATATTTTCAACATAAATGTAAAACTAATAATTTTAAAAATACATGAGAAAAATAGCTAATATTAAGTAAAGCTAATAATGCCTTAAAATATATCTCATTCATTTGGAAGCTGAAAAACGAAACACATTTCCTAAAGTTATTTTTGGATAAGAAAAAGCATCGAGATTACATCACTTAAATGAGTATAAGGACATATATGTTATTACCTCTTTTTCATTATTATTATCAAGACAATTTATTCACAACAAAAATGTGACATGTATATCCATTTACATTTCATCATATAATCAAAGCAAGTGACAAGCTCTTTGGGGACTTATTAATGAAACAGAACAAAAATGGCAGGGACTATATTAAGCCAAGAAATATGTTGGATCACTGAAGGTGAAGGAAAAAAATGGACATCATTTCCCTTTCACAGATGAAAACTTGAATGCTGTTTTAAAAAATTATTCCAATATTTCCTGTTTCAATAGGGAGGAGTCTCCCATTTTCAAATTCCCCTGAGAAAGTGTTCTGACTTATTCTTAGGAAGTTACCACTAGCTGCATTCCAGCATGATGCTAATGAAAGCAGATTAATCCTTGTTCTACCATACCTCTTGCTCTAGCCAGGTGTCCTTCTAATGTGTCTAATGTTCGCTGGGTCAGAGTGTGGGAGGATCAGGCATCCTGAAAAAACAATTCACAGTGTATGTCATACTGATGTGAGTGGACACTGTCCTCTCACACCATGTAACATGTAATCATCCTTTGTTTTCAAAAATTGCAGGGAAAGTGCTGGACTGGTAGTCATTAAACTGGGGTTCTAGTTCTAGTTCTAATTTCATTTCTAACTTAGGAGGCAATCCTTGGAAGTCACATGGCCTCTCTTGGCCTCATTTTCTCAAGCGGTAAAATGAAGAACTTTTAGGCTACAAGAGTCTCTAAGATGTCTTCCAGATTTGAGACTGTAACTAGGCCCCCCAGAAATCAATTGGAATAATTATAGATTTATTAAGTAAAACACAGCACCAGCAAGGGATCGGCAGTCATCTGCTGACTGATGTTTTGAAATTCTTGTTTTGTGTTTTTTTTTTTTTAGGTGAGGGAACCCTTAGTTGACCTCACAGATTGCAAGGACCTTGTCAGCTTACAATCCCTTATTTTTTTATTTTTAATGTTTACAGCACCTGGTCCTCCTAGGTAGTCTCCCATCCAAGTACTAACCAAGCCCAACCCTGCTAAGCTTCCGAGATCAAAAGGGATCAGGCTTGTTCAGGGTAGCATGGCTGTAGACTTGAAATTCTTTAAACTGCATGACCCATTCTAAAAGTCAGAACATAGTAGTTTCTCTTATCTTATTAGCATAAATGCCATAAGAATAAATAAAATTCCTAGGTACAAAACTGCTTATAATTCTTCAGAAATCATCTTTAGTAAACATGCAATAGTTAGCTGCCTATTAGAATGACTAAAGATGTATTCTAAATAAACATGCTAAGAGAGCTGCTACTTTGAAGGAAGTAAAAAACTTAAGTGAAAAGCCATTTTCTTTTCTTTAAAAAAAAACAAATGTTTTTCTCACCTATTTTTACAATTAAGCATAGAGAATATTAACTTTTGTTATTAAATTTAACAGTGAGGAAGGAGAGGCAGAGATTAGAGAGGAAACAAAAGATGAAAATAGAGGAAAAGAAAAAGAAGAAAAGGGAAAAAAGATATAGAGACAGGAAAAGAGACAGACAAGACAAGAACAGAGAGAAATGATTATAAACATCAAAAAGAATCTCATAGAGAACCAGGTAAAATGGTATAGATGATAGAAGCTTCGCTCATTCCCTCTTGCAACCACACCAAAGCTGAGATGGAAACACGAAGCAAACAGCAAGCAGAGTCGCCTGAGGTCTAGAGGAACAGAAGCCCTACAACTAGGGAGACAAATAAGAAATCACCCCGTAACTGTTGGAGGTAGGAGGGGGCAAAGATGCGAGGTTGCCCAGTCCCCAGTAGGACAGAGGGGACGGCTGTGGCCACCAGCAGCTGCAGATGTTCCTCTTAAGGGGGCCGTATCCATAAGTGAACTTACACAGTGCTGAACCAGCTCACACTGAGCAACAACGCCAGGTGGGCTGCTCAGGGGTCACCAGGGACTTAGCGGGGTACACTAGTTGTTGGAGCAAGGGCCAGAGGTAGGCTTTCTACTTGGCAGAAGTGCTGCCATATCCATTGTTCCTCTGTTGAGTCCCCCCGCCCCCTCCCCGCAGTGTGCGGAAGCAGTGCTGCCATAGCTGAGACATCATCGAACTGGATAACAGAGGTCGCTCCACCCAGAGGAGTCCCTGAAGCTCCACCTCCCCCAACTCAGGGCCCTTCCTAAGCCACAACCAGTTGCGTCCTCTGCAAGTCCTGAGCAACTTGCTGAGCAAGCTCCAAGACCCACACTAGAGGCAGCTGGCCTCGGTTTCTGGCATGGCCTCTTGAGGCAACTATAAGCACAGCGTCTATGGATTGCTTGCTGAATCTTAACAGGTGGCCCGGAGGCACACAGGCTGGGGCTAAACGTGGCCTACAGCTGAACCCCTGTCAGAACTGTGCTACTGGAAACCTACTACACAAAGCCACACTAATAAGACCAGGAGACTCAGGAGCTTTGCTTAATACATACAAACAGACACAGAAAGTCAGCCAAAATGGGGAGACAAAGAAGCAGAAACCATATGAAAGGACAGAACAGAGCTCCAGGAAAAATGGAGTCAAGCAATCTACCAGATGCAGAGTTCAAAATACTGGTAATAAAGATGCTCAATGAAATTAAGGAAAGTGTAGATGAACTCAGTGAGAACTTTAACAAAGAGATAAAAAAAAACATAAAAATGGAAATGGAAATTATAAAAGGGAACCAGTCAGAAATGAAGAACACACTATCTGAGATGAAGAGTATATTAGAGGGAATCAACAGAGTGGAGGAAGAGGATCGAAACACTGATATAGAGGATGGAGAAGCCAAGGATACCCAACCAGAATGGCAAGAAAAAAGTAACTAAAAATATAATTGACTGGCAGACAATTACTCAAAAGAAACTGTGCAGGACAGAAGGGCTTGGCACAAAGTAGTTGACATGATAAAAACCCAGGTTCTACAACCAAGAACACTTTATCCAGCAAGTTATCATTTAGAGTTGAAGGACAGAAAAAGATCTTCTCAGACAAGAATAAGCTAAAGGAATTTATCTAACACCAAGCCAGTATCATAGAAAATGTTGGAGGGACTTCTTTAAGAAGAAAGAACATGTATCAAAAACATGAATAAAGAATGTTCATAAATACATTCCTATCAACAAGTACCTCAAATGGAAAAGAATTATGTGCCCCAACCAAAAGATAGGGTGGCTGAATGGATAAGAAAATAAGACCTTCACATATGCTGCCTATAAGAGACTCACTTTAGATTAAAAGACAAACACCGACTAAAAGGAAGGGGTGGAAAAATATGGCCTTGATGGACCTAGAGGTTTTTGCACTGAATGAAATAAGTCAGATAAAGACAAAGTAGTCAATGTGACAAATAGCACATTTCACGTACATGTGGAACAAAAGAACAAAATAAAGAACAACAGCAAAAATGGAAACAAACTCATAGATACTGAGAATATTTTGAGGGCTACTAGACAGGATGGTTAAAAAGGGCAAAGGGATTAAGGAGTACAAATGGATGGATACAAAATAGTCATCGAGTTTTAAAGTGAAGCATAAGGAAAATAGTCAACAATGTTGTAAAAAATATGTAAGGGGGACAGAGGGACTAAATTTAGTGGGTGACCACTTCATGAGTTATATAGATCTCTAATCACTCTGCTGTACAACTGAAACTAATATATTATTATATACCAACTATAAATGAAAAAAAAAACTCATTGAATTGTACACTGTAAATATGAGCAACTAATTGTCTGTTATACTTCAATAAAGCTGGGGTGGGAGAATCTCATAGAAGTTAAAGAGAAAGGCAAGAACAGATGGGCACTCAACAAATAGAACATGAGTCATTTTAAGAGAAAGGTTTTCTTGGAGAAATAACTTACTAGATTTTAATGAAATATAGATTTCATGAAGTTATTAGTTTTAAGCAATGATGGGTATATGGGGAATGATAACCTCTTAGCACTTATCTCTGAACCAACTGAAGAGGAATTTAAGAAGACTGAATCAGTGATTCCCCCATGTTAGTTATTTCAATTAATTAAAATTAACTTCTTCAATGGGTGTTCCCTAACTACACTATTATAAAATGATAGGAATTAAAAGTTGATGCCTCCTCTAGAAAGAGGATGAGAAAAATTTAAGACAGAATAAAAAACAATTTTTAAAAAGTATTTTCTTCTTCTTAAGAAAAACAAATCAGTTATAGTTTTTCACAAAAGTGATTTATTTACAAGCCTTTTGGATAATGTATAACAACTGTTAACACCAATTTTTATTTACTTTAATTACTGTTAATTAAAAAATAGAATATTTCTGATATTAAGAAATTAAATGCTACTTTTTTATGTATAGATGACAGCATAATTATTACATTCTTTTAAATCCCTATCTATTGGGCATATTGTAGAAAAGTATGAGTGAAATGACATGATTAATATAATTTGGCCAAAGAAGTTTGTGTTTACAGATAAAACAAATGTCAAAATATTTATAGTAGCTTAATCTGGGAGGTGGGTACATAAAGATTCATTGTATTTTCTATTGTTATGTATATTTGAAATTTTCTATAACAAAAAATTAAAGCTCTTTCCTTTGACTGAGTCAACTACATATAAAACATTCACTTGTTCAAAAGTGGCTCAAATGAATGCACAATCTCAGTTTCAAGGGCGTCATGAAAGACTAAGAATTTTTGTTAGAGAAATTTCTTTGATTCCTACCTTTCTTTTCCAATGACTTCCACAACTTTATTTTTCAACGTCATTTAAATTTTATTTTCAAAACAGCTGAACTGTGTTTTCATAATTTCCACTTCAGAAACACAGGAAGTCTTAAGAAATGTATGAGAACCAGGTACTTAGTGTACAGTTTTACATTGTGCTTTCTTTAACCTATGTCCCAGATTGTAAAAGCAGAAGTGGAAGTATGTTATGCCTTGGGTAAAGATGTCTCACTTGTTCAAGAGAAACTCAGAGAAAGAGTTGCATTTGGAAGTCTTGCTTTGGCTATCACCTGAGACTGGTATCTTAAAGGTGCAGTGTACGCAGTCTCCTGGAGAAGAATGCTTGCCTCTTATTCATGCACTGCTTTATTTGCGAGTTAAAATCTCAGAGGAGACCGCCTGTCCACCCAGCTGCAGAATGTGTATGTGATTATTGCATCTGTTTCCATGACAACTGAACAATAACCGATAAACTACATACCCCAGGCAGATTTAAATTGACTTAGAAAAACTACATAAGGTTATTAGAAAATGTATGCTAAAATATCTTTTTTACTGTACTTCCTTCTATTTAAAATGATAGCTTATAAAGTAGAATTTTCATAGAAATCATTCTAACAGAGTTTGTGGTAGTAGCACACTTATTGCTAAATAAATCCTTAAAATGGTATAAAATAACCGTATTCCACAGTAGATAGGTGAGTGGCTTAAATACCTATGTGTTAAATATATATGTACAAGGATAATAATATAGTTATGAAAAACTATGAGTCCTAGAAATCTAGGCCCAAATGTGTTTGAACATGATAAAAATCAATTGATTTCTGTTTTAACATGATTTATTGTTTCAAAGATTTGTATATAGTGTCTTGTTGAATTTACATGAAAATAAACTTAATAATAACTATGACTTATTCAGCATTTACTCATAATATACAAGTCATAGATATGGGGAAGTATTAAGACTTTTATAGAACATTAGCTGGTTGAAATGGAGATATCATTTTTTTTTTCCTGAAATGTGACTATCATACCTAAGGAACTAAAATTAGTCATTTGGGGAAACTTAAAAATTGCAGAATAATAATTCTTTAGGTGGCATACATTTAGCAAAACCTTTGAGAGGGAGAGGTAAAGGGTCAGGATTAAGGTTATTCTATAATAACAATCATTTTAAAAAATCCCTAGCAAAAATAGTCAATGGTAGTGTATACTAAAGGAAAAGAGCAAAAATTGAATTGCACTTGAACAATTTTGGATTTTCATTGTGTAATGAATTTGTTCTCCATTAGGGATTTTAAAAAACAACCTTCCAAGTTACACAGAGCAAGAGGACAACTTATGGAGGACATTTCCTATGGAAATTGTGAACAATTTTGCAATCTTTTAAGTCTGTTTTCCCATTTGGTGCTCGGAAAATTTATAAGAAGGGAAAGGTTCTTCAGGAGAAAGCTGTAACAAAGTCTCGATTTGCTAAATTCTGCTTTGGAAATGACTTATAGCTTCTAAAGTAGGACCTCCCAGTGATCCATGTGCAGATCCATGAAATGTTCAATGGCCCAGGAATGGTAATAGCTGGATCTTAGTCTAGTCTCTGTTCTGCCATCACCTGGCTGTGGCTCTCAGACATTTCTGGCCTACAGATTTCTCATGTCAGATCTCAGTAGCAGGTGCCAAATAATCTGTAATATTCCTTTTAACTCTAATTAGAATCAAACTGTATGGTACAATGTTTCTGGCTGACTCAACCCCTATACAGAATTCCTTTCTCCCTAATCATCTTCTAGCATTAAAACAGGAACAACCATTGTCTAGTTTTAACCAATTAGCTGTTACCTACTAATATTCCAGGAAAGCTTTAAAATGATAGATTGAGCTGAATTGTTCCTTTGGGCCTTTGGAACCTGCTCCTTCCTGCCTGTAAAAACTGCAGTGCCTAGAGATGCAGTGGCCATTTTGTGATCATGAGGTGATAAACAATAAACAGTAAGAACAGCAGAAGCAGAGAGATGGGGAGAATGTGTGTCACTGATGCTTTCCTTGAGAAGCTGTGTCAACCTTGGATTGCCTGTATCTGGATTTTTGCTATATGAGAAAAAAAAACCCACGGTTTAAACCATTGTGATTTACCATTATTTGCAGTAGAATTTATGCCTAAATGATACAGCTTAATACAACAAATAAAACTAAAATGCTCTAATTGAAGAAGATTCCTTGTGAGGAATGCAAAGACAAATATTATGATTGCTTCTCTCAAGAAGCTTCTAATTAAGTAGAAAGCAACAGACAAACACTAAAATAGCCACGATACCAGACAAATGGATTAAGAGAAGATATAGTGCCAATGACATTTTAAGGAAAATGAAGTCATATTTGATTTAAGGGAATGATGTAGGGAAATCAGGAATAGAGCCTTAAAAATATATGTGTGTGTATATATATATATATATATATATATATATATATATCTTGGTATTTTTAGAGATTTACGCTGCCTTCTGAAAATTATATTATTGATAATTAAGTTATAAATATAGAACTAATAATTGGACAATAAGTTATGACCACTTGCTTAATTATGCTGCTCTAGAGATTACGCTCATCTCATTTAGATTTTATATTGTTTTAGCTTGATTTTCAAACTAAAATTTTAGCAAAATAGTATTTTTATAAAATATCTTTTAAAAGAATTCCATATTTTTTAAATGAAAATGACTGTCATAACCCATTTTCTTCTGCTTTATCAGCTACTGGCTTAGGTAACTACTCTCAGTGCTCTAATAATTTTCTGTTCAAAATAATATGTACAAAACTTAATGTATGTCTTTCCTGTTTTTACATACTTTTCTATACTTCTCCTAATGTTACTCTTACCCTACTCTGCTTTCTAAATCTTTCCCCAGACTGCGTAATCTGATAAATGATTCAGTATAGATGACAAATAAAAATACCTTAATATGCTACCTGCTCTCTCCTAGTGTTTACATTTCATAACATCTAACCCAGTGATGATAAATCCTAATCTTATTTAGGGGAAGCTTTAAAAAATACTAAATACATGTGCCCTCCTATCTAAGCCAGTTTGAATTTAATTGGTCTGTGGTGGGATGCAGGCAATGGTAGGTTTAAAAACATCTCGGGTGTTTCTAATGTGTTGCCAAGATTAAGAATCGGCAGTCCAGCCTACGTGCAACACATATCTACCAGGTGCCTGACATTACAAATTATTCTAAAAAGTTACTCTGGTTCTTGTGGGATTAGATAACTAAAACACAACTCATTTTGCTCTTGAATGAAAAAGGGAGTCTATTGAAAGAATACTGAATTTTCTCAGAAAGCCATAGGCAATGGTACCTTTTTAGAGCTTAAATTTAGTATCAGGAAAGCTGACAGGGACCAGGCAGTGATGCCCTCTAGCAATCTCTGTTAAACCGCTGCTTCTCTGCAGATTTTGGTTTATTCTTTTTCCCTCCCAGATGTATGTTTCCCTCTGCTCTTTCTGCAGTCCAGCTTTCTATACCTCCCTGGCTATGAAGGAAAATACTGTAGTTACCCAAAGTCACTACATACATATATTTGTACCCTACACTTGAAGCTGTGTCTACCTAAAGGGCTGCTCTTACACTAAGAAGAGATACAGCGCCAATGACATTTTAAGCAAAATTGTCATATTTGGTTTCAGGGAATAGTGTAAAGAAATCAAGAATAGAGCCTTAAAATATATGTATATACACATATATGTTGGTATTTTTAGAGGTTTGCAATTATAGGGATCCCTCTGGAGGGATAGAACCTCACAGGCACATCGCTACTGGTGGCCCCACGGCTGCCTCACAGTTCTCTAGTTCCCAGCTCCTCCACACAGGGGACAGATCCAGACTAAGAGGCTTTTTTGTTTAAGTACATAAGTCTCTGGAGAGAGAATCTACTGGCCCAGTGTGCTCAGGTGCCCAACCCCGATCTACTGACCTGCGTTCCAAGAAGCAGGCTGACGTGGCAGAAGCGCAGCTGCAGAAGACTCACCCCTATTTGGGGAAGGGGTCACTTATTTTCAAAGGGGATCATTTATGAGGTGAACAGGTAATTGAAAAGGTCAATTTGATTCCTCAAAGAGCTACCTTTTGGAAATAGATAAGTTTAACATTAAAATTTCTCTGATTACATTTCTGTCAGTGAAATAAGCATATGTAAAAAAATAAGAGGTCATTTCTGACAAGTGTGTTCTAGGAAAATATCATGGAATGGATAGAATTTTTATAGACGATGTAAGGAAAGAGGCCAACCCAGACAGACAGAGGGATATTAGTGAACAAAGGCGTGAAAGCGAGAATGGCAACTATTTCAGATTGATTGGACCATAAGGTTTAAAATATAATGGGAGATAAAGTTGAGAACACATTGTGGAGATTTTTGAAATTCAGGCTGAGGAGAAAAGATTTCTTTTAGAAAAATATACGGCTTTTGAGTAAGGGAGATATATAATCAGACTAATATTTTAGCAAAATTTATCTTTTTCAAAATGTCTAGTAATAATTAAAGAGAAGATCTGAAAATAGATGAATAGATCAAATAAGAGGCAAGACAGGGTCTAATCTAGGTTGATGGCAGTTAAGAACAAAAAATAAAGACAGGGCATCCTTGAGAACCATGGAGATTTCAGGCAGCATGCCAGGGGTGGGGAGAGAGAAATTTGAAATAGGAAGCATTTTCCCAATGTTCTGTTCATACACAGTGTATGGTAAAGCCAGTCCTCTCTAATGAGTTAATTTTTAAAGCATCCTATTGTATTTATTCATTTCACTTTATTCTATCATTCACTCACTCAACAAACATTTATTGAGCACTGAATTTGATCAGACATTATAGGAAAAGGTGGTTCAGATAAAACAAATAAGACTGGTCTTTTCTAATGAGGATATAGACATGAAAACAATGAATGAGAAGACACCGTGAAAAGTGCCACATTACCTCACAGGGCTGCTGGGAAGATTAAATGAGATCACGTCTGTAAAATGCTTAGTTAGGCACAGTGCCTGGTACCTAGTAAGCGCTCAATAAATAGTAACTATTATTCCGTATAAAATCCTGTGAGAGCAAAAAGAAGGAGTGATGAACTGTCTCAGGATATTGAGGACAGCTTCAGAGAGGAAGTGAGATCATTAACCAGGCAAACACCAAGATGAGCACTCTAGACGGAAAGACTCACAGAAGAAAAAGTGTGGTGTGTTCTGAGAAGGTGGAGAAGTATGACCTATATAGAGTGTGGGATGTGTATTTAGGAGTGACAGGTAGGTTGGGCATAGTTTTTAGGTAGCTTTCAATGGCCAGTAAAATTCAGACTATCTATTATTAGGCAATCAGAGGTAATGACTGGATTTCACACAGAGAGGAGTGGGCAGATTACTTATTAAAAAGATCACTCTGGGGACAGTTTGGAAGATGGACTAGGGGTGGCAGGTGGGAAACAAGCAAAGAATCACTTGTCTACTTAAGTTGTTCAGGCAAGTCATGTGAGGTGAGAGCATGAATCAGATGGTTCCAGTGGGATGAAGTGGCAGAAAAAAAGATATACTGGGGAAACTTGGTTTTTTCCCTTCTTATGCAAGGAAAACACAGTTCTTCCCTACTGTGTGCCTCCTCCCTGTGTGTCTCCTCTACTACTCATGCAGACACTTCACTTCTGACACTACTGGTCACCAATTGTGTGGGGGTTTACCAAGCAATACTCTGTGACACCAGAGAGATGTCCTATAATTTAACTCAATACTATCACTATCTACCTGGAGATAGTGTTAGATCCCAGAGCTTAAGGGCTCAGTCCTATGAGACTGTTCTCACCCCATTTCACATGCTGGTCTCAAGTAATAGGTCCCCAGGCAACCCATAACTTTCATCTGACTTTGCCACAAATCAGAGGTTCCCATGACTCCCTCCTCTTTAGGTTCAATGAATTTGCTAGAAGGGCTCACAGAACTCAAGGAAACACTTTCAAAGAATATGATAAAGTACACAGATAAAATAGCCAGATGAAGAGATACGTAGGTCTGGGAGAGTGCTGAACATAGAAACTCCTTTCCCTGTGGAGTTAGGGTGCATCACCCTCCCTGAGCGATGGGTTCGCCAGCCCAGAAGCTCTCTGAAACCCATTCTATCGGAGTTTCATGGAGCCCTTCTGACATAGGCATGATCAATTACTAACTCTCTTTCCACTTCCTCTTCCCTCTCATGAGGATGGGAGTGGGGTTGAAAATTCCAAGCTTCTAATTGTGACGTGGTCTTTCTGGTGACCAGCCCCATCCAGAAGCCATCCCGGAGCCCTCCCAGAGTCATCGCAATAGAACAAAAGATGCTTCTAGTGCTCTTATCACTTAGGAATTAATACGGGTTTTTAGGAGCCCTACGTCAGGGACTGGGTTAAAGGCAAATAAATATTGGAACAAGAGATGCTCCTAGTGTTTTTAGCACTTAAGAAACTGCAAGGGTTTGAGAAACTCTGTGCCAGGAACTGGGGGCAGAAACCAATATACATTTTCTCTTATCTCACAGATGATGATGATTTTTTATTTTACTTTTACAACTTTGTTTGATAAGGCATTTTTTAAACATTTCTGATAATCTATATACTTTTAAAACTCTAAATATTTATGAGTTATGGTTGAAAACTTTATCTAATTCAAAATGAAATTACATTTTTACCAGCTCACTATTATAATTGTAGTCTCTTCTAAAACATAGAAGGGATCATACTTTAGGGAAAACAAAACAAAACGAAAGAAACTTTCACAAATGTAACATCCACTATAACATCCCAGGTTGGATTACTTGCAAATATAATGTGCAAAAATAATCTCATGTACATATTTTAAAGTTGTATTCCAATTTTGTGTATTCTTGACAATCTTGCTTATATATTTCAAGACTTAAATATATACTTATGGGCAAAAAGTAAGTATTCTGCTGATGAAGATCCTTATCTTACTGCATTCCATGAGAATCAGTCAGATGACCTAGACATAGGTTATGCATGGGGATACCAGCAGCTTTCCAGGTTGACAAGTTGTGAAGTCTCACTTTCCTGGCTCCTGGAAAAGGTTACTGATTACTTTCTAGAACTGAGGCCCTATGACTGAAATTCTTTTGTAAAGTCAATGCCTATTCATTGAAAATCTGCATAACTAGAAATTTCAAATAATGAGTTGTTTTCTTTCACACGCTTTTATGTGATAATTCTTCTTTAGAATGAAAACCACCCAAAACTGTAAAATTTTGTATTTCCTTTAAAAACATACAAGAAAAATTATATTTCATTTGTTACTCTTTTAGGGTCATTTTAAATTAAACTTTTTATTTTGAGATAATTGACATGCACGTATAAGAAATAATATAGAGAAATCCCTTGTATCCTTTCTCAGTTTCTGCCAATGGTAACATTCTGCAAAACTACAGTATAATATAACAACCAGGATATTGACATTGATAGAGTGTAGGCCTGCATCTGGGTTCTCTGTTCTTTTCCATTGATCTATTAATCTTTTCCTCCATCAATACCATACTGTTTTGATTATTATTACATCTACATAATGGGCCCTAGCATAGAGAAGAGTGATTCCTCAGTTTATTCTTCTTTTTCAAGATTGTTTTAGGTATTCTAGGGCTTCATTGTAGTGTCTTTAATAATACTTTATTTCTTTGAAAAATTAGAAATCCAGGTATACTATATATGGTAACACTCATTAACCTGAATATTAAGTTAATTATAAATATCTCACTCATCAAAATTCTGAATAAGCAAGAATTTATTCTAGTTTTAGTCCTTACTTTAAGGTGAAAGTATTTATATTTTCTATAAAATAAATTACAAAAGCAAGTTATGGAATCTTCTCTGTACCATCTAAAAACCATCAATTCCTATCTATCTGGTCATGTCATGAATATTTCAGTTCTAACAATTCTAAGGTATTCATTCTTTAAAATAATTTTAAATTCTAGAAGTTTTACCATATTAAACCAATGGGGTGTTCTGTAAAATGTTTTATTTTATCAACCTTTAGTCATATTTACCTACTTATACCTTCATAAAGCAATAAATAACTGCAAGCACAGAACATGAACGAATACCCAGACCAGCTTTTTGAAATGCAACTTTGTCTTTAAAGAATCTGCTATGTCATTTACCTTTGGAGAAGAAAGGAGAAAAAGACAAACAAAAGCTTCAGCAAATTGAGGCTCATGTATTAAATGTACCTAAGTGTGGTAGATATACTTTTAGTTATGAGAATGTATATTCTCATAAGCAGTGCTCTCTTATAATTGCCTGTTTTAACAGATGGGTCAGGATACTTGAGATAAATCTGCAAATTATTGAATACACTTGCCAATTACTGAATTTCAAACAATTGGCAATGTAAAATTTTATGCAACCTTCTCTAATCCATGATACCCCTAATTTCTTTTTGAGGTAGAAGGAGTTTTTATGTTTTCCCAGATAATTGATTAAGATATTTGTGCTGTCTTTAAGCAATAAAACGGGCTTTTAACAAAGTCGTCTTTAAAAAAAAAATAAATGAAAAGTCTAACCCTAGCAGAAATCCCTGCAGTATACAATCAAAATACACAAAATAAAAATATCACCACCATATGCAGTGCTTTTCTATTTAGCTACTGAAGTCTTCAAATAAAAAGAGCTTTAAAAAATTATTTTCAACTGCTTTATTGAGATATAATTGACATAGAAGAAACCACACATATTTAATGTATATTAAAATATTTTGACACATGCAAAATAATAAACATGTCTATCACCCTCAAAACTTTTCTTATGCCTTTTCAGTAATCCTTCCTACCTCACCTAATAGCCCAGACAACCACTGATCTGATTTGTCACCATATATTAGCTTGCATTTTCTAGAATTTTATATAAATATAAATGGAACCATATAACATATACTTTTTGTTGTTTGTCTTCTTTCACAAAGCATAATTATTCTGAGATTCATCCTTATAGCTAATAAATTCATTCATATTTATTTCTGAAGTATGGATATACTATAATTTGTTTATACATTCCACTGTTGAAGGGCATTTGGGTTGTGTCCAGTTTGGGGCTATAGCCATGCCACCCTAAATGTGCTTGATCTCATCTGATCTCAGAAGCTAAGCAGGATCAGGCCTGGTTAGTACTTGGATGGGAGACCACCTAAGAAGGCCAGGTGCTGTAGGCATTAAAAATAATAATAAATTTTAAAAAATAAAACTGCTATGAATATTGGTATGCAAATCTTTGGAAGGACACATGTTTTCATTTCTCTTGGGTAAATACCTAGGAGTGGCATGACTGGATGTGTGTTTAACTAGGTGTGTGTTTAACTCTGTAAGAAGGTGTTCAACATTTTTCCAGAGAGGTTGAACCACTTAAATTTCCACCAACAGTGAATAAAAATTTCAGTTGTTACACATTCTCACCAGTTATTTTAATTTTAGCCATTCTATTAGGTGTGTAATGGTATCTCATTGTGGTTGTAATTTGCATTTACTTAATGACTAACGACATTGAACATCTTTTCATATGCTTATTTTTACCTATGTATCATCATTTGCTCCCTTTTAAAAAATGAGCTGTTTTCTTATTTCTGAGTTTCGAGAATTCATTATATATTCTGGATACAAGTCTTATATCAAATCTATGATCTGCAAATATTTTCTCCTAGTCTGTGGATTGTCTTTTCATTCTCTTAATAGTATCTTTTGAAGAACAGAAGTTTTAAATTTTGGTGAAGTCCTACTTATTGTTTTTTCTCTTATGACTTTGGTGTTGTGTTAATAAATATTTATCTAAACCCAAGGTCTCACAGATTTTCTCCTATGTTGTTTTTTAGAAGTTCCATAGTTTTAGATTTTATATAAATCTATGATTCATTTTGAGCTGTTTTTTTGTATATGGTAGGATTAATGGATTGAATCTTTTTTTTTTTTTTTGAATATAGGTATTTAAATGTTCCAGCACCATTTATTGAGATTATTTTTTCTCCACTGAATTGCCTTTACATGCATATCAAAATAAGTTGTCTATGCATGTGCGGGTCTATTTCTGTGCTCTCCATTCTGTCTCATTTATCTCTTTGTCTGTCTTTATGCCAGAACTGCACTATCTTAATTACTATACTTTATAATAAGTTTTGAAATCAGATAGTGTTTATTCTCTAACTTTGTTTTTATTCTTCGCCTGGTTACCCAGACAACTCAGGTGTCATAGCAGAGAGTAGCTGTTTTTAAATAATGTCTCTTAGCTATTCTAGTCTGTCCTTAGAAAATGGAATAAAAAATCCAGTTCAAGAAGGTTCTGTGAGAGGGATGCTCACAATTAATATGGTGATGCTCTTTCACTCTACTTGTACCTTGGACTTTGTTAAACATAGACCATGTTTTAATTGTTGTGGCTGAAATCCACATTAGTCCATTTCTTTACAAATACTAACTATTGTGGTATAGATAAATGAAAAGTAAATGCTTAGTATAGCTTCTAGAAGACATTTTTTTTTTTTTTTTTGAGCCCTTGATGCATTCAGAAGGAAGCTGGAGTGAGTTTTCATGAAAATTTCTATTAAAAATTCAGCAGGACTAAGAATTATTGTCTAACATGGCATAATATGTTTATTGATGAAAAACATATCCAATCTTATTATTCAATTTCCTTCAGTCATCTTTACCGTCGGTCTGGCCATTTGCTCAGACCGTTGCAAGATATAATAAAGTAGCTGTTTTTGTGATTTACTAAGTATTTTCTATCACAACTTTGGTGGGTTTTTTGTTTAGTTCTCTTCCTTTCTTTCTTTCCTTCCTTCCTTCCTTCCTTCCTTCCTTCCTTCCTTCCTTCCTTCCTTCCTTCCTTCCTTCCTTCCTTCCTTCCTTTCTTTCTTTCTTTCTTTCTTTCTTTCTTTCTTTTTCCCCCCCAAACTGAGACTGTCATAAGCTATACTTCAACTGGGTTAGTAAATTTATGGTAAGGAAACTTGCCTGGGGCTAGATAGCATTATAGTTGAGAGCTTTGACTTTGGATTCAGGCAAACTAGTTTTAAATATTGATTCTGCTTTGTACTAGTTATCTGGTCTTGATTATGTTATCAAATATCTCTAAACCCCAGTTTAGCATTGGAAATTGGGGGTAATGTGGTGTCTGCCTCTTAGGATTATTAGAAATGTTGTTAGATAATGTTTATAAAACACTTAGGATATAAAAACTTTATGTTGGTATTGTTATGCTCAGTGGTTCCCTAACCTGTCTGATAATAATATCAGCAGGAGACCCTTAAAATAATTTTAAAGCTCAGGCCACACCCCTGACCATTTAAATCACAATCTCTTCAGATAGGACACAGGTACCAGTACGTCATTTTGAAGCCCTCAGGAGAATCCAATGTGCAGACAACTTGGGAACCACAGCACTAGATGATTTATATAAATTATCATATTTAATTTTACAGAACTGAGTTGTGCTTTCATTCCTTTTAAAATATGATAAAATAGGTTTACACTGAGTTTATGAAGGTCATCCAGCTAATTCAGCTTAAAGAATTCAAACTCAGGTCTGTCTGACTTCAAAATCCCTGCTTTTAACTACTTAATTATTTGCAAAGTTCTTAGAGAATCTTAAATTTAACCAAAAACAAACAAACAAATAAATAAACAAAAAAAACATTTACACACAGCAGAAGTTTTATTGCAAATATCTGACCCAGAGTTATGAATAAAACAATAGGAGAATTGGGAACATTTTGTTGACATTTGTAATGGAACCTACCGTAACCTATTAATATAATCTTACAAAATCAATGAAGATTCTTGATCAAGGTCTCACCATTATATATCATGGGATTAATTTGGGTAAATTACAAACTGGAGTCTGATACATGCTTAATTTTTTCCCCAGTCTTTACAGTAGTCAAACAAAGTCCAAATCACTAGTAAGAGCTTCTACTCAACATTTTCCAGAGAATAATTCCCAGACGTGCTCATGTACAATGGCCAAGATAACCTCATGACTAGTTTCTGCAACAATACTCTGTTTGCTATAAAACACATTCCTAGGGGCCTGTAATTTTTTTCTCTACACACCTAATTTAAGACATAGATGCACCAAGTGGGAACACTACAACAGATTTTGTGTGTAAGTGGCAGATGGCACTGGACATCACCATTAGCTATTGCTCTTCCAGGCTTGTAAACAAGTTACATGAACTGAGCAAAAATGACACTTCTGCATACATGATGACATAATTATGGGTGTAGACTTAATCTTATAAGAAGATTCCAAAAAAGCTTATGTCAGGACAAATTGTAAATACACTGCCATAGGGGTATTTTTTAGAATTTCTTTACTCACTGTATTTGCAAAGAA
This sequence comes from Eidolon dupreanum, assembly GCA_028627145.1. Lineage (NCBI taxonomy): Eukaryota > Metazoa > Chordata > Mammalia > Chiroptera > Pteropodidae > Eidolon > Eidolon dupreanum. Next base: position 18,445,294 of record CM053511.1, on the reverse strand, counting down.
CTCAGTGTCATTTGACAGTAGTCCTGTTATCGTGAGAACTTCTATTTGACTGGTAGGGAACTTCGTTCTTCAGCCCCACCTGGCACTTTGGGGCTAAGGGCTCTCTAGACTTCATCAACTGAAACAACAGTAGTTTGTACCCATGTAATATAGTGATGTAAACCAAGAAGTTAATACTTTGACATTCTGAAAGTGTTTTCTCATTAGATAGCTCCAATACTAACAGATGTTATTTTCCATAAATAAAGGCAATTAATGAGGCAATAAAGTACCTCAACAAAGTTGAATTTTTAAATTTCAGATTTTGTGTTTAAAGAGTAAAACAGTTTTATTTTCATTTTGAGTTATAAAAATATCGTCAGCCATATGAACTGGTATAATAAAGATATTATCTGAAATCTCATTATAAGGTGATAACCACTAGGTATGTAGGCTTCCCCAACCCCCTTTCTTTTCTATTATCTGTTTATCTGTCTGAAAACAATGCAATATATACACAGGCATGGGAAAAAACAAATATTAGAGAATAGATATAAGATGAAAAGCAAAATTCCCTCTTCCTTTCTTTTCCATCCCTAAATCAGTTTTCAGAGGTTAAATATTTATGTTTTTCTACTATTTATGTTTCAACTTTGAATATTATCTGTTGATTTCCAGATACAAAGGAAAGAATTTAGCCCACTCAGGTTACTTCCTACTAGTTTTTCCTTCCTACCATTTTAATAATCATATTATCTCTTTGATTTCTATTAATTACTTACTGACTTTAAATATTATACTGAAATTGCTATTGCCTATTCCATAACTGTTAAGTCTCTCTCTTCACTTTTCATGTTAGTAAAATGATACTAACATCACTATTCAAATTTCCACCTCTCCTGCCCATTTTTTAAGCTTCAGCTTCTGTACTATTGCAGTGTCAAGGTTTATAATATTTATATTTTGTTCTGCAAAGGTTTAAAAACAAGATACCTGGGTTAAAATTATATTTCCATTACATGTAAACTGCATAATACATTTCCACTAGGCCTTGGTAGTGAGTATGTGACTTACTTCTTCATTTTCTTAATGGTGTCTTTTGATGAACGGAAGTTTCTAATTTTAATAAAATCCAAAATATTTTTTCTTTTATGACTGTGATTTTTTACATACGAAGAAATTTTTGCCTACTGCATAATTGCAAAGATATTCTTTATGCTTTCTTCCGGGGATTTTATAGTTTGACTTTTATTTTTAAGTTTCAGTTTATCTCAATTTAATTTTTTATATGTTGTGATGTACAGGTCAGGATATATAGATATCCATTCAGTTCTAGCAAAATTTGTTGAAAATATTTTTCCATTGAATTTCTGACATCTCAGTCAATTGGCTGAATGTATAGGGAGGTCTATTCCCAGATTCTCTATTCTTTTCAATCCATCTATTTGTCTTTTCCTATGCCAATAACATACTGTTTTAATTATTGTAGCTTTATAATAAGTCTTAAAATCAAGGAGTCTAAATTCTTCAACCTGTTTTCTTTTTCAAGATTATTTTGGTTATTCTAGGTCTTTTGTGTATTTCTGTATAGCATTTTATGTTAGACTGTCGACTTCCACCAAAATTAAAAAAAAAAAACATTCTAAGTTGGAAGTATATTGATTCTATAGGTCACTTTGAGGTGAAATGACATCTTTACAATACTGTCTTGCAACACTGTGCATAGTGTATTTCTCTATTCATTTAGGTCTTTCTTAATTTCTTTCTGCAGTTGTGTGGTTTTCAAAGTAGAGATATTTTATAACTTTTCTTAAATTTATTCTTAGGTAGTCAAAGTTTTTGACGCTATTATAAGGGATATTTATTTTAAATGTTATTTTCTGTCAGTTTGTTCTCTGTATGAGTTTGCGTTATTTTCCAATTGTTTGTTGAAACAATATAGAAATACTAACTTTATATCCTACAACCTTGCTGAATTCACTTATTTGAGCTAATAGATTTTTGGAGAATCATGTAGAATCATGTTGTCTGTGAATAAAGGCAGTTTCATATCTGCTTTTCTAATCTTTATTTCCCATTACCCATTTCTTTATATGTTATAGCCATCATTTCTTGCAGACTTTTAAACATATTTATCAGTTATTTTAAAGTCTTTTTCTGCCAACTTTAACACCTAGGTCCTTTGTTGGTCTCTTTCTATTGACTATAAGTCACATTTTCCCACATCTAGTAATTTTTTTATTGTTATGCTGTGAGTAATACATTTCAGAGTCTCTGTACTGTCCTCTGAAAAGTGTTAAGTTTTGTTTTAGCAGACAGTTAAATTACAGACAGATCACTTTCAATTTGGGGAAGCTTGTGTTTTACATTGTTAAGGTAGGTTTATGTTTCAGTTTTGGTGATGTAGTCTTTATTTCTAATTTCACGAAAAGCCCAAGCTGTTTACCAAGCTCTCCTAACTTAGCTGGGTTTCAATTCCAAAGTATGTCTTATCTGTGGTGGGCAGCAGCTAAAACCTCTGCTCAGTTCTTGGAGCCTTCCCCACTCTTATATTCTGCTAGGCTCCTTAGATTTTCACTGGCACAGTCATCAACCGAGGCAGTCAACCAATGATTTGAAGGGAATTTATATACAGATTTTGAGGCTTCTTATTCAGTAGCTCCTTCCTTTGAGATTCCCCCTAGATTTTTGGCTGTTCAGGCAGTCTTAGACTGAGTTCTCTAAATTCTTAGGCCAATAATATTATGGCTTTATTCTAGAGTTCTACCCTCCCATGCTGAACATGCTGAAAAGTGGGAAGGGCTATTTTCATAAGGTTAAATAGATACTAAAAATGTTCCTTATTCCTCAGATATATTATTCCCACTCTCTAGCATCATTCCTGGACTACCTCTATTGGCATATTCTCATCAGTCTTTGCATGTACACAGATTTCTTCTACTGTTAATAATTTTTTAATTGACATAGACAACACATCTTTTCCTTTCTATTCTTTTTCTGAATATGATGAAATATTTAAAAGTTCACAGACCAGAAATTCATGAGATGGGACCAGTTCTTGTTACCAAGTCTTTCTAGAATTTAAAAATAACACTGATGATGCAATTCTCATAATGGCAAATGCATTTAGAAAGATGAATAAGGGAATTAGTCAGCCCTGTAGTCAGATGATAGGCCTTCCTAAATAAGGCTATTTAGACACTTCCTCCTGCATGTGGAGCTTCTAATTAACTTTCGAACTCATAATTTCCTAGGGTTCTGTCACTATATTCACCTCTCAGTTCTTCTCCCAGTGATGTATAGGTACCATTCAAAACATATTTCTAAATAGAACTTCATTGTCTTTTTTTTCCTACCAAAAAAGTAACATTAACTATAGAATGAGGAAAATGCAAAGAATAAAAAACATATAATTGAGTTACATTCCAGGTATAAATTCTTATTATTCAAGTTGGCATACATTTACAATATTAAATAATCAATGTCTTGAGCATTCAATTTTAGCATTCCCTTTTTAAAAAATGTCAGGCTCTTCTTTAAATATCAACATCCTTAGAAACACTGATCCATCTTCTAATATATACTAGAAATTCTTTTAGATTTTGAGGTCTATAGATACTTCTTGATTAGTTTTTAAAAATAAATATAAGATGTCTGAATAGCTCATCAAAAATCTTGCTATCCTACTGAATTTAGAGTCACATTTTTTGATTTTAGGTTAAAACTACTATCTAAGTAACCAAATAACCAAGCAACTCAACTAGTATCACCTACAAATGATTCTGATTAAGAGTTCATTTAATATACATTGGAGAAAAGAAAGCCTCTTCAATAAGTGGTGCTGAGAAAATTGGAAAGCCACATGCAAAAGAATGAAACTAGACTAGTATTTGTCACCATACACAAGAATTAACTCAAAATGGATCAAAGACCTAAAAATAAGATCTAAAACAATAAAATGGATAGAGAAAACATAGATACTAAACCTAAGGACCTTGATCTTAGAGAGGATTTTATGAATTAGACTTCGAAAAAAAGAGAAGTAAAAGTAAAAATAAATGAATGGAATTATATCAGACTAAGAAGCTTCTGTGCAGTAAAAGAAACCATCAACAAAACAGAGAGGCAACCACCAACTGAATGGGAGAAGACATTTGTAAATGACACCTTTGATAAAGGGCTAATATCCAAAATATATGAAGAACTCATATAACTCAACGACAATAAAAAACAATCTAATTAGAGAATGGGTAAAAGACCTGAACAGACACTTCTTCCAAGAAGACATAAAAACAACCAACAGATATATGAAAAGATGCTCAATTTCTCTAGCTATTAGAGAACTGCAAAACAAAACCACAATGAGATACCACCTTACACCTGCTAGACTGGTTTTTATCAACAAGACAAGGAATAACAAGTGTTGGAGAGGATGAGGGGGAAAAGGAACCCTCATATACTGCTGATGGGAATGTAAATTGGTACAGTCACTGTGGAAAACAGTTCTTCAAAAGTTTCCTCAAAAAAATTAAGAATAGAATTTTTATATAATCTAGCAGTCTTTCTTCTGGGTATCTACCCCCCAAATTTGAAAACATTTATCTATAAAGATATATGCACCCCTATGTTCACTGCAGCATTATTCACATTGGCCAAGACATGGAAACAACCCTTTGATAGACGATTAGATAAAGAAACTGTGGTACATATTCAATGGAATATCACTCAGCTATAAAAAAGATGAAATACTACTATTTGCAACAATATGGATGGATCTTGAGAATACCATGCTAAGCAAAATAAGTAAGACAGAAAAAGCTGAGAACCATATGATTTCAGTTATATGTGGAATATGAAACAAAGCAACAAATGAACAAGAGAAACAAACAAAAACTTGTAGACACATACAATTCTTCTTTGTTTATTTTCAACAATGAATTTGTTAAAAATTTGTGTTATCCAGCTTTTGCTGTAGTAATAAACCACCCCAATATCTCTGTGGGTTATAACCTATATTACTTGCTCAAGTTCATGAGGTGGCTCTGCTGTGTTTAGCTGAGATTGTTGAGTTAGACCTTGGATCTAACTCAGGTATTTTTTTTTTTTATTCTATAGCCCAGGCTGAAGGAGTAAGCCAGTATCTTGGACATGCTATTTTCATTTTGGAGGGAAAAATCAAGAGAGTGCTACTAAAATATGTAAAATATGCAAGCACACTTAAAACTTCTACTGAGATATTCTATTAACCAAGGAAAGTAATATGACTTAGGCCAAAGTCAATGGACAGGAAAGTGGGCTATACACACAAAACATGGCAAATGTATACAAGGAAATAATGCAATTTGCCACAGCCTGCCCTCTTCTTCACAATTGTTCACTTCCTTTCTGTAATCACCCCATCCTAAATATACTCCAAGGTCTCATTCAGTCAAAACATCTAGCTTGGTATCTAGGATATTGAGCATACATCATACCCAATAGTAGCTCTTCTTAAGACAAAGTTCCATGAACTAAAAAACTAGTTATTTGCACCTCATATACACATTTAAAATCATGGAACCCACAATAACACACTCATTTAGAAAGAGTATAAAGGGAATAACCTAGTTATCACTGTCCACAACAGTTCTGAAATCCTACTGAGCAACAGTTGTAAGGTCTACTAACTTGAGTGTAGGGAGCTTTTCTGAATCAGTATTTCCTGAAGGTAGCTTCATAGTGTATTGTTCTTCATGACCCTGGACCTCACTTTTAGTGAGATTTTTCCTTTTCCAACATACTCTTTGAGAGAAATTGTCTGCTTTGGCTGCTGAACATCTTCCTCAGCCTGCTCATAGAAAGTTGAGAGCTTGCAGGTAGTTTTATTGTTTAAACAATCACAACCTCTTTTAAATTAAGGCTGGTGGCAATTTCGGCATTACGACTCTTTCAAAACATTGTTGGTTTCTTTGATATCTTTCTTTTCTATCAATGCACCTTGCCAATAATTAGAAGACATTTCTCTAGACTTAATTCCAGATAATTTGCACTGTTCAGGCTTCCATGGTGCCAAATCTGTGGTCTCTTTACTGTGAGCCATTTTGTACAAGTGAAATGATTTACTGGGGAACACTTGAAGGAAATCAGAGGTCTTAACAAATGCTGTGGTGACAGCAGTCTTGATTTGGTTTTTGCTCCAAGCTGGAGTTGTCTTCTTCCTGTTCCTCCCTTCTCTCCTTCCTCCACACTGGAAAACAACTAGCCATGCCTTTAACATGATCTTTGCACTGACAAGGTTTTGTCTTAATTTGAAAATAGCTGACTGATTGGAGAAGAGAAAGAGTTGTACCTTTCAACCACGTCTCTGGATTTCTGGATTCTCATTTTCCCTTCTACTGTTATTTTAAAAAGCCCAATTACTTTCTAAACTAATCTCTTTCTTATAATACCTACTAAGAAATTTTGGGCTACCAACATTCTGTCTTGATAATTCTTTGCCAAAGTTACAAGTTTGTAGGTATATTTTCTACATTTCAAGTTATCTCAGTTGACAGTTTTACCAAAATTTTCACCACTGCATCAGTGAAAATTGTATAGGTTTTTATTTTTCCAGCTTCCATTAACATCAAGTCTCCTATAATAGGCATGTGACAAATATCATATATTTTCAGTTATTGCTATAGTTGTTATAGTGGTGCATTGCTTCTAGGTATCAATTTCTTTATTGTGGTAATAAACAATCCTCAAATCCCTGCAACTTACAGCAACAAACAGTTATTTATCACTCGTGCTACTGGGCTCTGCTGGGCTCTTTTGGGCTCAGCTTGCATTACGTGTCTTCTCTCTTTGAATCAAGCCTAAGGAGTAGCCACGATTTGAAACATGCTTTTCTGACTGTGGACAGCAGAAAGAAGAGGAGGAATATCAAATCATACAAGTGCATTTAAAACTTCTGCCCTGATGTGCTGGATGACATATCTGCTCACATTCTATTGGTTAAAGCAAACCATATGGCAACAAAAGTTAACCAAGGTTAATGGGTGAAAGAAGCAAATGCTGACCATAGGACAGGACGGAAAAGAATAACTATGAACAAAAAATAAAATACACCACAACAAAAACTTACTGAAAAGCAACTGTGTTCCTTCCAGCTGCTGAAGGTACTATAAAGAGAACCATGTCTCTGATGTCAGAAAACTTAGTCCAGCAGAATTCAGCTAAGTAAAGAGGTAAGAAATGTAATGTGAATGTATGGGAACCTATGCCACCTAACTCAGAATCAAGGCGCCTTACGGAAGGCTTCCTGGAGGCAGTACCAGCTGACTGCTACCTGGATGGTGAGCAGGAATTAGAGTGTGGAAGGAGTTGAGGAGCAGTGAAAAGGGAGGAGAGTTTTCAGCTGTTCAGCCTAAAGGCAAGAGAGAGCTTGAGGAACCAAAATATTACAGTATAGTTACAGTGCAGAGACAAATCCTATCAAATTCACAAAACAATGTTTGAAAAAATTTATATTTAGACGGTAAATATTGACTTTAAGACTGTGGAGTCACAAGTCCCATAAACAATCTCATGATAGGATACTGCTGTACAATGAAAACTGAAAAATAAGAAGAAAAAAAACCCAAATCCTGTGCCTTTCAGAGTTGAAACACTCCAGAGAGCGCGGGCATTTACACTTGCACGCAGTTGGGGGGAAAGGCAGAGTCATTTGACTAAACTGCCATGTGGCCAGCACGCTTTGTGGGAGAAATCCTCAGTGTTTCAAACTGAATTGAATGCTGTTAATGTGGTAATTATTTTACTATCAAGGCAACTATTGGCAAGAAAAAAATGCCTTGAGGTTCATAGTTTAGATGTCTGATCAGAAAATACAGTTGCTCTGTCAATTAACTACATTAGCCAGATTTTAGAAAAAAAGAAATTGAATGTAATTTTAGACTATCACTTTTCAAGGGTGTGGCTTTGAGTCTGGTTGACCTGGTGTGAAGGAATCTGAAGAACATCCTGATTTTGTCTCTTAGTGCAGCACACTGCCCTGTGGAAGAGCCTAGCATACTTGTAACATGGGTAGGCCCCACTGTCCTTTAGAAATGGACAGCTGGGGAATGTTAACATGCTGATGACAAGCATAAAAAAAAATAATAACACTTCTGGCTCAGTGTGTACTCAGTGTGCATGTATTTTAACAGGAGGAATCTTTTAAATGTCAACCATAAACTGCTTTCAGAACATAATCTTGTAAAATACGTCTTTGCAAAGTATGCCAGGATGCAGAATTTTTAAATATTCGCCTTTAAGACACTCTTCTCACTTCCCTTAAGCACTTCTGTAAGGTGCTTATTTCCATAAAGACCAGTTATAAGAAGAAAAGTTATAGTCAGTAAAAAAAAAAATCTAGAATCATCAGGAGAGATCAAATGATGCTACAATATGAATGCATTACATGTGATCTTTTATTTCACCAAAAACATTGGACACATGGTGATACATTTGCACTTCAACTCCACCATTGATTATCACATTGTTGCTGAATCTGCATCTCTGATCTTGTCATAGGCAAAATACTGAAAAGACAAAGTATGCATTTGGTGTCTTCCATTCATCCA